>JASVEL010012455.1:0-600000 GCA_032618575.1 Nicotiana noctiflora | reverse complement strand
GCTTATACATCTCCTCTTTCATACCCGCAACATCTACAACCTCTTCTTCCTGTACTGGATCCATAATGGTAGGTTCAATCTCCTGAGTCACAGCCTTAGACATAGCTTTTGAACGTGTATTGTAATGATGAAGTGCCAGAATGGCAGTTGCCAGCTGAATATTTGATACTCATCAACAACAAAACTCGTTAATAGTTAGCTTATAAGGGGTAAAATGTAATGATTAAAATCACAACTTTTGCCCTGATCATTATGCATCATTCCGGCATCTATTCCTTTTTAAACCACCATTTTCTTTTCACCTCTGTATTGCTTTTTTATTCATATTTTCCTCTTTTTCTTTTCTTCTTTTCCATTTTTTTTTCATTTTTGTTTTTCCATTCCTACATATTTGCCTATCGCCCAGACAATTTGTATAAAAACGGAAAGAAAATAGCAACAATTTCTTTTGAATTTTTTTCATTGATACTCAAAAACATCGGTTACAAATGATGGCGTATTACAAATGCAAAAGGAATACAAATACAAAATGCATGCCCTACGAATACATTAATGCTCCTAGTGCCTGCGAGACGTCGTTCGCTCTTGCTGCGGGCCTATATGCTAACCCACCTTGGAGTTTATCTAGGTCAGACATTACTTGCTTTACAAAGAACTTTACTGCTGATGTGAATGTTGACTGGGACATATCTTCACACAATTGGCATTTCCTTGTGATGTACCGAGCAATGTTGACGATTCTTTCTCGGATGACCCCTTTTTCCTGAAGCAGCCTACTAATCTGTTTGGCACGAGCGTCTAAGATTTGTTGGTTCTCCTTTTGTAGTTGTTGTAGCTCAAATTCTAACTGAGCCATATCCATGTAACAATGTTCTCTCTCTACTTCAAACTCTTTGATTATCTTGCTAATTTTAACTTCGGCTGTAATGACTTTCTTTCTCAATCAAGCTACCTCAACCTTATGTTCATCTTTTAATTGTTGAACCATTCTAGCTCTTTCCTCGGCATTTCTGGCCAGTTTTCTCCAAACCCCGACTAACTCATTTTCCGCTTTATCAAGATCGAAGCTGTAGTCATTCACTTTGCACCGAAAATTTTCAATCAATTTTTTATCTCGGGCTAGGTGAACTGGGGTTTCGGCTACAATTTTCATCTTTGCAATTTGAGCCTTTAAGATTTCATTCTCTTTTCTCAACTGCTTCTTTTCTCCTTCGTCAGATGCCCCTTGTAAACTGCTCTCGAATTGGAGATCTCGAAATTGTTTCTCTAGCAAGCTGATCTTGGCTCTATACTTATTTTCTCTGACCACCCAATCTCTATGCTCCTTAGACTGCTCGGCCAAATCTTGAATGTGAGGCTTTTTCATTGGTCTATCATGTTCGACATCCCGGTGATACCATGCAGCATATCTTGGCGATACCTCTCCTTGAGCATGGTTTCCCACACAAGTGTCTACCTTCAAGCTTTCACATTCATTCCAAATCTGTCGAATCTTTGCTTCCGGGAATTGTCTGTCCGGAATAATCTCTACTGCTTGTAAGTTGAGGTCCCCGTCTTTTGGTATAACTTGATATCTCCCAAGTTGTCGTAGTACCCTGTACGGTGCATAAGGCTGAATGCTTTTAAGACCCATGATCAAGAAATGCGACCCTTCTGTTGGCATGTACATCACCTCATCGAGGGGCAACCATCCGTATGCCCAATCAATTTGGCTAGCGGTCAACGATCGCAAGTATGAAATCTAACCTTTTGCTCCCTCCGGTAGCTTAACTTCTTTTGTTCTCATATAAAACTCCTCAATGTACGTCTTCTCAGATGACCCATAACTTGAGAACGGAGGATGACGACACAAATGTTCTATCAACCAAATCTGGAGAATTAAATTGCAACCCTCAAAGAAGTCATGTCCCGCTTTACAGGATGTGAGGGCACGGAAGATATCATCTATAATCAATGGGGCCAGTGTGCTATTATCTTGCATAAGAAGAGTACTAGCCACCCCGGCGACCCTTGTATCAATGTTTCCATCTTTTCTCGGAAATATGACTATTACGAGGAACGCCACTATAAAGGCAAATCACCTATGATCTTCCCACTTGACTCGGTTGGATTTACTACAGAGCTTGTTCGTAGGGTTATTGAATCCCCCGATATGACCATATCTGCTGTAGATGAAATTTAAAGAACAAAATCCATTAGCCAAGTCTTCGTTATGGACGTTCCTAGCAATTTTCAGAGAATCGAGGAATCTGTGCACTGTTATCGCTCTCGGAGCCACCGGATATTTCTGTTTCAGGGGAACCTCATCTTTCCCGATATAGTAAGCAATTTCCTCTAAGTTAGGAGTGAGCTCGAATTCTGAGAAATGTAGAGCATTATGTGCGGGATCCCAACAAGTGACAAGTGCCCGGATAATATCACCACGGGGAATTATGTCCATCAATCCCGTAAGGTCCTTTAGATAGCATTTAACCCAATCTTGTCCTTCTTGACCAATATTGTTCCACCATAGTCTCAACTCCAAAGGGATTTTATTCATTAAGGTGAAGGATTCATTCTGTACTGTGCTCATCCTGCACATTTATTAAAGGCGATTTTATTCAGAAAAAGGAAAAATATTTTTCAAAGACAAGTTTCATTTTCGTGAAAGAATTAACCTTTTCAGGCTTTTTATTTTTGAAAGGAAATACATAATTTCGAAGTGGCCATTTTTGCCAAAACCGCCTTCTGGCTTCCTTTCGGAACATTCGGCTATTTCCAAAAATAGCAATCACCTCGATTATTTGAAACTAAAATTCAATATTTTTTGGTCATTTTCTAAAAAGGTAGTTGGACCCATCGAGGGTTGCCTACGTATCCCACCTAATGGCGAGAATCAAACTTACGTAGTTCAGTCAAATTATGTGACCAATTATTTCCACAACATTGTTCCTTCTATATTTTTTTCACATTTTTCTTTTCAAATTCCAACAACATTTTGCTAATATTTCAATACTCTTTTTTTTCTTAATTTTCTCTTTCTCTCGCCTTTTCGGGTATTTTGCCGGTCCGCATAATGATCCAAGACAATTAAAATGCAACATATAATATGCTCGGTCTTTAATTACCGGATTACCTGTCCTAGACGGACCCAACCCCTGTGTT
The DNA here is from genome assembly GCA_032618575.1 of Nicotiana noctiflora. NCBI lineage: Eukaryota > Viridiplantae > Streptophyta > Magnoliopsida > Solanales > Solanaceae > Nicotiana > Nicotiana noctiflora. The sequence goes on along the minus strand of JASVEL010012455.1, from coordinate 596,856 downwards.
GAGTCCCCTAAGTCAGTTATGATGCAAATACTCGTCCTAGACCTATGTTCAATATCTTATGGTTTCATATGGTGCTAGACCGTGTACCCGAGTGGACAACTTGGATCGAGGAGGGGGCTACGTAGCGAGGACCCGCGGGGTCCTTCGGCTTTGTAACTTATCCGACCTCTATTTCTTATTTTAGGTATAACTTAACAGAAAGGGGAGTCTCAACCAGTAAGCACATTCCCGGAGATAAAGAAGAGAAGGATTTTTGGCACAATTCTATATATACAATCCACGTAATATCAAAGCGATAAAAACACATAACACGTTGATCAAAGCATATAATGAAGTCAAATAACATCAAGAGCGGCAATTCTATCGAGCTCGAATTCTTAAACCCTGAACCGAAGTTCTGGGTTGCTTATCCCAAGCAGAGTCGCCAGAGCTGTCACACCTCCCTTTTTACTACCTTTTTTTATTTTCCCGACAAGGAGAATAAGGTATACCTCGATATTATAAATAACCCGAGAAAGGATATAATAACAATGAGGAAGGAGTTTTTCCAAATAAAGAATAATCATTTCGGGATTTTATTTAAAATTCCATAGCGCCACTTGGGAAAATAATGGTATCCCAAGTCACCGGTTAATCCCGAATCCGAGGAAGTTGACTCTGTTTAACAGTCCGCGCAACAAGAAATCCTGATAAGGAATTCTGTTAACCCGGGAGAAAGTGTTAGGCACTCTCGGATTCCGTGGTTTTAGCACGGTCGCTCAACTGTGGTTCTTGATTTTAATTGATTTATCATATGCTTTTAAACAATATGTACATGTTTTGCTTTGAATATTTTTACGAATTGCGACGTTGCGAAAAATGTATTTCGAGTCACACCGTAATCAGTACGCCTGTGACTTTTAACACGCTTCAGCTTCGCCGAGATTTATGATTTGAGTCACATCAAATGTGCACTCGTATTAGGGAATGTATATTTTAGAATCGCGCCTAAATTGTCTATCGACTTTTTATTCTTTTGGAATGGTTGTGGAATTAGCTATCAACCTTCCCGAGTCTATTATATAATTATTCATTTATATGGGGGCCCCGCTATTTTGTTTTCATGCGAGGATCGTCCCAATCGATTTTTATAGTCCAATCCTAATATACAACTATATTTTCTATCACTTGGTTTTTCCTTAATTAATTAATTTTCAGAATACAAGTTTCTTTATATTACTGGGCCTGGACTCTTTGGGCTCACACTCAGTATGTTAATTTATGTGACTGGGTCTCAAAAACCCAGAACACACGGAAGATGTCTATCAGAAGCCCAATTATGAATCGGTATAGATCTGGGCCTTCGCTATCTATTAGGCCCAAACCAAATGTAATTGAAAAGGAGGAACGGAAATTAAAATTCATCATATACACAAATATTCAGAACCAGTAGAGAACAGATTCGAATTGTATTTATTTAATGAAAAAAAACAATATTACAAAGTTATAGTGCCAGTTTCAAATCTTAACTATCTAATGTGAATGAAATCCAATAATAGTAGAAGAAAACTAGTAGAAAACCTAGCAAAACCTAGTGATGATAGAGGAATTCTACAGATTTCAGAATAATGCTTTGACTAAACCCAGAAATTTCTCCTAGTATATGATATTTTAGTTTTTTAGAATGTATTCTCTGAATTCATAAAAAATCCAGCCCTTATTCAGGCTTTATTAAGGCCTATTTATAGATAAAAATAGTGAAATTTAGGGAGGAAATTTGAAAAAGTTATTCTTAATTCTCTCCCCTTAATTCTTTTGTTTATTACACTTTAATACCTATTTCAGATTCAAAAATGCATTCCAGCATCTGCTGGAAGGTTCTATTGGCTTCTATTTGCGGTGATTTACTAATGTGCCCTCACTTGCTAAGGTTATTAACTAATATGCCTTTTTGTTAGGTCTATTATACCATTTGTTTTGTGCAATATTGCAGAAATACTAGGCCTAAATATCTTATTCATCCTCATAGGCTCTATTAAATCTACAATTATGCCATTTTTTATTCCTTTTATACCCTTATTATTGATTACTATTTACCCGACCTTATCCAAGGTCTGGTACGCAGCTTTATGCCTTTATTTAACTTCTGGCCACTATTCTATAAGTCTTTTAGACTTAGCCAGATTTGGATGTTAGTTTCCTTTCAATTTTAGCCTCTTTTAAGAGGTATTTATTTTATTATTACCTATCTGAGTTAATTTGCAGGACTAGCCTACTTATTTATTAAGGATTAAACTCTTTCAGGTTTAGCCAGTCTAGTGTTTTTCGGACTTGGCTTTTCAAAATTAGTCATTATTGTTCAATGGCTTCTTAGAATTAGTTTAAGACTTGCAGAATTAGCCAGTTTGAGATTTATGGTCATTATTACAAAGTTAACTAGTTTCAGAACTAGCCAATTGGATTTAAACCTTAGAATTTTACAGAGTTGGCCAGTTTCAACAGTGACCACTCTATTGTTATTTCAATTATAGCCATTTTTATGTCATTTTCAACTTTAGCTTAATTAAACTACTTTTCATGCTTTCAAAGTTAGCCAGTTATCCAATTACTTATCTAAAACAGCTATAACCAATATCCCCAAGAGCATAATAGGCTAAATTGTAGTCTAATAACATGAACTTATCACAAATATAGCCTTTCATATCAATTTGCACACATAGCCACAAATCAGAATCATTTATCATCTAACCAAAACTCAGAGAGAAATTTGAATATGGTTGAATTTCAATTAAATGACTTCACAACTCAGATTCCTGCGTAGCATAACAGATTTGACATAAAAGATATATTAAGAATATTTTCATGTTAAAAACTCACAAAAACCCTAAAAGGCTCGATCATATTAAATCAAGTGTTAATAGACAGTTTTATCTAATAAAGCATGTTATTAAAAGAAACAGATTTATAATCAAGAATTTATTCAAAGAAGAAACTAATCGAACATGCAACTAACTAATCAAAGAAATTAAGGAAAAATAGAACTAACACATAAAATCATGCTCAAACAGAATCCAAAATAGGGACAGGGGACTTAGCTTAGCTGGATTGGTCTCCTAAGCTTCCCCCTATTTTCTTTTTTGTTCTTTCTTTTCTTTTCTTTTTTTCTTTTTTCCAGTTTTCTTTTCTTTTCATTCAGACTTCAGACTTCAGATTCGAAGTCTTTTATTGGGTGTTTGACGAAGGAAAAGGTTTCAAAGACATAAAAGGGTGTCTTTTGGGTGATGGGGTTGTTAAGTCTGCCGGAGTTAGGGTTCCGGCGACTTATTTTCTTAGATTCGAGGAGTTTGAAGGACATTCGAAGGAAAATGGGTTCATGGGGTTAAAGATCAAAGTAAGGTGGTTCTGGGGTCTTGGTTTGAAGGTCAATATCAAGGGTGGTGGTCACCGGAGAAGAACTCTGGTGGCCGGAGTTTTAAGAAACTTGGGGCTTTTGGGTTTTTTCTGGGTTTCCATGGAGGTTGGGGTTAGAGAAGTAAGAAGAAAGTGGTTTGGGGTTTAGAAATGAACGGAGACTGCCATGAACGGTGGCCAGTCTCTATGGCCGACATGAAAGAGATGAGAGGATTAAGAAGAAGACAGGGGCGGCTAGGGTTAGGTTGAGAATATAATGGCTGGTCTGTGAAGAGACCAATCCTATTTATACCCCTGATGAATGAATGGATCCTGGCCCTTGGATCATCTTTGAACAACGGCCAGGATCTAATTCCCCTAAACGGCATCGTTCAATGTAAGTGGAGATTGATCTATCTCCGTTAGATTAAATAGATGGACGACCCAGATTATTCGTCAAAAACTTATACTAATTCAATTAAAATCTCAAATTAATCGTTAACCATTGGATTGTGTAGATGGACGGTTCAGATTATTCATTACATATTAATTGGACCGGTCCTTCTAAATATACCGGGCCAATGTATTTGGGCTTGTACATTTGGCCCAGTTACGTATTTTTGAGTATTTTTCATGATTTTTAATTATTTTTGTATATTTCTTGTTGTATTTTGTTTTCTCCTTTTATATTCTTTTTCAATTATTTAAATTCTTTTTATTTCCTATTTTTTCTAATTTTTCTGATATTTTTTGAAATATTTTGCTATTTTTCCTTATTTTCGGAATTTACTTGTATTTTTGTTAATTTCTTTTTAATTCCTTTTTTGTGATATTTATATTTAACCTATATTTTTAATTTTCTAATTTTCATTTTTAATTGTTCAATCATACAAATGCACTTTATTTCAATCAAAACATGTAATTGCACACAAAAATATTATTTATTTTAATTTTGGAATTTTATTGCTTAGGGCAAACTAGGACTCATGAGTCATGAGCCGGTTTAGTAGGCTTTCGTGGATCGGTACGTAGACATCTGTATCTATCCTGGGGAGGCTATAGAACTTTAGGAAACACTTCACTTTCTTGAAATTCTTATCGTGTGTGTTTGATTCAGCTTGAGATATAACTCTTGAAATTCCTTCCACACGTCTGTACGCGCATGCGAGCATTCAGTAATACATCTGCATCAATGGCTGGAGATTCCCCGATTGAGGAGCGAGATGTAATCTCTATGAGTTCGGGTTGGGCCAGTCTGGAGGACTTGAGGCCGAATCTTCGCCTACGTCTTGAGCACCGAAGTGTTGATTATGCGAGCAAGTACTTTTAACTTACGTGTTCAGTAATGTTCTTCTTAGCGGGGATGACGGTCGGATATCCACGTGATGAGTAAGTTAGTGCTGTGAGGTGTATCAATGAGATTTTAGTAGTGACGAAGGAGTTTGTGGGAAAATTGATGAACTGTTAAGCGATTCATTCCTATTGTGATCTGTTGTATAGCCCCAAGTTATGGGCGCGTGAAGAATATTTTTGTATCTCCTAGTTGGAAAGTTAAGTGCAATACGCGTGAAGGTATGAGTTCAGACTCATAAAAGTAAATTGGCGGTACTTTATGTGTTATGAGTCAAATAAGTGAAACGCATGTCCCTGTATCAATTTTGATAATATAAAACAGGTAGCATTGAGATTAATGTTGTTGATATACATTTTGATGTTTTGTCGAGTTGTAGATGTGTGGTTAGGATGATTTTGGTGGTTCTCTGGCAGGTGGATAGGCCCAATTACAAAGGAAACCCTGCCGAAATTTTTGAAAAATTTCGGACTTAGTAAAAAAAATTTGGCACCTAGAGCATAGGCTTAACTGTTATATGGGTGAATGCAAGAAAAGGCCAGAAGAGTTAAAATTTCTGATGATCCATGTCTTCACAAGTTGTGAAAGAGTGAGTTTAACCTCACCATGGTATTACGACAGCAATAGAGTATATGTGTTGTGATATATATGGCTTTAAGCTAAGTTGGGAAGGTTGCCGTTGAATAGTTGAGTGCACGATTATATGCTATGTTTGTTCTGTCATAAAGTATACTGGTGAACCAGTTCTGATTGCAGAGATTGAGCCGAGAACAGCCCGAGTGAAGGGAAATTTTTACAAAGATGTCATGAGCTCGAATGAGCAGGGAGGAATTTTAGATTGTTAAGGTAACTTGGTATCGTCTTCAGTGTCAGCTAAGATCGGTGTTTTGTAACAAGGGTTTTACGGCCTGGCTAATAATTCTTGATCGCTCTTCAGTGTTAGTACGACCGGTGGGTTGGAGGTACACCCCAAATATTGTTTCGGTAAGTTGTGGGAGTGGGTCCCACTGGAATATTATATTAGTGTGGCATGCAGTCACTTGACTGGTTAAAGATGTAAACCAAGACAAAAGGTTGTGATAGTGTCGTTAAATTGAGGAATTCATGCCTGGAGGGCACTTGGCCTATTGGGTTGTGAACTAGGGAAGATTACTTCAATCATTATGGTTGTTCTTGTGTTCTATAAAGAAAATGGAAGTTGTTATGGACCTTTGAAAGGTTATTAGACCAGTTCAGTGTGATTAGAGTCGGCTTGAAGTCGGTGGATAGATTTAATGTGAATAATGGCTCTATATCAGGCCAGAGGTATGCATTTTTCTAATGCGGTCCTCGTGGAGGAGTAGTTAGATTGATGTTTCGTTGTCAGATATTTTTCATAGTGATGCATTGCGTTGGGTGAGTCGTGAGAAGGCTCGAGAAATTGCTATATGTTAATAATCTGCATAGAAGTGATGTTATATGAGCATCTTGGCTTCTGAAATTCTAATTGTACATCACACCTTAGTTGTGCTTGAGCTTTGTAGTTTATAACGTTAAATATCCCTCAGGGATGATATCATGCACTTAGCATGCGTACGACCGATACTCGGTATTATGTTGTAATGAGCAAATTTGGCTCGATGAGCATGTTCGTATGTAATAGTCATGTGTGTAATTGGATGGCACGCCGCCATGTGTATGCTAGCTGGAGTGGGTTGCACGCCGCAACAGTGTGATCTCGAGTATAGTTCTCTATATGCCATCTTGGTATGTCTTGTTTCCTGTTTTCTAAGGAAAGTCTGTATTAGTGCGTAGGATTTGAAAATTTCCTTTCACGCTCATTTTCTTTAGTACCGCATTCGAATCGGTAACCCATTGGCACATTAGGGCATCATATGAGACAGTTACTTATGTCTGGAATAGCTTATTGCCCGAGCAGTTCGTACTGAGTGAGACGAGATCATTGAATGTGAGATCAGTGCAATCTGAGTATATGAAGTAACGTAAAGAGCTTTCAAAATAAGGTGATAGTCCTTGCCAAGAGTATAAAAATAATGAATTGTTGTCTCGGTGGTGGCTAAGAATGTATACGGATCTCATTTGTCATGTAAGTATTGTAAGAATTTGCATAAGACATGTGTATGACATGCAGAGCATAAGATGTGTAGGGATTCCTTCTAAGCGATCAGATAGAGTTTCAGATGAGTAGGGAAGTTTTTTAATATCTCTCTTTGATTGAATGGATACATGATGGGTGCATGTATTCGCACGGTAGAACTGGGATCAGGTATGATGATTTGTGTGTTATATGGAGTTCTGATGCACGGGCAAAGTGGTGAAGTGCGTCAGAATATATTTTAGCAGAGTGATTTATATTTCAAAGAACCAGCGGACAACTGGGAAAGAGTACTTTCTTACTTGGTCATTTGTAATAGATATTAGTGAGGAGGTTGCTATGATTGATTCCATTCCGTAATTGAGGGACGTTTCAGATGCATTTCGTATGGCCGACATGTAACCGGGTGAGATTGTGGATTTCGGTATTTATTTGATGCCGGGCACCATATCGTACGACTTCGGTAGGAGGTATTAAAAGGGGAAGGAGCAGCTTCGGGCATCTTGGTATTGAGTTCGTTGGCAAACCGATATAGCTGCGCATTGAGCTTGAGTTAGCTTGGTTGACCTTGAGTTGTACTATTGAGGAATATGTTAAGTCTATCGTTATTGAGCTTGTTAGTGATCTGAGAAAGACTATGAGTTGTTTTTCGATGTTGTGAGACATTGTGATTTGTTAGTTATGGGCGACATATGGTGCGGTTCCATTGAGAATTCATAGAGAAAGTCGAGCGGGAAGAGAAACTGAGGGTTCTCGATGTATAGAGCATTGGCTATGGTCTATCGGGTTGTGTGTTGTGTGTTCTCTGTTTCACCATGGGTGTGATGAATTACATTGGTTTCAGACATGAAATGTGCTTGGTTGTTGATTTGGAGCATAGTGGCTTGATGTGCTGCAGGTGTAACAGTGTTGGGATAGGATCACGCATTGTAGCGAGGCTATGGGAGTTATGACCTTTTGAAGTAGATTCAGGCGTTCTACTTCTATGATGTGAGATGGGGTCTCAGCCTTGTATTGTAAGGGCATTGATGAGCTTGAGGTACAACTCTTTCGTTTGAGTCATTTGACATGATTTGAGTGTGTCCAGATAGTTTATTACTGGTGCAGGTATTATGCAAGATATGGTTTAGACTTGTATTGAGGTATCATATCACCGGAGTGGTGCTAGAATTCGAGGTGATCGTCGGGTTCATTAATGAATACGGACGGATTTGATCTCATCTTGTTAGGGAGATAATATCGAGGTTTGACCCGAAAATCTGTTGCAATATCAGTCAAGGGAAGTGGTTTTATGAATGGTTGAGCTGAGAGATGATTACGGTCATAGCGTGTTTCCTTCATCGTTGGCAGCATATGGAAGTGTTGGAATAAGGCTTTAGCTAAGAAGAGGTTCTCTGCCGCAAATCGGTTGCGGGGGACAACTGCTATGAATAGAAGTTAGGGTTCCAAGTGTTTGGTTTAGGCGGTGCATCATATGTTTTCACCTGAGGGTGCAGGTATAGGTTATTACAGCTGGTTCGGGTTTACTCTGATTTCAGATGTGTATTTTCAATCTGGTGTATGATTTTCAAAAAGTACGGCGTGGTTCTATGGTTAGGTTATAGATTAAATGGACTGTGAAAGCTCGGCTGTAATGTGTTATCGAGTCTATGTGAGATAGGGTGACGAGGGATCACCCCAGGTATATGATTGGTATTATCATTCAGCTACTGGATGACTTCTATAACAACTCTCGATATGCTCGCAGACGAGTGTTTGTTTAAGTTGGGGAGAATGTAACGACCCGACCTGTCGTTACGGGAATTTATCGCCCCGTTTCCTTCATTTAATACTTCAAAATGCTAATTTGTATGTGTTTGGAGAGTTAGAAGCAAATCGGAGAGAATTTAGATAGAAATGAGGCCATAAACATTTTTATAAGAAGAATAGTTTGGAAAAGTCAACTGAATGTTGACTGATGAGTTAGACAGCTCTGAATTGAATTTTGATGATTCAACTAGTTTTGGGAGATAATTTATGACTTAAGAGAGCAATCAAAACCGAATTCGGAGGTCCGGCGTAGATTTAGGCTTGAATTGGCTAAGCTTGAATTTTGGCGAAATCCGAACGGTAGGTGAGATTTTGATCCGGGGCTCGGAAATAAATTCTAAGAGTTGCAGTTGCTCCGTTAAGTGATTTTGTATATGCGTGTAAAATTTCATGTCATTCGGAGGTGTTTAGATCGGGTTTCAGATCGAATGTTAGTTTTGGAAGTTTTAAAGAAATTTAGTCTTGAATCCGTGTGAAATTGGTGATTTTGATGTTTACGATGGCGTTTTTATGTTACGAGCAAGTTTGAATGAGGTAATGTGATGTATTTGTGCTTTTGGTTGAGGTCCCGGGGGTCTCGGGATGATTTCAGATGCCCAACGGGAATTTTTAATTAGAAAAATGCAGCAGAAAATGCAGCAGAAACTGCCAGTGATTTTCTTCACTACGATCGTGAGCATGGGGATGCGATCGCGTATAAGAGAAATTGGGAAGCCAGGATTTGCTCTATGCGATCGCGTAAAGAGGCCTGCGATCGCGTAGGCTTGGGCAAGAGTTCACTGCGATCGCGTAGGATGCCTCGCGATCGCATAGAAGGGTGACCTGGTTCACTACGATCGCATACAGGCTCCTGCGATCGTGTAAGGAAAATAAGGGCCTGGGAAAAATTGTTCATCGAGATCGCATGCATGGTGCCACGATCGCATAAAGTAACCGTCAGGTCTGATAGAGGGGTTTAATAACAGAACCCCCGCGAGCAAAACCTATTTTTTTCATAAAAACTGAGCATTTTGGAGTGATTTTGGACGGGAAGTAAGAGGATTTTGTCGGGAAAACATTGGAGGTAAGTTTCTTGACTCTAAAACACGAATTTATGCTAGAATTAACATCAAAACTCATGAAATTGAGTAGAAATTGTGAAGAACTAGGGCCTAGATTATGAAAGCGAATTTTTGAGTTTTGAAAGGCCATTCGAACTATGATTTCGACAAATTTTATATGCACGGACTCGTGGCGAGATGAGGAATCCATTGGTATGATTTTTGAAAATTTTTCAAGAAGCGGGCCCGGGGCCCGGGTTTTACCAACTTGGTGTATTATTGCATTTTTCAAGTAAATTAGATTGGGTTATGTTTTCTTTGACCCATATTGATATAATTGATGTGGTTTTGACTAGATTCGACGCACGAGGCGGCAAATTCAAAGGGAAAAGGCATCGCGGACGAGTCCACGACCGGCTAGAGGTGAGTAGTTAGTGTATATGGTAGCCTGAGGGTTCGAACCCCGGCTTAGCACATTGTTACGCTAGTAGGGCGTGGCTCGCACCCCGTGGCAGGTGCGGGATTGATTGTGACTGGGAATTGAGACTTGGTCCATCCTGGATATGAATAGCTTGTTATATGTGGTCGAACTACAAACTGTGATAGATATATCTGGGTCGTAAGCCACGTTTGGGGCCTTTTGCCGACCTGTAGTATCCCTAGGGATAGATATATTTGTGATAGCTTGATTTGCTTAATCACTGATCTCAGTCCTGGTTTGAAATCACCATGTTGAAATGCTAAGTCACTTGTTCTTGGAAATTAAATAAAAACTAAAGTATTTTCATTATTAGTGAACTAGAACCTGGAAATAAATAATGTGAACTGTTGTGTGACTCATATGCATGTGGTGGACTGAGGATGGATTAGGCTGCACGCCGCAGCAGATGATGTAAGGATTGGGCTGCACGCCGCAGTAGATGATATGATATTGCGCTTGGGCTGTAGGAGCCCCTCCGGAGTCTGTACACACCCCCAGTGAGCGCCGTCGACGTTAAATGGATCGGGCTACACGCCGTAGAGGTCATATGCATTGAATTGAATTTTTATCTGTGAATTATCTGTGCTAATTGTGATGTGTTGTTGTTACTAGTTCGTAGGAGGTATCGGACTGTAGTTTAGCTTTACTTTGTGGTATTCTGTGGATTTCCTTCTTTCAGATATTAATATATACTTTTTACTTACTGAGTACTTAGTACTCACCCCTACTCCCTGAACCTTTGTGTGCATATACAGGTACACATGAGGGTTAGACGAGCACTCTAGCTTATATCTGAGTTATTTCGAGTTGCTGAGGTAGCTGCCGGCGTTCGTAGAACCTAGCCTCTCTTTCCATTCAGTTATTACTATATGTTTCAGACTTGAGTATTTCATTCAGTATTTCTATGACTATTCAGTTATGCTTAGAGGCTCTAGACTCGTGACCCCAGATCTTTGGGAGTGTTATTTCATTTTCGCACTTCTCTGTATGTATGGACTCGTGGCGAAATAAGGATTTCGTTGATGTCAAATTTTTTGAATTTTGAGAAGTGGGTCCGGGGCTCGGGTTTTGCTAATTTTGAGATTTTTGCTATTTTACGATTGTTTTCGATTGGATATTGTTCCATTGCCATATTGTGACGTATTTGTTATGGTTTTAATCAGATTCGACATGCGAGAAGGTCGATTTGAGAGGCAAGGGCATAGCAAGCTAGGACTTTGGTGGCTTGAGGTGAGTAATAGATGTAAATGATGTCCTGAGGGTTTGACACCCCAGATTTGCACATCGTAGTGCTATATTGAGGTGACTTGCACGCCGGATATCGAGCGTAGGGTAGAGCACCATTGGGGATTGTGACTTTGTCCTTCCCGGTAGATGAATATACTGCGTATTTGACTGAAATTTATTTGTTATCATTATAATTTGAAATGATTGCCATATTTGGGCTTTGTACTAATTGATTGAATCCTTCAGGGATTGCTATTACTCGTTTCTTACCATTTTTACATATTATTGAACTAAGTCTTAGTTTTAATATTATTTTGCAAGCTCAACCACTTTTCTCAAACTTAAAATTTAATTAATATTTTTAATGAAGTTTGGGCTGAATATTTTGATATTATTGTGCCCGAGGGGCATATGGGATTATGGTTTGAGTATGAGATCGGACCGCGCGCCGTAGCGGTATTATATTGATATTGATGTGAGGCCAAGGGCCTGGCTGATGCCACAAGATGACTTATTATTGTGCTTGGGTCATAAGGGGCCCCTTTCGGAGTCTGCACATCCCCAGTGAGCGCTGTCGATGATAAATAAATGGAGCGGGTTGCATGCCGCAGCGGGTACTAGAGAGTACCAGACTATGTGTTGCATTTCATATTTGATTGTCATTTGCTTACTTACCTGTTGTGATATTTCCGTAATTGTTTTCGTTGGTTTACTGACTTTATACTACTTGGTTTAAATTGCTGCAGTTATAGAATTACTTTGTACCTATTCCGGATCTATTATTCTCTGCCTTTATTTATATTTATTGCTTATTGGGTCGGATTACTCACATTACTCCTTGCACCTTGCGTGCAGATCCAGGTACATCTGAGGCTGTGTGAGTATTTCTCTGCCTAGCGGCATATGCAGGAGTATCAAGGTAGTTGCGTCCGCAGTCCTGATCATCCCTTCTATCTTATTGCCTTATTTTCGCATTTCTAGAGAACGATATGTAGTAGGTTGATACTCATATATTAGAGGCTCAGACTTATGACACCGGATTCTTACGGTTGTGTCGTTATTTTATATTTGGGATTCCGCATGTTTTACTCTATTTCGAATTTCCAGTATTATGACTCGTAATTGATCAGTGTTAATTAATTAATGAACTGTATAAAAATGATTAAGGTTAATAAATTGTCGTTCTTGCCTAGCAGGGTGTTGGGGCGTCATCAAGTTCGGGGTTGAGATCGTCACACTTAAATCCATAATATAAGATACATTTGAAAGACAAAGAAGTGTAGGAAAATGTCAAAGTTCAATGGGCCACCAATCAAAATTCCAGTATTGCTATTTCTAAGTGTAAGAGAATAATTCTATATTAGATTATTATTCACGACTAAATTGTCCAAGGTTGAAATATTGGTTAGGTGAAACAGATCCGTACACTGTGACAGCTTAGCACCTTGACTTTTTTCTAATTTCTACCTATCTGATTTAAACTTTTCTTATTACCAACTCTCTTTTAAAAAATCCAAATCATTCTGCTTGAAACTGATCGTTTTAAGTTAAGAAATATTTGAATTTTTTTTAAAAAAATGTTTTACATTATATACTTTCGGAACAATGATTTAGAAGATTATATATGTTGTTGTAGTTGTTTCGGAACAATGATTTATTCCAAATAGTTTTTTCTTTTTAGAAGTTCTTCAAAAATATATGTAAACACGTATTTACTTGTTCCTAAGTTTTTCACGCTAGGAAGCTTCCTTAATTAATTAAGTATTTTATTTACTACGTTTCTTATTGACTGAATGTCATTTTCAGCACAGATTTGGGCATTACGTTGAAAGTCAAAGATCAACAGGCTTTAACATGTCATAATCATAACAGAGTTACTAAGGCCATCTCCAACGTTGTTCCCTTTTTTGTCCTTAAAATGGAAATTTTATTATTTTGGGGATAATTTATTCTAATTATTTTCTTATTTTTTTCCCCAAATTTTTTTATATTCTTCTCTCTTTTATATTATATTATTATTTTTCATTTTAATTTTATTTTTTAATTTCTATTAAACAAATTTCATCTTTCATTTTATTAATTTATAATTTTCAAAATTAAAAAAAATCCTCAAAAATTTTAAATAATATAATTTATCAGCAATTATTATAGATTAACTAATAATTCAAATAAAACTGAAATCATTGCGATACAAAATTAATTAAATACATATAATTTTACATAAAAATAATAAATGCGCGAAAATTAATTTATCAAAATTAAACATCAAAGTTAAGATATAATATTAATATTATAAAATATTACATAAATATTATTAAGTGTATATAAAGAGATAAAATAAAAAATTAAATAATAAAATAATATTGAATAGTAATTGGGGAGATAAATAGTATACCCCATATTTGAGGGAACACTATTCATCCCCCATTTTGGGGACAGAAATGGGGGAGGGGGGTTTGAGGATAATTCCCTTCAAAATTGCCCCCATTATAGGGGATGAGGCAAGGTTGGAGGTGCCCTAAGAAAACTGGTGAAGCTCCAGCCGGCAATCACAGTAGGATATTGTGCATGGATGGATCAATAAACTATGATAAAAGAAATATTCAATTCGAAGAAATTGAGTTAAAATTAAAAAGTAAAATCATTAGAGACACAAAATATATAGAGAAGATAAAAATTCGATTTGATAATGTTCATACTAAGAGAGAAATTTATCATTATTTATCATTCAACTGTATAACTTTAATTAGATTATTTTAAATATTATACTAATGTGCTCTATAATCCACAAGTTCGCAGTATATTTTATTATTGTTATTTGTTATTACCATTCTTCCAAGAACAAGAACGATGACATATCTTCAAAATTTTCAGATAATGTTTTCTTATAACGATATTAACATGTTTGATAAACTTTTAAGTACCATTATTTTTTAATTATATTAATAATATGAAATTCTTTGGAAAAAATAAAATAATTGGCTCTAAAATTAATTAAACACATTAACTCTCTAGTTACTTCAAAACGTTGCAAATCTTTGGGTGAGGAAAGGTATATGCTTTAATTTCAGCTCTCCTTTGGTAAAATTTGAAAATTAGACCGATTGATAGACAATCTTGTATAGAACGCCTCGCTACATAGGTTGGACTTTGAAATGATTAAACAGAATACAACATGTGCTATTGTATTTTATTTCAAAAGAATTCACATTAGATATTCAAATAGTCAACAACAACTCTTGCCAGTTTTAGCCAATAGGATTTTTTTCTTCTAATAAGCTTAGGTTTCAAAGATTTTTTTTTTTTGATTGTTTCTCCCCTTATTTATAATTTATAATATTGCTATGACAAAAGATTCTGGTTATAGGTTTCAACGAACGTTCCTTGCTGCCTTTAGTTGGTAATTGTCATACGTCATATTGTCTTTGACATTGCCTTTTTGTTTTTATCCTTTTCCATTTTGGGAAAGTGGTGGAAGTCGTTGAATTGATATCTAATTAAACATTATATTCTGAGTTTAAGGATGAATATATATATATATATATATATATATATATATATATATATATATATATATATATATATATATATATATATATATATATATATATATATATATATTAGCTTTTCACCACGTGCGTTACACGTGTATGTCAAGTTATAATATACATTTTTGTGAAATAATTTTGCTTGCTCAAAAGTTATCGCGTACTTTATGAGTATAAAACAATGTAAATGAATCACGGAAAAATCACAGCAAACCGTAATAACCCATTAGTCCAAATGAAAGAAACGATAATAAGTACTCAAAATTAGATAGAGGATCATTGAAAGGTTTTATTGATAATATTGGTTTGATCTACCTCTCCATGAAGAGGTTCAGAGCCTTACAATGATGTTTCCATTTCTCATAATATAGGTCTCTTTGTGTCTTCTCTCTCTCTCTCTCTGGTAAATAGTGGCGAAGAAGAAGCCCCCCTCTAGGGTTTTCTCTATTGGTATTTATAGTTGTGAGCTTCGTGAGATGGCAGTAAGTGGCCGTGACCACGTTGGGGTTTCGCCCTCATGGGGGGCGGATGGGTCGTGCCCTCGTTGATCGAAGCGAATAAGTGTTAAATAACGTTACTAATAAGTGATCATACTGCTTATTAATCACGAATTAGCTTAAGACGAGATTAACCTTATTGATTATCGTGGGGTCGGATTCTGACCCATACAGTTAGTCCCTTTGCTTATTGAGATCGTGCTTTGGCCGAGCTCGATTAGCGGACTTCATCAACTGTGGTTTGAAAAACTCGGATAGGGAGGTCGACTGTTGCTTCGGTCGAGGCCGAATTCTGTTTGGCAATGGCCTAAAGCCTTGTAGAATGTTAGTGTTTTGTTATCGTGTTATCAAGTTGTCGTTCGATCAAGATTGAATGCTTCTTCTTGGCGAAGGCACATGACCTTTTAACTTAATTCAAGTAAGGTCGAACTTTGTTGCGCTCTGATCCTCACATTTGTTTGGGAGCACAACCGTCGACTACGACGGACGGGCCGTACATGGTGCGGCCGAGGGGAGTAGGTGTAGAGATGTACTTTCCTCATGCTATCTAACACTTAAACGTCTTCTTTATTGGAAAGGTTTTTGAAAAAAAAAATCATGATTTTCAAATGCACTCATATGTTTTAGGGATTTTGGTGAAGGATTTGGAATCTTATGTATACTTAAAAAGCATGTCTATTTTTCCGTAACTGTGAACGAGCTGAGTTATTTCTTGCACCACCTTTATTTTATTGTTATGAACTATTGCTGGTTATTAGAGTTGGACAATGAACCATTTCCCATCTGTCATTACTTTCAACCTAAGGTTATGTTTGTTATTTATTGAGTACATGAGATCGGTTGTACTCATATTACACTTTTGCATTTTGCGTGCAGATGTTGGATGTTGATGTTGTTACGTATGATGAGAACTGGATCAGAAGATGTACTTGCGTTCTAGTCACAACTGCCTCTTGTTCTTGGTAGCTTTAGAATTATTAATATGTTCATGTATATTTCAAACGTATGATATATTCTTATTTCACACCAGCATTGTAAATTCTATATCTTAGACGTTCATGTTTTGTACTACCAGTCTTTGGAAAATTGTATAAAGTTTGGTTATCTCATTTTTTACTCACATCAATATTATTATATTATTTTTATTGTTTGTTAGCTTATCTAGCGAGTGTGGTAGGTATCATCACGACGGTTTGAATTTTGAACCGTAACAATAAATAAGAGAGTCCAATGATAAAATTATGAGATTGATGTGTCAAAGGTCACCTATCAACGGCATTAAAATACTACTTTTGGAGAAGATTTCATTTCGAGCTAGCAAAGTACAGTCTATTCCGAATTATATACTCTTTATTATGTATTATCATGTTAGTTTGCTGGAAAATTTTATAATTTTGTCTCATATTAGGCAACTTTTTTTGTCCCACAATTATGTGAACCCAGATTTATGTGGAATTTAGGTTCATAAATTTGTGAGACAAAAAAAACATCATACAACTAGTGTTAGCTATATGTTGCAAAAAATAAAACTTCTCCAAATTTGCTGTATCATTTTGATCAAATTACCAATTAATGCATATTAATAGAATTTCATAAAAATTATTTAAGTGTTTGATTGTCTAAAAATTTCAATAGTTCTTCGTATAAAAGTTTCAGTGAAATAATATTATATTATAATGTTAAAGCTTGTTTCACCGTTGACTTTCAATGTAACGCCCAATTGTATACTCCCTCCTCTCCAAAATAATTGATTTTTCGGATGTTTTCACACATATTAAGAAAGTCACCTTTTAGCATTAATTAGCAATAGAATTGACCATTTTAACCTTACTATCTCACATAAACACTCCTAACACATATTTCAATATTATTTACTCCAAGGACAATGTAAGAAAAATATCATTAAGTCATTCTTGAAATCCGAAAAAATTACTTATTTTGGACCACAAAAAAAAGGCCAATAAATCACTTATTTTGGACAGGAGGGAGTATATGTTATTGGAAAATGACATGAAACCACTAAAATACGTACTAAATAAAATATTTAATCGGTGAATCTTCCTAGCACGAAAAACATGAGAATAAATAAGTAATAACGCGGCATAACTGCGGCCAAGAGGCTCATACGATGGTTTTTTTCGTATAAAGCATCTCATATTTATGTCGAATTTAAAAAAAATAGCACCGAAGAAATCTACTGCAGACAATCAACTAATGCAAATATTACTGGCTTCTTCCACGGTTCAAACACATATTATTCCTCAATCATTAACTGTATAATATTATGATAAAGTAATGTTTTTCTCTTTCATTAATTATTCCAGGAGATAGGGAGGTCATTTTTGGTTTCAATATTGAAGCTTTATTCTAACTTAATCAATGAAGCAAAGTCACATTGGGTTAGAACTCTTAAACTTCCTTAAAACATAATTAACAAACAATTTTATTTCATTCTTGAAGCATTACATAGAGAATTAAAGAATCAAATGAATACAAAAACATGTTATAGGCTTTTGAATGATCAATTTAGGGAGCCACAGACAGTTCTTATGATCCCATTTTGACCAGTTAGGGGACTAATATCTCCCATTCTAATCATAGCAGCAGCAAAATCAGAGGCAAATGCGCGAGGACTGTTACTATATTCAGAAACAATATCATCTGTAGATCCACCACTAAGAAGGACTTGATCTGATTGAAGAAGACCTTTTCTTTGCCTCAAGTTCTTGAAATAATTGTTATCCAATTGATTAGGTGTAACCAAATCAAGTGGAGCTAAGTTTCCATTTTGGTCTTCTTTAGGACATTGACGTCTTCTTGTGCTAGCAAATCCAGCATCAATGTCTGTTCCATTGCCATAAATCCTATCGCGAAAAAGGAAGCATTGTGCTTGGCCAATTGAATGTGCTCCTACAATTACAAAGTTTAAATCATTACAACTTCTTCGTCATTATCTGTACAAGTATAATTATTCTATATATGTTTAATAATAACTTGATCAATTTTTACCTGATAAAGCAACCATATCCCTTGTGCTAAGGCCTTTACTTGCAAAGCTAGAAATAAGCCTATTAAGAGGATCAAATGGACCTGGAAGATCAGTTTCTGCAAGCGTATGACTTGCAGTTGTTGAATCTCTTCTTCCCAGTTTCACTGCCCATGATGGACCTCCCACCTAATTGTAATTTATTAACATAATATATATTGGTTAGTTTGATATACAATCAGACTTCTTTATAATAACCATTCACTATAAAACTCAAGTCTTCTCTATAACACCAAAAAAAAATTCAGAACAAACATGGATGGTATACAGAAGATTGATTATAACGTGAAGAAAATGAAAACCCAACTAGGGATACTTACGAGAGTTGATGCATCTCTAGCGGCAACAGCAAGTATGTCTGCGCATGATACAATTCCTGGACATGTTTTTTCAACCTCTCTTTTGGCATCTTCTATAATACCATAGCCTCTAACTGACCCAAGATTTGGCAAGGCAGTCTTCTCACTAACAATTGTAGGAGTCTCATCAAGTAAGATAGAAGCATCACAACCCTATAGTTAAGACCACAAGTTAGTACATATGTAATCAAGTTAATAATTTCAACTTGAAGTAAATAGAGATACATATATACTAATTAAAGTGAATTTAACCAACCTGAACAAAGCAATCATGGAAATGAAGACGAATGAGAGATGCAGCCATACGACGTTCACGTGACACTGCTTGTCTAACACTTGTACGAATGGTGTTGAGAGCATTAGGGCAAGTGCGATCATAGAATGTGGAAGAAAGTTGTGCATGGCATTGCATGCTGGAGAATATAAAGAGAAGAGAAAACATAGCACCATTAATGGCTGCAAAAGAGTTGTTAGAAATACTTATCATTTTGAAAATATTGCAATATGATGTCAAGAAACTAAGAATAGAAGCTTTATGAATTAGCTTTTTGATTGGAAGCTGTGAATGTGATAGAAAAGGGAAGGTGGCAATGAAATATTTATAGGCAAATGAAACACGTAATTTTCAAGATTTTAGGTCACTATTGGCTGCCAATATAATATTATCATCCGCGTTATTTCTGGCTAGCTTTTTGTCTCGATCCTTAGTTTGACTTGTTCTTTGGCTACACAAAATACTATGAAGCTTTCTACTTTTGCTAGATTATCTTGTTCAATTTCAAATTACCAATTTAATTAACTTTAATTTATACCTGGTATTTAGCTGAATTATCCGCAGGTAGAGCTAGCCTTTATGGTCAATCTTTATATAAGCTCTTTTTTTTTTTATAGAGGGAGGTCACAGGTTCAAGTCATTGAAATAATCTCTCGTAGAAATGCAGGGAAGGCTGCATATAGTAGAAACTTGTGGTCTGATCCTTCCGAGGCCCCCATGCATAGCGAGAACTTAGTGCACCGGATTGTCCTTGCCAATATGTATCAAGTGCGATTGTTTACAATAAATTTTCATAGTACAAAAAATAAACTACAATCACAGAAATAAAATAAAAACAATTTTGTCAATAACTAATTATGAGTATCCCTTAATTCTTCTCTCCGAATTATTCTTCGTAATTCGAGGGCTACAATAACGTGTTTCTCGAACTTAGGATGATGCGAACCTCTTTAGAATATATTTGATCTTTATGAAAATCGACCAGTATTTTGAATCGATCCAAGGAATAACTTCTCTTGATCGCTCCTTCTTGTTTCTTCAATCGAGGGCCAAGATAACATATAAAATTTGTAAATCTTTTTGAAGTATTTGATTGTCAAGAAGTATTCGATCAATTTAATTGATTTTGAGGAAAAGCATCTTGATCACTTCAACAATTTTAAGAGAGATAATATTGAATGCATTTGATCTCTTTGTAAATGTTCATATGAGTTTATGAAATTTAGAGGGATAATGCATAAAATTCTCCTTGACCTATTACCATATTATCAACTACACAATTTTTGTATTGGTGGTTCTATTACCCTCTCCCCCACCCCCAAACTCCAACTAGATGCTTGCAAAGTGATGAAATACACACACCAAAAATGTGTATTTCTTACTTCAATTTTTTTTTACCGTTTCTCCTTTTTTCCTTATTTTTCTATTTGTAGACCTTCATTATCATATCAGCAAAAAGGCAAAAGCCTCATTTGATGGGTGTCATATAATACTTGTTTGATATTGCGAGATTGGCCAGAGAATGAAACTGCGACGAAGACCATTGCTCCGGCAAAACTCCATTGTTGTTGACCATTTTGACCATTTGCATGTTCTTACTGAATCATGCTAGTTGTGTTTTTGTTATTAAACATATATGCTTTTGATTTCTATTTTGATTTTGCATTGTACTGGATTTTCGCTCTGACATTTCGCCGTCGAAATGATGTCCCCCTTGTTTGTGCTATAAGAGGTTTAGACAACGAAGGAGACTAATTAATTAGATGTAATTAATTATGTAATATCAAAAGATGATGCTTATTTCTGCTAATCAATTTTAAACTTATTTTGTTACTTTCACTTGCCCTTAAGAGGGTGTGCATACTCTCAATGCCACGTTAGCACTTAGGATGGTATTTATTATACTTTAAATAGTTCAAATAAGTAATAGGATCCCCCGGAAAAAAATATGTGGTTGGTAATATGATTATATGTCGGGTGTTATAAATAGAATTGTATTTATGATGAATGCCTATATTTAGAGAGATTTTAGGGTTCATTTCTTGGTATTTAAGTCACCCTCTCCCTATAAATAGAGGGTTTTATTCCAATGTAAATCATCCCAAATTAATAAGAATTCTCTCTCCCTACTTTTCTCTACAATATTGTTCCTTTTATTTTATTATTTCATAAAACGTTATCAGCATGAGACTCTAACCAATTGAGTAGAAGCTTTGGGATTGAGCACAATAATTGTCAATTGCTCCATGAACTTCCTTCATGATTAAATTTTAGATTTAAGGTAAGTATTTTACTTTTCTATTTCAAATTCATGACATTCTATTATTTGATTTTAAATACAAGCAAAGACGATAAATTTTGATTGCAACTCTAATGGAGTTTGATAGAAATTATAACCACCCAAAGTGGTACAGTTTCTATACCTTGCCATGATTAAATTCATGTATGATTGTGGGCAAAGAATTGAAAACCCGTCCTATTGAATTTGCTCCATTCTCATTCCCTTTAGAGAATGTGATAGCAGTATGTGATAAAGAAGATAAAATTATTACTATAAATGTATCAAGATGTGGACGTGGCAATAGACAAAATTATAATCGTCATCATTGTGATAATGAGAATAATAAGGATTCTCAAAATAATCATTCACTCTGTGAAGGTAATATTTGTCATCGATTTGACGTGAGATTTTATATAGCACATATAGATGATTATGGTCCATTCATAATAGGAATGTGACAACATCTGATTTATGAAGACATATTCATTCTTGAAAGAATATGAACATGCTATTGATATTGAATATACCACACTCACCTCTAAAAGGAGGTTTGAGATGAAATAAGAAAATAATTTTATTATTATGGCATGAATGGTTATTGATTATGTACCTATTGTGATTAGCCAAAATATTATGGCAGTGGATTATTACATGGCAAAAGTAATAGAAGCAACATATTTTGCCTATAATGATTTTGACCATGGCCATAATGGTATAACTTTCTCTTTAAAAGAGATATTCACCACATGGATGTTGATGAATTTGTGGCAGTACAAAATTAATTGAGAGCTTTGGAAGAGCAAATTATTACTATTTTGGAGAAACACAATTAATAACCAATAAGATATTGTATTATAGTAAGTCTCAAAGAAACTTATTCAGTTTCTAAATACGTGAAAGCGATTGATTATATTGAGACTATAAATAAAGAAAAGATTTAATATCTTCTATTACTACATCTTGTAGCGGGGTAATATGTATGTGAAAAGCTACCCACTTTATTCTCCAATTTGTACTACATAAATAAAAGAATACCACAATAAGGTGGATGTCTATTGATATAAAAACCCATATCATAATAAACTTGGACTTTATTGATAATTGCACAAGTCATGGCGTAAATTTGAAGTTTATCAATATTGATAATTTATCCAGTTGGCATAATTGGTTTAGCCATGTTAATTCAAGTATGATGTGCAAAAATAAAAGAGAATTTACATGGGTAATTATTAAAGAACTAGAAAGTTCTTTACGTATTCTCTTACACATTGCTTATTCTCATTAATTAATAGATCAATTAAAATTGGGATTGAATCCCATGAATACTGGAATTATCAAAGGTGGATATGGGCCCATTCACCTGCCATACATACCACATAAGATGCATCTATGAGATGGTTACATGTGCAATTATTATTAACCCGCAACCCGGCCGGTGTGTGCGAGGTAACTTGCTCAATAATTTGAGTTAGCATAATTTCAAGATTTTCTATTCAAGAAGTTCATCTTGATAAGTTGGTCTACATCACAGCTGGTTTACCAAAATAATTTATTGAGTACCTTCACTTAATAGCTAAACAATTGCTTATGAGAACAAAGTTATATATATCAGTTTGATATACGTTATATACGAAAGTATATTATTCTCTCCCCTCACAAGTGGTTCAGGGTCAGGAACCAAATAATTCCATTTTATTATTATTGATGTGCGGCGTATATTTTGATTAACACCATAACGCACAAAGATGGGTTCTCGAAGTTGAGGAAACAAGTTAGTTTTTCTAATACGAGCGGGAGACATGATCAACAGTTGAGAAAAAGTTACATGGAATGAATTATCATTTATACATCTAGATCCTCGAATAAAATAATATGAACTTGAAGTTCATTAAATGATAATTCATGTGCAGTTTATTGCAAAGCATGCGAGACGCATTTGTTGACCCCAAAGAAAGTAACTATATTCTCACTGAAAATGTTCATATTAAGTCCTAGAAGAACAAAGTCTATGGTAAGCTTAAAGCATATAGACAATCGATTTCAAATAAGCTTCTTGATAAAGAAGATGAGCAAATGATCATAATAAAGGAGGCAAGTTATCTAGAAGATCACATGACATAACACTCCATAATATCTCATGAGAGATTCAGGTACCTGAATATATTAATGAAGAGATCTCTATGTTATGTCATTATGAAAATATATTGAAACTGATATAAAATCTTTATCGACTTCAACCTTCAAGAAGCTACTGTACAAGATTGGAATACAAATGCTTAAGGATGTGAATTGATGCTCTCATCAGGGGGAGTTAATATGCGTTGTACTCTTTGTTCCTTACAAGGTTTTGTCCCACTGGGTTTTCCTTCCAAGGTTTTTAACGAGGCAACCAAAAAACGTATTATTAGATTTGTGTACTCTTTTTCCTTTTCTAGATTTTTTTCCATTGGGTTTTATTTTAGTTAAAGTTTTAACGAGGCACATTATCTGTTGAATAGACATTCAAGGCGGAGTGTTATAAATAGAATTGTATATGGTAAATGTCTATATTTAGAGAGATTCTAAGGTTCATTGCTTGGTGGCTAAGTCACCCACTTCCTATAAATATAGGGTTCTATTCCATTGTAAATCATCCCAAATCAATAAGAATTCTCTCTCCCTACTTTTCTCTACAATATTATTCCTTTTCTTTTATTGTTCCATAACACGGGGATGATTTTATACCTTTATCCCAAATTTAGAAACAATCATTATATTACTTAAATCCATAATTTAAAATAAATTTGAAAGACAAGGATAATGTCAAAAGGTCAATAGGCCACCACATTAGTTGTATTCCATTTTAAGGTTTGGGTCAGGTGAAACGGATCCGTACCGTGACAGCGTGACATCCTGACCTTTTCTCCCCAAGTGCTTTAAACTTTTTTCATTTTAACAATTCTTCAAAATAACGGAAGTAATTTTGCTTACATTGAAAATGAATCTAGCTAAAATATTTGAAAAGTTTCTTGTAAATTCAAATAATTTTTTTTTAATTTATTTAAGTATTTCTCGAAACAACCATGTATTCCAATAACATTCCGTATACGCTCACTTTTTGAATGATTTTTGAAAGTGTTCTTCACGTGAAAACAAGCCCCTTTCGATTCTTTTGGCTCTTATGCACGTTATTACTTATTTCGAGAGACAGATCTACAATTTAAATTTTATGTGTTTAACTTTTAAGATTTTTAGCACTGAACTCGTTATATTTTAAATTATAGATTCATATCCGCTTTTTTTATAATTTTAATTAATTTTTATATTTAAGTTTTTACATTAGGTTGAAAGTTATGGGTTTAGTTACATTCACCTCTGCTTATTCCTAGGGTTTTTTTTTCACGCTCGGAGGCTTCTTATTTGGCGTACTTTTGTGGCTGAATGTCATTTTGAAATAACATACGTTTGGGCATTACGTTGAAAGTCAAAGATCAACCGGCTTTAATATTCCGTCAAAGAACTAGTGAAACTCCAGCTAGCAAGCACCGTAGAATATTGCGCATGAAGTTTAATAATAGATCGCTAGTGTAAAATTTTGAAAGAATTACGGCCCGTAAAAATTGCACGATATTATCAGTGTTCGGATTGGTCAAATAAAAATAATTAATATTTGTTAAGTCAATAAAAAAAATTTATCGTTTTGCTGCAATAGAGATCGGTCCAACATAATTTACTGGAGTTCAATGCACTTGTATATAAATTTCAGCATATTATGCTAAACCGGTATACTTTGGTGGCTCTAGTATAATATACTGGAGAATGGAGCATTGATGCTCCAAACTCTAGTATATTATACTCGACAAATGTACTTGCTGGAACTCCAGTATATTATGCTGGAGTTCTAGTGTATTTATGATGGAACTCCATCTTATTATGCTGGAGTTCCAGCATACTATCCTGGAACTCCAGTATAATATGCTGAGTTCAAGTATACTTATGTTGGAACTCCAACATGTATTAGAGTATTTTTTCGGTTTTAAACAGTATTATCGCTCAGATTAATCTTTACGTAAAAAGTGGCTAAATTTTGATTACTTTTGAAATTGGGCTATTTTTGAACGACCAGTTGTAAATCTGGCTATTTTAAAAAAATTCCCTTACGTCCTTTGTCACTTGGCCTAAGAGCCTAATCGAAAATGGTCTTAATTTGAAGCTCTTACCCTATTTAGCCTATGTTGTATATAACTTGAAAGAAACTTTTCAGTCTTTCGCCCATTATTAAAGACACACTTAGAGTTTTTATTATTTTCTTCTTTTTATATTTCCAACACACAAATTCTCTCTCACCGCCTCTCGATTCTTTCTTTCCAACCTCTATAGATCCCTCATCCTCTCTTGGCCTAGCCCCCGCAATTTTCCCTCCCCTACTCCCTACGCAGTTCTGACATCAATAGCTCAAAAAAAAATTGGGCTCCTACTCCATCGTCCACAGTGACAAGCAGAGGAATATTAAAGATTCTTTGAAATTGGGTCTGACTCTTTGTAGTTTGAAACCTTAGCTTCAAATGTCTGGTCGAGCTCCAAGGAGAAAACACCGAAAGCTAAATCAATCTTCAACGATGAAGCAGAAAGTACCACACTTGCTTATTCTTAAGCTTGTTGACCTTCTTGGCTCATTGCAAGTTATTGATTCCCGTGATTTGTGTGTTGTCTTCCTTAAAGTCTCGAATCTGAAATTGGGTGTATCTTATCAGTGTGTTGAGTTCTGAATCGTTGGCACAAAATTGACAACCTATAGACGAGTTGAATCATACAATACCTTCTACTACAACTCGAGGCTTAGATATAAAAATTATATCTATGTCGCAGTTTGTATAAACACTGTATAATTGTGTATATGAATATACAGACACCTCTTATACACTATTATACATGTTTATACAAGTTATACAGTATTGTATAATTGTATATAAATATATATATTTTAGTTTATAAGGATGTATATACATTGTTAGAGTGTAAAAGACCTCTACGGAAGTTTGACACTTCCTTCTCTTTTTTTTTTCGTGTATGTGCTGTATAAAAAAGATTTGTACGTATTGGAGGGATTCTACAATTCATTTACCAAATTTTTAATTTCTTTTATCATGTTGGATTGCTTCAGCAATTGCACATAATAGTGTATGAAAATAACTTGTTGTATAAAGAGAAAGCAATAACCATAATTGATTGTGTGAAATACGTTATCTTTCGGGAATTAGCCTATTATTTTTGGGCTATAGATTTGCAAAGTGGTATTTAAGCTATTATATTCCAAATCAAGTGTGTGACTTATATTTATGTGAAATTATCCTAAAATTTTACACAATTCAATCATTTATCGGGTAATTACTGTTAAGTTTATTAATATGCATTAATTGGTAATAAGGTAAAAATAATAACAAACTAGCTAGTACGAAAGTTCGCATTTTAAAATTTACTGATAAAGTAGAAAAGATATTGTCTGATTTTCCCCCAAAAAAACTTCAATATATGAAAAGATTTTTACACGTAGACTCATAACCTTTTTTAACTACTAATGTAAAATTTTCTCCTAATGTAGTATTTTAGTGACATTGATAGTTGATTCTTGACATCTCAATCTCATAATTTTATCCTTTGACTTTCTAGTTTATTCAGCATAAAACTCGAATATTAATATATAATGTAGAACTACATATCAAATCATTGGAATGAAAGGTTAATCTCTACCGCTTTCCCAAAATAAAAAAAGAATAAAACCAAAAAGGCAGTAGTGTCAAAGACAATATGACGTATGACAATTACCAACTAATGGGCACAAGGAAGAATAATGGAAACCTAACCAGAATCTTTGTCATAGCATGTATATTTTATACCAAAATATGCCAAAATTATACATATCGTTTCCTAAATAATTTATAAATACCCTTTGTCTATCTATTCGTCCAAAAAACAAACGACGTTAATTCTATTAACAAAAATACTTATGCGGCTAACTACTCCGGTCTTTCATTTAACGACATGACGATTTGTAACTGGGCCATGTGCCAATCTTTGACTGCAAGAAAAAATGAATATTATTTCAACCATTTAGCTTATCCGACATTACAAAAATAGATGAAATCTATCACACTCATTCCCACTAGTCTGACATCCTCTTTCTTCTTCTCCAATCATAAATTCAATCTTTGGACAAATTATAGAACAAAAGTGGATCAAATCTACACTAGTAAATTTCAATTTTAGCTTCCTGCAACGGAGCCACAATAGATTTTGAAATTATAATCGCATCACTGTCAACATGCTCATCTGTTTCAGCTTCATCTACAGGATTCACATTTACAGCTCAAGAGGCATCACCACCATAAGCTTAACCTAAAATACCTGGGTAAAAAGTTTGTTCACCTGCACAGGTGAGGTTGCCTCAAACACTTCATTTACTTCACTTTTGATGAGTGAATCTCCGACTGCGTAATCGCTATCAAATCTGACTATGGAGGTGTTCTAGCAGTAATCAACAATTGAAATCAATCGCTCGATGAGGTGAGCTCTTTATGGTTTGAGGAAAAAGAAGTGACAGCGATGACGGTGATTATACCATTGATAAAAATAAAGAGAAAAAGAGGTTTAAGCCAAGCTATAACGGTACTCCAAGTAGTTGGGAATTCATTAAAACCTAGTGGAATTGACGCTTTTAATACCATTGCTAAGGATACTGCCCTAATTGATATTACCACAACCTTCAATGATAGAATTAAACTTTTCGTCGATGGTGCCATTTTAATTTCTCTGATAACTTTAACAAAATAATTATTTGCTATTCCGGCTATTGTTTTAAATTTTTCTGGTGAGTGATTTAGGTCAGGTGTAAAGTAATTAATAAAGGCACAATATTTACACGCAAAATCAAGCTTTGAAGGAAAAGGAAATTTTTGGGCTGAAGCTCATATGAACTTTTCAGATGACCAAGATCCTAATAGGGAGAAGAAGACAGAAAATCGGTAGGGTTATGTAGTTTTACGACCTATGTAACAAACTTAGGGTAGGATCAGGTAAGTGAGTAAAAATAAGTTATTTTGGCACGAAACAGCCACATGGTCCAGTAAAAAATTGTCATGTCATTAAATTGAAGGCCCACTAGTTCTTCCGTTAAATGTGAGGTAATTTTAATAATAGAATTAACGCTGTGTGCTTTTTTGGACGGATAGATGAATGAAGAGTATTTTTAAACCATTTAGCAAACGACAAGAATAATTTAGGCCCCTTTTCATATTCTATATAAATATAAATAAGAGGGGAAAAAAAGGAAATCTTTGAAAATCCTATTGGCTAAAACTGGGAAGAGTTGTTGTTGACTATTTGAAATAACATTATCAAATACTATTTTCTGTTTACCCATTTCAAAGTCCAACCTATGTAGCGTGGCGTTCTATACAAGGTGTCTATATCCATGTTCCACCAGCCACTCTAATTTTGAAATTTAACCAAAAGCGAGCCAAATGTACCAAGCATATACTTTTCCTGACACAAAGATTTGCAACGTTTTGAAGTAACTAGAGAGTTAGGGTGTGTTTGGTATGATGGACTATATTTTTCGAAAAAATATTTTTCAATTTTATCATGTTTGATTAGCTTAAATATTTTGGAAAATATTTTTCTCATCAACTCATTTTTATCCGATTGGAGAAAAATTATTTCCCTATAAAGAGAAAGGAATATATTTTTCAAAACTCCTTCTCAAGCTTCCCTACCCTATTCTTTGCCCTCACCGACGCACCCCAGCCCCACCCACCCTCCTAACCGCACCCATGCCCTCTCTTCAAATTTTGTTTTGTCAACACCCACCCACCCTTAACCCCGCAAAAAAAACTTTACTTCTTTTTATAATTTTCAAATTCCTATTCCCCCCACCCCCCGATTGTCCCCTATCACAATATGGATTTTTCATCCTCGAGAGTCGTGGTGGCGCCTACTCATTGAAGCTAGGCAAGCCAAGAACCTTTCTCATTTTATACATGATTAAACAATTCAATTATCAATGCATAAGCAGTTAAAAGACATCGAAAAGTAAAATTTAGTGGAAGTCTGAACTAAAGATAGAAACAACGTCTACAAAGTCAATAAAACTCTCTACCCAGCACCTGGTATCACAACCATACACGAACTGTCTAGGATTACTACAAATAAGAGTTTGAAATAAGGACATAGTCTGTCTCGAATACAAATGTCAACAGAACATGAAAACTGAAAGAAGAGACATCGGGCCTGCGGACGCCAGCAAGGCTACCTCAGAGTCTCGTGCACTGAAGGTTGGCTCCCTGACTACTGCTGCGCAACTAAGGTGCTCTGACACCTGGATTTGTGTAAAAGAGCACAAGGTATATTATCAGCATAACCGGCTCATGTGTTGGTAAGTGCCTATAGCCTAACCCCGGTGAAGTAGTGGCGAGGCTAGACATGACTACCACATAAATCTATGCAATTATATGCATATACAACAGAATTAAAATACATATACAAGTAATTAATATAGGAGGGGGAGCATGCTAAGGGAAAATATTAATTTTAAGTAAAAATCATCCAGTAACGAAGGAAACAACACAACTCAGACATAAATGAAGAAATAGAGAACAACAAGTGCACGACATCACCCTTCGTGCTTTTACTTTCATCCTCACCAAGCAATGATATAACAAAATGTGCACGGTATTACCCTTCGTGCTTTTAATCTAGTTCCTTACATATAATCAATAGAATTACCACAAAATGGTACATCGTGCGGCACGACATCACCCTTCATGCTTTACTCTCTTTCCTCACAATAAGCAAAAAATGTACGACATCACCATTCATGCAATTACACTCTTTCCTCCAATAAATAAACAATGCACGACATCACCCTTCCTGCTTTGACACTCTTCCTCACCCATACAAAAATAAAAAACAAGGGGCAAGGGAATAGATAAAATAATAATAGAAATTCCCGGCAAGGGAACATAATTAAACAATTAAATCCCGACAAGGGTGCAACATCAATAACCTAAACGTCCCGCCAAAGGCAAATATTCAATAAATAACAATATCCTGACAAGGGTGAAATTTATAATTCTTTCTCTCCCTTTCACTTTTGTTTTATATATCACTTTACCACTTGAACCAATGCTCCAAAGGGTTCAACCATTTCATATACGTTTACAATTGTAATAAAACTTGAGCCAAAGCTCCTTGTTGTTCATAGGTCACAATTTCCTTTCACAACAAATAGGAACCATCGCCAAGGCAAGAGAAATACAACGAAATCAAGATATTCACAATTTAAAGGCTCACGGTTATACTAGACACTAACATATAGTTACTCGTCACCATGCCTATACGTCGTACTCAACACGAAGCAATTAGCAAATAAGACTCAACTCTTAGTCCCTCAAGTTAGGGCAAAACCAAACACTTACCTCAATGCCTTGAATACAACTCAAGCATCAATTATAGCTTTACCTCGTGATTCCACCTCAAATTCACTCATATCTAATCACAAATTACTTAATTATATTAATAAACACTAAATGAATCAACCCCAATGCATCAAAAATAAGTTTTCCAAAGTTTTACCCAAAAGTCAAAAATCGCCCTTGGGCCCACATGATTAAAACACGAGGTTCAAACCAAAACCCGATTACTATCTCCCCACGAACTCAAATATATAATTTATTTTGAAGTCGGATCTCAAATTGAGGTCAAAATTCCGAATTTTTAATAAATTTAGGTTCTACCCAAAACACCCAATTTCCCCCATAAAAATCATTGATTTGAAGTTGAAATCATGTTAAAATATGTTAAGAATTGAAAAAAGTTAGTTAGTTAAAATTGACTTACAATTGATTTGGAGAAGAAAAAATCGTTGAAAAATCGCTTAAGTGTGTTTGGGTTTGACAAAATATGAAAAATGAAGTTTAAAATCGGTTAAGTGTAAACAATCCAGGTCTCTGATATGAGAATTACGAAGAGAGGATTGCAATTGGGAACATGGGCTCGCAATTGCGAACCCTGACCCTCAAATATGGGAATTGCAAAGTGGAGTTCGCATTTGCGAACAGTGAACAAAATTAGGGACTTCGCATTTGCGACAAAAATGTCTCATTTGCGAAAATCCCAGTTTCGCATTTGCGAACCACTTGGTCGCATTTGCGATCCCACGCCATCATGGGCACTTTCGCATTTGTGAAGCACGTTATCGCATTTGCGATGGAGGGTCAGGTTTGGGAAAATCTCGCATTTGCGAGAAGACCTTTGCATTTGCGAGCCTACATGTCAGTTATACCAGATAATTTTCAAGTTTAAAAATGCAACCCATGGCCTATCCACAACTCACTTGAGCCCTCGGGGCTCCAAACAAAATTTGTACACAACCTCAAAAATACCATATGGACTTATTTGCGCGATCGAATCGCCAAAATAACATCATAAACTTCGAATTAAACCCCAAAATCCAAGAATTCTTTCAAACTTTGTAAAACCTCAAAGTTTCCAATATAGGTCCGAATCACGTCAAACAACGTCCGTTTTCAACCAAATTTCACAAAAACAACATAAAGCATATATAAGACCTAAACCGGGCGCCGAAATCAAAATCAGGCCCGATGCCAACAAGTTCTAATCAATTTTTATTTCAAATTTCCTTAAACAATTTTAGAAAAAACAATTTACAAAAAAAAAATCATTTCTCGGCCTTGTGAACTCGAAATTCGATTTTGGGCATACGCCCAAGTCCCATATTTTTATACGGACCCGCCAGGATCATCAAATCACAGATCCAGGTTCGTTTACCCAATATATTGACCAAGGTCAAATTTATTCATTTTAACAGCAAAATTTAACATTTTTCATAGAATTTCACATTTAAGCTTTTTGGCTATGCGCGCGGACTGTGCATGCAGATCGAGGCGACTCTAAATGAGATTTCTAAGGCCTCAGAAGCATGGAATTAATTAAAACAGGTGATGAACCCTTTGGGTCGTCACATTCTCCACCTCTAAAACAATCGTTTTTCCTCGAACAGACAGAAAAAGGAAGTGCCTGAGTCGGGGAAAAGATAAGGATGACGGCTCCGTATATTAGACTCAGACTCCCAGGTCGATGCCTCACGAGGCTGACCTCTCCACTGAACGTGAACAGAAGGGAAACTCTTGGATATCAACTGACGAACCTGCCGGTGTAGAATAGCTACCGATTCCTCCTCATAAGAAAAGTCCTTGTCCAACTGGACATTACTAGATCTAATAAGTGAGATGGGTCGCTGTGATATATCTAAAGCATGGAACATGAAACACTTGATGCACGACTGATAAGCTCAGCGGCAAAGCAAGTCTATAAGCCACCTCTCCCACTCGGTCAAGAATCTCAAACGGACTAATAAACCTAGGGCTAAGCTTGCCCTTCTTCCCAAATTTCATTACACCTTTCACAAGGAGCCATCTGGATGCTCCACCGGTAGCTATTGTTGTAGGCAAACTATGCTAAAGGCAAGAACTGATCCCACAAACCTCCAAAGTAAATAAGACAAGCTCGGAGCATATCCTCTAAGATCTAAATAGTCTACTCTAACTGACCGTCCGTCTAGGGATGAAATGCTATGCTTAACTTAACCTATGTTCCCAACTCTTGCTGAACTGCTCTCCAGAAGCGCGAGGTAAATTGTGTACCCTGGTCCGAAATGATAGAATCGGGTACACCGTGAAGGAGAATAATATCCCGAATATAGATCTTAGCCAACCTCTCAGAAGAATAGGAGAATGCCACATGAATGAAATGTGTTGACTTGGTGAACCTATCAAAAAAAATTCAAACTTCGTCAAACTTGTTCCGTGTCAGCAGAAGTCTAGTAACAAAGTCCATAGTGATCCGCTCCCACTTCCACTCGGAAAGCTCAATCCTATGAAATACACCACAAGGCCTCTGATGCTCGTACTTAACCTACTGAAAATTCAAACAACGAGCCACATATGCTATGATATCCTTCTTCATTCTACGTTACCAATAATGCTGCCGCAAATCCTGATACATCTTCGCGGCACCCAGATGAATAGAGTACCGGGAGCTATGGGCCTCCTTTAAAATAAACTCTCAGAGACCATCCACATTAGACATACATACTCAACCCTGCAATCTCAAAACTCTGTCATCATCTAAGGTAACATGCTTGGCACCTCCGTGCCACACTGTGTCTTTCACGACACACAAATGGGGATCATCATACTTCTGATCACTAATACGCTCCAATAATGAAAAACGAGCGACTCTGCAAGCTAACACACAACTAGGCTAAAAATGTCTCACGAATTGATTGGCTAAAGCCTAAACATTTAAAGCAAGCGGCCTCTTACTAACTGGAATATAAGCAAGACTGCCCATACTGGCTGACTTCCTACTCAATGCATCGTCCACCACATTGGCCTTCCCCGAATGATATAGAATGGTGATATCATAATTCTTCAACAAGTCCAACCACCTTCTCTTCCTCAAATTCAACTCATTTTGCTTTAATAAGTACTGAAGACTTTTGTGATCCGTGAATACCTCACATGCCACGCCATATAGATAATGCCTCCAAAACTTCAATGCGTGAACTATGGCTGCCAATTCCAAATCATAAACCTGATAGTTCTTCTCATGAATCTTCAACTGCCTCGAAGCATAGGCAATGACTTTGTCATCCTGCATCAACACCGCTCCAAGACCAACACGGGAAGTATCACAATTGACTGTATATGGCCCTGAACCTGTGGGCATAACCACCACCAAGGCCGTATTTAGAGCTGTATTGAGCTTTGAAAGCTCGCCTCACACTCATCCGACCATCTGAACTGGGTACCCTTCTGGGTTACCCCTCTACGAACCGTCGATAGTAGCCTGCCAACCACAAAAAACTCCAAATCTCTATAGCTTATACTGGTCTAGGCCAGTTCTTGACTGCCTCAATCTTTTTTGGGTCCACCTGAATGCCCTCTGCTGGTACAACATGTCCCATAAATGCAACTGAACTCAACAAGAATTCACTCTTCGAGAACTTAGCATATAACTGACTATCCCTTAGTGTCTGAAGAACCACTTTATAAGGTGTTCCTCGTGCTCCTCCTGGTTATGGGAATATATCAATATATAGTCAATTAAAACTATCACGAATGAATCCAAATAAGGTCTGAACACTTGGTTCATCAAGTCCATGAAAGCTACTAGGGCATTTGTCAACTCAAATGACATAACCAAGAACTCATAATGCCTGTACCGAGTGCAGAAAGCTGTCTTAGGGATATCGGATGCCCTAAGCCTCAACTAATGGTAGCCACATCACAAGTCAATCTTGGAAAACACCATGGCACCCTGAAGCTAGTAGTGAAGAGCTTGGTAAACCTATCCAATCTCCATAAAGCATCGGCAGACATAGCTGCCCCATCACCGGCTTAGGCTACCATACCTGGCTGAGTTGCTCCAATTGGCTAAACTGCTGGAGTCTAAATCTGGGGAGCTACGTGCTTTAGAGTACGAGTAGCAGGAGTCTGGGCCCCTTTTCCAGCCCGAGAAATGGCCGGTGCTACAGGAAGCAAACCTGCTTGGGTACCACTCTCCGTGAGACCCACCAATCGGACCAAAGCATCCTAAAGAACTGGGGTAGCAATAAAACCCTCTGGGACCTGAGCTAGGCCTACGGAACTGCTTGGTATGGGTCCAGAACCTCCTCGTTAAAGTCAAACTAAGGCTCCACCATTGGTGCTGCTTCTCGGGACTGAGCTCTGCCCCTACCTCGGCCTCTACCCCTAGCGAGAGCTACTTGGGGCTCGTACTGGTGATGAGAATATGGGGAAGAGAGTGTTCTCGCCATCTGCGAAATAATAGAGTAGAAATTCAATTAGCGTTGAGAAACCAAACCACATGATAAGAAAGAACAAATGTGAAATTTTTCCTTACTCAGTAGCCTCTAGGGGATAAATACATACATCTACTACCGACTCCTCAGACACTATTAAGCTTGTCTGTCAGTTGTGAGACCTATATAACCTGGAGCTCTAATATCAACTTGACATGACCCGGATATCCCACTCTCGGTAGTCGTGATAGCACCTACTCGTGGAAGCTAGGAAAGCCAAGAACCGTTGAAAATATTAACCTATCTCATTTTATACATGATTAAACAATTCAATTATCAATGAATAAGCAGTTAAAAGATAATTTTGCGGAAGTTTGAACTAAATATAGAAACAACGTTTAGAAAGCCATTACAAGTCTCTACCCAGTGTCACAATAATACACGGACTGTCTAGGATTACTACAAATAAGAGTTTGAAATAAAGGATATAGTTTGTCTCGAATATAAATGTCAACAGAACATGAAAACTAAAAGAAGAGACGTCGGGCCTGCAGACGCCAGCAAGGCTAACTCAGGTCTTATGCACTGAAGGTTGGCTCTCTGACTACTGCTGCGCACCTAAGCTGCTGTGACACCTAGATCTGTGTAAAAGAATACAAAGTGTTACATCAGCACAATCGACCACATGTGCTGGTAAGTACCTATTCTAACACTAGCAAAGTAGTGTCGAGGCTATACAGGACTACCACATAAACCTGTGTAGTTTCAAGTAATTAATATGGGAGGGGGAGCATGCTAAGGGGACATATCAATTTCAAGTAAAAATTGTCTAGTAACGAAGGAAACAATACAACTCTGACATAAATAAATAAATAGAGAACCACAAGTGCACGACATCACCTTTCGTGCGTTTACTCTCATCCTTACCAAGCAATGATATAACAAAATATGCACAGCATCACCCTTCACGCTTTTACTCTTGTTCCTCACATATAATCAATAGAATCGGTACAAAATACTACATCGTGCGCCACAGCATTACCCTTCGTGCTTTAATCTCTTTCCTCACATTAAGCAAACAATGCACGACATCACCGTTCCTATTTTACACTCTTTCCTCACAATAAACAAACAATACACGGCATCACCCTTCGTGCTTTAACACACTTCCTCACCCCAAACAACAATCACAAATAAGGGGAAATGGAATAGAAAAAATAATTAATGGAAATTCTCGGTAAGGGAAAACAATTAAATAATTAAATCCCGATAAGGGTGCAACATCAATACCCTCAACGTCCAGGCAAGAGCAAATAATCAATAAACAACAATATCTCGGCAAGGGTACATGTGACAATGCGACACCGTCTTCACGAGAGTTATCGCAACTTTATCCCCTTCTTATGTGTTTCATGTTTCTATATCTGTATTAGAGTCTATCATGTGAGTTTGGATTGATTTTGGTGGAAAATAAGGCATATAGCTGTGAGCACGTGATTTTTGCCTCACACGAATTACTCCTAAAAAGATTCAAAAATAAAAGAGTTTTGCGTTGTTTGCAATATTTGTGGATTTTGGGTATTAATTTTCTTATTATTTGTATTTGTGCGTCCATGTCTTTTGTTTAAATATATAAAAATACAAAAAATATATTGCATTTGTATATAAGGTTCAAGTTCACAATTAAGAGTAATTAAGCTTGTTTTACGAAAACGAAAAAATCACAAAAAAATGTACTTTTACATTTTTAGCATTTAATTGTGCGATAGTATTGTTATTTAATTATGTGTGATAATTATTTAGAGTTAATTAGTACTTTAGGATAATTTGGTCAAGTATTAATTTAGGATTGTATTTTTATTCTTTAGAGAAAATTAAAGGAAGAAAATATATATAAGTAGATTAGAAATAAATAAAGAAAGGAGAAAGTCGGATTGGGCCAATTTTAATTACATCCCTAAGCCCAAATTTTGAAACCCATCCCAATTCATCCTTTACCCGGTCCAGCCTTACTTGAACCAAACGACGCCGATTTAGGTGTCTCAAATCTGAGCCGTTCAATTCAATGGATCTAACGGTCAAGACCATACCAACCCTAACCCACATCCATTATCTGACCCCGACCCGTTACCCCTCCCAAACGACCCTGTTTAATTTATCTCTTTTGATCTTAGCCGTTGGATTCTTTTGATCCAACGGTTGAAATCAATTAGTGCATTTAATTACCCGAAACCCCCAAACCCCCATACCCGTTTTCATTTCTCCCAGACCTCTTCTTCGTGTCTCCCAGAGACGACCAGAAACCGCCGTGCCCCTACCGCCCTCCGCCTACCGGAAATTGCCTCACGGCGGTTCCGGTAGGCCAAAGCCCCCCATTTTTACACCCTAAGACCATCTCGACTCCCCCATTCCAAATCCACGAACCATTTATCTCGAATCAAGCCCAAACCCTTCGAATCTTCAATCAAAGGTTAGAGTCCAAACTCAACCTACACCAAACACTCTCAAATTCACACCACGCCGCCCTTAGACCTCCCTCATACCCCTACTAACCTTGGTCCGGCTCGAATTTGGCCGGAACCGGTCGAGCCCCAAAAAGCGGCGCCAAGAACCCTAGAAATCCAAATTTAGGTTTTTTGTTTAATTCAATGGGAGATTGGGGTCTAATAGACCTTAGTCTAGGTGTTCTCAACTGAGAACACCCCTATTAAGGTCCATTGAACCCCAAAACGGATGAGTCCAGTTGGCCCGCTTCATGAGTTTCTTCTGAGGTATTTGTTTTTTTTTTCTGGTCGATTTAATTCTGTTGTATGAGCATCCGTGTGTGCTTTATTTGTATTTTTTGTTATGTTTTCAATTTTTCGTATCAATTATTCTGTCTTCTCCCCTCAAAGACCTTTTATTTGGTCAATTATTATTCTGTTTTATTTGTTCGAATGTGCTTGTCATATGATAGGTATTCGTGTTGATTAACGTCGTCATAGCTAGTTTGATTACTTCTAAGTCTCTGCCGGACACCATGAATCTTTGTTACCGTTCGTCAATTAGTTGTTTGTTGATTCTCATGTGTGGTAAAAGGTTATGGACCAAGTAATCGACTAGACGAACATTGTTGTAGGTTTGTTTGTTCCAATAAGATAGGGATGCCATTGGCATTGCAAGACTGATCCGAGCCACTATTGGTTTAACAAATTTTTGAATTATCAATGATGTTTGGATATAGTTGTAGGAGGACTTGAATCAGGATGTTATTATCTTAGGATTTAAAATGCCCTGCACATAATGCACAAGTGGAACCTGCTGTACAGCAGAGTTCCCCACCAATGTCCCCTGATTATTAATTTTAATTAAAAGAACCCATACTTAGACACAATATAGTGGCACAAGCAGAGGGATGGGTCTGCCCAGGGGAATCTACTGGGCTGGGCAGAGATAGGAATGGGCAGGGGTTTAGTTTAGGTGGTGGCATCAATCAGGAATGAATTCAAAAACTATAAGTATAGGAGAGACAGAACACTGGAGGATAGACAGTGATAGAGAACATTGGAGAAGTATTCTGGAACACAGAAAAGGGCAGACTCTTTTTGGGTATTCTGAAGGATATAGATAGATACACACAGACCTTAAACAGAAACATTGAAGGAAAATAGATCTTAGACAGAGAATAGGCATACATTTCTTCGAGAGAAAACAGAGTGAGAGTTGTAAGTGTTTAAGTTCAAACACATTGGAAGATCGGAAAAACTAGTGCTCTCTTATACCTGTGTTTGATTTGGTTTTATTGGAATTTCAATTGATTCTTCTTGGGTTGCCATTGGATTCCTGGTTACTGTTTCATTGGATTTTTGTTTGAAGTTCACACGGATCCCTTGCATCTATTTCTGGGTTGATTGTTTCTGCTGGTCGTGGTTTTGTTACTGGTTTGTTGAGTGTTGCTGTTTGGCTTGCTGTTGTTGTTGCTGTCTGTTAGCTGCCAATTGCTAAGAGTTATCACTGACTCACCTCCATGTTGTTGTGTTTGGCTACTGCTGTTGTTGTGTTTGGCTACTGCTGTTAGTTGTGTCTTGTTGCTGTTGTTGCTGTGAGTTGCTGCTGCTTCATCACTGACCTCTCTCTCTTTTGCTCTTCAATACCCAGGTACGCAACTGCATTCAGTTTGGTGTGACTTTGGGTGAACACATGAAACAAAAAATGGAGTTAGATCTCAAAACAAAAAAAAAAAAAACACATGCTGTTATTATTAAATGGTATAAGAGTTATGTGAAATGTTGTTTGGCTATTCCATTGGCTCATGTAAATGTGTGAAAGACTGTTAGTATCCTGATGTTGTTCGAAATCACCTTCTTTATTAAACTGTTATCACCTTGTAGGTATATACCTCTGATTTCCTTGTATCTAAGTGAGGATTGTGAGCCATTATCATTTCACAGTAAGCTTTGAATGGTTAATGTTGGAACTGCCTTGTATCCTTTAACGCTTATCTGAAAATTACCATATATATGGAAATGAAATCTATAATTTCATAGGGGTTTTTAGTTGTCACAAGTCTAGATTAGTTAGCAAAATTCTTATCAGTTGAACTACCTTCATTATGTGTTGTTCTCCTTAAATGTGAGAGTTTTTCGTAAATGAACATGAATTTACTGTTTTTTTTAGGGTTAGTTAAAGTAAAAAAAAAATGAGAATTCTCGACTTAAAGGGTTAAAACGCCTATCTTGGTGTAGTCTACTTTCGAATAGTTTGAATCGCAAAATCTGAACTTGATATTAGTTGGATAATGAAACTCGTTTAACGGGGCTCCAGTACATTTTCAGCAGGCCCAATAGGATTCAAATCATAAAAGAAACACCCGACCAATTATATAACAATTAGAAAGGTAATAAATAATTAGGACTTTTCTTTCTTTCGGTGACTAATCAAATAGAAAAATCATAGTCATGTTAGGATCAACCTTTTTTTAATAAATAATACTGGGACGAGCCTCACTAAACAAAAATACATAATTGCGGGGCCCCCAAATTAATTGTAATGAAAACCTTAGACTTGGAAGGACCGCTAGTGAATTTCACGGTCTTTCCCGAAGTTAACAACACGATAGACTCTTTAGGCGCGTATTTAAATAATTTTACTTTCCTAAATATGGGTGCGCATTTATGCGACCCAAATCGTACTCTCGGCGAAACTGAAATACATCAAAGTCACAAGCGTACCGGTTGCGGTGTGACTCGAAATGTGTCTTCGTGACGTCGCAATTCTTCTAAAAAAATGAAAAGCGGAACATTAAAAGCACATTGTTAAAAATATAAAGAAATCAGATAAAAATAAAAATTGCAGTTGAGCGACCGCGCTAAAACCACGGAACTCGGGAATGCCTAACACCTTCTCCCGGGTTAATAGAATTCCTTATCCAGGTTTCTAGTTTCGCAGACTGTAATACAGAGTCATAAATTTCCTCGGTTCGGGATTAAACCGGTGACTCGGGACACCATTATTTTCCCAAGTGGTAACTCTGAATTAAATAAATTAATCCCGTTTCGATTGTCCTTTAATTGGAAAAACTCCCTCGCGCTCTCGCGGGTGCGAAAAAGGAGGTGTGACAGCTCTGGCGACTCTGCTGAGGACCATTACCTAGAACTTCGGTTCAGGGTTTAAGAATTTGAGCTCAGTTAAATTGTTGTTTTTGCCTATATCTGATCTTATTATATGTCTAATTAATGTGCTACATGTCTACCGCTTTGATACTAGTTGCATTGTATATACAAACTGCTATATGTTTACCGCTTTGATATTGCGTGAACTGTATATAAAACTGTGCCGAAAACCCGTCTCTTCCTACCCCCGGGATGTGCTTACTGGTTGAGACTCCCCTTTTGTTAGTGTCAATACCAAAAATAAGAAAAGAGGCAGGACAAGTTACAAAGCCGGACGATCCCGCGGGTCCCCGGTACATAGCTCCCTCCTCAAATCCGAGTTGTCTGTTCGGGTACACGGTCTAGTACCATTGAAAACATCAGGATATTGAGCCTAGATTTAGGACGTTTATTTGCATCATGTCTGACTTAGGGGACTCAACACATGGGTTGGGTCCGTCTAGGACAGGCAACCTGAAATGAAAAGACCATCTTGCTATATCATGTTTGTTGTAAAGCATTTATTTAGACTGGCATGCTGACCGGCTTTTAAATACTGAAGAAAAACGAAAAACAAAAGGAAATAGTATGGGGAAATAAATATTTTTCAGAAAATACAAAAATGTGTTTTACCAACAAGTCAATAAATTTAGTTTGCTAATAAAAGACGACAGAAGGTTGACTTTGCCAACAAAATGGTTTTCTTGACAAAATGTGTTTTCTTTGTCGGTCAATAAAAGAAAAAATAGTTGTTTTGACGGACCGAACTACGCGGGTTTGATTCTCACCGGGTGTGAGATACGTAGGCAGCCTTTAACGGGTCCAACTTCCCTATATTTCAAAATAAGTTTTTAAAAAGAAGAAATAATGACGGAATGCCAAGATATTTAACTTTGCCTCAACGACCACCCTTTCATCAGTCTTAATATTTTGACCAGTCAATTCCTGTGGCCCGCTTCGTTTTTAAAAAAAAAGAAAAGAAAATGATAGTTTTGTTTGGGTCAAATAAAGATTTTTATTTCATCTAAAAACTACCTTAATAAATGTGCAGAATGAGCACGAGTCAGAATACAACCGAAGCTATCATAAACAAGGTCCCCTTAAGTTTGCATAGATGGTGGAGCGACTTGGGCGAGCAAGGACAAGACGCAGTTAAGCTGTACCTAGGAGATCTAGTGGGGCTACTAAATATTCCCCCGAGAGGGGACATCATACGAGCCCTGATCTCATTTTGGGATCCAGCACACAATGTGTTCCACTTTTCAGACTTTGAACTTACACCAACGTTGGAAGAATTGGCCGGATATATCGGAAGATCAAAAGTCCCTATGGGGGAACAATATCTCATTGCGCCAAGGGTAGTGACAGTACATAGGTTTTTGGATACTGTGAAAATCCGCAGAACTGTACACAACCCAGACTTATCAGAAGGGTTCTGCACTTTAGCATTTCTATATGACAAATATGGTCATTATGGGGGTTTCAACAAACACAAAAGCAAAATCTGCAGCGGAGAAAACCAGTCAAAATGGGAAGAGCATAGACGCATCGCCTTCATGATAGCTTTCCTAGGTTCATTAATATTTCCTAGAAAGGACGGGAATATCAACATACATGTGGCAGGGGTCGTCAGCACTTTGATGAAACAAAACAATAGTACTTTGGCTCCCATGATAATATCAAATATCTCTCGTGCACTCACTATCTGCAAAGCTGGAGGGGTCTTCTTTGAAGCTTGCAATGTACTGCTCCAAATGTGGATGATCGATCACTTATGTCGTCGCCCGCAATTTATGAGGTATAGTTTATCGGAGAAAACCTGTATAGAAGAATTCCCTACGAGGGTCGAGGGACATGATTTGCCGGAGGGGATTAGCGGATGGATACGACTTTTGCGTTTGATTCCGGCCAGTAAGATAGAATGGACATTTGGCTGGCTACCCGTGGAAGAAGTCATATATGCATCGGCCACGGAATCATATTTATTACTAATGGGCCTCAACGACATCCAGCCCTACGCGCCAGGTCGAGTATTGAGACAGTTGGGACGATGCCAAATAATCCCAAAAGAAGAAGACCTCAGCCCACATGTGGTTGAAATTGGACCGGGAGGACAGTTCCCTGAAGCATTGGTCCGAAAGATTTGGAGTGAATGTCAAACATTGAAGATAGACACTCGGGTGCGAGATCGAGCCCGGGGTGAAGTATCGCCAGAATACCCTGCATGGTATAGCAGAGATCTGGAGCATCATAGGCCCACAAAAAGGCCCCACCTCAGGGAGTTTGCTGGAGCGTCACAAGAGCAATGGGACTGGTTGGCCAGAGAAGAAGCTTATAGAACAAAGATTAGCAGGATAGAGCAACGGACCCAAGAGCTCCAATTTGAAAGGGATGTGCAAGCTGCCGCCAACGAAGGAGATAAAAAGAAGTTGGCATAAGAAAATGACTTTTTGAGAGCTCAAATCCAGCAAATGAAAAGGGATGTTGACAGACAGTTGATGAGTCGAGCAGACGAAAAATTGATAAAGGGTTTGAGAAACCAAGTTGCCGATGTCCAAAGAGAATTGGAAGAGTTGAAGACCCAAACGATGAGGATCCGTGCTAGCTGGAGAAAGGAGGTACATCAACATGCACTTCACCTACAACGGGTGGAAGAAGATTACACTGAGATCATCACTAGTCTAAAGGAAGCAAATGTCATCCTCAGGGAGCGGGTTTTCAAGCAAGCCCGAGATGCCAGAGCAGACCTCGACCGTTGCCACGATTTGATGGCCCGACTGCAAGGACAAGTGGATAGGCTCCTAGACCAAGTCACCAATAATGCTCGAAGATTGGGGGCGAAAAACCAGCAGATAGAACAGCTACTCAGAGAAAGGGACATGATCAAGGACAGAATTGGAGAAATAGGGCATTATGTCACCATGAAGTGCTTAGGTTGTGAACAAATGCCCCGCACCACCCTTTTTGCTTCAGTTATGGGCTATGTTCATCAGATCATGAGAGAGTTAAGGGGACTACACAAGGACCTCACACCAAGGCCCGCGGCAAGGCCGAATGATGCCTCGCGGGCCCCCAAGAATTTTAGAGCATTAAACTTTTGATTAAAAATGTATGCTGAAATACTGAGTCAAGCCGGTTGGCATTTTATTTTCCTTTTTTCGAGTCAAGCATTTCTCTTATTTTATTGTAAGACATGTTTTGTAACTTTAAGGGTTTTTTGTTTGATATAAAAATTACCGAATTTTGCCACAATCTTGTGACCAGAACTACGCTCGGTCTGACTCACGCAGGGACGTGATACTTAGGAAATCCACATAAGATTCGACCACCACTAAAAAAAAAAAGAGGAAAAGAACACGAAGATTAATAACAATAAGGCTTTCAAGGATAATTGAAAAAGGAAAAAAAAAGAAAAAAAAGGGGAGAAAAAGAAAAGAAAAGAAGCTGGAATGACGCATGTGATGAGAACATATAGAAAGGGTTAATTGATTAGGTGCATTGCATCCCAACGTGCGATAACATGCCTATTAAATTCAGTAAGCTAACAAAGTTTGTTGGAATCCAGAAAAGTTTAGCAGTTGGTTTGACAGAATATACTGGCCAGCCACCATTACCGTACTAGATCTAAAGGGCCAATTCCAGCAAGTATGTCCAGCTCCGGTAAAAGTCTCGAGGAAGAGAAATCAGAGATACAGATCATGAAAGAAGAGGTAGATCGGTTGAAACAGCAGATAACGGAGGTGCACCTAGCCTGGGCTAGGGGACAGTCCTCACCAAACCTCCATACTCTCGCATCAGCTCCAGAACATCCACCTCTTGACCCTTCGACAAGCGCCCCACTCTATCCATACTATCAAGGGAAAACCCTTATGCCACCCAAATTCCACCAGCCAAACAAAATCCTCCTCCGGTCACCCCTGTTTTGTGGCACCCCCACCTGCTACTCTACAAAAGTCGTCCGGTGAGCCGCATGTTCAAATCCATGACAATTCTTACTATCCTCCCGAGCCTACTTTTAGGGATCCTGAACCGCATAC
This sequence comes from Nicotiana noctiflora, assembly GCA_032618575.1. Lineage (NCBI taxonomy): Eukaryota > Viridiplantae > Streptophyta > Magnoliopsida > Solanales > Solanaceae > Nicotiana > Nicotiana noctiflora. The sequence goes on along the minus strand of JASVEL010012455.1, from coordinate 551,951 downwards.
ACACACCCCTCACTGGGATAACCCGGCAGAACCGGAAAAGCACTTCCAAAGTTCAGAACATGAGGAAGTTATTAGAAAAGTTAAAAGCCTGGAGCAGTCCTTCAGGAATATGCACGGTTTGGGCAACCAGGTCAGTGTCGCTTACAAGGATCTGTGTCCATTCCCAGATGTCCAGTTGCCAGCCAGGTTCAAAATGCCCAAGTTTGACTTATACGAGGGGCATGGTGATCCAGTAGACCATCTTCGAGGGTTTTGTAGTAAAATGCGAGGAGCCGGAGGACGAGACGAGATTCTGATAGCTTACTACGGTCAGAGTTTGAGGGGATCCTGCACTAGAGTGGTACACTAGGCAGGATCCCAGCAGATGGTTTACGTGGGATGATTTGGCTCAAGCATTCATTGGCCAGTTCCAGTACAATCTTGAAATAGTCCCCGACCGCTTATCATTGCTAAAGTTAGAGAAGAAACCCGCCGAAAGTTTCAGAGAATTTGGTTTCCGCTGGAGGGAACATGCAGCAAGGGTAGATCCGCCCATGAGAGAGAGCGAGATGGTGGATTACTTCCTGCGGACACTAGAGCCGACCTATTTCGGACACCTGGTGACGTCCGTCGGTAAATCATTCACCGAGGTGATAAAGATGGGGGCTATGATCGAGGAAGGCTTGAAAGCCAACAAGATCATGAGCTATTCAGCGTTGAAAGCCACCACTCAAGCTATCCAAAGTGGTACCGGAGGAGTGCTTGGGAAAAAGAGGAAAGAAGAAGTCACGGCGGTCGAGTCCGGAACATGGTTCAGAAACAGAGGCCCCGCACCCCAGTATAACCCGCCACAGCCTCACCACCAAAATTACTTCCACAATCCATATAACCACCCGCAACACTACTATCCAGCACCCGATCCCCATTTTACTGTCCATCACGCATAGTCCTACGCCACACCTCCCGTCCAGGCACCATGGAGTGCGCCAAATCCACAGAATAATTACCCACCCCCAAGAGCCTATAGAAATCCCACGGGTGCGGGCTTTCATCCGAACCAAGCATTCAAGAGTGACAGGGCGCCAAGGCCAAAGACTTTCACTCCCTTGGGGGAGTCTTACACCAGTCTGTTCCACCGTTTGAAGCAAGTAGGGTTGCTAAATCCGGTCGAGGCTAAGCTACCAAACCCTCTTCCAAAGAATTTGGATCATTCAATAAATTGTGCATACTGCTCAGGATATCCGGGGCACGACACGGAAAAGTGTTGGAGGTTGAAAACAGCTATCCAGGAACTCATCGACACTCGCCGAATTGAGGTACAGACTCCAGCGGAGCCTAACATCAACCAAAATCCACTTCCAACTCATCATGAGACCAACATGATCGAGTTGGTACGGTTATAAGAAGGAAAGGAGAAAACCTCTCAGACTGTAATGATGATCAAGTCTGGTGGGGTAGGAATGAGAAAGGGGCCAAGCTTTGATGAGTCGCCCATTTGCAAGAAGGACGTACAAAGGGGGTTGGAAGTAGAAAAGGGAAATGTGAACGAAGTACCGGTGAGGCCGAGGGAAGCACAAATAGTTGTACCAGGGGTAGCAACCAAACCCGTCTTGACGGTAGCAGGTGTTCGAGTGGATCCTTTCATCATCAAGCCAGCAATACAGCTGCCAATAGTTGATAGCAAAGCTATTCCATAGAATTATGATCGGGTCACGACAACCTACAAAGGAAAGGAAGTTAAAGAGGAAGTTTGCGAAGCGCAAGGTTTGACCCGCTCAGGGAGATGTTTTGCCCCTGCGGAATTGAGGAAGACTACTCCGGCAACACTAAAAAAGCCGGTAACTGACGAAGAGGCAGAAGAATTCCTGAAAAAGATGAAGCTGCATGATTATTCTGTCTTAGAACATTTGAAGAAAACCCCTGCGCAAATCTCATTGCTATCCTTGCTGATACATTCTGAAGAACATCGGCAAGCTTTGATGAAGGTTTTAAATGAGGCCCATGTACCTGATAAAATTTATGTGAGTCATTTGGAAAAGATCACCAATAGGATCTTCGAAGCGAACCGGATCACCTTCACCGATGATGAGTTGCCTGAGGAAGGCACCGAGCACAATAAGGCTTTATATCTTACGGTAAAGTGTGAGGAGTCGGTGGTTACCAAAGTCCTAGTCGACAATGGGTCCAGTGCGAATATTTGTCCTCTCTCTACGCTGAGCAAGTTGAAAGTGGACATCGGCAGGATACGCAAGAACATCATATGCGTCCGAGGATTTGATGGAGGAGGCAAGGCGTCGGTCAGGGACATAGTGTTAATCTTGACAATCGGACCGGTGGAGTTCACCATGGAATTCCAAGTGCTGGACATGGTAGTTTCATATAACCTTCTGATAGGGCGACCATGGATCCATGCCGCAAAAGCAGTTCCATCCAGCCTACACCAACTAGTCAAGTTTGAGTGGGACCAACAGGAGATCGTAGTCCATGGAGAAAATGATCTACAACCAGGCACCATCGTCCCCTTTGTTGAGACAGAAGAGGATGTTGGGCCATGGGTATACCGGATCTGCGATGTGGTATCCGCCAACCGAGTTCCAGAAGGGGAATGCATTCCCAATGATAGAATAATTACTGCAGACGTCATGGTGGCTCATGAAATGTTGAGACACGGTTTCATACCCGGCAAAGGTCTAGGTGCATCTCTGCAAGGAATCATACAACCGGTATCCGTGGTCGAAAACGTGGGAACCTTCGGCTTGGGATTCAAGCCAACATCAGAGGACATCCAGCGAGCTAAGAGGAATAAGCAGAAGACATGGGTGCTCCCGAAGCCGGTTCCACGCCTTTCCCAATCTTTTGTCAGGTCCGGAGTAAGAGGACATCCGACGACAAAGATTCCCGATCCTATGGTTAGGCCAGACGAAGAGTTCTCAAAAAAATTTGAGGACCTATTTGCAGATGTATGTATGCTAGAGGATGGCGAAGGATCCAGCCATGCCGAGATACAGTTTGTGGGATCGAAAGCAAAATTGAATAATTGGAAGGCTACTCCTCTCCCTGTCCGGAAGGAGTTTTGGTAGTTTGTTTTGGATTGTTTTCTTTCGAAATTTTGTGTTGGGGTTGTCCCGGAGTAAAATCCGTTTGTTTTAGTTCATTTTGATTTGAGTTTGCAAGCTTGTTTTTACTTGTACTGTTCCCATTAATGAAATTTTGTTCCCTTCGTGTCTAATTTTGTTTATTTTTCTCCTTTTTACTTTTCTGAACAGCTTTCTTTCAACTGATCTTAATGATATGGCGTGCTTAAAGATTAATAACCCAGTCTAGAAAGTCAATCGGGTTTGGAAATAATAACACATGAAATAAGAAGTGACGAGAGTGAATTGGAATACGACGATGATGAGGCCGTAGAAGAAATCGGTGAAGAATTAAGTCACTTCGAGGAAAAACCCAAACCAAATTTAAATGATACTGAGGCTGTTAATCTGGGGAACACAGATGACGTCAAAGAAACCAGAATAAGTATCCATATTGAACCCAACCTGAGGGAGGAATTGATCAAAACACTCATGGAGTTTAAAGATATTTTCGCATGGTCGTACGACGACATGCCAGGACTCAGCACTGATCTAGTGGTTCATAAATTACCCACTGATCCGACATGTCCTCCCGTCAAGCAAAAACTGCGGAAATTTAAGACAGAGATGAGTGTAAAGATCAAGGAGGAAGTGACCAAGCAGTTGCAGGCGAAAGTCATTCGTGTCACTCGATACCCCGAATGGTTGGCTAACGTAGTACCGGTGCCAAAGAAAGACGGAAAGATCAGAGTATGTGTGGACTACCGCAATCTCAACAAGGCGAGCCCTAAGGATAATTTCCCGCTTCCCAATATCCATATCCTGATTGATAATTGCGCCGGACGTGAAATCGGATCCTTTGTGGATTGCTACGCGGGATATCATCAGATCTTGATGGATGAAGAGGACGCAGAAAAGACGGCTTTTATCACACCGTGGGGGACTTATTGCTACCGGGTGATGCCGTTCGGTTTGAAGAATGCAGGGGCAACATACATGAGAGCGATGACTACGGTATTCCATGACATGATACACAAGGAAATTGAAGTGTACGTGGATGATGTGATCATAAAATCTAGACGTCAAGAAGACCACGTTGCCGACCTCAGGAAGTTCTTCCAAAGGCTTCGAAGATATGATATCAAGCTCAATCCGGCCAAATGCGCATTTGGAGTTCCATCAGGTAAGTTGCTAGGATTCATCGTCAGCCGACGGGGCATTGAGTTGGACCCATCCAAAATCAAGTCCATTCAGGAGCTACCCCCGCCGAAGAATAAAACAGAGGTAATGAGTCTGTTGGGAAGGTTAAATTACATCAGTAGGTTTATTGCTCAGCTTACAGCAACCTGTGAACCCATATTCCGTCTGTTGAAGAAAGACGCTGCGATAGAATGGACGACAGAATGTCAGGAAGCATTTGACCAAATCAAAGGGTATCTGTCAAACCCACCCGTACTAGTTCCGCCTGAACCGGGTAGACCCCTGATTCTCTATCTAACGGTCTTGGAGAATTCGTTCTGCTGCGTGCTGGGGAAGCACGATCTTACTGGCAGAAAGGAACGGGCCATTTACTACCTCAGTAAGAAGTTCACGGTCCACGAGGTTAAGTACACTCATTTGGAAAAAACATGTTGCGCCTTGACCTGGGTAGCCCAAAAGCTGAAACATTATTTGTCTTCTTACACCACTTACCCCATTTCGCGTTTGGATCCGTTGAAGTATATTTTCCAGAAACCTATGCCTACAGGGAGGTTAGCAAAATGGAAAATATTACTTACGGAGTTCGACATCATATACGTGACAAGGACGGCTATGAAAGCTCAAGCCCTGGCCGATCACTTAGCTGAGAATCCTGTCGATGACGGATACGAACCTTTGAGGACGTATTTTCCGGACGAAGAAGTACTGCAAATTGATGGGTTGGAATTAACCGAGGATCCGGGGTGGAAGCTTTTCTTCGACGGAGCGGCGAACGCAAAAGGAGTCGGAGTAGGGGTTGTGCTCATCTCTGAAACAGGACATCATTACCCTGTCACTGCTCAACTGCGTTTTCATTATACCAATAATATGGCTGAGTACGAAGCATGTATCTTGGGGTTGCGATTAGCGGTAGACATGGATGTACAGGACGTCTTGGTCTTGGGGGACTCGGACCTTCTGGTACATCAGATTCAGGGAGAATGGGAAACCAGAGATTTAAAGCTTATCCCGTATCGTCATTGTTTGCATGATCTGACTAAGCGTTTCCGGTCGGTAGAATTCAGACATATCCCAAGAATGCATAATGAGGTTGCCGACGCTTCTACTTTGGCGTCAATCCTACATCACCCGGACAAGGTTCGTGTCGATCCGTTACATATTCAGGTTCGGAATCAACATGCTTACTGTAATATGATAGAAGAAGAGATGGATGGTGAGCCATGGTTTCATGATGTCAAAGAGTACCTCAGGTTAGTAATATACCCAGAGCAGGCAACTAGAGATCAAAAGAGAGCTATTCGGCGGTTGGCGAACGGATTTTTCCTTAGTGGAGGGGTACTGTACAAAAGAACCCCAGATTTGGGACTGTTAAGATATATAGATGCGAGTCAAGCCACAACAGTGATGACAGATATACACTCGGGAGTGTGTGGACCACACATGAACGGATATGTATTGGCAAAGAAGATTCTTCGAGCAGGATATTACTAGCTCACTATGGAGCATGATTGTATAAGTTTCGTGCGAAGATGCCATCAGTGTCAGATACACGGAGATTTGATTCATTCTCCGCCAACCGAGTTGCATACAATGTCAGCGCCATGGCCGTTTGTTGCATGGGGTATGGATGTTATTGGACCTATAGAACCTGCGGCTTCCAATGGTCATAGGTTCATTCTGGTAACGATCGATTATTTTACCAAGTGGGTGGAGGCCAAAACCTTCAAATCAGTGACCAAGAAGGCGGTGGTGGACTTCGTACATTCCCACATCATCTGCAGGTTTGGAATTCCAAAGATAATCATCATAGATAATGGTGCAAATCTTAACAGCGGATTGATGAAAGAGGTATGTCAACAGTTCAAGATTACACACCGAAATTCCACACCATATCGTCCCAAAGCAAATGGTGCGGTTGAAGCAACAAACAAAAATATAAAGAAGATATTGAGGAAGATGGTAGAAGGGTCTAGGCAATGGCATGAAAAGTTACCATTTGCACTGTTGGGTTATCGCACTACCGTCCGGACTTCGATAGGTGCAACTCCTTACTTGTTGGTGTACGGGACTGAAGCAGTAATACCCGTAGAAGTTGAAATTCCATCCCTCCGAATTGTCGCTGAAGCTGAGATTGACGATGATGAGTGGGTCAAAACCCGATTAGAGCAATTGAGCTTGATCGATGAAAAGAGATTGACAGCAGTATGTCATGGCCAATTGTATCAAAAGAGAATGGCGAGAGCATATAACAAGAAGGTACATCCCAGGAAATTTGAAGTGGGACAACATGTGCTGAAGAGAGTTCAACCACATCAGATCGAAGCGAAAGGCAAGTTCGCTCCAAATTGGCAGGGACCATTTGTTGTGACTAGAGTATTATCCAACGGCGCTCTATGTCTAACCGATATCGAAGGAAGGTGCACCGATATGGCTATCAATTCCGATGCAGTCAAAAGATATTACGTGTAATTCTTTAATGTATTTGTCAACGTTTGGTTTCGTTTGTGTGTATTTGGCGTTTCTCGGAGAATGAAATGACAGAGGCAATTTTTCTACTACCCAAACACTTCACCCTTGTTTTCCCCTTTGATCCTTAATTATTCTTTCATATACCCTCTTTCGGAATCATCAAGGAAGATGTGTAACAAAGTAGAAAAAGAAATGAAGAAAAGACACAAGAAAAAGTGAACTACGTTCGACCTGATTCCTCAAGAAGGATACGTAGGCGCCACACGGCTCGGTCATAATAAAATAAAAAATCAAAGATTCCCCAAGCAACAAAACTGGGGCAGAAGTCATTGTTTCGTTTGAAAAGATGGTATGGATTCCGAAAGTTGTAATGAGCGAACCGTTGAGGTGAAACCTCTTTTCTTTAGCCTCACGCACAAAAGCCACATTAATGACCGAAAAAGACCTCTCGATCAGTATTTGAGAAATGGCAAGTCATGCGAATGAAAGCCAAGAGCGACACTCCGATCCTCGATTGAATCCAGGATGCACAAGCCGAAAAGGGATAATGCTTTAGAGGGAATCTCGCGGGCAATACCCCAGCCTGGAAAGAAATCAAAATGAGAGAGAGCCCGGTGAAAACCCTCGCGGGCACCTTGAGGCGAAGAAAGTTGAGAGAAATAAAATGAGAGAGTCTTACGGTGAAAACCTTTACAGGCACCCTAAGGCGACGGGAGGTCGAGAGAAATGAGAGAATCTCATTAGTGAAAACCCGTTGAAGGGCACTATGAGGTGACAAGGCAAGAGGGTTATAAGGTATCTGCATGAGCCAAGGTCGGGACATTTGTTTGCTTCTAGCAAAACGCAGCCACCAGAAAGTGATTGACACAAATAGACTGGATAGATTAATCTCAAAGCCATGGCATAACCATTGGATCAGTTACACATTCAGATAAGTTTTTCCCAGTTTTTGAGTTCAGAAAAGTTTTCCCTTTCTTTTGTCATTCGCGGTCAGCATTCTTTTTCTATCATTTTTTCCTTTTCTTTTGTTTTCAAAAATTGACTTTTCAAAGCTTACTACCAAGTCTCCTAAAGCGGTACAATAGGCGTGGAACGAGGCAATAAGGCAAAAGTCGTTCCGATATTAAGGGTGGAATGACAAGTTGATTGAAAGGTTCACAGGAATTATGGAGTATGATAGACACATATTACACATCCAGAAGATGATTTCTCACAACAGATCATCGACTAAAAGGGTCGGACCAGACCGAAGGTTGGAATAAAAAGAGAGATGAGAGACCATCTGTGGAAAGAGCATCATCCCCAGCAAGTGTCAACGTCTTCCCCAAAAGTTTGAGGGAGGCCGAGCAGCTGAAAGAGAGGAGGAAAATGGCCCCAACAAGAGTGGCACAATCACTCACTGCGTTTTCAGAACTAACAATTTTTCTTTGATTTAAAGCAGGAAAAGAGGGTTCATCGGCAGAAAAGCATGCCACGTAGAAGGTCATCAAACAGGGGCAGAAAATTTTCTCCGATTGCGAAAATTTTCTTGAAAGCAAAACACCCGGTGTATAAGGATAGAAAACAACACGAGATTTCGGGAAATGCCCGTTCCGAGCAGAATAGTGTTGAGAGAGGTCAGACAACACGAGGGGTGATCTTTGAGCCTGGTATCATCCCCAGCAGTCGTTGGGAAGATGAAACACTAACTTCGAGATTTCCCCAGCAGCATTATATCCCATAAGTTTTTCAAGGAAGCAAAAGCGTGAGCTCCCAGAGGAGGTCTGGGAAGAAGGAAGAAGAAAAGGGGTCCCCCCGCCAGGGTAATTCTCAGTTAATGACATTTTAACCCCCGACAAGTCCGAGAGAGAATGAGCGGTGAAGGAAATAAAGAATACTTCCCCAGCAGCATCATCACCAGCAGGTGAGTAAACAGTTCCGAAGATATCTCCAGCGGCCAAAAGGAAAAGTAACACGACCCAGTGGGAAAGCAATTCCAAGACGAGGTAATTCAGAAGAAAAGGGTAGCCCAAGAGACGATGCAGGAAGAAGAAAATGGTACAGGAAACAAAGGAAGGCGATAAGGATGGAATGAAATTAGTGAGTCGTAGTTGGAGTCAGGGAGCCCGCCTGAAGAATGGAGTGGCGATTTTATTTTTGAAGCTATAGTTGAAGTCATGGAGCCCGCCTGAAGAATGGAGTGGCGATTTATTTTGAAGTTGTAGTTGAAGTCAGGGAGCCCGCCCGAAGAATGGAGTGGCGATTTATTTTGAAGTTGTAGTTGAAGTCAGGGAGCCCGCCCGAAGAATGGAGTGGCAATTTATTTTGAAGTTGTAGTTGAAGTCAGGGAGCCCGCCTGAAGAATGGAGTGGCGATTTATTTTAAAGTTGTAGTTGAAGTCAGGGAGCCCGCTTGAAGAATGGAGTGGCGATTTATTTTAAAGTTGTAGTTGCAGTCAGGGAGCCCGCCTGAAGAATGGAGTGGCGATTTATTTTAAAGTTGTAGCTGAAGTCAGGGAGCCCGCTTGAAGAATGGAGTGGCGATTTATTTTAAAGTTGTAGTTGAAGTCAGGGAGCCCGCCTGAAGAATGGAGTGGCGATTTATTTTAAAGTTGTAGTTGAAGTCAGGGAGCCCGCCTGAAGAATGGAGTGTCGATTTATTTTAAAGTTGTAGTTGAAGTCAGGGAGCCCGCCTGAAGAATGGAGTGGCGATTTATTTTTAAGTTGTAGTTGAAGTCGGGGAGCCCGCCTGAAGAATGGAGTGGCGATTTATTTTAAAGTTGTAGCTGAAGTCAGGGAGCCCGCCTAAAGAATGGAGTGGCGATTTATTTTGAAGTTGTAGTAGAAGTCAGGGAGCCTGCCTGAAGAATGGAGTGGCGATTTATTTTAAAGTTATAGTTGAAGTTAGGGAGCCCGCCTGAAGAATGGAGTGGCGATTTATTTTAAAGTTGTAGTTGAAGTCGGGGAGCCCGCCTGAAGAATGGAGTGGCGATTTATTTTAAAGTTGTAGTTGAAGTCAGGGAGCCCGCCTGAAGAATGGAGTGGCGATTTATTTTGAAGTTGTAGTTGATGTCAGGGAGCCCGCCTGAAGAATGAAGTGGCGATTTATTTTAAAGTTGTAGTTGAAGTCAGGGAGCCCGCCTGAAGAATGGAGTGGCGATTTTATTTTTGAAGTTATAGTTGAAGTCAGGGAGTCCTTTCTAAGATTTGATAAGGATAGTGAAGAATCGGAAAGTGACAGAGTGTAACGGAAATCCCAAGCATGAATCCAAGTTCATAATCGGAAGGAAGGCAACAAGGATCAGAAAATATAGATTCAGACTTCGAAGGAAAATAATTCGAAGATCACAAGGAAGGGACCAATGGTCGGAGTTCGGCAATCAAGATAGGCCTAAATAACAATTGTTAGAAGAGAAGAAGTATGTGAAGAAACATCAAAGCCAGCAGGATGGCAAGGAACATGGCAAGATCAAGTTGAAAAGATAGAAAAGAATTTGCAATACTGTAACTTAGTCTAGCTTCTTATTTTTGTTTAGCACGGTGTAATAAGGAGATCAGTTAAGCAGTGGCAACAGCAGCAACAACAGTAACAGCAAGATCACAACAGTCATGGTAGTCCCAACTACCAAAACTTCCCGAACTACATTGACCTGATTCCTGTTTAGCCCAGGATATGTAGGAGGCCTCCTGAAGTAAAGGCTCGGTCAAGATCTTTTTTAAAAAAATGCTTCACACGAAGTGCTCAAACGGGCAAAAATCGCTCGTATTTGCTCACTATCTTTGCACGAAAACTTTTCATGTTTCCGCGCAAAGAGGGGCAGCTGTGAGCACGTGATTTTTGCCTCACACGAATTACTCCTAAAAAGATTCAAAAATAAAAGAGTTTTGCGTTGTTTGCAATATTTGTGGATTTTGGGTATTAATTTTCTTATTATTTGTATTTGTGCGTCCATGTCTTTTGTTTAAATATATAAAAATACAAAAAATATATTGCATTTGTATATAAGGTTCAAGTTCACAATTAAGAGTAATTAAGCTTGTTTTACGAAAACGAAAAAATCACAAAAAATATGTACTTTTACATTTTTAGCATTTAATTGTGCGATAGTATTGTTATTTAATTATGTGTGATAATTATTTAGAGTTAATTAGTACTTTAGGATAATTTGGTCAAGTATTAATTTAGGATTGTATTTTTATTCTTTAGAGAAAATTAAAGGAAGAAAATATATATAAGTAGATTAGAAATAAATAAAGAAAGGAGAAAGTCGGATTGGGCCAATTTTAATTACATCCCTAAGTCCAAATTTTGAAACCCATCCCAATTCATCCTTTACCCGGTCCAGCCTCACTTGAACCAAACGACGCCGATTTAGGCGTCTCAAATCTGAGCCGTTCAATTCAATGGATCTAACGGTCAAGACCATACCAACCCTAACCCACATCCAGTATCCGACCCCGACCCCTTACCCCTCCCAAACGACCCCGTTTAATTTATCTCTTTTGATCTTAGCCGTTGGATTCTTTTGATCCAACGGTTGAAATCAATTAGTGCATTTAATTACCAGAAACCCCCAAACCCCCATACCCATTTTCATTTCTCCCAAACATCTTCTTCGTGTATCCCAGAGACGACCACAAACCACCGTGCCCCCACCGCCCTCCGCCTACCAGAAATCGCCTCACGGCGGTTCCGGTAGGCCAAAGCCCCACATTTTTACACCCTAAGACCATCTCGACTCCCCCATTCCAAATCCACGAACCATTTATCTCGAATCAAGCCCAAACCCTTCGAATCTTCAATCAAAGGTTCGAGTCCAAACTCAACCTACACCAAACACTCTCAAATTCACACCACGCCGCCCTTAGACCTCCCTCATACCCCTACTAACCTTAGTCCGGCTCGAATCTGGCCGGAACCGGTCGAGCCCCAAAAAGCGGCGCCAAGAACCCTAGAAATCCAAATTTAGGTTTTTTGTTTAATTCAATGGGAGATTGGGGTCTAATAGACCTTAGTCTAGGTGTTCTCAACTGAGAACACCCCGATTAAGGTCCATTGAACCCCAAAACGGATGAGTCCAGTTGGCCCGCTTCATGAGTTTCTTCTGAGGTATTTGTTTTTTTTTCTGGTCAATTTAATTCTGTTGTATGAGCATCCGTGTGTGCTTTATTTGTATTTTTTGTTATGTTTTCAATTTTTCGTATCAATTATTCTGTCTTCTCCCCTCAAAGACCTTTTATTTGGTCAATTATTATTCTGTTTTATTTGTTCGAATGTGCTTGTGATAGGATAGGTATTCATGTTGATTAACGTCATCATAGCTAGTTTGATTACTTCTAAGTCTCTGCCGGACACCATGAATCTTTGTTACCGTTCGTCAATTAGTTGTTTGTTGATTCTCATGTGTGGTAAAAGGTTATGGACCAAGTAATCGACTAGACGAACATTGTTGTAGGTTTGTTTGTTCCAATAAGATAGGGATGCCATTGGCATTACAAGAATGATCCGAGCCACTATTGGTTTAACAAATTTTTGAATTATCAATGATGTTTGGATATAGCTGTAGGAGGACTTGAATCAGGATGTTATTATCTTAGGATTTAAAATGCCCTGCACATAATGCACAAGTGGAACCTGCTGTAGAGCAGAGTTCCCCACCAATGTCCCCTGATTATTAATTTTAATTAAAAGAACCCATACTTAGACACAATATAGTGGCACAAGCAGAGGGATGGGTCTGCCCAGGGGAATCTACTGGGCTGGGCAGAGATAGGAATGGGCAGGGGTTTAGTTTAGGTGGTGGCATCAATCAGGAATGAATTCAAAAACTATAAGTATAGGAGAGACAGAACACTGGAGGATAGACAGTGATAGAGAACATTGGAGAAGTATTCTGGGACACAGAAAAGGGCAGACTCTTTTTGGGTATTCTGAAGGATATAGATAGATACACACAGACCTTAAACAGAAACATTGAAGGAAAATAGATCTTAGACAGAGAATAGGCATACATTTCTTCGAGAGAAAACAGAGTGAGAGTTGTAAGTGTTTAAGTTCAAACACATTGGAAGATCAGAAGAACTAGTGCTCTCTTATACCTGTGTTTGATTTGGTTTTACTGGAATTTCAATTGATTCTTCTTGGGTTGCCATTGGATTCCTGGTTACTGTTTCATTGGGTTTTCGTTTGAAGTTCACACGGATCCCTTGCATCTATTTCTGGGTTGATTGTTTCTGCTGGTCGTGGTTTTGTTACTGGTTTGCTGAGTGTTGCTGTTTGGCTTGCTGTTGTTGTGTTTGGCTACTGCTCTTGGTTGTGTTTTGTTGCTGCTGTTGTTGTGTTTGGCTACTACTGTTGTTGTGTTTGGCTACTGCTGTTAGTTGTGTCTTGTTGCTGTTGTTGTTGCTGTGAGTTGCTGCTGCTTCATCACTGACCTCTCTCTCTTTTGCTCTTCAATACCCAGGTACACAGCTGCATTCAGTTTGGTGTGACTTTGGGTGAACACATGAAACAAAAAATGGAGTTAGATCTCAAAACAAAAAAAATAAACACATGCTGTTATTATTAAATGTTATAAGAGTTATGTGAAATGTTGTTTGGCTATTCCATTGGTTCATGTAAATGTGTGAAAGACTGTTAGTATCCTGATGTTGTTCGAAATCACCTTCTTTATTAAACTGTTATCACCTCGTAGGTATATACCTCTGATTTCCTTGTATCTAAGTGAGGATTGTGAGCCATTATCATTTAATAGTAAGCTTTGAATGGTTAATGTTGGAACTGCCTTGTATCCTTTAACGCTTATCTGAAAATTACCATATTTATGGAAATGACATCTATAATTTCATAGGGGTTTTTAGTTGTCACAAGTCTAGATTAGTTAGCATAATTCTTATCAGTTGAACTACCTTCATTATGTGTTGTTCTCCTTAAATGTGAGAGTTTTTCGTAAATGAACATGAATTTACTGTTTTTTTAGGGTTAGTTAAAGTAAAAAAAAAATGAGAATTCTGGACTTAAAGGGTTAAAACGCCTATCTTGGTGTAGTCTACTTTCGAATAGTTTGAATCGCAAAATCTGAACTTGATATTAGTTGGATAATGAAACTCGTTTAACGGGGCTCCAATACATTTTCAGCAGGCCCAACAGGATTCAAATCATAAAAGAAAAACCCGACCAATTATATAACAATTAGAAAGGTAATAAATAATTAGGACTTTTCTTTTTTTCGGTGACTAATCAAATAGAAAAATCATAGTCATGTTAGGATCAACCTTTTTTTAATAAATAATACTGGGACGAGCCTCACTAAACAAAAATACATAATTGCGGGGCCCCCAAATTAATTGTAATGAAAACCTTAGACTTGGAAGGACCGCTAGTGAATTTCACGGTCTTTCCCGAAGTTAACAACACGATAGACTCTTTAGGCGCGTATTTAAATAATTTTACTTTCCTAAATACGGGTGCGCATTTATGCGACCCAAATCATACTCTCGGTGAAACTGAAATACATCAAAGTCACAGGCGTACCGGTTGCGGTGTGACTCGAAATGTGTCTTCGTGACGTCGCAATTCTTCTAAAAAAATGAAAAGCGGAACATTAAAAGCACATTGTTAAAAATATAAAGAAATCAGATAAAAACAAAAATTGCAGTTGAGCGACCGCGCTAAAACCACGGAACTCGGGAATGCCTAACACCTTCTCCCGGGTTAACAGAATTCCTTATCCAGGTTTCTAGTTTCGCAGACTGTAATACAGAGTCATAAATTTCCTCGGTTCGGGATTAAACCGGTGACTCGGGACACCATTATTTTCCCAAGTGGCGACTCTGAATTAAATAAATTAATCCCGTTTCGATTGTCCTTTAATTGGAAAAACTCCCTCGCGCTCTCGCGGGTGCGAAAAAGGAGGTGTGACAATAGCCTTTTAAAATGAAGCTTGTTTTTGAAAAGTCAACTTGAAGTTGACTATGTGGTTAGAGGGCTCGGATGTGGATGTTGGTGATTCAGTTAGCTTCGGGAGGTGATTTGTGACTTAGGGGAGTAATTGGAATTGAATTTGGAGGTCCAGTATAGAAATAGGCTTAAATTGGCTAAGTTGGAATATTGACAAAATTCGGTCGATAGGTGAGATTTTGATCTGGGAGTCGGAATGGAATTTCGACAGTTGTAGGAGTTTCGTTAGGTGATTTTGGATATGTCTGCAAATGTTTAGGTCATTCAGACATTATTTGGTCGGGTTTTTGATGGAATATATGTTTCGAAAGTTTTGGTTGAAACTTAGGCTTGAATCTACCTTGATTTGATGATTTTGTGTTTAATGATGTGTTTTTATGATTGGAACAAGTTCGTATAGTGATTTGGAGAAGGTTGGTGGTTTTGGCTGAGGTCCCGGGGGCCTCGAGGGTGTTTCCGGGGGGCAAATAGACCATATTGAGTTGAAGAACACAACTGAATTGCTGTCAAAAGTGTTGCAGACATTTGCTCTATGCGATCGCATAGAAAGTTTGGAGGAGGCTCAGAATTGTTTCAATGCAATCGCGGTATGGGGATTGCGATTGCATAGTTGATGAGGTTTGTGCAGTGCGATCGCATAGTGTATTGGCCAGGGGATCCCAGGTTCATTAGTTGTTCAATGCGATTGTGTAGTGTTGTTTTATGAAGCAATGTGATCGCATAAGTCAAATTTTGAGAGACTGAAAGTTTGTTCTATGCATCGCAGTGAAGGTGATGCGATCGAATAGTATTAAGTGTATGATGGAGAGATCATTTAAATAATATTTCATCCGCGAGGATTTCATTATTTCACTATTGTTAGGCAAGTTTTGAAGCTAGGGAACAAGGGATTTAGAGATTTCCACCTAGCTTTTGATTGGAGGTAAGTTTTATTTTCTAATTACATAATTTTATCCTAGAATATTCATCTATATCACTGAAAATTGGAGGAAATAAGGTGTAAATTGGGGATTTGCTTGAAGCCTAAGAAAAATAGGAAATCGATGATTTGAAGGGGCAAATGAACTCCGATTTTGATAAATTTTATATATATGGACTCGTGGCGAGACAAGGATTCTGAAAATATGGGTTTTGTAATTTTTTGAGAAACGGACTCGGGGCTCGGTTTTTGGCAACTTCATATTTTTGGGTGTAATTCGAGTTATTTTGATTGGGTTATGTTCCTTTAGCCTATTTTGATGTATTCCTATTGGTTTTGATCAGATTCTGCACCCGTGGAGGTCGATTCTCATGGTAAGGGCATTGCGGGCTAGTTGTCGAGGTGAGTAATGGGTATGGATGATGACCTGAGGGTTTGAAACCCCAGTATATCACTATGTCATGCTGTATTGAGGCGAGACACGTACTCTACTGTGAGTGCAGGGTCGATTGTGATTGGGGACTATGGCTTAGTCCGACTATGTAGTATTACTGTGTTGATGGCTATAAATGAGCTGGTAAACCTCCTACTTGGATAGTTGTGGATATCTTTGGGTTGTGAGCCAGTTATTTGGATTCCGTGAGGATTGTTATCATTGCTTCTATGATTATAGCATGTTATCGGTATATCAGTCCTGAGCTAAACACTGTTTAAAATAATTTTTCCAAACTCTGGTATTTGTGAACACTGTTTTCTACTATTACTGTTAAAAAGGATTTCAAAATGATGATTTACTGTGCATGTGAGGCTTGCATTGCATATAGCTGGACTGGTAGTGGATCGAGCTATGCGTCACCGCATATCGCTGATATTGCGCTTGGGTTGTAGGAGCCCCTCCGGAGTCTGAACCCCACAGTAAGCGCAGGTACCCAAATGGATCGGGCTACACGCTGTAGCGGTCATGTTCATGCATCTGCATTGCATTTAGACACATCTGTTGTATTTTCTTAACTGTTATTGCTTTATTTGTTATTTATACTGTTGTAAAGGATAAAAGAGAGTTCTTACATAGCTTTGCTTAGTGGTTTATTAGGTATTTTTACCTTCGATGTCTTTATCCGTGCTTATTACCACTGAGTTGGAAGTACTCACACTACTCCCTGCATGTTGTGTGCAGATCCAGGTACTTCACAGCAGAGTTGACTTCCCAGCTGCTCCAGAGCATTTACAGATTGTCGAGGTAGCTGCTTGGCGTCCGCAGGACCTGACCTTGCATGTTATCTTATCTTGATATTCCGCACTTTGTCTTACACTTATGTACTCAGTTCTATTATGACACTCTGGTAGAGGCTCCAGACTCGTGACCCCAGATTTTGTGGTGGAGACTTGTGTTGTTTTTGAGATATTTTTCTCAGTTATGCTAGGCTTGCATTTTCTTATCTCTGTTAATACTTTTAAACGTAAAGTGAGAGATGATAGCTCTGTGTTTTGAAAAGTTGGTGAGGCTTGCCTAACAATGTGTTAGGCGCCATGACGACCTGGTTTTGCGGTCTTGACAAGCTGATATCAGAGACTAGGTTACTTGGCCTCATGAGTCTTGAGCCGGTTAGTAGTGTCTAGCGGATCGGTACGGAGACGTTTGTATTTATCCTCGGGAGGCTGCAGACCTTTTAGGAAACACTTCATATTTCTTGAACTCTATCGTGCGATTTTGTTGTTCCGAGAACTAAACTTCTATATTCTATTCTTTCGCAGATAGCGAGGTTTCGTGCTACAGGACGAGGTGGACGACCACCACTGCCACCGGCTAGAGGCTGTAGTCGCGGTCGTGGTCGTGGTAGACTGGTAGGGGCAGCCTCTATTCAGGATCAGCCCCTAGTGGTTGAGTCTCCAACAACACCCACTCTGGCACCGACAGTGCCTATTGTTATTCCTGGTCTTTAGGAGGCATTGGCCTAGATATTATCTGTTTGTACTAGGTTGGCTCAGGTAGTTTCATTTACTACTGCAGTACTAACATCTCAGACCAGGAGTGGTCATCAGACCCTCGCAGCTCGCACACTAGAGTAGGTTGTGCAGGGACTTTAGACGCCAGAGGCAGTCCCAACTTAAGTAGTTGCACCGGCTGTTCCTGTTGCGCCAGTTGCGCTAGCCCTAGGAAATGTTGTTCCGGTAATGCTTGACGATGAGCAGCATCGATTAGAGAGATTTGGAAGACTTCACCTGCCTATATTTAGTGGTACTGAGGGCAAGGATGCCCAGGGATTATAGGACAAGTGTTAGAGGATGTTGCGTACATCAGGGATTCTTGAGTCCAGTGGTGTTTTTACTTTATTCCAAATTTTGGGTCCAGCATTCATTTGGTGGGAGGAGTTCGAGAGGTGTAGACCTGCAGGGGAAGCACCCGTTACTTGGCAGCAGTTTTCCACTCTCTTTTTAGAGAAGTATGTGCCACAGTCCCGCAAAGGGGAGTTGCCTCGCCAGTTTGAGTGGCTAGTGCAAGGTGATATGGCAGTGACTCAGTACAAGTTGAGGTATACTCAGTTGGCCAGGCATGCTATTTGGATGATCCCGAAAGATCAGGAGAGGATCATGAGGTTCATTGATGGCCTCAACTATTTTATTCGTATCTTGATGACTAGGGAGAGAGTAGTGGTAGCATCTTTTGAGGAGGTTGTTCATATAGCATGCCAGATTGAGGCGGATCATCGCCGTTAGCGAGAGGAGAGGGAGGCTAAGAGGCCTCGAGGTTCGAGCAGTTATAGTGGTGCTCCACCCAGGGGCCAGTTTTAACAGGGCAGAGGTCGTTCATCTAGACCTCCTTAGTCAGGTCACCTAGAGCATAGTGGAGTTTCTTCCGGCCTGGCCACTAGGGTTTTCAGCAGGGCCAGTCTTCACTCAACGCCCTTCGAGCTCAGAGTTTAGCACCTTTTTCTTTAGCCCAGGGTTTATCTGCGGCGAGGGGTTCCCTTCAGTCCCTTTTTCCAGTGTCGGGCAGTTGTCTTGAGTGTGGCGAGTTTGGCCACATTAGGAGGCGGTGTCCTCGACTTCGCAGGGGTAGGTCTCAGCAGAGGGATCAACCCTCCTCTTCAGCTCCATCTACTTCAGCATCATCCCAAGCTAGTAGGGGTGGAGGTCAGTCTTCTAGAGGTCGCCCCAGGAGTGAGGAGCGATCGAGTGGTGGTCATGCACGTTTCTATGCACTTCCTGATATGACTGATATTGTTGCTTCAGATGTAGTGATTACATGTATTATTTCAGTTTGTCACAAAAATGATTCTGTTTTGTTTGATCCCGGGTCTATATATTCATACGTGTCTTATTATTTTGCACATCATTTGGGTGTGACCCGTGGTAGTCTTGCTTTGCCTGTTTATGTATCCACTTCAGTGGGAGATACGATTATTGTAGATTATGTCTATCATTCCTGTATTGTTTCTATTGGGGGTCTGGAGACCCGAGTAGATCTGCTATTGTTAGGTATGGTGGATTTCGATGTGATTTTGGGCATGGATTGGCTATCCCCGTTCCATGCTATTTTGGACTGGCATGCCAAGATAGTTACATTGCCTATTCCTGGTATTCCTCAGATTGAGTGGCGGGGTTCGACTATTATGTCCCTAGCCGTGTGATTTCATTCTTAAAGGCTTAGAATGGTTTAAAAAGGGTATTTATCGTATTTAGCATTTGTGAGGGATGTGGGAGCTGAGACTCCTAGTATTGATTATGTGCCTTTTGTGAGGGACTTCCCAGATGTGTTCTCATCAGACCTGTCGGGCATGCCGCCGGACAGGGATATCAATTTTGGTATTGATTTGGTGCCGGGAACTCAGCCCATTTCTATTCCTCCTTATCGTATGGCACCAACTGAGTGAAGGAATTGAAAGAACAGCTTCAGGAGCTTTTGGATAAGGGATTCATTCACCCTAGTGTGTCACCATGGGGTGCACCAGTGCTGTTTGTTAAGAAGAAAGATGGCTCGATGAGAATGTGCATTGATTATAGATATCTGAACAAGGTAACAGTGAAGAACAAGTATCCTCTACCGCGCATTGATGATTTATTTGATCAGCTCCAGGGAGCGAGGGTGTTCTCGAAGATTGATCTTCATTCAGGCTATCATCAGCTGAAGATTAGAGATTATGATATTATGAAGATAACATTCAGGATGATATATGGGCACTATGAGTTTCGTGTGATGTCCTAACCAATGCCCCAGCCGCGTTCATGCACTTGATGAACAGTGTGTTCCGGCCATATTTGGATTCTTTCGTGATCGTGTTCATTAATGACATCCTGATGTACTCTCGTAGCCAGAAAGAGCATGCTCAGCATTTGAGCGTTGTGTTGCAAAGGTTGAGGGAGGAGAAATTGTATGTGAAGTTCTCCAAGTGCGAGTTTTAGCTCGATTTTGTAGCTTTTTTGGGCCGCGTGGTGTCTTGTGATGGTATTCAGGTTGACCCGAAGAAGATAGAGGCGGTGCACAATTGGCCTAGACCATCCTCAACTATGGAGATCCGAAGTTTTCTTGGTTTGGCGGGGTATTATCGCCGGTTTGTTCAGAGATTTTAATCCATTGCTTCTCTTTGACCAAATTGACGTAGAAGGGTGCACCATTCGTGTGGTCGGATGAGCGCGAGGACAGCTTTCAGAAGCTCAAGACAGCTTTGACCACAACTCCAGTGTTAGTCTTGCCATTTGCTTCAGGTTCATATACCGTATATTGTGATGCCTCGAGAGTAGGGATAGGTTGTGTGTTGATGCCAGAGGGTAGAGTTATTGCTTATGGTTCTCGTCAGTTGAAGCCTCATGAGAAGAATTACACTATTCAGGATTTGGAGTTAGTTGCCATAGTTCATGCCTTGAAGATTTGGAGGCACTATTTGTACGACGTGTCCTATGAGGTATATACTGATCATCGTAGTCTCCAGCATTTGTTCAAACAGAAGAATCTTAATTTGTGGCAGCAGAGGTTGCTTGAGTTGCTCAAGGATTATGACATTGCTATTCTATATCACCCGGGGAAGGCCAATATAGTGGCTGATGCTTTGAGCCGAAAGGCAGTTAGTATGGGCAGCTTGGCGAATATTCCAGTTGAGGAGATACCATTTGCATATGATGTTCAGGCGTTGGCCAATCAGCTAGTGAGGTTGGATAGTTCAGAGTCCAACAAGGTGTTGGCTTGCGTTGTTTCTCGGTCTTCCTTTTATGAATGCATTCATGAGAGCTATTATGATGATCCACACTTGCTTGTCCTTAAGTACAGAGTTCAACATGATGATGCTAGGGATGTTACTATTGATGGTAATGGTGTGTTGAGAATGCAGGACCGGATATGCATGCCCAATGTTGATGGCCTTCGTGAGTTGATATTAGAGGAGGCCCATAGCTCCCCGTATTCTATCCATCCAGGTGCCACGAAGATGTATCAGAATTTGAGACAACATTATTGGTGAAGAAGGATGAAGAAGTATATTATGAGTCATGTAGCACGGTGCCTCAACTGTCTGTCACACCTCCTTTTTTACACACCCTACCCCTAAGGGTAAAATATATAAAATTTAGTTTTTCCAATTAAAGTGACATTATTCGAATTGAGATTATTTATTTATTTTTTAAGAGTAGCCACTCGGGAATGGATTGGCTTTTAGTGTCCCGAGTCACCGGTTTAAATCCCAAATCGAGGAAAATTATTTGACTTCCCAATTGGAGTCTACAAACCAGAAATTTAATGTAAGGAATTCTGTTGACCCAAGGGAAGGTGTTAGGCACCCCCGGATCCCGTGGTTCTAGCACGTTCGCTTAATTAACTATAAATGACTAAAAATCTAATTTTTTACATGCCCCAACCTATAGTGCAATTTTTATAATTATTTACCGCTTTTTAATTATTTTTTACGAAAGTGAACGTCGCCTAAAAATATGTTTTCGGATCACGTCACATCAAATACACCCGGATCCTCGACATATCTTTATTTGATATTTTCGGATTTGGATTTGGGTTATATGAAATACACTCCCAATTAGGAAGGTAAGATTATTAGTAACGTACCTAAAAAGGCTAACGTATTATTATAGTTTGGGAAGGCCGCAAAATTTACTACACGTTCGATCCCGAATCTCTAAGTATTTTATTAAGTAATTAATGAAGGCCACAGAATTTGTGATTTTATTTGACGCGACGCACCTCATTTTTATCTTTTAAAGGCCAACCTAAATAAACTACGATCTTTCTATTAAAGATTTGTCTCTAAAGGGCTCTAATTAATTAACATCGTTAATTATTATAATTAGAAAACCTTTCGCGGGAGTCGAGCTTCAAACTTAGGTCCAAACTCGAACAAGAGGAAAACCTCCTAATTCAAATATGCTACCTAGCTTGGAAGGCCCAAAATCCGTATTACTATTATGAAAAAGAAAGATCGAAGTTGCGCGAACGCGTACTCTGAATTATTTTAGGATCACGATCATGTTACGCAAACGTATATGCAACGACAATCTTTAATATCTACCTTGCGCTACCTATTAAACCAATAATAATTAAATTGGACACATTCATATCACAACGCCAAAACAAATGCAAATGAAAATAGAAATTTGGTTCGATACACTACTCTAATCCCAGTTGACCAAATGGTCCAAATATACTTTATAATATCACATTCCAACCTGTATCTAAAACTCCAAACGTTCATACCCCCTTACAAGAAAATAGCTTGAAACAACTCATGTAAATTACGAATAGAATAAGAAAAAAAAAGAAAATTAAATGAAAGAAGAATAATAATTAAAACAAACCAAACAATCAGTGCCTATTTACAAGAAAATTTTGCACAAAGGAAACTATAATTCCAATTTAACAAACTTAAGACACATTCGAAGTTAATCATAAGAAAGACTAAATCAAGCTCGTATAGAAGAATAAAAAATATCAATTCACTTTCCACATGTTACACAAAATCGAAGAGATACACATCATATGCTTAAGAATTGATTTTTTTTAAAATACAGTAAAAAACAAACCTTAGTGGTGGTTGCCGAGAAGAAAATTGACTCAAATCAACAAAAAGGACAGAGCGAGAACCTCAAACGGACAGACCTCAGCTCAAAACCCAAATCGATCCAATTTCTGCTCAACCATATGGTTTCAACAATTCCCATGAGTTTCTACCCATCTCTATTTCGTACTCTCATGAAAATAATATCTTTCCGAAATTGGAAGAAGGTGTCTACGGTGCTGGTTTTCTCCTAAAAGAAGTGGAAGAACAATGGGGGAAGCGTCTGTTCTTTATTGAAGCTCAAGGAACAATGGTGGAGGGGTCGTTTGTAGAAGGGGTTGCCGGGGTTAGCTTATCCGGCATGGAGGAAGGTTGGCAGCGTTGGGGTGGTTGTTCTACTGGTATTGCGGTGCAGCTCTTCTGCGGATTGTAGGTCTAAGTCCTCTTCCTCGTGTCTAAGTTTTATCCTCTCATTAAATTAAAAGAATAGGATTTAGGTATTGGGTTGACTCGAGTCGACCCAATTTGGGATGGGTAGGAAGAAAATTTTGGGCTTTTAAAGTGGTTTGGCACAATTCAAATTAAAATAAGCTTTTTTTTTGTTTCAATTTTCTTTTCTTTCTTTAATTAATTATAAACCTAAATTAAACTCCTAAATTTCTTCAGATTATAAATTAAACTAGTTATCTAACTATGTAAAAATAATCATTTTTTGATTTTTTACTAATAACACAATTAATTCAATGTAATTAATTCCTAAATAAAAATTGAACCTCAGATGACATGAAATTAAAACGTGACACTTTTTTATATGGGTTTTCTATGATTTTAAAAATATTAAAAGTGCATGAAATGCAACTAAATAAAGAAAAATACCTAAAAATCAATTAAAATTATTTTGGTCTATTTTTAGGAGTTATTTTCATATAGGGAAAAAATCACGTGCTTACAGTTTCCCATCTTTGTTCGGAAACACCATGGGAAGCATTTGAAACTCCATGGGAAGCATTTGAAAAACTGCATGACCGAACCTTGCTTCAAAGGTAGCCTACATATCCTTGGCTATAAAGGAATCAGGTCAGGTGTAGTTCGGAAGTGAGTAAGGTGATAAAGTATCTAGGTTGAGAGTTGAGCGAGGTTCCGTCGAGGTTCCGGTCCGCGGTCCCGTTTGTTACATCAAAATCAAAATTAAAAGGCCTAACTAGCCTATCAGCTACGAGTTACAAGATTCCTATCCATAAATCTCTTGAAGCTTGATCTTGACTCTTAGTTGGTTTTTGCTGTGGACTTCCGATCTGAATTTTGATGCCCGCAAGTTGTAGGTGTTCACTTCTTCATGCAACATTGGGTAAAATCAGCGGGGCTTGTGACTTTGATCAGATTTTGAACATTCCGCAATCTCGCTTGCTTCACATTTGAGTTCATTTCTTTTTATTCTTTTCTTCTTTTATTGATTATGGATTGAGACTCATTCTTTTGGTCATCTCGAATCCTGTACCTTGAGGTAAGACCTTCTTAAAACATCAGAACAAACAAACAATTGAAATTGTTTTGCACCAGTTTTCACTAGGAAAATTTCATGAGTTAGTTGTGATACATGTCTAAGAGATAAAATCAGTCTCGTGTATCCTTGTTAATGCTAAAATATGACCGGGTTATGTCTGAAAAAGAAAAAGAAAAAGCTCTTTGGGTTATGCCAGGGAGATCCATGTGTTATGTTGGGATTTGGAAAAGAAAAGGCTCATTAGGTTATGCAAGGGAGATCCACGGTTATGCCGGGATTTGGAAAAGAAAAAGCCCCCTGGGTTATGCCATAGGATCAATGGGTTACGCCAGGATTTGGAAAAGGAAAATCTCCTTAGGTTATGCCAGGGAAATCTACCAGTTATGCCAGGATTTGGAAAAGAAAAAGCCCCTTGGGTTATGCCAGGGGGATCCACGGGATATGCTGAGATAGAAAGAAAATGCCCCTTGGGTTATGCAAGGGGGATCCTCAGGTTATGCCAGGATTTGGAAAGAAAAAGGCTCATTGGGTTATGCCAGGGAGATCCTCGAGTTATGCTGGGATTTTGAAAACCAAAAGCCCCTTGGGTTATGCTAGAAGGATCCACTGGTTATGCCAGGATTTGGAAAAGAAAAAGCTCCTTGGGTTATGCCAGGGAGATCCACGGGTTATCCCGAGATTTGGAAAAGAAAAAGCTCCTTGGGTTATACCAGGGAGATCCACGGGTTATGTTGAGAGTTGGACAAGAAAAAGCCCCATAGGTTATGATAAGGGAATCTACGGGTTATGTCGGAATTTGGAAAAGAAAAAAGCTCCTTGTATTATGGTAGGGAGATCCACGGGTTATGCCGGGATTTGAAAAAAAAAGCCGCTTGGGTTATGCTAGGGGGATGCACAGGTTATGCCAGGATCGAAAGAAAATGCCCCTTGGGTTATGCAGGGGGATCCTCGGGTTATGCCAGGATTTTGGAATGAAAAAGACTGCTTGGGTTATGCCAGAGAGATCCTTCGGTTATGACGGGATTTTGGAAAGAAAAAGCTCCTTGGGTTATGCCAGGGAGATCCACGGGTTATGCCGGGATTTGAAAAAGAAAAAGCTCCTTGGGTTATGCTAGGGGGATCCATGGGTTATGCCAGGATATGGAAAAGAAAAAGCTCATTGGGTTATGCCAGGGAGATCTACGGGTTATACCAGGATTTGGAAAAGAAAAAGCCCCTTGGGTGATGCCAGGAGGATCCACCGGTTATGCCGGAATTTGAAAAAAAAGGCTCCTTGGGATTTTCCAGGGGGATCCACGGGTTATACCAAGATTTGGAAAAGAAAAAGCCCATTGGGTTATGGCAGGAGGATCCCCGGGTTAAGCCAAATCTAGGGACATCCTCGGGTTATGCAGGGATTTAGAAAAGAAAAAGCCCCTTGGGTTATGCTAGGGGGATCCACGGGTTATGCCGGGATTTGGAAAAGAAAAAGCTCCTTGGGTTATGCAAGGGAGATCCAAGGGTTATGCCAAGATTTGGAAAATAAAAAGCTCATTGGTTTATTCCAGGGAGATCCATGGGTTATGTCCGGATATGGAAAAGAAAATGCCCCTTGGTTTGTGACAGGGGGATCCATGGGTTATTCAGGGATTTGGAAAAGAAAAAATCTCCTTTTGTTATGCCAGGGAGATCCACGGGTTATGACGGGATTTGGAAAAGAAGCCCATTGAGTTATACCAGGGGGATCCACGAGTTATGCCGGGATGGAAAGAAAAAGCCCCTTGGGTTATGCCAAGGGGATCCTTGGGTTATGCTAGGATTTGGAAAGAAAAAGGCTACTTGGGTTATGCCAAGGAGATTCTCGGGTTATGCCGGGATTTTAGAAAGAAAAAGCTCCTTGGGATATGCCAGGGAGATCCTCGGGTTATGCTGGGATTTGAAAAAAAAAAAGCCCATTGGGTTATCCCAGGGGGATCCATAGGTTATGCCGGGATGTGGAAAAGAAAAATCTCCTTCGGTTATGCCAGGAACATCAACGGGTTATGCCGGGATTTGGAAAAGAAAAAGCCCCTTGGGTTATGCGAGGGGGATCCACGGGTTATGCCGGGATTTGGAAAAGAAAAGACTCCTTAGGTTTTGCCAGGGAGATCCACGGGTTATGCCAGAATTTGGAAAAGAAAAGGCACCATTGGGTTATATCAGGGGGATCGATAGGTTATGCCGAGATTTAGAAAAGAAAAAGGCCCTTGGGTTATGCTAGGGGGATCCACGGGTTATGCCAGGATTGGGAAAAGAAAAAGCTCATTGGTTTGTGCTAGGGAGATCTACGGGATATGCCGAGAATTGGAAAGAAAAAGCCCCTTGGGTTATGCTAGGGGGATCCATGGGTTATGCCGGGATTTGGAAAAGAAAAGACTCCTTGGGTTATGCCAGGGAGATCCACGGGTTATGCAAGGATTTGGAAAAGAAAAAGCCCCATTGGGTTATGCCAGGGGGATCGACTGGTTATGCCGAGATTTGGAAAAGAAAAAGCTCCATGGGTTATGCTAGGGAGATATATGGGATATGTCGGGATTTGGAAAAGAAAAAGCCCTTTGGGTTATGCCACGGGGATCCACGTGTTATTCAGGGATTTGGAAAAGAAAAAATCTCCTTGTGTTATGCCAGGGAGATCCACGGGTTATGCCGGGATTTGGAAAAGAAGCCCATTGAGTTATGCCAGGGGGATCCACGGGTTATACCGAGATGGAAAGAAAAAGGCCATTGGGTTATGCCAGGGTGATTCTTGGGTTATGCTAGGATTTGGAAAGAAAAAGGCTCTTTGGGTTATGCCAGGGAGATTCTCGGGTTATGCCGGGATTTTGGAAAGAAAAAGCTCCTTAGGTTATGCCAGGGAGATCCTCGGGTTATGCCGGGATTTGAAAAATAAAAAGCCCATTGGGTTATCCCAGGGGGATCCATAGGTTATGCCAGGATTTGGAAAAGAAAGATCTCCTTCGGTTATGAAAGGAAGATCCACGGGTTATGCCGGGAATTGGAAAAGAAAAATCCCCTTGGGTTATGCTAGGATTTGGAAAGAAAAAGGCTCCTTGGGTTATGCCAGGGAGATTCTCGGGTTATGTCGGGATTTTGGAAAGAAAAAGCTCCTTAGGTTATGCCAGGGAGATCCTCGGGTTATGCCGGGATTTGAAAAAGAAAAAGCCCATTGGGTTATCCCAGGGGGATCCATAGGTTATGCCGGGATTTGGAAAAGAAAAATCTCCTTCAGTTATGAAAGGGAGATCGACGGGTTATGCCGAGAATTGGAAAAGAAAAAGGCCCTTGGGTTATGCTAGGGGGATCCACGGGTTATGCCGGGATTTGGAAAAGAAAAGACTCCTTGGGTTATGCCAGGGAGATCCACGGGTTATGCAGGGATTTGGAAAAGAAAAAGCCCCATTGGGTTATGCCAGGGGGATCGACGGGTTATGCCGAGATTTGGAAAAGAAAAAGCTCCTTGGGTTATGCTAGGGAGATATATGGGATATGTCGGGATTTGGAAAAGAAAAATCACCTTGGGTTATGCCACGGGGATCCACGTGTTATTCAGGGATTTGGAAAAGAAAAAATCTCCTTGTGTTATGCCAGGGAGATCCACGGGTTATGCCGGGATTTGGAAAGAAAAAGGCTCCTTGGGTTTTGCCAGGTAGATCCTCGGGTTATGATGGGATTCGGAAAAGATAAATCCCTTGGGTTATGCCAGGGGGATCCATAGGTTATGATGGGATTTGGAAAAGAAAAAGCTCCTTGGGTTATGCCAAGGAGATCCACAGGTTATGCCGAGATTTGGAAAAGAAAAATCCCCCTAGGTTATGACAGGGGGATCCACGGGTTATGCCAGGATTTGGAAAATAAAAAGGCTCCTCCTTTTATGCCAGGGAGATCCACGGGTTATGCCGGGATTTGGAAAAGAAAAATCCCCTTGGGTTATGCCGGGGGATCCACGGGTTATGCTAGGATTTGGAAAGAAAAAGGCTCCTTGGGTTATGCCAGGGAGATCCTCGGGTTATGCCGGGATTTGGAAAAGAAAAAGGCCCTTGGGTTATTCCTGGGATATCCACGGGTTATGCCGGGATTTGGAAATGAAAAAGCTCCTTGGGTTATGCAAGTGTGATCCACGGGTTATGCTGAGATTTGGAAAAGAAAAATCTCATTGGGTTATGCCAGGGAGATCCATGGGTTATGTAGGGATTTTGAAAAGAAAAAGCCCCTTAGGTTATGACAGGGGGATCCACGGGTTATGCCGGGATTAGGAAAAGGAAAAATCTACTTGTGTTATGCCAGGGAGATCCACGGGTTATGCCGGGATTTGAAAAAGAAAAAGCCCATTGGGTTATGTCAGGGGGATCCACGGGTTATGCCGGGATGGAAAGACAAATTCCATTGGTTTATGCCTGGGGGATCCTCGGGTTATGCCAGGATTTGGAAAGAAAAAGGCTCATTGGGTTATTGTAGGGAGATCCTCGGGTTCTGCCGGGATTTTGGAAAGAAAAAACTCCTTGGGTTATTCTAAGGAGATCCTCTGGTTATGCCGGGATTTGAAAAAGAAAAAGCCCCTTGGGTTATGCCAGGGGGATCCATGGGATATATCGGGATTTGAAAAAGAAAAAGCCCCTTGGGTTATGCCAGGGGGGTCCACGGGTTATGTTGGGATTTGGAAAAGAAAAAACTTCTTGGGTTATGCTAGGGAGATCCATGGGTTATACCGAGATTTGGAAAAGAAAAATAGCCTTGGGTTATGACAGGGGGATCCACGGATTATGCCGGGATTTGGAAAATAAAAATGCTCCTCGTGTTATGCCAGGGAGATCCACGGGTTATGCTGGGGTTTGGAAAAGAAAAAGGCTCTTGGGTTATGCTAGGAGGATCCACGGGTTATGCTGCGATGGAAAGAAAAAGCCCCTTAGGTTATGCCAGGGGGTATCCTCAGGTTATGGCAAGATTTGGAAAGAAAAAGGCTCCTTGGGTTATGATAGGGAGATCCACGGGTTATGACGAGATTTGGAAAAGGAAAAATCTCCTTGTGTTATGCTAGGGAGATCCATGGGTTATGCCGGGATTTGTAAAAGAAAAAGGCCCTTGGGTTATTCCAGGGGAATCCACGGGTTATGCCGGGATTTGGAAAAGAAAAAGCTCCTTGGGTTATGCCAGGGAGATCCAAGGGTTATGCTGAGATTTGGAAAAGAAAAAGCCTTGGGTTATGCTAGGGAGATCCACGGGTTATGTCGGGATTTGGAAAAGAAAGATCCCCTTGGGTTATGACAGGGGGTTCCACGGGATATACCGGGATTTGGAAAATAAAAAAGCTCCCTGTGTTATGGCAGGTAGATCCACGGGTTATGCTGGGATTTGAAAAAGAAAAAGCCCCTTAGGTTATGCTAGGGGGATCTACGGGTTATGCCGGGATGGAAAGAAAAATCCCATTGGGTTATGCCCGGGGGATCCTCGAGTTATGCCAGGATTTGGAAAGAAAAAGGCTCCTTCGGTTATGCCACGGAGATCCTCGGATTATGCCGGGATTTAGGAAAGAAGAAGCTCCTTGGGTTATGCCAGGGAGATCCTTGGGTTATGCCGGGATTTGAAAAAGATAAAGCCCCTTGGGTTAAGCCAGGGGGATCCTTGGGTTATGCCGGGACGGAAAGAAAAAAGCTCCTTGGGTTATGCCGGGGAGATCCAAGGGTTATGCCGGGATGGAAAGAAAAAAGCTCATTTGGGTTATGCGAGGGGGATCCACGCGTTATGCCGGGATTTGGAAAAAAAAAAGCTCCTTGGGTTATGCTAGGGAGATCCACGGGTTATGTCGGGATTTGGAGCTAGGGGGATCCACAGGTTATGCCGCGATGGAAAGAAAAAGCCCCTTGGGTTTTACCAGGGGGATCCTCGGGTTATGCCAGGATTTAGAAAGAAAAAAGCTCCTTGGGTTATGCCAGAGAGATCCTCGGGTTATTTCGGGAGTTGGAAAAGAAAAAGGCCCTTGGGTTATTCCTGGGGGATCCACGCGTTATGCCAGGATTTGGAAAAGAAAAATCTCCTTGGGTTATGCCAGGGAGATCCATGGGTTTTGCTCAGATTTGGAAAAGAAAAAGCTCCTTGGGTTATGCCAGCGATATCCACGGGTTATGCCGGGATTTGGAAAATAAAAAAGCTCTTTGTGATATCCATGTAGATCCACGGGTTATGCTGGGATTTCGAAAAGATATAGCCATTGGGTTATGCCCGGGGGATCTACGGGTTATGCAGGGATTTGGAAAAGAAAAAGCTCCTTGGGTTATGCTAGGGAGATCCACAGGTTATGCCGAGATTTGAAAAAGAAAAATCCCCCTGGGTTATGACAGGGGGATCCGCGGGTTATGCCAGGATTTGGAAAATAAAAAGGCTCCTCCTTTTATGCCAGGGAGATCCACGGGTTATGCCGGGATTTGGAAAAGAAAAATCCCCTTGGGTTATGCCGGGGGATCCACGGGTTATGCTAGGATTTGGAAAGAAAAAGGCTCCTTGGGTTATGCCAGGGAGATCCTAGGGTTATGCCGGGATTTGGAAAAGAAAAAGGCCATTGGGTTATTCCAGGGATATCCACGGGTAATGCCGGGATTCGGAAATGAAAAAGCTCCTAGGGTTATGCCAGTGACATCCACGGGTTATGTTGAGATTTGGAAAAGAAAAATCTCAATGGGTTATGCCAGGGAGATCCACGGGTTATGTCGGCATTTGGAAATGAAAAAGCCCCTTGGGTTATGCTAGGGGGATCCATGTGTTATGTCGGGATTTGGAAAAGGAAAAATCTCCTTGTGTTATGCTAGGGAGATCCACGAGTTATGCCGGGATTTGAAACAGGAAAAGCCCCTTGGGTTATGCTAGGGGGATCCACAGGTTATGCCGGGATGGAAAGAAAAATCACATTGGGTTATGCCTTGGGGATCCTCGGGTTATGCCAGGATTTGGAAAGAAAAAGGCTTTTTGGGTTATTGCAGGGAGATCCTCGGGTTTTGCCAGGATTTTTGAAAGAAAAAGCTCCTTGGGTTATTCTAGGGAGATCCTCTGGTTATGCCGGGATTTGAAAAAGAAAAAGCCCGTTGGGTTATGCCTGGGGGATCCGTGGTTATATTGGGATTTGGAAAAGAAAAATCCTCTTGGGTTATGCTAGGGGGTTCACGGGTTATGTTGGGATTTGGAAAAGAAAAAACTGCTTGGGTTATGCTAGGGAGATCCACGGGTTATGCCGAGATTTGGAAATAAAAAATAGCCTTGGGTTATGACAGGGGGATCCACGGGTTATGCCGGGATTTGGAAAATAAAAACGCTCCTCTTGTTATGCCAGGGAGATCCACGGGTTATGCCGGGATTTGGAAAAGAAAAATCCCCTTGGGTTATGCCAGGGGGATCCACGGGTTATGCCGCGATGGAAAGAAAAAGCCCTTGGGTTATGCTAGGGGGATCCTTAAGTTATGGCAGGATTTGTAAAAGAAAAAGGCCCTTGGGTTATTCCAGGGGGATCCACGGGTTATCCCGGGATTTGGAAACGAAAAAGCTCCTTGGGTTATGCCAGGGAGATCCACGGGTTATGCTGAGATTTGGAAAAGAAAAAGCTCATTGGGTTATGCCAGGTAGATCCACGGGTTATGTCGGGATTTTGAAAAGAAAGAGCCCCTTAGGTTATGACAGGGGGTTCCACGGGTTATACCGGGATTTGAAAAATAAAAAAGCTCCTTTTGTTATGCCAGGGAGATCCACGGGTTATGTTAGGATTTGAAACAGAAAAAGCGCCTTAGGTTATGCTAGGGGGATCCACGGGTTATGCCGGGATGGAAAGAAAAATCCCATTGGGTTATGCCCGCGGGATCCTCGGGTTATGCCAGGATTTGGAAAGAAAAAGGCTTCTTAGGTTATGTTAGGGATATCCTCAGGTTATGCCGGGATTTAGGAAAGAAGAAGCTCCTTGGGTTATGCCAGGGAGATCCTCGGGTTATGTCGGGAGTTGAAAAAGATAAAGACCCTTAGGTTAGGCCAGGGGGATCTACGGGTTATGCCAGGATATGGAAAAAAAATAGCTCCTTGGGTTATGCCAGGGAAATCCATGGGTTATGCCGGGATTTGAAAAAAAAAAGCCCCTTAGGTTATGTGAGGGGGGTCCGCGGGTTATGCCGGGATTTGGAAAAGAATAAGTTCCTTTGGTTATGCTAGGGAGATCCACGGGTTATGTCGGGATTTGAAAACAAAAGCCCCTTGGGTTATGCTAGGGGGATACACGGGTTATGCCGCGATGGAAAGAAAAAGCCGCTTGAGTTATACCAGTGGGATCCTTGGGTTATGCCAGGATTTGGAAAGAAAAAGGCTCCTAGGTTTATGCCAGGGAGATCCTCGGGTTATTTCGGGATTTGGAAAAGAAAAAGGCCCTTGGGTTATTCCAGGGGGATCCACGGGTTATGCCGGGATTTGGAAAAGAAAAAGCTCCTTGGGTTATGCCAGGGAGATCCACGGGTTATGCCGGGATTTGGAAAAAAAAAAAGCTCCTTCTGATATGCCAGGGAGATCCACGGGTTATGCTGGGACTTGAAATAGAAAAAGCCCCTTGGGTTATGCCACGGGGATCCACGGATTATGCCGGGATGGAAAGAAAACTCCCATTGGGTTATGCTAGGGTGATCTTCGGGTTATGCCAGGATTTGGAAAGAAAAAAGCTCCTTGGGTTATGCCAGGGAGATCCTTGGGTTATGCCAGGATTTTGGAAAGAAAAAGCTCCTTGGGTTATGCTAGGGAGATCCTCGGGTTATGCCGGTATTTAGGAAAGAAAAAGCTCCTTGGGTTATGCCAGGGAGATCCTCGGGTTATGCCAGGATTTGAAAAAGAAAAAGCCCCTTGGGTTAGGCCTGGGGGATCCACAGGTTATGCCGGGATTTGGAATAAAAATAGCTCCTTGGGTTATGCCAGGGAGATCCACGGGTTATGCCTGGATTTGGAAAAGAAAAATCCTATTGGGTTATGCGAGGGGGATCCACGGGTTATGCCAAGATTTGGAAAAGAAAAGGCTCCTTATGTTATGCCAGGGGGATCCACGAGTTATGCCGGGATTTGGAAAAGAAATAGCTCCCTGGGTTATGCTAGGGAGATCCACGGGTTATGCTGGGATATGGAAAACAAAAAGCTCCTTGGGTTATGCCAGGGAGATCCATAGGTTATGGCAAGATTTAAAAGAAAAATCCCCCTAGGTTATGACAGGGGGATCCACGGGTTATGCCGGGATTTGGAAAATAAAAAGGCTCCTCGTTTTATGCCAGGGAGATCCATGGGTTATGTCGGAATTTGGAAAAGAAAAAGCCCCTTGGGTTATGCTAGGGGGATCCACGTGTTATGCCAGGATTTGGAAAGAAAGGGCTCCTTGGGTTATGCCAGGGAGATCCTCGGGTTATGCCGGGATTTGGAAAAGAAAAAGGCCCTTGGGTTATTCCAAGGGGATCCACGGGTTATGCCGGGATTTGGAGAAGAAAAATCCCACTTTACCTCTTGAATTCACTAGGACCGCTATTGAGAGCCATCCGACCCTGACTTGCCCCAGTACGCAACCAACTCTACTGAATTTTCTAACATATGAATACCCTCTCGATAACGCCCCCAGCGGAACCACTTCCCTCGCAACCTGCACCTAAATGAGGCGTAAATCACGAATCCTCCCTCAAGTTGAACCTGAGCCAGTAAGGCTGACCATAACATGCATTCAACAATTCATATACTCAATTACCACTCATGGTACTTTTCTGTAGCTGCAATAGCCCATTCATGCTAATACTTAGAATGCACGCAGGTAATTAACCATGCGACCCAATCGTAAGCGGTGGAACTCTCCCACTTAGCTCAAGGCCACTATTACACAACTCTCGAACACATTAGAACCATTCTCTCAAGTCATTTACTCTTATTCAACTGCAATTCACTTGATCCAACGAATATAACCACCTGTGCTCTATTAGCACTCTGACACCATAGGGTATGACCTCATCCCAATACAACCAAACATCTTCCCGCTCCATGTATCGAGCATTATTTATCGCGATAGCTTAAGACATACTGTGATTCTCACACCTACGAAGCACCATGTAGCCTTCGCCAAAATCTTCCCTACTGATAATGAAAGGTAGACTTTATTAGGGACACAGGAACATCAAAAGTCCCAATATCATACCATACGAGCCTCAACTCTTGCCCATCCGCAAGTTTCAAGAACTTTTTGAATAGCACCTAAATACATCGCAGGCCAAATCCGATATGACACATGACCCATAATTTGATCGTTGATAGTGAAATCCTTTCACTTGGCACGAAGCCTTAAGATACATCTTGCTAATCCATGACAATAGCCTTTAACATTCGTACGTCTTCATCATAAGAAAGCCCAAGACATTCGTTTGGTACATGTCCTTCTTAAGACAATTAAACTCATTTCCCCAGTATCTCTGCTGGCTGAATCCTTCGCTAAATAGATATCTCATATGAACCATATAGTCTTTATTACCACCAACTATCTTTAGATCTACATCCACCTTGTGATTCTACCATTATTGTGACGATTAGGCAGTTAAGTAAACCTTCTCAAGACCGTACTTATCAATCGAATGTCAGAACCTAGTGCACCCCCATGTGCACAATTGGAGATCTCTCAATTCTCTTGCATTATTGATATGGATGACACGCAGTAACAATGGTTGAGTAAATTCTTGACTCCCTTGAAATCCCTCTACAGCGTCACGAATCGTCGGCGCATACTTGATACTGAGTGCGCAATTTCAATACACGAGTGGATGCAAAAGAACGTATGACATAGGCACCAACTGAATAAATGGGGCACGATAAGGAATTCAAGGAATTGAAAAGTTTCCTAAACAGTTACATAGCCCCTAGTAGATAAATACAGACGTCTCTGTATCGATCAGCGAGAATCTAAGTAACTGGTCTGTGTCCCGTGACTTCTACGAACCTAGAGCTCTGATACCAACTTGTCACGACCCTAGTTCACCAATCGTGAACCTGTCATGACGGCACCCAATCTTCGCGACTAGGTAAGCCTAACACGATTCGGAATATACAATTTCATGAACAAAGGGGTAAGATAACAGCGGAATAATATTAATGAAATGTAATAAGTGTCGCTCGGCACATACGCTTTGCCAAAACACACTAAATAATATACTACCAAGACCCGAAAACCCACGGGCAACACAGACTAAAAGAAGAGTACAACTGTGGCTCTATACATCAAGATTGTCTAAACAACGAGAATAAGGGAAATAATTACTATCACTAATGAGAATAGAAGGGGACTCTCCGGATCTACGGATGTGGCAGATCATACCTCGAGTCTCCTGAAGTGCTACTAGATCACCTGAAATGTGCCTGATCTGATGTACCTGGATCTGCACAACAAACGTGTGCAGAAGAGTAGTATGAGTACACCACGGCGGTACTCGGTAAGTGCCAAGCCTAACCTCAATGGAGTAGTGACGAGGAAGGTCAGGGCCCTACCGAGAGAAAAATAAATATTAACATAATGATAATTATGATATCGAGCAGTTCAAATCAGAATAAGATTAAAATAAAGTAATTACTGCAACCGTCTACAATTAAGCTAACAACAAGTAACCAGTCAATTCAGCAAGTCCAGGATCTACGTGAATTGAACTTGCAGTCCCTCTCTATATCCAACAACTCAGGATCTCCGGGAATTGAACCCGCAGTCACTTCATCAGTATCTCTGGGTCTCCGGGAATCGAACCCGCAGCCCGTATCTCAATATCTCAGGATGTGTCTCAATATCTCAGGATCTTCGGGAATCGAACCCGCAGTCCGTATCTCAATAGCTCAGGATCTCCGAGAATTGAATCCGCAGTCCGTATCTCAATATCTCAATAAACTCAAGGTCTCCGGGAATCGAACTTGCAGCCCTTGGATCTCCGGGAATCGAACCCGCAGTCTTTATCTCAATATCTCAATAAACTCTGGGTCTTCGGAAATCGAACCCGCAGCCCTTAGATCTTCGGGAATCAAACCCGCAGTCCGTGTCTCAATATGTCAATAAACTCCGGGTCTCCGGGAATGAAACCCGCAGCCCTTGGATCTCCGAGAATCAAACTCGCAGTCCACAAACACAACAAAAAGAAGGAAAGCACAGAGATATGTGAAATACATAACTACAATTACACTAAAACCAGTATCAACAAATATCAAGAAGTTCAAGTAAGACAAATAGGCACTTAGACAGATAATCCTATCTAACCATGCTTTTCTAACGAATACCAGGTAAATGTTACAATTTAATCAGCTAAATAATAGAAATATCAAGCTAAATGACAGAAATATCACGATTTGAACAGTTCAATTAAGGTGGTTTACAACAATCTGCGCATGTATATTCCCGTCACCTCGCGTACAAGGCATTTAAATTAACACATAATATCCTAGGGGAGAAGGTTCCCCCACACGAGGTTAGACAAGCCACTTGCCTCGACTCCGGTACAAAACCGCTAAGAGACAACTCTCTTGTCGTGAATGTTGGCCTCCACAGGTGTAGTATCTGATAAAAATCAATAGAATTATATCAAAATATGCTAATTGGGCATTACCCAATCGAAACAATTCAAAATACACCAAAACACCACAAGTTGCCAAAACCCGACTTTTGGTACGCTTCTCGAAAAATTACGAAAGTTACATATTCGGGACCCTCGTCTCAATACGAGTCTAAGCATATAAAATTTACCAAATTCGGACTCCATTTGCCCATTCAAACCCTTGATTTTCTAAAATTCAAGCTTAGGGTGAAAACCCCC
Organism: Nicotiana noctiflora; assembly: GCA_032618575.1. NCBI lineage: Eukaryota > Viridiplantae > Streptophyta > Magnoliopsida > Solanales > Solanaceae > Nicotiana > Nicotiana noctiflora. The sequence continues at coordinate 515,034 of JASVEL010012455.1, read as the reverse complement.
ATGATATACCCCAAATTCCTCCAATTTCATGAGAAAATTGCATAATTTATCAATACAAAACCATAATTTGAGTCCATAGTTGATTACCTGAAGAATCCCCTTGAATTTCCCTTCAAAATTGCCCAAATCGCCTATTAAGCCGAGCCCCAAATGTTTTGAAATGTTCTGAAACTTCTAACTTCTGATATAATTAAACCCTCTACGATTTCCGCTTCTGTGGAAAGTTTCCGCCTCCGCGAGACCGCTTCCGCGACCATTTGGTCGCTTCTGCTACCCCCAGGCCTAACTGGCCCCTTCCGCTTCTACGAGCCCACGGCCGCTTCCGCGCGTCCGCTTCCGCGATCGAACCGCCGCTCCTGCGAAGAATCCCGCTCATGCGCACCAGAGTCCACTTCTGCAGACTCGCATAGGCGATCAAACATCCGCTTCTGTGGATCTTCCCAAATCCGCCTCTTGACCGCTTCTGCATTCTCAACCTCGCACCCGCGATTCCGCCTCAGCGGACAAAGATTCGCCCCTACGAATCAAACTGCCTCTACTCCCTTGTCCGCTCCTGTGGACTCGCCCCTGCGCTCCCCTTTCCGCAGGAGCGAAAACAATAGAACCAGAACTCCCAAACCTGCAATTTCCATGTTTTTCTCCCGTTTAACCATCCGAAAACACCCCGAGGCCCCCGGGACTACCTTATTCAAACTTGTTCCAATGATAAAAACATGTTCTTAAACACAGAAAACATCGAATTATAGAGAATTCAAGCCTAAGTTTTCATCTAAACTTCCGAAATCAACATTCATTCAAAAACACGACCAAACGACGTCCGAATGACCTGAAAATATGCGAACATATCCAAAATCACATAACAAAGCTACAGAAATTGTCAAATTCTATTCCGACCCCCGGATCAAAATCTCACCTGTCGTTCGGATTCGCCAAAATTTAAAACTTCGGCATTTCAAGCCTAATTGAGCTACAGACCTCCAAAATACATTCCGAATGCGCTCCCAATCCCGAAATAACTTAACAGAGCTAATGGAACCATCGGATTTCTGTTCTGAGGTCGTCTTAACACTGTTTCGAATACGGGTCATTTTCCAACTATAAAGCTCTCATTTAGGGACTAAGTGTCCCAAAACACTCCAAATTCCAGAACTGACTCTCCCGGCAAACCACAATAGCAGAAATGGACTCAGGGAAACAGGTAAATTGGGGATCGAGGCATAAATTTCAAAAACCACCGGTCGGGTCGTTACAAATATTAATTGAAATCAGATAAAATCAAAACAACAGTTGAGCGACTGTGCTAGAACCACGGAATCCGGGAGTGCCTAACACCTTCTTTCGGGTTAACAGAATTCCTTATCTGGATTTTTAGTTCGCGGACTGTAAGAGAGTCAAACTTTCCTCGGTTTGGGATTATACCGGTGACTTGGGACACCATTATATCCTCAAGTGGAGACTCTAAAAACTTAAAATATTAATCTCGTTCTGACTGTCCTTAAATTGGAAAAACTCCTCTACACCTCACGGGTATAGTAGTATCAAAAAGGAGGTGTGACAAGCGTTTGCTTAAGTTGGGAGAATATGATGACCCAGACCATTGTCATGAGAGTTACCACCATGTTATCCCCTAAATATGTGTTTCGTGTTTCTATATCTGTATTAGAATCTATCGGGTGAGTTTGAATTGATTCTGGTTGAAAATAAGGCATATAGCCTTTTAGAATGAAACGTGTTTTTGAAAAGTCAACCTAAAGTTGACTATGTGGTTAGAGGGCTCGGATGTGGATTCCGGTGATTTGTTTAGCTTCGGGAGTTGATTTTTGATTTAGGGGAGTGATCGGAATTGAATTTGGAGGTCCGGTGTAGAAATAGGCTTGAATTGGCTAAGTTGAAATTTTAGCGAAATTCGGTCGATAGGTGAGATTTTGATCCGCGAGTCAAAATGGAATTTTGATAGTAGCATTAGGTTCGTTAAGTAATTTTGGATATGTCTGCAAATATTTAGGTCATTCGGACGTCATTTGTTCGAGTTTTTTATGGAATATAGATTTCAGAAGTTTTGGTTGAAACTTAGGCTTGAATCCGCCTTGATTTAACGATTTTTGTGTTTAATGATGTGTTTTTATGATTGGAACAAGTTTGTATCGTGATTTGGAGTAGGTTGGTGGTTTTGGTTAAGGTCCCGGGGGCCTCGGGGGTGTTTCTAGGGGTCAAACGGACCATTTTGAGTTGAAGAACACAGCTGAATTGCTGTCATAAGTGTTGCAGACGTTTGCTCTATGCGATCGCAAGGGTTGTGATGCGATCACATAGAAGGTTTGGCGGAGGCTCAGAATTTGTTCAATGCGATCGCGGTATGGGGGTTGCGATTGCACAGTTGATGAGGTTTGTGCACTGCGATCGCAGGAGGAGCCATGCAATCGCATAGTGTATTGGCCATGGGTCCCAGGTACTTTAGTTGTTCAATGCGATCGCGGACATAGGTATGCGATCGCGGACATAGGTATGCGATTGCGGACATAGTTATGCGATCGTGTAGTGTTGTTTGATGAAGCAATGCGATCGTAGGGGGTTGAGTACGACCGCATAAGTCAAATTTTGAGAGATTGAAAGTTTGTTCTATGCGATCGTAGTGAAGGTGATGTGATCGCATAGTGTTAATTGTATGCCGGACAGATTAGTTAAATAACATTTCATCCACGAGGGTTTCATTATTTCACCATTGTTGGGCAAGTTTTGAAGTTAGGGAAGGAGGGATTAAGAGAATTCCACCTAGGTTTCGATTGGAGGTAAGTTTTATGGTGTAATTACGTGAATTTATTGTAGAATATTCATCTATATCACTGTAAATTGGAGGAAATAAGGTGTAAATTGGGGTTTTGCTTGATGCCTAAGAAAAATAGAAAATCGATGATTTGAAGGGGCAAATGAACTCTGATTGTGATAAATTTTATATGTATGGACTCGTGGCGAGACGGGGATTTTGAAAATGTGGGTTTTGTAATTTTTCGAGAAGTGGGCCCGGGGCTCGGGTTTTGGCAACTTCATATTTTGAGTGTAATTCGAGTTATTTCGATTGGGTTATGTTCCTTCAACCTATTTTGATGTATTTCTATTGGTTTTGATCAGATTCTGCACCAGTGGAGGTTGATTCTCGTGGCAAGGGCATTGCGGGCTAGTTTTAGAGCCGATTCGAGGTGAGTAATGGGCATGGATGATGACCTGAGGGTTTGAAACCCCGGTAAATCACTATGTGACACAGTATTGAGGTGAGACACATACTTTACTGTGAGTGCGGGGTCGATTGTGATTGGGGATTATGGCTTAGTCCGACTGTGTAGTATTATACTATGTTGATGGCTATAAATGAGCCGGTAAACCTCCTACTTGGATGGTTGTGGATATCTTTGGGCTATGAGCCAGTTATTTGGATCCCGTGAGGAACGTTATCATTGCTTCTATGATTATAACATGTTATCCTGATATCAATCCTGAGTTAAACACTGTCTAAAATGATTTTTCCAAACTCTGGTATTTCTAAACACTGTTTTCTACTATTACTATTAAAAAGGATTTCAAAATGATGATTTACTGTGTCTGTGAGGCTTGCATTGCATGTAGCTAGACTGGTAGTCGATAGGGCTGCGTGCTGCAGCATATCACTGATATTGCGCTTGGGTTATAGGAGCCCCTCCGGAGTCTGAACACCCACAGTGAGTGCGGGTACCCAAATGGATCGGGCTACATCCCGTAGCAGTCATGTTCATGCATCTGCATTGTTTTTAGATACATCTGCTGTACTGTCTTGACTGTTATTGCTTTATCTATTATTTATACTCTTGAAAAGGATAAAAGAGAGTTCTTACATAGCTTTTCTTAGTGGTTTATTGGGTATTTTTTACCTTTGATATCTTTATCCGTGCTTATTACAAATTAGTTAGAAGTACTCACACTACTCTTTGCACCTTGTGTGCAGATCCAGGTACTTCACTGCAGGGTTGACTTCCCAGCTGCTCCAGAGCATTTATGAATTGTCGAGGTAGATGCTTGGCGTCCGCACAACCCGACCTTCCATGTTATCTTATCTTGATTTTCCACACTTTGTCTTACACTTATTTACTCAGTTCTATTATGATACTCTGGTAGAGGCTCGTGACTCATGACCCCGGATTCTTTGGGGGAGACTTGTGCTGTTTTTGGGATATTTTTCTCAGTTATGCTAGACTTTTATATTTTCTTATCTCTATTTATACTTTTAAAGGTAAAGTGAGAGCTGATAGATCCGTATTGGGAAAGGTTGGTCAGGCTGGCCTAGCAATGTGCTGGGCGACATCACGACCGGGTTTTGGGGTCGTGACAGTACAATTCAATACTCTTTCTCTTCCTTCCACTTTTGTTTCATATCACTCTTTACCACCTGAGCCAATGCTCCAAAAGGTTCAACAATTTCATAGTTGTTCATAATTGTAATATAACTTGATCCCAATGCTCCTCGTTGTTTATAGGTAAAAATTTTCTTTCACAAGCTTTTCACAACAAATAGGAACCATCGCCAAGGCATAGAAATACATGAGAATCAAGATATTCAAAATTTAAAGACTCATACTCATGCTAGAAACAAATGTATAGATACTCGTCATCATGCCTATACGCTGTACTCAACATGAAGCAATTACCAAATAAGACTCACCTCCTAGTCCCTCAAGCTAGGGTTAGACCAAACACTTACTTCTATGCCTTAAATACAACTCAAGCCTCAATTATAGCTTTACCCCACGATTCCACCTCCAATTTGCTCGTATCTGATCACAAATTACTTAATTATATTAATAAACACTAAATGAATCAACCCCAATGCATGAAAATGAGTTTTCCAAAGTTTTATCCAAAAATTAAAAATTGCCACTGGACCGACGTGGTCAAAACTCGAGGTTCAAACTAAAACCAGATTACCCATTCCCCCATGAACTCAAATATATAATTTATTTTGAAATCGGACCTCAAATTTTGGTCCAAATCTCCAATTTTTTTAAAAAATCTAGGTTCTACCCAAAACATCCAATTTACTCTTGAAAATCATTGATTTGATGTTGAAATCATGTTAAAAGATGTTAAGAATCGAAGGAAGTTAGTTAAAATGACGTACAATTTATTTAGAGAAGAAGAAATCCTTGAAAAATCGCCTAAGTTTGTTTGTGTTTGAGAAAATATGAAAAATGAAGTTTAAAATCGGTTAAGTATAAAAATAAAATGCAGGACTCTGATATGGGAATTGCGAACCCCGACCCTCAGATATGGGAATTGCGAAGTGGAGTTCGCATTTGCGAACAGTGAACAAAATTAGGAATTTCGCATTTGAGACCAAAAATGTTGCATTTGCGAAAGTCCCAGCTTCGTATTTGCGAACAACTTGGTCGCATTTGTGATCCCTGGCCATCATGGTCACTTTCGCATTTGCGAAGCACATTATTGGATTTGCGAAGGAGGGTTAGGTCTCGGCGAATCTCGCATTTGCGAGAAGACCTTTGCACTCGTGGCCTATCCAATATTCACCCGAGCCTTTGAGGCTCCAAACCAAATATTTACACAACCTAAAAAATATCCTACGGACTTATTTGCGCGATCAAATTATCAAAATAACATCATAAATATCGAATTAAAACCCAGAATCCAAGAATTCTTTCAAACTTAATAAAATCTCAAATATTCCAATTTAGGCCTGAATCACGTCAAACGACGTCCGTTTTCAACCGAATTTCACATAAATGACTTAAAGCACATATATAACCTATACAGGGTGCTGAAATTAAAATACGGGCCCGATACCACCACGTTCTAATAAATTTTCATTTCAAATTTTCGTAAACAATTTCAAAAAATAATCTTACAAGAAAATTCATTTCTCGGCCTTGGGACTTCAGAATTCGATTTCGAGCATATGTCTGAGTTCCATATTTTCATACGGATCCTTCGGGGCCGTCAAATTACGGGTCTAGATCCATTTACCCAGAATATTGATCAAGGTCAAATTTATTCATTTTAACATCAAAATTTAGCATTTTTCATAGAATTTCACATTTAACTTCCAGCTACGCAATCGGATTAGCGCACACAAATCGAGATGACTCTAAATAAAGTTTTCAAGGCCTTGAAAGTACAGAATTAATTAAAACAGATAATGACCACTTTGGGTCGTCACACCCCTCCCCCCCCCCCCCCCCCCCCCCCGAACTCCCCCCAAACCATCCTACCCCGCAAAATTTTTTTAGTTGTAATTTTCAAATTTCTATTTGTTTGTCGCCTCCCCCCACTGCCCCACCCCTGCCCACACTGCCGCGCAATATTTTTTATTACTTTTCTTATAATTTTCAAATTTCTATTTTTCTGCACCACGTGATTTTTTTTTATATTTTTTAGTTTTACTTTTTTTATCTTTCGGTTTACAAGTTCCAATGTTATGAGTTTGGAGGTTTATGTGTTTCGAATTTTACGGATTTAGAAATTATAAAGTTTACTGGTTCAATATTTCGCAATTTTGAAAGTTTTGCGGTTCAGAAGTTTATAAAATTTGTGGGTTCGGAAGGTTATTGGTTCGAAAATTTATGGGTTCATGTTTATTGTAGCAAAATTATTTATGCATACTCTTGAGATATTTTTTCCCTTAATTTGCATACCAAACACCAAAAAATGAATAAGATTAATACTTGTTTTCCAAAAAATTATTTTCTTGGAAAATATTTTCCTTTTTTTCGAACACACCCTGTGTTTAATTTCTTGAGTCAAATATATTAATTTTTCTAAAATAAACTTTTTTAGTAGATAGATAAGATTAGTATAATTAAAAAAAATTATACTTAGATGCTTCTAAAAAAATATTAATATCATAAAAACAAAACATTATCTGAAAATTTAAAGTAATGTCACCGTTCTTGTTTTTGGAAGAATAGTCCTAGCAAATAACCATAGTAAAATATAGTACGGACTTATGAATTATATCATTATAGAGCTACATTGGGAAAAATACAAGTCCGCTCTTGCACGTTAAGTTTGGCAGTAACGCGGTATAGGACGAAATAGTGACTTGGCCTGGGCCATCTATCGAGTAAAATCGATAGTTGGAAGTGAAAAAAGCTTAATGGATCATCCGTATTGGATTATTGGTCTGGCTTACCGGACGAGAGGTTAGGGGTGGGCATCGGTCGGTTCGGTTCGGTTTTGGAAATTATTGGTTTTGCCTATTGGTTATCGGTTTACAAATATCATAACCCGATAAGATATTAGTTATCGGTTATCGACTTATCGGTTATTGATCCTTATCGGTTTGGTTATCGGTTTACCCGATAAGATAAAACTACAATTAAACTGAAATGTGCACGGTCATAGCAGTTAAGCAATATTCAAAATCGAGAAACTGGAGTATTCATAACAATTTGACATAGCACTATAGCAGTATTCATTATCGACATAGCACTATAGCAGTATTCAAAATCGACATAGCACTATAGCAGTATTCATAAGTCATAACAATTTGACATAGCAGTATACAACTATACATAGCAGTATTCATGATAACAAATTTTAAACTAGAGAAACGACATAGCAGTATTCATAACAATTTTAAACTGAAATGTGCACGGTCATAGCAGTATCCATAACAATTTTAAAGCTTACTGGAGAAACGACACAACTGCAACACCATAACAATTTTAAAGCTGCAACACCATAACACCACTGGAGAAACTGCTAACTATTATAACAGTTACTGGAGAAACGACACAGCTGCAACACCATAACAATTTTAAAGCTTCAACACCAGCTGAAATAACGACACAGCTGCAACACCATAACAATTTTAAAGATGCTATATATGACATAGCTGAGTAGTGAGTACAACTACAGCTAACAACAAACATGTGAAATAGTTTCTTAGTTTCCACCAGCCATCATCACCTTCTTCATTCATTGCATAGTGACTCCAAAATGTGAAATAGCTTTGAGACAACAAAGTCGAGGCATGGTTACACCTATTAAACATAAAAATAAAATATATTACGTCAAGTAATATTTGTAATCATACAATGTGTGATATAAGTTGAATAATTAACTTACCAATGTTTAACTTACAACTATCAAAGATTCTACACATCATCGTCGCATGGTTCGTTTCCAAGATTGGCAAAATCTATGAGAATATATATTAACAAGTCAAACAACAATAATATTAAATAAACTATTTATAAAAATAATATACAATCAAACAAATTAAAATATTGTTACCTTGTTCTAATTTCTCGAGAACATCTAAATCTTCCTCAACACTTCAGGTAATGGCTCACTTCGAAGCCAATCTTGAAGGCACACTAGAACTTCCACCAATTTAGGAGTCAATGAACTCCTAAATGAATCAAGAATACGCCCTCCAGTGCTAAATGCACATTCATATGCAACACTTGAAATAGGAATAGATAACACATCCCGAGCCATCTCAGCAAGAATAGGAAATCTAGGTGAGTTTACTTTCCACCAAAGCAATATATTACCATCTGCTATTTTATTTTCAACTTCTTCTGTAAGATATTTTTCTAATTCTGATGTAGAATCTGAACTTCCAATCTCATCTTTATGTCTTTGTAATTCTTCAAAGAAAGAACCAAAAGATCCAATTGAAGCTTCCATTGTGTCCAATGAAGAGTTAGATAAACATGAAGAAGGATGACAATCATTATCTTCTGAATGAGACTTTACATACTCTTCAAACAATGAAGTCATGTATGTATGCACTCCCTTCGCAATAATTGGCCCTTTCTCTTCGAACATCTTCGCAAGTGCAAAACTAAAAGAATCAAACTTGTATCGAGGATCCAAAACACATGAAATGAAAATCATTTTGTTCATTTTTTCTGGATCACCCCAATACTTATCAAATTTCTCCTTCATCTTCTTTGCCATTGAACCCAAAAGAACATCTTTATTTAATTCAATTGTTTCAAGTAAACAACAACTTGACAAATTTCAAGAAAATGATGATTTGATGTAACATAAAGTGAGCCGGATACCTTTATAGTAATCTTATAAAAGATTTCAAGAAATTTTGTCAATTTCTTTACATCCTCCCAATCACTACTCAAAAGTGTACCTGCAGGACTTCCATCCACAATATCAACAAACTCAAGATGATGTGACAAGCCAATATCATGATCATCATAGTCTAAAATTGCAGTCTCATATTCAATAGCCCTATTCAACATCAAATATGTAGAATTCCACCTTGTAGGAACATCCAAACATAAAGCTTTCCTAACTAGATTTCCCTCATCACAACATTCCTGAAACTTTTTCCACCTAGCAGGAGACTGCCTGATATATCTCACTGCTTGCCTAATACGTTCAATAGACACACTTGATTCTTTTATACCATCCTGAATAACAAGATTCATAATATGAGCCATACACCTTACGTGAAGGTGCTTACCATTCACGGAATTGGTCCCCCATTTAGTTAACTTCTTAGAAAGCTCCTTCACCGTCACATCATTTGAACTGGCATTATCAACTGTGATAGTGAAAATCTTTTGTAACCCCCACTCTTTCAAACAATTAACAATATTATTTGCCATATCTTCACCCCTATGACTAGAAATTGGACAAAAGTTGATAATTCTTTTATGCATTTTCCATTCACTATCAATTCAATGAATAGTAATACACATATAATTTATTCGTTGCAAGGAAGTCCAAGTATCAGTGGTAAGGCAAACTCTCTGATCTTTAAAAAGCTTCACTAAGTTACGTTTTTCTTCATTGAAAAGATCAAAACAATCTCGAGTCACAGTTCTACGTGAAGGAATTCGAAAAAAAGGTTGAGCAACTTTCATAAAATTCACAAAACCTTCATTTTCAACAAAGCTGAAAGGAAGTTCATCAACAATCACCATACGACACAAAGTCTTCCTACATTGTTCTTGATCAAATTTCCATGGAACAATAGCTACATCACCCTTGTTACCCCCCGGAATAGGTTTAAAGCCTAATTTAGATTGATTTTTAGCACACTTAAAGGCATTTTTGGAAAATTGGGCATATGTGTAAGGAGTGATTTCGTACCATTATCTTTCGAATCAGCAAAATATTCTTTTTTGCAATATTTACAGACACCCTTTTGATTTCCTTCCGGATCAATAATTTGGTCAAAATATTCCCATGAAATAGACCTCTTTTTCTTTGTCTCTTTGTTGTCGATTGAACTAATTGAGATTGTGATGTCGCATTTGAATTAGAAGCACCACTTTCACCAATCACCTTATCAATCATCATATTTTCGGCCATATTTTTCTGTCACTGTGAGATTGCGAGAAAACAAATCTCAAAATGAATATAAAAAAATTGCTACTCCTCTAACACAACAATTAACAAGAAGCAAACAAAAATCTTGAGCCAAACTTACACGATGCGATTGAACACGATGCGATTCAGAAACGTATTTGAAGGGACAGCTTGCTGAAGTAGAAGGTGTAATAGGCCCAGCACCAAATACTGTCGAACCACTTGAATTTGTTGTATTCAAAATGGATGCACTTGTGCTGCAATTCCCAACTAGGTTTGTTCTGAATTTATTGTATTCAAAATGGATGCACTCGTGCTACAATTCCCAACTAGGTTTGTTCTGAATTTGTTGTATTCAAAATGGATGCACTTGTTCTGAACAAAAATCTTGAGCCAAACTTACACGATGCGATTGAACTTGGAGTTGGGGGATGTGCCGACTGAAGAGTCAACACTGAAGTTGGGGCGGCTGCGCCACTGCGGGAGAATGATTTTGATGATGGGGGATTTTGTGTACTTTGTTCTTGGACTGAAAATCGCCGACTGTCCGACTGGAACTGAACCTAACTAAAGTACTAAACTAAAAAGAAACTGGAAGTGGAACTGAACCTAACTAAACTAACTAAACTGTATTTTGTCAATTTTGTGTAGTTTGTTCTTGCCTTCTTGGAGTGAACTGGAAGAGGCGACTGGCGAGGCGGAGGCTGCGAGGGAACATAACAGAGAATGAGTAAACTAGTAAAATAAAAGAGAACACTAGTTGTCACACCTCCCTTTTTACTACCCCACTATTGGTAAATAAGCATATAAATACGCTTGTAGGGTAAACCCCGACGTCAGATACCCGAAACGGATAAGATAACGTAAGGGAAGGAGTTTTTCCAATTAAAGGACAATCGGTTCGGGATTTTATTGAGATTGATCAGAGTCGCCACTTGGGAAAGATAATGGTGTCCCAAGTCACCGGTTAATCCCGAATCCGAGGAATTTGACTCTTAAAAATGTCTGCGAAGCAAAGATCCTGGATAAGGAACTCTGTTAACCCGGGAGAAGGTGTTAGGCACTCCCGGGTTCCGTGGTTTTAGCACGGTCGCTCAATTGTCGTTCCCGACTCTTGTTTGACTTAATCACAGATTTTAACAATATATAGTGCTTTTTACATTAAGTATTATTTTTAGGGAATTTGCGGCATTGCGAAAACACGCCTCGAGTCATACCGCAACTAGTACGCCTATGACTTTCGGTGTATTTCAGCTTTTCCGAGATTTGGATTTGAGTCGCACCAAGTGCACACTCATTCAATGGAAGGTATATTAAAATCGTGCCCTAAAATAGTCTATCGGCTTTCGATTGTTTTGGGTAAGACTATGGAATTAGCTAGTAGTCTTCCCGAGTCTAATTGTATTAAACCATTACTAAATGGGGGCCCCGCTTGTTTAAAGTCGGGCGAGGCTCATCCCAAGTTAATTTTAAAGTTCAATCCTAAGAAGTATATACTATGTTTTTCTAATTGTGTTTTTCCCTTAATCGTTTTTACTAAGCATTCCAGGCCCATATGATTACTATTGTTATTGGGCCTGGATTTTTCATTCGCTTAATCAGATCAGCATTGGGCCAGCTCAGGCCTTAAAGCCTAGGCAGTCTTTAGGCTTGCACTTGACCACTTCGACCGAGTTCATGACACAGTTTAGGCCCGTTTTTTTTATATAACAGATTCAGACTATATCGGAATAATCAAAAGCAGAAATGTAAACAGAACAATGATGTAAAATAGGAATGAATTCACAATGTTTTATTCACCAAAAGAGAAATCAGTATACAACTTATCAACAAATCATGAATCAATTATTTATTATACACCAGACTAGAGTTAAAAGACTGTTTCAGATCTCGACTTTTAATAAATTGATACTAACATCTACATTAGTTACTAGTTGAAGATTCTAAGGAAGAACAATTCGATTATATACGCTGCTTGAAGAACAGTTAAGTTAATTACCTATTGATCATCTAAGGCTAAAGGGAATCATGAATAGGTTCGTACAGTTACACTACTGGTTTTACTGAATCAAACTTATTAGATATTACAAGCCATGTTGATGCATTATCTAACTCTTTCCTCCTCAAATTACTCAAATTCGAACTTAGGTCCACAAAATTAACTAGCTATACGATTGATGACTTTATAAATCAATTTTTCAAATGCACAAACCCAGTATCTAATTCGACTGTCTTCTCAACTTAAGCATTACTAAACCACTGATTTTACTAAGATTTAAATCCTACTTGCGTTTATGTACAGATTCAAGCCAGTATAGTTAACTAGGTGATTTCATTTTTATGAAGAAGCTTACTACGAATGAATAATTAGTGATTTTTGAAGAAAAGTGATATGCTAACTTATGTTTTAGGAGTTTTTACCTAATTAAACTAAGTGATAGGCTACTGCTACTATACTACTACTATTATACTACCTACTCTATCACTAAGCTATTACATTGTTTGTTTGGTTTCTGTTTTTCAGCTACTACATACTACTACAAGGAATAATTTACAAAGTGAAGCTAACAATGTAAAACTACAACTACATGACAGCATATGATATAATCTGGATCTCTCATTTTTATTTCATCAATATCATCAATACATCTTCGATTAGGATAGTAATGTACCTGAATCAAATAGAAAAGCCAATGAGTTCTAGGGGGAATGGAAGCAAATAATCAGCAATAGACTCAACAGCAATGCAACAGTGGTAGAAGATCCACGAAACAGAACACCACAACCAAACAAGCAAATATAAATCCCACAGCAAAGGCCAATAGAAATCCAGATCAGTTTGGAGCAAGGAACCCCGAAAACCAGAAGAGATTAACCCAAATTAAATCCCTTGTTTCTTTTTTTCGTTTTTCTTTTCTTTTGTCATTCTGGTTTCCCTTTTAGACTTCAAGGTGAAGTCTTTTTGGATTCATGTTTGGCTCGGGGTGTTTGGGAAGGTAGAAAGACTGGATCTTTGAAGGGTTTGAGTTTTGGAGTCGCCGGAGTTAGGTTTCCGGCGACCCTTTTTGGGATATTCGAAGAGTTTGAGGCAGATTCGAAGGTGGTGGTTGGTGGGGTTAGGTAGATCAGATCAAGACGGATCGATCGACGTTGGTTTGAAGAACGTTCTCGTACTTTGGTGGTCACCGGTGGTGCGTTCCGGTGACCGGCGAGTCAAGAACAAGGAGGTTCTTATGTTTTCTGGGGTTTTAAGGTTTGTTTGAGTTGAAGAATATGAAGAAGAGAAGAGGAGAGGTGAGAGAGGTGGCCGGAGACCACCGTGGAGGGTGGTGGCCTCCATGGCCGGCTAGGTTTTGCAGACGAGGTGAAGGAGAAGACGAAGATGAAGAAGAGAAGGGAGGGGGCTTGGGCGGCTAGGGTTAAGAGATTGGCAAAAATGGCCGGTTCTTTCGGACAAGAGCCTTATATAGGTTGATTGACTAAGGTAATCTGGGCCGTTGATGTGATGAAGATCAACGGTTTAGACCAAGCGTTACTAAAACGACGTAGTTTCGCCTGTCTGGGAGACTAAAGGTCTTTGACCGTCAGGATCATTTCAAATGGATGGCTCAGATTATTCCTCACTTCTCAATTAATTAAATAAATCCGTCCCTTTTTCTTAGCCGTTGGATCCAGCCCGATGAACGGCTGAGATTCCTATTACCTAACGGATCAGGCCTGGGTTTGGGCTAATGTACCTGGGCCTATTCAATTCAAATCAATTTGGCCCAATCTTATTATACCCTCTATTTTTGGATTTTCTGATTTTTAAATTATTAAGACACCATTTTTTTTTCTTTTTCTTATATTAAAAAAAGAGACAACACATAAAGTACCAATCAAACTTGTCCGAAAAAACCATTTACCCACTTAAACTTTACGGACGACCTTTTACCCCACTATTCTAAACTTAAGTGACTTTAATACCCCCTTTGCGCAAAAGGTGTAGTTCCCGTTGTAGCTACGCGTGAAGGCAAAAAAAACAACTAAAAACTAATTTAGTGGTCCAGGTGTCACTTTCTAATAGGATATCATAACTAATTAACTTAATATTGTTTTTTTCTCTTTTCTTTTTCGTTTTTTCTTTTTTAACATGAAAATATTATGTTAAAAAACATTTTTTTCTGTTTTTACAAAAGTTATTTTTCCAGTTTTTAAAAAAAGAAAATCTTTAAAAAAATTTAAAAACTGAAGAAAAAAAATATTTTTCAAAAACAAAAATATTTTGTTGGAAATATCTTTTTCAGTTTCTTAAAAATGAAAATATTTTGTAAAAACTATTTTATTTTTTCAGTTTTTACTATTTTTTCAGATTTTACAAAAAAAATACTATTTGTTCAAAAAACATTTTTTTAAGTTATTACAATTTGTTATGCAAAATTTTTTCAGTATCTAAACTGAGTAGATACAATTTTTTTAGTTTTTAAACTAAGTAGATACTGAAAAGATTTTGCAAAACAAATTGTAGAAACTTAAAAAAATAGTTTTTCTAACAAAATATTTTTATTTTTTTACTGAAAAACAAAAATTCCAGCAAAGTATTTTTGTTTTTGAAAATGTTATTTTTTTTTCAGTTTTTAAAGATTGTCTTTTTGTTAAAAAACTGATTTTTTTTTTCTGAAAATAGAAAATATAAATTTCATGTTTTAACAAAATATTTTTGTTTTTTAAAAATTGAAAAAATTCTTTTCAAAAAAATATTTTCGTTTTTCAAAAATATATATTTTTAATTTTTTTAGAAAAAATTGTTTTGTAAATACTGGGAAAACAAATTTGTAAAAACAGATTTTTTTTGTTATTTTTGTTTTTAAAATAATATTTTTATTTTTTAAAAACTAAAATTTAAAACAAATGGAAAAACTGAAAATATGGGACTTTATGACGCGTGTAAACACAGCCACCACAAGACTTGGTTCAGTTTTTTAAGGGGTATTAAATTCACTTAAGTTTAGAATAGTGGGGTAAAAGATCGCGAGTAAAGTTTAGGTGTGTAAATGGTTTTCTCAAACAAGTGTGATAGGTACTTTATGTATTATAAAAAAAAACCTAACTTCCTACTTACTCTAATTATTTAGTATTTTTTTTTTTGCAATGTTTCTACTATTTTTTCCTAATTTTCGCTACTTAAACTATTTTTGGTAATTTTCTTCTTAAAACTTATCTAATTAAAACAAAGTAATTATCTAGCCTATTTTTTTATTTATTTTTTCTAATTTCTATTTATTCAAACACATAAATTATAACTAATTTCAAACAAAGCATGTAATTACACTCAAAAATATATTTATTTTAGTTTTGGAATTATTTGCCCGGTGCAAAAATCACGTGCTCACAGCTGCCCCTCTTTGCGCGGGAACACGAAGAGTTTCAGTGCAAAGACAAGTGAGCAGTAATGAGAGATTTTTGCACATTGGCACATTCCGTGAAAGTATTTTTGGAAAACCTTTTGACCGCACCCTGCCTCAGAGGTTGCCTACATATCCTGGGCTAAACGAGAATCAGGTCGGTGTAGTTCGGGAAGGTCTTGTAGTTTAAAACTACCAGACTTTACTGTTGCATTGACACTGTTATGACTTACTGACCTACTCCTTATTACACCAGGGGGGAGAAATGTAAAATGAAGAAGCTATTCTAAGCTATGATCCTTGAAGAAAAAAAGTACATGCCTCTATGGGGCAAACTAGGAGTTTATATAGAGGTTTTAGGGCTTAAAAACTAAGTTTGAGTCCAATTGGGATTTGCTGCAGCGGTGACTTCCGCGGTTCGTTCGCGGCCGCGGACGGACCGCGAACAGTAAAACTTCAGAGAGCCAGTTTTTCCGCGGTTCATCCGCGGTCGCGGAGAAACCGCGGTTTTTCACCCTGTTCCGTTGCGAATTTGGAAAAACGCAAAACATGAAAGTTGTAGCCCTTTGAATTATCTTTCCAACCATATATTATGGAGCCAAATTGGAGATCTGAGCGAAACGTTATGTCCAATTTACTAAACAGTGCACAATATGCCTCATTCATTCTTCGCTTGTTCTACACTTATCAAATTTGACCCCCGAACTCGATCCCGGCTTAATTCCTTGAGCTTTTACTCAGACTTCAAAGCTCCAAATCACTTAAATTTATTCCATAACATCCATATAACTCGGAATCACACCTTTCCGGCTACTTTCAACATAAGTTCTTGACTTGTACCACTTTTTGGCCTTTTTTCACCATCTTTTGACTCCAAAACTTGCTCTTTTAGTCTTCATTAGCTCAAGTGTACCTATAACACACTAAGAACACTAATAAAAGTATTTTATCATCATAAACAATATCAAAATAACAATAAAGCATGATTATTTTGGGCATAAATATAGTCAAATTCACCTATTATCAATACCCCACACTTAAACCTTTGCTCGTCCTCGAGCAACCTTAATCATACTTTAGGCCAATTTTATTTATGTCTCCCCCAGTTATGTCACAAAAAGCTATTTTTCATGATTAACCTAAGATATGCACAATCCTTACCTAACCGTAAACTCTCATGCCAACACATTATTGCTTACTCTAATTATTACCAAAAACTTGCAAATTTACCTTCTTCCTCTTGAGTTACATGCTCTCACCAAATTTATTGAGAGAAGTTCCCACACATAAACAATGAAGAACATAGAACTTATAAATATCGGAAAATTCACTCACTCTCAACAAAGAACATTCATATGCATACAGACACACCATAGGCTTGCCCCTAGTGTAATACTCCACTAATCGAGTTATTCAATCATAAATCAAGAGGTCTTTAAAGGTTGTAATGTAGGCTACGGGACGGGTAGGATACTTTTGGGTATAGTGACTAGCCTCCCTAAGCACTTTTCTTTTCTTTTTCACAACTTTTCCTTTTAGTTTTCTTTTCTTCCTTATGTCTCCCATAAACATTTATTCGCCTTTATTTGATTTTAATCCCCATTTTCCTTTGTTGTTGTAACCGGCCTTTTTAGTTTTTTTTTTTTTCATATATACATTGATATAGCTCTTTTTCTCATTGCTTTGCACACACATTTGCATTATTTTGGCCAGTTCACTATTTTCTACCATTCATTCTTGATTTTCCCTTTTCAATTTCCCTTCACCCCACACTTAAACTTTTGCATATTCATTACAATACAAGTGCTTCTAAGAGGTAAATTAGAACAAAATATAATAATTTTGAAGAACATTCAAGGGTTATCAAAGAATAGGCTTTAAGCTCAAAGGGGTTAACTAAGATATAATGTACGGGTGAATTCATGTCTATTGATATATGGGGTTATACAAAGAAATGCCTCTATCCTTTCTACAACCGAACAACTTCTATTTCACTTTGCAAACACACAGGGCAAGTTCTAGGCATCATGTACAACATACAATGTAAGTAAAAACCTCACACACACATGGTATACAACTCAATTGGAATCCGGTTTATCTACAAAGTCCTATCTATGTTCAAGCAAGCATTATTGTGCAATTTAAGGCATATTGAGATTCTACAATCAAGCTTAGAAAATACATTCTAAAGTTCAATTTACACTTTTGCTAATGTGCATATCCGGGGTTACATGTTGCCCTTTTACCTCTAATCCTAAGAAAAGAAAAATCTACCT
The DNA here is from genome assembly GCA_032618575.1 of Nicotiana noctiflora. Classification (NCBI taxonomy): domain Eukaryota; kingdom Viridiplantae; phylum Streptophyta; class Magnoliopsida; order Solanales; family Solanaceae; genus Nicotiana; species Nicotiana noctiflora. Next base: position 497,051 of record JASVEL010012455.1, on the reverse strand, counting down.
AACCCGGTTCAAATAAAAACCCTTGGAAAAGAACCGTGGTCAAAAGAAAAACCAAGGGTGAGATGATACACTACCTCTCAGACCCCGAGCTAACCTTCCGGGCACGTAACAAAGCCATCAAACAAATTCAACAATCTCAACAACCAATCAAACTAGACTTCGACATGGGTGACATGAACGCTCAAAACCAGCAAGCAAGGCTAAACATGCAAGAGGCACAGGAGGCACAAGAAGGTGCATTGTTCGACTGGGCACAACCCACAGCGGATAATTTGGCAACTGCCATCGTTGTGCCAGCAATTCAAGCTGAGTCCTTCCAGATTACCAACAACATGCTTCACTTATTGCAAAACAAGGGATTATTCTCTGGGTCTCAGGTTGAAGATCCACAGCAGCACCTCAAAAACTTTCTATCAATATGCAAAACACAAAGGCAACCGAATGTAACTCCGAAAGCTATCAGATTACTACTTTTTCCATTCTCAGTTACAGGAGCAGCACAGATATGGCTAAACTCACTCCCAATAAACTCCATTGCAACTTGGGATGAGTTAGTCAAACAATTCCACAACAAGTTTCATCCACCCAACAAAACAGCTCAACAAATTGATGAGATTGTGAGCTTCAAACAGAAACCATTGGAAACATTACATGAAACTTGGGGGAGATTCAAAGGCATGCTTGTTATGTGTCCTCACCATGGAATCCCTGAACAGATGTTGGGTCAAAGGTTCTACATGGGACTTTCAGACAGTATGAAGAACATTGTAGATGCCTCAGCAGGTGGGGCTTTTCTGAGCAAGACATGGAGAGAAGGCCAAAATTTGCTAGACAAGATGGCTCAAAATTCCGGGTGGACGTCCGGGAATGCTCCTATCACACCAGTAGTACATTCTGTACCTCTGGATCCATCCAACACTCTAGAGGAGAATGTGGCAACTTTATTGACACAAATGAGCATCTTGACAAAGAAGGTGGAAGAATCAGGGGTTAAGCAGCAAGTTCACATTATAGATACTACCAATAGTGGTTTATGCACATCTTGCATTAGCCAACCCATAGGTAATCCATGGGCTGCAGACCAAGAACATCATCATCGGCATGAAGATATGAACTATGTGGCTAACTATGGAGGACAGCGACAAGGTAATCAAAACTGGGGCCAACAGGCTCCGATGCAATACAGACCTCCCGAGCCACAATTCAATGCAGCAGGTATGAGGCCACCACACAACATGGCCCCATATCCTAGACCTCAGAATTTCGGCAATCAGCAGCAGGGATATCATCCACCCCCACCACCACATGGGGGCAGGCATGACGATGGGTTTGCAAGGTTGGAAGCTATGATGCAGCAGGTAATCGGGTCAAATGCCAAAACCAATGAGAGAATAGATGCACATGACGCAGCAATCAAAAATATGGAAGTGCAGATGGGGCAGATTGCTATGTCACTCAACAACCGTCCTCAAGGGACATTACCTGCAGATACACAAACGAACCCAAAGGACCAAATCCCAAAGCAAATAATGGCAGTGACTCTGAGAAGCGGTAGAGATCTTGATGCTGAGAATGAAAGTGAAAATATTGACAGACAGGATGAGACACCTGCGCCATTGCATATTGAACTGGATGAATCCACAGGATTGACAAAAGCCACGGTCCAGCCAATTGCTGATAATAAAGAAGCACAACAGGGAGCGGAAAAAGTAGCTGAACAGGTAGAGCAACAGGTTGAAGAAAAAGTGATAGAAAAAGAAAAGTCCCAAGTCACTGGGAAGAAGAAGCCTCCACCACCATTCCCCCAAAGGTTGGCCAAACACCAGAAAGAGGAGCAATACAAAAAGTTCTTCGAGATGCTCAAGCAAATCCAGGTAAACATTCCATTAATTGAAGCTTTAAAAGAAATGCCTGGTTATGCTAAGATGATGAAGGAATTGATGTCGCGGAAATTTGATTTCCAAGACTTGGCCACAGTTACACTCACCCAGACTTGTAGTGCAGTAGTCTCCAGACCCATTGCTGAGAAGCTATCTGATCCGGGTAGCTTCACCATCCCATGCACTATAGGGAATTATGCCTTTACTAAGGCTTTATGTGATTTGGGGGCAAGCATTAATCTCATGCCCTCAGTTATCTATAAGAGGTTAGGTATTGGGAGAGCCAGACCCACCTCTATGCTTTTACAGCTTGCTGACAGGACGGTTAAGCGTCCATTTGGTATTATAGATGATGTGCTAATCCAGGTTGGGAAGTTCGTGTTTCCCGCCGATTTTGTTATTCTTGATTGCAAGGTCGACGAAGAAATTCCTATAATCTTAGGAAGACCATTCCTAGCCACCGGGAGAGCTCTAATTGATTGTGAGACCGGGGAACTCAAGATGAGGTTGAATGATGAGGAAATCATATTCAATGTGCAAAAATCCATGAGGCGCCCTAGTGAGTTCGCAAATTGCTCTCTCATTGATGCTGTTGATGTGATAGTGGAGACAGATGATGCAGAGTTGACCATTGAAGATCCACTTCAAGCATGCCTGATGAACTTGGAAGAGGTAAATGGTGAAAGTTTAGCGTAATGGGTACTATCTCTGGAAGGCAAGGGGTTTTGGGAGAGAGAGCTTGAATTCGAGCCTCTACACTTAGAGAAAAGAGAGACCCCTCCTGCAAAACCATCCATAGAAGAGCCACCAAAGCTGGAGCTTAAACCACTACCATCTCATCTCAGGTATGAATTTCTAGGCCCTAACTCCACTTTACCTGTTATTACTTCATCTGGTTTGCTAGATGTGCAGACTCAAAAGCTTATACAGGTACTCAAGGAATGTAAAACTACCATTGTTGGACCATGGCAGACATAAAGGGGATCAACCTCGCATACTGCATGCACAAGATTCTCCTAGAAGAGGGGCACAAACCCTCCAGGAAACGCCAAAGAAGGCTGAACCCGAATTTGAAGGATATGGTGAAAAAGAAAGTGATAAAGTGGCTAGACACGGGGTAGATCCCAGGTAAGTTGTCTCACCCTTCTGTGCTATACATGTATTATTATGCCATGAGGACATGGCATATTTTTAAGTGTGGGGTGGGAAACGTATCTTGTACATGATGTATATATTAGTGTAGTAAGTAATATAAAATAATAAAAATACAAAAAAATCAGAAAATTTTAAAAATCCAAAAATATGAGTAGAGGACTCTTCCTGATGACGGACTATTTAGGACAAGTACTCCTGAGGGAAGTAGTCCACGTAGGAATTTTTCTTTCTTTTATTTTCTTTTTCTAGGTAGTGTATCATCTCACCCTTGGTTTTTCTTTTGACCACGGTTCTTTTCCAAGGGTTTTTATTTGAACCGGGTTAGGTAGATTTTTCTTTTCTTAGGATTAGAGGTAAAAGGGCAACATGTAACCCCGGATATGCACATTAGCAAAAGTGTAAATTGAACTTTAGAATGTATTTTCTAGTCCTCCATAGTTAGCCACATAGTTCATATCTTCATGCTGATGATGATGTTCTTGGTCTGCAGCCCATGGATTACCTATGGGTTGGCTAATGCAAGATGTGCATAAACCACCATTGGTAGTATCTACAATGTGAACTTGCTGCTTAACCCCCGATTCTTCCACCTTCTTTGTCAGGATGCTCATTTGTGTCAATAAAGTTGCCACGTTCTCCTCCAGAGTGTTGGATGGATCCATAGGTACAGAGTGTACTACTGGTGTGATAGGAGCATTCCTGGACGTCCACCCGGAATTTTGAGCCATCTTGTCTAGCAAATTTTGGCCCTCTCTCCAAGTCTTGCTCAGAAAAGCCCCACCTGCTGAAGCATCTACAATGTTCTTCATACTGTCTGAAAGTCCCATGTAGAACCTTTGACCCAACATCTGTTCAGGGATTCCATGGTGAGGACACATAACAAGCATGCCTTTGAATCTCCCCCAAGTTTCATGTAATGTTTCCAATGGTTTCTGTTTGAAGCTCACAATCTCATCAATTTGTTGAGCTGTTTTGTTGGGTGGATGAAACTTGTTGTGGAATTGTTTGACTAACTCATCCCAAGTTGCAATGGAGTTTATTGGGAGTGAGTTTAGCCATATCTGTGCTGCTCCTGTAACTGAGAATGGAAAAAGTAGTAATCTGATAGCTTTCGGAGTTACATTCGGTTGCCTTTGTGTTTTGCATATTGATAGAAAGTTTTTGAGGTGCTGCTGTGGATCTTCAACCTGAGACCCAGAGAATAATCCCTTGTTTTGCAATAAGTGAAGCATGTTGTTGGTAATCTGGAAGGACTCAGCTTGAATTGCTGGCACAACGATGGCAGTTGCCAAATTATCCGCTGTGGGTTGTGCCCAGTCAAACAATGCACCTTCTTGTGCCTCCTGTGCCTCTTGCATGTTTAGCACTGCTTGCTGGTTTTGAGCGTTCATGTCACCCATGTCGAAGTCTAGTTTGATTGGTTGTTGAGATTGTTGAATTTGTTTGATGGCTTTGTTACGTGCCCGGAAAGTTTGCTCGGGGTCTGAGAGTCCTTCAATTAGTTCTCCAGTCCTTGCAGATTTTCTAGGCATGCACCTGAATACCCAAATCAACAAACGTCAAAATATTCAATGTAGAGTGTAGAAAGAACCCGAATACACAAGAATCTTGAAGTTCTGGCAATGGCAATTGATAATTCCGTTAATTCCCCGGCAACGGCGCCAAAATTGATTTCACGTCCAAGCAACGGTCGTAGTCAATATAACTTGGTTTAATAAGTCCAAGATCGATCCCACAGAGAATTAACCTACCAATTGCAACTTTCACAACCCCAAAAGTACTTCCGAATCAAGTTCCCAAACTTTGAATATATTAAACCAAGTTATATTGACTACGACCGTTGCTTGGACGTGAAATCAATTTTGGCGCCGTTGCCGGGGAATTAACGGAATTATCAATTGCCATTGCCAGAACTTCAAGATTCTTGTGTATTCAGGTTCTTTCTACACTCTACATTGAATATTTTGACGTTTGTTGATTTGGGTATTCAGGTGCATGCCTAGAAAATCTGCAAGGACTGGAGAACTAATTGAAGGACTCTCAGACCCCGAGCTAACCTTCCGGGCACGTAACAAAGCCATCAAACAAATTCAACAATCTCAACAACCAATCAAACTAGACTTCGACATGGGTGACATGAACGCTCAAAACCAGCAAGCAGGGCTAAACATGCAAGAGGCACAGGAGGCACAAGAAGGTACAAATTGTGACTTAGATTTCTATTTGTTCAACTTCATTCTTATTGTAGTTAATTGGTAGACGTCCCAATTAGCGGTGCCTATTTAGTGTGCATAACTTGGAAAAGAGTGCATATTTAGATTTATTGTTGAACAACACCACACCTATGTTATTAGAGGAATCTATAATTTTAGGCGTAAAGACGGGGTTAGGAATAACGAAGTCTTGGGTGCAATCTAAAGTGAACTATTCAAATTAAAGCTAGCTAGGGTAGCTCGGGAGAGTGCACTAGTAAATTATTGTAATTGCTCGGGAGAGGGTTACGATACACATAGCGTTCATGATTGATAGAATATATTAACAATTTGTATGAGCATAACGATAAGGGATTCCATCAATAGGGAAATCAATACCTTAGTCTTTCTCTATATTGTTTTATTCAATATTCAATTCTTTCGTTTAAAGCATTCTTTAATTCTTGCAAAGTAGTTGTTCGAAAACACACATATATATATTCAAAGTTTGGGAACTTGATTCGGAAGTACTTTTGGGGTTGTGAAAGTTGCAATTGGTAGGTTAATTCTCTGTGGGATCGATCTTGGACTTATTAAACCAAGTTATATTGACTACGACCGTTGCTTGGACGTGAAATCAATTTTGGCGCCGTTGCCGGGGAATTAACGGAATTATCAATTGCCAAAATTGATTTCACGTCCAAGCAACGGTCGTAGTCAATATAACTTGGTTTAATAAGTCCAAGATCGATCCCACAGAGAATTAACCTACCAATTGCAACTTTCACAACCCCAAAAGTACTTCCGAATCAAGTTCCCAAACTTTGAATATATATATGTGTGTTTTCGAACAACTACTTTGCAAGAATTAAAGAATGCTTTAAACGAAAGAATTGAATATTGAATAAAACAATATAGAGAAAGACTAAGGTATTGATTTCCCTATTGATGGAATCCCTTATCGTTATGCTCATACAAATTGTTAATATATTCTATCAATCATGAACGCTATGTGTATCGTAACCCTCTCCCGAGCAATTACAATAATTTACTAGTGCACTCTCCCGAGCTACCCTAGCTAGCTTTAATTTGAATAGTTCACTTTAGATTGCACCCAAGACTTCGTTATTCCTAACCCCGTCTTTACGCCTAAAATTATAGATTCCTCTAATAACCTAGGTGTGGTGTTGTTCAACAATAAACCTAAATATGCACTCTTTTCCAAGTTATGCACACTAAATAGGCACCGCTAATTGGGACGTCTACCAATTAACTACAATAAGAATGAAGTTGAACAAATAGAAATCTAAGTCACAATTTGTAATCACATAAACGATAAGTTCATCTATCAATAGGTTCCATCAAAACCTTAGAAAAGAATTTAGCTACTCATGCTTGAAGAAACAATAATAATAATTGAAATCATAAAGAATTGCTTGATATAAAATAATAGAAAGAGTTTGAGAGGAATCTCTCCTACTAAACCTTGCAAAAGTATTGAAGAAAAAAAGTACATGCCTCTATGGGGCAAACTAGGAGTTTATATAGAGGTTTTAGGGCTTAAAAACTAAGTTTGAGTCCAATTGGGATTTGCTGCAGCGGTGACTTCCGCGGTTCGTTCGCGGCCGCGGACGGACCGCGAACAGTAAAACTTCAGAGAGCCAGTTTTTCCGCGGTTCATCCGCGGTCGCGGAGAAACCGCGGTTTTTCACCCTGTTCCGTTGCGAATTTGGAAAAACGCAAAACATGAAAGTTGTAGCCCTTTGAATTATCTTTCCAACCATATATTATGGAGCCAAATTGGAGATCTGAGCGAAACGTTATGTCCAATTTACTAAACAGTGCACAATATGCCTCATTCATTCTTCGCTTGTTCTACACTTATCAAATTTGACCCCCGAACTCGATCCCGGCTTAATTCCTTGAGCTTTTACTCAGACTTCAAAGCTCCAAATCACTTAAATTCATTCCATAACATCCATATAACTCGGAATCACACCTTTCCGGCTACTTTCAACATAAGTTCTTGACTTGTACCACTTTTTGGCCTTTTTTCACCATCTTTTGACTCCAAAACTTGCTCTTTTAGTCTTCATTAGCTCAAGTGTACCTATAACACACTAAGAACACTAATAAAAGTATTTTATCATCATAAACAATATCAAAACAACAATAAAGCATGATTATTTTGGGCATAAATATAGTCAAATTCACCTATTATCAATCCTACAGTTACAATTGTTCCTAATCTAGCTTTTGCTCTTCTTCCTTTTTTCTGGATTTTCGGTAATGCCGACTCTCTTTTTTGTTGATTTTCTTTGATTCTGACTCTCTTTTTGTTGATTTTCTTTGATGCTGACTCTCTTTTTGTTGATTTTCTTTTCTTGTTTTCCCCTCTCTTTTTTGATTTTCAATGGTACTTCTTGTCCTCGAGCTGAAACCTGCTCAAAACAAAACAACAAACTTTTCCCTTTTTCTTTTTTTTTCTTTTTCTGCCCCAGTATGGGCTTTTAGCTACATAAACCGTAATTTGCAGAAATGTATTCTCATATTCGAAGGTGGGCGCCTAACAGAAATTAAACGTGCAATGCGATGCAGAAAAATATTTCCGTATTCGAAGGTGGGCACCTAACAGAAATTAAACGTGCAATGCGATGCAGAAAAGTATTCCCGTATTTGAAGGTGGGCACCTAACATAAATTAAACGTGCAATGCGATGCAGAAAAATATTCCCGTATTCGAAGGTGGGCACCTAACAGAAATTAAACGTGCAATGCGATGCGGAAAAATATTCCCGTATTCGAAGGTGGGCACCTAACAGAAATTAAACGTGCAATGCGATGCAGAAAAGTATTCTCGTATTCGAAGGTGGGCACCTAACAGAAATTAAACGTGCAATGCGATACAGAAAAGTATTCCCGTATTCGAAGGTGGGCACCTAATAGAAATTAAACGTGCAATGCGATGAAGAAAAGTATTCCCGAATTCGAAGGTGGGCACCTAACAGAAATTAAACATGCAATGCGATGCAGAAAATATTCCCGTATTCGAAGGTGGGCACCTAACTGAAATTAAACGTGCAATGCGAAAAATATTCCCGTATTCGAAGGTGGGCACCTAACAGAAATTAAACGTGCAATGCGATGCAGAAAATATTCCTGTATTCGAAGGTGGGCACCTAACAGAAATTAAACGTGCAATGCGATGCAGAAAAATATTCCCGTATTCGAAGGTGGGCACCTAACAGAAATTAAACGTGCAATGCGATGTAGAAAAGTATTCCCGTATTCGAAGGTGGGCACCTAACAGAAATTAAACGTGCAACCGTATTTGAAGGTGGGCACCTAACAGAAATTAAACGTGCAATGCGATGCCGAAAATATTCGCGTATTCGAAGGTGGGCACCTAACAGAAATTAAACATGCAATGCGATGCAGAAAAAATATTCCCGTATTCGAAGGTGGGCACCTAACAGAAATTAAACGTGCAATGCGATGCAGAAAAGTATTCCCGTATTCGAAGGTGGGCACCTAACAGAAATTAAACGTGCAATGCGATGCAGAAAAGTATTCCCGTATTCGAAGGTGGGCACCTAACAGAAATTAAACGTGCAATGCGATGCATAAAAGTATTCCCGTATTCGAAGGTGGGCACCTAACAGAATTTAAACGTGCAATGCGATGCAGAAAAGTATTCCCGTATTCGAAGGTGGGCACCTAACAGAAATTAAACATGCAAATCAATGCAGAAAATATTCCCGTATTCGAAGGTGGGCACCTAACAGAAATTAAACGTGTAATGCGATGGAGAAAAATATTCCCGCAGCCTGAGGACTGGGGAGTGGATTTAAAAGGGTGCTACCTTCCTCTTTTTGGTATTTTCTTTTACCAATTATCTCTTGCCTGTGAATTTCTCCACTTATTGGCGAACTTTCTCTTTTTGTGTTTTCTATTTTTTCACATTGGTCACATTCACTTTAAAGTGATGAGTGACAATTTGTTCCTGCATGAAACAAAATTTATTAGATATAAACCGCTGGCAACTAGCATCTGCCGTCCCTGCCTCTTATTGGTTTTCTCTTTTTGCTTTTTCTCCTGCTGTGTAACCTTTAGCTGCTTGTCTCTTGCAAACTCCTTTTTTGTATTTTCTCACTTTTTCATTTTTATTTTGTTTTCTTTTCCTTTGGCCATGTTTGCCAAGCTTCCTTATTTCCTTCCCAACTCTTCCTTCTTTTTGACCCAGTGTTGTTTCAGCTTTCGTTATCAGGAGCTGGTAGTTAGCTCTCAAAAAGTAAACAATGAAATGCAGAAAACATGAAAGAAAGGTAAAGGCGTTTTGGAGAGATGATAGAACTTATCTGGGTATTTGCTGGCTGATTCTGCTGACCATGCCATGTATTTAAACTCTGACCCAGTTCGCTCCAATCATTATTCTGTCTCCGAATTGTTTCCAACCCAAACCGATGCTGTTTTTTGTTACCTTTTCTCTTTTCTGGTAGTCCTCACGATCGCCCTACGGTGCCTTGAAAGGTTTTCACCAATAGAACTCTCTCATTTATTCTCTCAACCTCATAATCGCCTCGCAGTGCCTGTTAAGGTTTTCACTGACAAGACTCTCTCATTTTATTTCTCTCAAACTCACAGTTGTCTCACAGTGCCGGTTAAGGTCTTCTCCGATGAGACTCTCTCATTTTTTTTTCATTTTTTCATTTTTCCTTTTGTATTTTGTTTTCTTACCACAGGTGTTGTCCGATGCTTCGCTCCTCCTTCATTGTATTCGTTATCATTTCGGAATTGATCAGAATGTCTTTCTTTGGACTGTAACGTGGCTTTTGGATGGGTTAAGAAAGAAAGGTATAAAGGCTCAAAATTTCACGAGGGTTCAAAAATATTTACAACTCTCGGAATTATTAAACATAACTTCTGCCCTAGTTTCAATATGTGGGGAATTTTTGGATTTTTCTTTATTGTGACTGAACCTCAGAGAGGCTGCCTACGTACCCTTTCGGGATCAAGTCGGACGTAGTTCATCCAACTTCATTAGTTAGATGGATTTCTTTTTGACTTTTTCCCGATTTCTTTGTCTTTTTCTCTTTTTCTTCACTTTCCATTTTGTCAATTTTAGTTTTTCGATCTTATTGCGCTAAAGCGATTCCGAGAGAGGGATATGAAAGAATATATTCATTAAGGCTCAAAAGGGGTTATCAATGGATAAAGTGTTTGGATAGAGAATAAAACGCCTTCGTCATTTCAATTCCAAAATCACAACAAAATACAAAACACATAATTGAAAAGGAATCATACATAGTATCTTTTGACTGCATCTAAATTGATAGCAGTCTCTACGCACTTTCCTTCAACATCTGTTAAATACAATGCTCCATTGGACAACACCCGTGATACCACAAACGGTCCTTGCCAATTTGGCGCAAACTTGCCTTTCGCCTCGGCCCAATGCGGTAAGATACGCCTCAATACAAGTTGTCCGACTTCAAACTTTCGAGGCCGTACCTTCTTATTGTATGCTCTGGCCATTTTTCGTTGATACAATTGCCCATGGCAAATTGCGGCCAACCTCTTCTCATCAATCAAACTCAATTGTTCCAACCGGGCTTTTACCCATTCATTGTTATCTATCTCAGCTTCAGCTATGATCCGTAATGACGGGATTTCTATTTCTGTGGGTATAACAGCCTCCGTTCCATACACCAGTGTGTAAGGTGTGGTTCCGATAGAAGTACGCACTGTCGTGCGGTAACCCATGAGAGCAAAGGGTAGCTTTTCATGCCATTGCCTGGATCCCTCCACCATTTTTCGGAGAATCTTCTTGATATTCTTATTCGCCGCTTCTACTGCACCCATTCGCCTTTGGCCTGTAAGGTGTGGAATTGCGGTGTGTGATCTTAAATCTCTCACAGACTTCCGCCATGAGATGACTGTTTAGATTGGCTCCATTATCTGTGATGATCACCTTGGGAATTCCAAATCGGCATATAATATTCTCATACAAAAAATCCACCATCGCTTTCTTCGTTACTGCCTTGAACGTCTTCGCTTCAACCCACTTGGTGAAATAATCAATTGCAACCAGAATGAACCTATGCCCATTGGAAGCGGCTGGATCTATTAGGTCGATAACATCCATGCCCCAAGCAACAAAGGGCCACGGTGCAGACATTGTATGCAACTCATAAGGCGGGGAGTGGATCAAATCCCCATGTACCTGGCATTGGTGACATTTCTTTACATACCTGATACAATCAAGCTCCATAGTGAGCCAGTAATACCCAGCTCTCAAAATCTTCTTTGCTAAAACATATCCGCTCATGTGGGGTCAACAGGCTCCGGCATGTACTTCAATCATTATTTCATCTGCTTGTTGTGCATCCACACACCGCAATAAACCCAGATCTGGTGTTCTTTTGTATATAACTCCTCCACTGAAGAAAAATCCATTAGCTAAACGCCTGATGGCTCTCTTCTGGTCTCCAGTGGCCTGCTCCGGGTATTTGCCAGCTTTCAGGTATTCCCTGATATCATGATACCACGGCTCTCCATCTGATTCTTCTTCCACCGCAAAGCAATAAGCATTTTGATCACGGACTTGAATCTGGAGCGGATCTATATATGTCTTGTCGGGATGATGCAACATAGAGGACAGTGTGGCCAAAGCATCTGCGATCTCATTGTGCATTCTTGGGATGTGCTTGAACTCTATAGACTGGAATCTTTGAGACAACTCGTGCAAACAATACCGATAAGGTATCAATTTCAAATCTCGTGTCTTCCATTCCCCTTGGATTTGATGTACCAAGAGATCCGAGTCACCCATGACCAAAATCTCTTGAATACCCATGTCAATTGCCATCCTTAATCCCAAGATGCACGCCTCATATTCGGCCATGTTGTTAGTAATGAAAAATCGGAGCTGAGCTATGACGGGATAGTGTTGACCCGTACCTGAAATGAGTACCGCTCCGATACCAACGCCCTTGCTGTTGACGGCTCCGTCGAAGTACATTTTCCATCCTGGTCTCTCATCTTGCTCCATTTCCTCGACAATCATTGCCTCCTCATCCAAAAAGTACGTCTTCAATGGTTCATACTCATCATCCACCGGATTCTCAGCTAAGTGGTCTGTAATAGCTTGTGCCTTCATTGCCGTACGAGTCACATAGATAATGTCAAATTCTGTGAGCAAAATCTGCCATTTAGCAAGTCTTCCTGTAGGCATAGGCTTCTGAAATATGTACTTCAGAGGATCCAGTCGTGATATCAAGTACGTGGTATATGCTGACAAATAATGCTTCAATTTATGAGCTACCCAAATCAACGCACAACAAGTTCTTTCAAGTTGAGTGTATTTCACCTCGTAGGATGTGAACTTCTTGCCGAGGTAATATATGGCTTGTTCTTTCTTGCCTATTTCATCATGCTGACCCAATACACAACCAAAGGAGTTATCAAGCACTGTCAGATACAAAATCAGAGGTCGCCCTGGTTCTGGAGGAACTAACACTGGAGGATTGGCCAAATATTCCTTGATCTTGTCAAAGGCTTCCTGACACTCTTCGGTCCATTTCACCGTTGCATCTTTCTTCAACAACTTGAAGATCGGCTCACACGTTGATGTCAATTGAGCAATGAATCGACTAATGTAATTCAACCTTCCTAGTAAACTCATTACCTCCTTCTTGTTCTTCGGCGGAGGTAGACTTTGGATAGCCTTGATCTTTGATGGATCTAGTTCAATACCTCGCCGACTCACTATAAACCCCAGTAATTTCCCTGAAGGTACTCCAAAGGCGCACTTCGCAGGATTGAGCTTTAAATTGTACCTCCGGAGTCTTTGGAAAAACTTTCTCAAATCTCTCACATGATCAGGTTGCTTTTTGGACTTTATGATGACATCGTCCACATACACTTCAATTTCTTGATGCATCATATCGTGGAACATTGTGGTCATTGCCCTCATATAAGTTGCCCCGGCATTCTTCAATCCAAACGGCATTACTCTGTAACAATACGTTCCCCAAGGTGTAATGAAGGCAGTTTTCTCAGCGTCTTCTTCGTCCATCAGGATCTGGTGATAACCGGCATAACAATCCACAAATGAACCGATTTCATGCTTGGCGCAATTGTCGATCAATATGTGAATGTTTGGCAATGGGAAGTCATCCTTCGGACTGGCTTTGTTGAGGTCTCTATAGTCCACACACACTCTGGTTTTCCATCTTTCTTTGGGACTGACACGACATTCGCCAACCAGGTGAGATATTTGGTAACTCGTATGACCTTTGCCTCAAACTGCTTATTCACCTCTTCTTTTATCTTCACACTAATATCCGTTTTAAATTTCCTCAACTTCTGCTTTACCGGCCGGCATTCAGAATAGATAGGCAACTTGTGTACCACCAAATCGGTGCTAAGTCCGGGCATGTCATCATAGGACCAGGCAAAAATGTCCTTAAACTCATGTAACAACCTTATCAATTCATCCCTGAGGGGTGCCTCCAAATGAACACTAATCTTTGTTTCTCGGACATTATCTTCGCTCCCCAAATTTACAGATTCTGTATCACTCAGATTCGGTTTGGGTTTTTCCTCATATTGTTTCATGTCCTTGCTTATTTCCTCCAGGGCTTCCTCATCCTCACATTCTATCTCACTATCTTCCTCAATTTCTTGTATGGTAATGTGACTGTCAGAACTGGGTCTAGAATCCTTCACGCATGACATGGCATCAGAATCAACACATGCAGAACTGTACAAAAGGAAAAATAATGAAAAATAAGGCAAAAAGTGAAGAAAAGGAAAACTGCATTTCATTGATAAAAGAATGAACAAAGTTCGGGATACATTTTGATTTTCTTTTCATTAGGGGGATGGGAGAACTATAAAAATAACAATTTTGGGAAAGCAATGATGAAATTTCGGAGCTAACTACCAAGACTCCTTCCTGATAGGGAATGAGTGGCTTCCCAATTGTTCAACATGATTCCAGGTCCCACAAATTGCACATCCATTTTGCTTGTGCCTTCCCCCACTTCAACCATATTCACATCCCCAAACATCTTCTCAAAACTCGGCATTTCTTCATCAGGTCGGGTCTCGATGTACTTTGTCGCAGCAGATGTCCGATATTTTGTACCAAGCTTGATGAAGGTGTCGGATAGTTTGGGTATAGGCTTAGGCAAGGTCCAGTTCTTTTTGGCTTTGGAGGCTCTCTGGATGTCGGCAAAGGTGGGTTTGAACCCTAAGCCGAAAGTACCTTTGTTTTCTGGAAGCTGAACCGGTTGAATAACTCCCTGCAATGCTTTGCCCAATCCCTTCCCTGGTGCAAACCCATTTCTAAGCATCTCTTTGGCCACCATCACAGCAGTTGGTGCCACCATAGGGATTGGAAACTTCTCCCCTTCAGCAATTCTGTTTACCGCAATGGCATCTGTCACTTGGTAGACCCAAGGACCCCTATCTCCGTTAGTATCATCAAACGGTGTCACCATATTGCAAGCATTTTCTTCCCCATGTACCACAATCTCCTGTTGCTCCTACTCGAATTTGACCATCTGATGTAAAGACAATGGTACAGCCTTGGCCGCGTGGATCCAAGGTCGGCCTAACAACAAATTATATGACACAGCAATGTCGAGCACCTGGAATTCCATAGTAAAATCCACAGGACCGATGGTCACCTCCAGAATAATGTCTCCCAATGTATTTTTACCCCCACCATCAAATCCTCTCATGTTTATACTGTTCTTCGAGATTCTGTCCGGACTGATGTTCAGCTTTCCCAAAGTCGACAGTGGGCAAATGTTAGCGCTTGATCCGTTGTCTATTAACAATCTGGTCACTGCCGACTCTTCGCTTTTTACCGTAAGGTACAGCGCCTTATTGTGCTTGGTTCCCTCAACAGGCAATTCCTTATCTGAGAATGTGATCCTATTAGACTCGAAGATCTTGCTGGTATTCTTTTCCAGATGGCAAACTGAGATCTTTTCTAGAACATGAGCCTCGTTCAGTATCTTCATCAGAGCCTTCCTGTGTTCTTCTTAGTGTATTAGCAAAGATAGCAAAGAGATCTGCGCAGGGGTCTTCCTCAGCTGCTCAACTACAGAATAATCTTGTGACTTCATGTTTTTGAGGAATTCCTCCGCCTCTTCTTCTGACACTGGTTTCTTTAACTGGTTCTCTTTCACTGTTTTCATTTTTCTCAATTCTTCTGGAGCAAAGCACCTCCCAGACCGAGTGAGACCATGGGTTTCATTAATTTCCCCAGATAACTCTTTTCCTTTATAAACCACTGCTACCTTGTTGTAATTCCAAGGTACAGTCTTTGTGCTCACTACCGGCATCTGCACTACCGGTCTTATGATTACCGGCTCCACACTCACGCCTTTCACAGTCAAAATCGGCTTTATGCCTGGTACTACAACTTTCAAACCCTCCACCACTACTGGCTTTCCTGCTGGTTCTTCAACAATCACTTTTTCTTTCACGGCTTCCTTTTCTGTTCTGCCACTTGCTTTTATCATTATCACAGACTGGGATGGCTTCCGACTGCTATCACCCTGCACCAATTCTATCATGTGTGTTTCATGGTGAGTTGGCAGTGGATTTTGGGTGATGTTTGGAGCTTCTGGAGCCTGAACTTCAATTCTCCTATCGTCAATAAGATCCTGAATGGCATTCTTCAATTGCCAACATTTTTCAGTATCATGGCCCAGTGTTCCCAAACAATACTCACACCTAATAGATGGATCAAGGTTTTTCGGGGGTGGGTTAGGAACTTTAGGTGCAACCGGGCTCAGCATCCCCAACTCTTTCAATCTATGATAAAGGCTGGTATATGATTCCCCCAATGGGGTGAATGTTTTTCTTGCCTTATTTCTCCATTCTGAGTCAGGCCTGGGTCTGTTTTGGTTTCTGTAGGGTTTAGAGGTGGGGTATGTGTTTTGGGTATGGTAAACATTGTGTGGGGTTTGGGCTCTCCACACATGTGGTGGTGGTGGTGAGTAGGCTTGGGCTTGTGGGTTGTGGTAGTGTGGGACTGTTGGTGGGTATGATGGTAGCAGTGGGTTATATGGGGTTGATGTGTTGTATGGGGTTGGCGGGTAGGATGGTGGTGGTGGGTTATACGGGGTTGATGGGTTTGATAGGTGTTGGTGGTAGGGTCTTGGTGAGTGGTGATGCGGGTTACGGATCCATGGCATGCTCTCTACAGTTGCTACCTCTTCCTTTTTCTTCTTTCCCATTGCTCCTCCGTTTCCAGTCTGTATTGCTTGATTAGTGGCCTTAATGGCCAAAAAACTCATGATTTTATTTGTTTTCAAACCTTCCTCCACAAAGCTTCCCATCTTCACGACTTCATTAAAACTTTTCCCAATCGCCGACACTAAATGACCGTAATATGTAGGCTCCAAAGCCTATAGGAAACAATCCTCCATCTCTCCTTCCTTCATGGGTGGATCTACTCTTGCAGCCTGCTCCCTCCATCTGAAACCGAACTCCCTGAAGCTTTCCCATAGCTTTTTCTCCATTTTTGTAAGGGATAGTCTATCAGGTATGATTTCTAGGTTGTACTGAAAGTGATTGCAAAGGCTTGCGCAAGATCATCCCAGACGAACCACCTTGTATGATCTTGTCGGGTATACCACTCTAAAGCTGAACCACTTAGACTCTGGCTGAAATACGCCATCAATAACTCATCTTTGCCTCCTGCACCTCTCATTTTGCTACAGTATCTCCTGAGGTGGGCCACCGGATCTCCGTGTCCGCTATACATATCGAATTTTGGCAACTTGAATCCCACGGGAAGTTGCACTTCAGGGAATAGACATAAGTCCTTGTAGGCCACACTCACCTACCCTCCTAATCCTTGCATAGTGCGGAAGGCATTCTCCAGACTTTTCACTTTTCTGGCCATCTCTTCTTGCCCTGTATTCTTGGCAATTCTCTCTTCACTTGTTTCTATTAGCGGAGCATGAGACTCATGTTGTCGGAAAGTTGGTTCTGGAGGGTAGTAATGAGGATCATGTATGTGGAACATCGGTTCACTAGAGGGTTTGTGCATAGCAGCGGGCGGAGGTGCCACATACACTGGAGCAACTCGGGGTATGTGAGGTGGTGCTTGTTTTACTGGAGGTGGTGGTACTTGGGAGGTGGACGCATAATAGTGAGGGTAATCAGGGTATGTGGAGGATGAATTCATTGTAGGTGGTTCAGGATTGGGGTTGGCTGGAGGGATGTATGTGGGGTTGTAGGGTAAGCTGGCAGGGGTTGACCTCTAGACCAGGCCTGGTACATTTCGGCCATCTGCTGCCTCAATTTGTACATTTCCTCCTTGATTCCTGCTACATCTACAATCTCCTCTTCATGAGCAGGATCTACGATAGTTGCCTCAATTTCTTAGGACACAGCTTTCGTCATCTTCTTGTATCTTGTGTTGTAGGGGTGGGTAGCCAGAATGCCAGTTGCCAAGAAAATCTGGACTCACAAGTATCAACACCCATTAGTTGTTAGCGCATGAATAAAATGCAACAACTTTAAAACAAATATATTTTCCTCGAGTCGTCATGCATCATCCCGACCGCTGCTCATTTGAACCAATCAATTCTTTTTTTTTTGTCATTTTCACAATTTTCTTTTTCTTTCTCTTTTTTTTCTCTTTTCTTTCTTTCTTCTTCTTTTTTTTTCTTTTCTTCTCTTTTTTTTTTCTTTTTTTTTGTCATTTTCATAATTACGTTCCTATTTATTTGCCTGTCGAATTTAGAAGAAATGACATAAAGCAAAAGAATTGATAACAACACTTGATTTTCCATTGATAATTCAAAACATTGATTACAAGGTGATGTTGTAAAAGAAAAAATATAAAAGATGATGCATGCCCTATGAGTACATTAATGCTCCTAGTGCCCGCGAGGCATCGTTCGGCCTTGCCGCGGGCCTATATGCTAATCCCCTTTGGAGCCTATCTAGGTCAGACATGACTTGTTGCACGAAGAACTTCACTGCTGATACAAAGGTTCTTCGAGACATATCTTCACACAGTTGACTCTTTCGGGTGATGTATTGGGCAGTGCAAACAATCTTCTCTCGGATGACCCCCTTTTCTTGCAACAATCGGCTTATTTGTTCAGTGCGAGCATCCAAGGTATGTTGGTTATCCTTCTGCACTTGCTACAGCTCCAATTCTAATCTAGCCATAGTTGTGTAACAATGCTCTCTCTCTTCTTCAAGATCCTTGATAATCTTGTTACTTTTAACCGTGGCTGAAATTATTTTCTTTCTAAGCTGAGCTACCTCAAAATCGTGCTTATCTTGTAATTGCCGAACCAACTTGGCTCTTTCCTCGGCATCTCTGTCTATTTGCTTCCGAGCCCTGACTAATTCCTTTTCAGCCTTGTCCAAGTCAAAATTGTAGTCATTTACTTTGCGCCGGAGAATCTCAATTAATCTCTCATCCCGGGCTAAGCGAACCGGGGACTCGGATGCAATTTTCATTTGAGCAATTTGAGCCTTCAACATTTCGTTTTCTTTCTTCAGCTGTTTCTTCTCTCCTTCATCAGATGCTGCCTGTAAACCACTTTCAAAATGGAGATTTCTCAATTTATCTTCCAACAGGCTGATTTTTGCCTTGTATTCTTTTTCTTTGGCCGCCCAGTTCTGATTCTCCTTGGATTGCTCTATCAAATCTTGCAAGTGAGATCTTTTCGAAAGACGTTCGTGCTCGTCACCTCGTCGGTACCATGTGGAGTATCCAGACGACATTTCTCCCCTTGCTCTATTCGGCACACAAGTATCAATTTTCAAATTTTGGCACTCATTCCAGATTTGCCGGATCTTGGCTTCCGGGAATTGCCCATCCGGACCAATCTCTACAGCTTGCAAACTGAGGTCCCCGTCTCTCGGAATAATTTGACATCTACCCAACTGTCGCAGGGCCCTGTATAGGGCATAAGGTTGTATGATTTTCAAACCCATGATCAAAAATGGCGATCCTTCCGTTGGCATATACATTACCTCGTCAAGAGGTAGCCAATCATACGTCCAATCGATCTGGCCATCAGTTAGTGATCGAAGATACACAATCCAACTTTTGACTCCCTCCGGCAATTTTACTTCTTTTGTTCTCGTACAGAATTCTTCCAAACATGTTCGTTCAGTACTTGAGAACGAAGGATGATGGCATAGATGTTCAATTAACCAGATTTGCAAGATCAAATTACACCCTTCAAAGAAGTTGGCTCCCGCTTTGCACGCAGTCAGAGCACGGTAGATGTCAGCTACAATCATTGGGGCTAGAGTACAATTGGCTTGTACTACCAGTGTGCTAGCTACCCCGGCAACCTTTATGTTGATATTTCCATATTTTCTCGGGAATATGACAATTCCGAGAAATGCCACTAAAAATGCAAACCTCCGATGTTCCTCCCATTTTGCTCGGTCGGACTTGCAGCATAACTTGTTCGTGAGGTCGTTGAAACCCCCAATGTGTCCAAACCTACTATAGATGAAGTTTAAGGAACAAAACCCGTTGGCTAGATCTTCGTTGTGAACATTCCTGGCAATTTTCAAAGAGTCGAGAAAACGATGCACTGTTACCGTCCTCGGAGATATCGGGTATTTTCCTTTTAACGGGACCTCAGTCTTCCCGATATAGAAAGCAATTTCCTTTAGAGTAGGGGTGAGTTCAAAATCTGGGAAATGCAATACATTGTGTGACGGATCCCAAAATGTGACCAACGCTCTAATCATGTCGCCTCGGGGGATTATGTCTAATAACCCCGTAAGATCATTCAAGTAACCTTTGACCCAGTCTTGACCATCTGATCCCATGTCTTGCCACCACAGTTTCAGCTCCAAAGGGATTTTATTTAAGGAGAAATGTCCATTCATCATTGTGCTCGTCCTGCACATTTATTAAGGCGATTTTATTTAGAAAAAAGAAAAAAGGAAAATCTTTTTTAATGCAAGTTTTCATTTTTTGAAGGAAAGAAAAAGAAAATGACTTTCGAAATGGCCATTTTTGCCAAAAGAGCCTTCCGGCGTCCTTTCGGAACATTCGGCCATTTCCAAAAATAGCGATCACCTCGATTATTTGAAAGGAAAATCTTTTTGGTCTTTTTCTAAAAGTGTGGTTGGACCCGTTTAAGGGTTGCCTACGTATCCCACCTAATGGCGAGAATCAAACCTGCGTAGTTCGGTCAGATTAATTGACCAATTATTTCAACAAAAATTGTTCCACCTATTTTTTCAAATTTTTTGGATACCCAATTTTCTATAAATCTTATTTTCCTCTCTCTCTTTTTTCTTTTTCAACAAATTTTTCTATCCTCGGGATTTCCGCCGGTCCGCATAACGATCAAGGACAATAAAAATGCAACACATAACATGCTCGGTCTTTTCCAATACCGGGTCACCTGTCCTAGACAGACCCAACCCCTGTGTTGAGTCCCCTAAGTCTAATATGATGCAAATAATCGTCCTAGACCTATGTTCAAAATCTTACGGTTTCATAGAGTGCTAGACCATGTACCCGAGCGGACAACTCGAATCGAGGAGGAGGCTACGTACCGGTGACCCGCGGAGTCAATCGGCTTTGTAACTTATCCGGCCTCTGTTTTTCTTAATTTAAGGTGACTTTAACATAAAGGGGAGTCTCAACCAGTAAGCACATCCCCGGGGGTGAAGAGAGAAAGGTTTTCGGCACAATTTTATATACAATCCACATAATATCAAAGCGATAAAGCACATAGCATGTTGTTAAAATCATCTAATGAAGTCAAACAATAACGCGAACGGCAATTCTAAAGAGCTCGAGTTCTTAAACCCTGAAACCGAAGTTCGGGGTTGAATTCCCCAGCAGAGTCGCCAGAGCTGTCACACCTCCCTTTTTACTACCCCACTTTTGGGAAATAAGCATATAAATACGCTTGTAGGGTATACCCCGACGTCAGATACCCGAAACGGATAAGATAACGTAAGGGAAGGAGTTTTTCCAATTAAAGGACAATCGGTTCGGGATTTTATTGAGATTGATCAGAGTCGCCACTTGGGAAAGATAATGGTGTCCCAAGTCACCGGTTAATCCCGAATCCGAGGAATTTGACTCTTAAAAATGTCTGCGAAGCAAAGATCCGGATAAGGAACTCTGTTAACCCGGGAGAAGGTGTTAGGCACTCCCGGGTTCCGTGGTTTTCGCACGGTCGCTCAATTGTCGTTCCCGACTCTTGTTTGACTTAATCACAGATTTTAACAATATATAGTGCTTTTTTACATTAAGTATTATTTTTAGGGAATTTGCGGCATTGCGAAAACACGCCTCGAGTCATACCGCAACCAGTACGCCTATGACTTTCGGTGTATTTCAGCTTTGCCGAGATTTGGATTTGAGTCGCACCAAGTGCACACTCATTCAATGGAAGGTATATTAAAATCGTGCCCTAAAATAGTCTATCGGCTTTCGATTGTTTTGGGTAAGACTATGGAATTAGCTAGTAGTCTTCCCGAGTCTAATTGTATTAAACCATTACTAAATGGGGGCCCCGCTTATTTAAAGTCGGGCGAGGCTCATCCCAAGTTAATTTTAAAGTTCAATCCTAAGAAGTATGTACTATGTTTTTCTAATTGTGTTTTTCCCTTAATCGTTTTTACTAAGCATTCCAGGCCCATATGATTACTATTGTTATTGGGCCAGGATTTTTCATTCGCTTAATTAGATCAGCATTGGGCCAGCTCAGGCCTTAAAGCCTAGGCAGTCTTCAGGCTTGCACTTGACCACTTCGACCGAGTTCATGACATAGTTTAGGCCCATTTTTTTTAAATAACAGATTCAGACTATATCGAAATAATCAAAAGCAGAAATGTAAACAGAACAATGATGTAAAATAGGAATGAATTCAGAATGTTTTATACACCAAAAGAGAAATCAGTATACAACTTATCAACAAATCATGAATCAATTATTTATTATACACCAGACTAGAGTTAAAAGACTGTTTCAGATCTCGACTTTTAATAAATTGATACTAACATCTACATTAGTTACTAGTTGAAGATTCTCAGGAAGAACAATTCGATTATATACGCTGCTTGAAGAACAGTTAAGTTAATTACCTATAGATCATCTAAGGCTAAAGGGAATCATGAATAGGTTCGTACAATTACACTACTGGTTTTACTGAATCAAACTTATTAGACATTACAAGCCAGGTTGATGCATTATCTAACTCTTTCCTCCTCAAATTACTCAGATTCGAACTTAGGTCCACAAAATTAACTAGCTATACGATTGATGACTTTATAAATCAGTTTTTCAAATGCACAAACCTAGTATCTAATTCGACTGTCTTCTCAACTTAAGCATTACTAAACCACCAATTTTAATAAGATTTAAATCCTACTTGCATTTATGTACAGATTCAAGCCAGTATAGTTAACTAGGTGATTTCATTTTTATGAAGAAGCTTACTACGAATGAATAATTAGTGATTTTTGAAGAAAAGTGATATGCTAACTTATGTTTTAGGAGTTTTTACCTAATTAAACTAAGTGATAGGCTACTGCTACTATACTACTACTATTATACTACCTACTCTATCACTAAGCTATTACATTGTTTGTTTGGTTTCTGTTTTTCAGCTACTACATACTACTACAAGGAATAATTTACAAACTGAAGCTAACAATGTAAAACTACAACTACATGACAACATATGATATAATCTGGATCTCTCATTTTTATTTCATCAATGTCATCAATACAGCTTCGATTGGGATAGTAATGTACCCGAATCAAATAGAGAAGCCAATGAGTTCTAGGGGGAATGGAAGCAAATAATCAGCAATAGACTCAACAGCAATGCAACAGTGGTAAAAGATCCACGAAACAGAACACCACAGCCAAACAAGAAAATATAAATCCCACAGCAAAGGCCAATAGAAATCCAGATCAGTTTGGAGCAAGGAACCCCGAAAACCAGAAGAGATTAACCCAAATTTCTCCTCGAACACTCCCAGAAATCCTACTATTTTTATGCTATTTCTTTACTCTGAAGCTTTGTATTCAAAAGCCAGCCCCCAATACACTCTTTTTTGAGAGTATATATAGGCATAGGAATGGGCTGAAGACTTGGGGCGAAAGTATGGGATTAATCCCACTTCTCCCCCTCTTAAAATTACCCAATGCACACTTTAGTCCCTAATTCTGTTACCAGAAACCCTTCCAGCATGTGCTGGAAGGTTCCAAAGATTCCTTTTGGGGCTTTTTACCAATGTAGCCTTAAAGGTTAAATTTTTTTACAGATTTCCCATTTTAGGGAGACCATTATACCCTTAAATCTCTGCAAAATTGCGGAAATCAGGGGTACAAATGACTCCCTTACCCTCTTATGTTTCAAACTATTCACTATTTTACCTATTTGGCTTCCAATTAAGCCCTTAGTGATACTGCTGAATTACTTGACCCACCTAGGTCAGATTTTAGCATTTTGAGACTTATTTAACTAATAGCCAGCCCTTGCACTGGTATTTAAGGGCTGGCCAGGTCTACTTTAGGAAACTATTTCAATTTTAACCCATTTTAACTTAGTTCCAGTTAATTAAGACCAATTTATTTCAATTTTAAACTAATTGTAGGACTAGCCTGCTTTATTATTGGAATTAACTATTTAAAAGCTAGCCAGTCTCAATTTGAGACTTAGCTTGGGTATTAAACCCATTTGCTGAACAGTTGGGCCCAAAACATTCGTAGGTTTGGCCACTTTAATGTTCAGGGCTCAAAAGAGAGCCTGGGCAAGTCTGCATTTGCAGACTTAGCCAATTTGCACAACCAGCCCATGTGTGTTAGGGCCTTATAGAGTTGGTCAACCTTTTGCAAGGTTGACAACTCTTAGACCAGTTATTGCTTAATAACCTACTTTTGTGATTTTAAGGTCAATTAAACTAAATTGCAGGACTAGCCTGCTTAATTGAACTATTTAACTAATGGCTAGTCTCAAGTTGAGACTTAGCCTGGGTAATTAAACCCTTTTGCTGAACTGTTGGGCCCAAAACCTTTGAAAGTTTGGCCACTTAATGTTCAGGGCTCAAAAGAGAGCCTGGGCACGTCTGCATTTGCAGACTTAGCCATTTTGCACAACCAGCCCCTTTTTTAAGGTGGACTGTGTGTTAGGGCCTTATAGAGTTGGTCATCCTTTTGCAAGGTTGACCACTCTTAGGCCAATTATTACTTAATAACCTATTTTGTGTTCATTTTCAGTTTTAACCTATTTAAGAACTAGCCATTTTCATAGAACCTAATACTAGCAGCTATAACCAATCCCCCTAAGGTTCAAACAGTTAGTCAGCCATTCACAAGAAACAAAAACTAGCAAAACTTAATCATTCTCAACATGCATTACATACAGGAACACATATGATCAAATAAACATGCATTAATCAACCTAAACTCAGAGGGAACAATTGATATGGTTGAATTTCAGTCAATTAACTCACATCATCAGACTACATGTGATACAGTATGAATTCATGTCAATTCAGACCTAATTACTACCAGTTCAAGTCATATGACAGTTTGAATAACTTCAAAAACCACCAGGGTTCATGACATAGGCACACAGAAGCATAGGCTACCACAAAACAGTCAACATGGCTCATAAAAGCAATGGATTTTAACAGAATACCATAAGCATGGTAATCAGAATTCACTTTCAAGTACTCACCCTAACTTGATGTATGCATGTGACAAATGAAGATGAGGAACAAGAAAGACATGAAGAAGCAGTGAAGAACAATCCTAAAATCTATCATGCCAAGTAACAGAAAGATAAGCAGTCACTGAGAATGCAAATAAAAGAACATAAAAATGTTACTAGAGCAAGAACCCTTGAGTGAATATGAGAATCAAATTGCTAAGCCTAGAATCATAACTAAATCATGTAGAGAGGAGAAAAACAATAAAGACATTGAGAGCTAAGAGAATAAACCCTAATCGAGGGTCAAACAGCTAAGCTAAACATGAAGTGAAACATAATACATATCTAAGTTAAATAGAGGAGGTGTTGAAGGCCAACAAATAAGAAAACCCTAGAAAAGGGTGAAGAAGAAACAGGGACGAACACTCAAGATATTATTAAAACAGCCTAAAAGATGAAGAAAAGTGAAAGTTAAGTAACTAAACTATTGCTAAAGTTAGACATGCGAAGAACAGAAAAGGAAAACAGTCAGGCTATGGAAAGCTAACAAATTAGGAATCATAATAGAAGAAATGAAAAAGAAAGTGAAATCAAAGCAGATCTTTCAGAACAAAAGAAACTAAACATGATCGAAACAAACAACACAGAAGAAAGACATAAAAATGAACAAGTTAAAAACTTAATACTAACAGAAGATGAAGAAGCACAGGGGACAAAGAAATAAACAAAAACATCAAGATGATAGATACAAAACAGAAGAAAGCATGAACAGGCGAAAGAAAGCAAGCAAAGCAAAACCCTAAAACTAACATGAAGAACAGACAAAAATAAAAAGATTAAACCTAAGGGAAAGAGGGAACTTAGCTTTGCGGGGTCTGTCCCCCAAGCTTTCCTAACCCTCTTATTCACAGACTTCTTTCCTCTCTCTTTCTTTGCTTTTTTTCTTTATCTCTCTTTCAGGCTTGCAGAAATCTTTTTTCATTATTCCCTTGTTTCTTTTTTTCGTTTTTCTTTTCTTTTGTTATTCTGGTTTCCCTTTTAGACTTCAAGGTTAAGTCTTTTTGGATTCATGTTTGGCTCGGGGTGTTTGGGAAGGTAGAAAGACTGGATCTTTGAAGGGTTTGAGTTTTGGAGTTACCGGAGTTAGGTTTCTGGCGACCCTTTTTGGGATATTCGAAGAGTTTGAGGCAGATTCGAAGGTGGTGGTTGGTGGGGTTAGGTAGATCAGATCAAGATGGATCGATCGGCGTTGGTTTGAAGAACGTTCTCGTAGTTTGGTGGTCACCGATGGTGAGTTCCGGTGACCGGCGAGTCAAGAACAAGGAGGTTCTTAGGTTTTCTGGGGTTTTAAGGTTTGTTTGAGTTGAAGAATATGAAGAAGAGAAGAGGAGAGGTGAGAGAGGTGGCCGGAGACCACCGTGGAGGGTGGTGGCCTCCATGGCCGACTAGGTTTTGCAGACGAGGTGAAGGAGAAGACGAAGATGAAGAAGAGAAGGGAAGGGGCTTGGGCGGCTAGGGTTAAGAGATTGGCAAAAATGGCCGGTTCTTTCGGACAAGTGCCTTATATAGGTTGATTGACTAAGGTAATCTGGGCCGTTGATCTGATGAAGATCAACGGTTTAGACCAAGCGTTACTAAAATGACGTAGTTTCGCCTGTCTGGGAGACTAAAGGTCTTTGACCGTCAGATCATTTCAAATGGATGGCTCAGATTATTCCTCACTTCTCAATTAATTAAATAAATCCATCCCTTTTTCTTAGTCGTTGGATCCAGCCCGATGAACGGCTGAGATTCCTATTACTTAACGGATCAGGCCTGGGTTTGGGCTAATGTACCTGGGCCTATTCAATTCAAATCAATTTGGCCCAATCTTATTATACCCTCTATTTTTGGATTTTCTGATTTTTAAATTATTAAGATACCATTTTGTTTTTCTTTTATGGAATATTAAAAAAAACCTAACTTCCTACTTACTCTAATTATTTAGTTTTTTTTTTTTGCAATTTTTCTACTATTTTTTCCTAATTTTCGCTACTTAAACTATTTTTGGTAATTTTCTTCTTAAAACTTATCTAATTAAAATAAAGTAATTATCTAGCCTATTTTTTTATTTATTTTTTATAATTTCTATTTATTCAAACACATAAATTATAACTAATTTCAAACAAAGCATGTAATTGCACTCAAAAACATATTTATTTTAGTTTTGGAATTATTTGCCCGGTGCAAAAATCACGTGCTCACACTAGTATATGAGGGTAAATTCGTAAATTACTATATTCTTATTGGGTTATCGGTTTTTACCCAATAACAAAAATATAAACCGAGACCGAACCGTTAACCCAATAAAAAAAATTATTTACCCCGTTACCAAACCGTTAACCCAATAACCCAATACCGATAACCCAATAAAGAATTAACGGTTCGAGTTATCGATTTTACCCGATATATACCCACCCATACGAGAGGCCATATCTGTGCCATCACAGATGCGGGGATGATATCGCAGAAGCAAAAATCAGAGGGTTCATCAGGAATCGCAGGTGCGGTAAGGGAGCCGCATCAGCGAAGTCGTAGATGCGACTTATTGACCGTAGATGCGGGAGTTTGGCATTTAGGAAATTACGTCAAATACAGAGGAATTACCACAAAAGTGGTCCCACAGAAGCGGTTATATGACTGTGATGCAGAAATGACTAGGCAGAAGGTACTTAAATCCATCTTTGCTAATTTTTGAAGGGTTTCTCATTTTTAACTCGGACTTGGAGAATTGTGGCAGATTTTGAAGTGTAATATCAAGGGGTTTCGATAAGGTATGAATTTTTGGACTCAAAATATGATTTTATGGTGTAAATACATGGATTAGTACTGAAAACTTAAGAAATTAATGGGCAAAATGGTGGTTTAGGGCTTGAAACTTAAGTGAGATTTGTGGGGTCATTTGGACTCCGATTTTGGTATTCTTTATAAGTATAGACTCGTGGCTAGATAAGAAACCCGTTAATATAAAATTTTCTTAATTTTGAGAAGTGGGCTCGGGGCTCGGATTTTGCTAGTGTCGAGATTTTTGATATTATTTTAATATTTTTGATTGGGTATTGCTTCCTTAGCATATTGTGACATATTTGTTATGGTTTTGATCAGATCCGATGCACGAGGAGGTTTATTTGAGAGGAAAGGGCATAGAGAGCTTGATTTTTTGCCAACTTGAGGTTAGTAATAGATATATATATATATATATATATATATATATATATATATATGATGTCCTGAGGGTTTCAAACCCCGAATTTGTACACCGTAGTGCAATATTAAGGTGACTTGCACGTCGGATAGCAAGCGTGGGGTAGAGCATCATTGGGGATTATAACTTGGTTCGTCCTGATAGATGATTTTACTACGTATTTGATTGAATTTCACTCGTTATCATTATAATATGAGTTGATTGCCATATGTAGGCTTCGTGCCAACTAATTGAATCCTTCAAGGATTGCTATTACTGTTTTCTTAACATTTTTATATGTTATTAAACTTAGTCCTTGTATTTAATATTGTTTTGCAAATTCGGCTACCTTTTCTCAAACTTTAAACTTAATTAATATTTCTAAAGAAGTTTGGGCTGAATATTTCTATATTATTGTTCCCGAGGGGCTTATGTGATTCTAGATTGAGTATGGGATAGGGATGCATGCCGCAACAGTATTACATTGATATTAATATAAGATCGAGGGCCTATTTGATGCCACAAGATGGCTTTATATTGCGCTTGGGTCGTAAGAAGCCCCTCCCGGAGTTTGCACACCCCAGTGAGCGTCGTCGATGATAAATAAATAGAGCAGGCTGCATGCCGTATCGGGTACTAGAGAGTGTCGTACTTTATGTTGCATTTCATATTTAACTGTCATTTATTTACTTATCTGTTCCAGTATTACCATAATTGTTTTCATTGGTTTACTATCTTTATACTACTTGGTGTAATTACTGTATTTATAGCTTGCAATGTGCCTATTCATGATTTCTTAATCCCAGCCTTTATTTATGGTTATTACTCGCTGGGTCAGAGTATTCACATTACTCCACACACCTTGAGTGCTGATCCAGGTGCATCTGAGGCTGAATGAGGACTTCTCGTTCGAGCAGTACATAACCGGGAGTATCATGGTACCTGCATGATGTTCGCAGTCCTGATCTTCCCTTCTATCTTAATTCTTGATTTCCACATTTATTTAAGATGATATGTAGTAGGTTGATGCTCATGTATTAGAGGCTCAGACTTGTGACACCGAATTCTTCGTCTATGTAGTAGAATTGTTATTTGGGATTCTACATGTTTTAGCTCTATTTCATATTTCCAACATTATGATGTAGTAATTCATCTATGTTAGATAATTCATGAACTGTATAGAAATGGTTAAGGTTGTTAGATTGGTCGTGCACGCCTAGCAGTGTGTTGGGCGCCATCATGACCGGGGTTGGGGTCGTGACAAGTTGGTATTAGGGCCTAGGTTATATGGTCTCGTGAGTCATGAGCCAATTTGGTAGAGTCTCGTGGATCGGTACGGAGACGTCTATACTTATCATTGAAAGGTTGCAGAACCTTTAGGAAAACCTTACATTCTTGAAATTCTTGTCGTGTGACTTTGTCGAACTGAGAACTAAACTTCTATTATTATATTCTCTCATAGATGGTGAGGACACAAGCTACTGGATATTGTGAAAGACCACCAGTACCACCCACTGAGGCCACCAGAGGCCGTGGATGCGGTCGTGGTCATAGCAGAGACAGAGCAGTCGGGGCAGCACCTACTGATCTGCCAGTTAACCTAGCTTAGGATCAGGCTCCAGCTGTGGACACTCCAACAGGACCTTCTTAGGAACCAGTTGTGCCTATCGTGATTTTGGATCTTCAGGAGGCCTTGGCACAAATCTTATCAGTTTGCACTGGCATGGCTTAGGCAGTTTGAGCCACCACAGCAGCGGTAACAGCTACTTCACAAGTTGGTGGGGCTATCAGACCCCCGCTGCTCATACACTTGAGTAGGTCATGCAAGGACTATAGATGCTAGAGGCACATCCAGCTCAGTAGGTAGCACCAGTTTAGGACTTCGTGGTTCCAACTATGCCAGACGATGAGCAGCGTCATCTCGGGAGGTTTGGTAGGCTCCACCCTCCGACAGTTAGTGGAGCTGAGTGTAAGGATGCCCAGTGTTATCTTGACAGGTGTCAGCATATGCTTCGTATGACAAGGATTCTTGAGTCGAGTGGTGTGGCATTTACCACCTTTCAGTACATAGGTTATGTTCTTACTTGGTGGGAGGACTTTAAGAGGAATAGGCCTGTCAGTGCCGCACCTCTTTCTTGGCAGCAATTCTCCGCTCTTTGAGTGGAGAAGTATGTACCTTAGTCTCACAGAGAGGAGCTGCGTAGGCAGTTCAAGTGGTTGACTTATGGGGATATGACCGTGACTCAGTATGTGATGAGGTTTTCACAGTTGGCCCGTCATGCTATTTGGATGGTACCGTTAGATCGGAAAGGATCAGGAGATTTATGGATGGCCTTAACTACCATCTCCGTATTTTGATGACTAGAAAGAGAGTATTGGGTACTACGTTTGAGGAGGTAGTGGATATCTCTCGTGAGACCGAGTTAGTTTGTCGTCGGAGCGAGAGGAAAGGGACGCCAAAAGGCCTCGTGGATCGGGCAGTTATAGTGATGCTCCTTCGAGTGGCCAGTTCCAGCATGGTAGAAGTCGTTCTTTCAGGCCTGCTCAATCGGCCCGTCCAGATTATCGTGGGGGATCTTCACGCCGAGGTCTTCTTGGGTCCCAGCAGGGTCAGACTTTACTCAGCGCCCTCCCATCTTAGAGTTCATCTCATGCCCCATCAAATTAGGGTTCTTCTTCACCGAGTGCATATGCTAGTCACTCCGGTGTCAGGGGTTCCCTTCGGTCCCCATCTCCAGCACCGGGCAACTATTATGAGTGTGGCGAGTTTGGTCACCTGAGGAGGCAGTGCCCTCGACTTTGTGGAAGTCAGCATCAGCAGAGGGGTCAACCCTTGTCTTCGGATCTAGTTACATCACCACCCGCCCAGCTAGCTAGGAGTAGAGATCAGGCAGCTAGGGGTCATCCCAGAGGTGGAGGTCGATCAGGCAATGGCCAGGCTCGTTTTTATGCTTTTTCGGGCAAGATATATGTCATTTCCTCATACGCTATCATTACAGGTATTGTTTCAGTCTGCCCAAAAATGCCTCAGTGTTATCTGATCTCGGTTCTACCTATTTTTATGTGTCTTCATATTTTGCGCGCTATTTGGGTACACCCTAGGAGTATTTTTCTTTACATGTTCATGTGTCTACCCCGGTGGTCGATACAGTTGTTGTGGTCCATGCGTACTGGTCATGTGTTGTGATTATTAGAGGTCTAGAGACCCGAGTTGATCTATTGATATTGTGCATGGTGGACTTCGATGTTATTTTGGGCATGGATTGGTTATCTTCGTGTCATGCTATTCTAAACTTTCATGCTAAGATAATCACTTTGGCTATGTTGGGTGTACTGCGGATCGAATAGCGTGGTGTGACTGATTATGTTCCTAGTAGAGTTATTTCTTTCTTGAAGGCCCAGCGTATGGTTGGGAAGGGTTGTCTTTCCTATTTTGCATTTGTGAGCGATGATGGAGCTGAGACTCCTAGCATTGATTCTGTTCCAGTTGTGATGGATTTTCCCGATGTATTTCATGAAGACCTGTCGGGCATGCCACCGGACAGAGATATTGATTTTGGTATTGATCTAGTGTCAGGCACTCATCTTATCTCTATTCCGCCATATTGTATGGCACCAACGGAATTGGACGAGTTAGAAATGACGTACAATCGATTTGGACAAGTACTTGTCTTTGAAAAATTTCCCAAGAGTGTTTAGGTTTTGAAAGGGTTTGAAAAATGGTTGAAAATGCGTCTAAGTTATGATTTTGTTGGTTGCATATGTCGCAATTACGACCAGGGTTCGCAATTGCGAACCCTTCAGAAGAGTGCAATCTTCGCTTTCGCAATTACTTTAATCGCACTTGCGACCACCCCATATTCCTGAGGGGTTCACATTTGCGAGGTATATGTCGCATTTGTGATTAGGGTCCATCGCATATGCGACCCAAATGATCGCCTTTGTGATCAAGCTCGCCCAGGCCTTCTTTCGGATTTGCGAGCCAGACATCGCATTTGTAAAGCTTGCAGACCTGCAACATACCAGTGGAAACCTACAACTTCCTAAGATCAATTCCACTCCATGGCCTATCAAAAACTCACCCGAGGGCCAAACCAAACATGCACACCAACCTAAAAATATCATACGGAGATGCTCGTGCAATCAAATCACCAAAATAACATCAATAACTACGAATCAAACCCCAAATTCATGAAATCATCGAAGAACATCCAAAATTCCAATTTCTCAACTTTAAGTCCATTTTATACCAAAACCAATCTCGATCCTTACCTAATTTTATATATTCAATCAAATTATTATTTCAAACATATACTGGGCTCTCGAACCAAAATACGGGCCCGATACCATCAAATTCAAACATATTTCTATTCAAAAAACTCATATATATTCTAGAAAATATTTTTTTCTAAAAATTTATTTCTCGGGCTTGGGACCTCAAAATTAGATTCTAGGCATATGCGCAAGTCCTATATTTTCTGATGGACCCTACGAGATCGTTAAATCATGGGTATGGGTCCGTTTACGCAAAATTTGACTGAAGTCAACCCAAATTTTTTTTAAAGGCAAAATTCATTATTGTTTTGATAGATTTTCACATAATGGATTTTTGGATACACGCCCAGACTATACATGCAAATTGAGGTGAAACTAAAGGAGGTTTTAAGGCATCAAAACACAAAATTTACTTTCAAAATGAATGATGGCCTTTTGGGTTATCACATCCTCTACCTCTAAAATAATCGGTCGTCCTCAAACAGACATAGAAATAAAGTACATGAGTTGGAGAAAAGATGGGGGTGGGGGTATCGACTCCATATATCGGACTCTCCCTGGTTGATGCCTTAGAAGGCTGACCTCTCCATTGATCATGAACAGAGGGAAACTCTTCGATCTCAACTTAGGAACCTACCGATCTAGGATAGCTACTGACTCTTCCTCGTAGGAAAATTCCTTGTCCAACTGGACAAGGCTGAAATCTAACACGTGGTATGAATCCCCATGACACTTCTGAAGCATGGATACATGAAATACTGGATGCACGCCTGATATCGTTCGGCCTAGTGTGTCACCTTGGGGTGCGCAGTTCTGTTTGTGAAGAGAAGGGATGGCACAATGAGAATGTGCACCGATTATAGGCAATTGAACAAGGTAACAATTAAGAAAAAGTATCCCCTACCTCATATTGATGATTTGTTTGACCAACTTCAGGGAGAGAGGGTGTTTTCCAAGATTCATCTCCATTTGGGTTATCACCATTTGAAGATCAGGGATTCAGATATTCATAAGATTGCTTTCAGAACTAGTGGTCACTATGAGTTTCTTGTCATGTCTTTTGGGCTGACCAATGCCCCAATAACATTCAGGCATCTGATGAACAGTGTATTTTGACCTTGTCTAGATTCATTTGTCATTGTGTTTAATGATAATATCCTGGTATACTCGCGTAGTTAGGAGGAGCACGCGGAGCACTTTCGAGTGGTATTACAGAGATTGAGGAAGGTGAGGCTTTATGCAACATTCTCCAAGTGTGAGGTTTGGCTCATCTTCGTGGCTTTCTTGGGACACGTGGTGTCCAGCGAGGGGATTCATGTTGACCTGAAGAAGATAGAGGCGGTGTAGAGTTGGCCTAGACCGTCCTCAGTCATAGAGATTTGTAGCTTCCTTGGGTTGGTAGGCTATTATCGCTGATTTGTTCAGAGTTTTCCTCTATTGCATCGGCCTTGACCAAGTTGACTCAGAAGGATGTTTCATTTGTATGGTCAGACGAGTGTGAGGAGAGCTTTCAGAAGAACAAGACAGCTTTCATCACAACTCCAGTATTCGTTTTTCCATCAGCTTTAGGTTCATATACGGTATATTGTGATCCTTCCAGAGTTAGGATTGGTTGTGTATTCATGCAGAAGGGTAGAGTTATAGCTTATGCTTCTCGTCAGCTGAAGCCACATGAGCGGACCTACACTGTCCATAATTTGGAATTGGCTGCCAAAGTTCATGCATTAAAGATTTGGAGGCTTTACTTGTATGGCGTATCTTGTGAGCTATTTACTAATAATCGCAGTCTTCAGCATTTGTTCAAGTAAAAGGATCTTAATTTGAGGCAGCGGAGGTGGCTAGAGTTACTTAAGGATTATGATATTACCATTCTGTATTATCCGGGGAAGGCCAATGTAGTGGCCGATGCTTTGAGCCGAAAGGCAGTGAGTATGGGGAGCTTGGCATACATTCCAGTTGAGGAGAGGCCATTTGTAGTTGATGTTCAGGCCTTGGCCAATCGGTTTGTGAGATTAGATATTTCATAGCCCATTCGGGTGTTGGCTTGTGTGGTTCCTCGGTCTTCCTTATATGACCGCATCAGAGAGTGTCCGTATGATGATGCGTATTTGCTTGTCCTAAGGATAGAGTTCAGCATGATGCTTCCAGGGATGTGACCATTGGGGATGATGGTGTGTTGAAGATGTAGGGCCAGATTTACATGCCCAATATGGATGGGCTTCGAGAGTTGACATTGGAGGAGGCCCATAGCTGGGGTATTCCATTCATCCGGGTGCTGCGATGATGTATCAGGATCTTAGACAACACTATTGGTGGTGGAGGATGAATAGAGATATTGTGGAGTTTGTTGCTCGGTATCTCAATTGTTAGCAGGTGAAATATGAGCATCAAAGATGGGGTGGCTTGCATCAGCAGATGGTTATTCCTAAGTGAAAGTGGGAGAGGATCACTATGGACTTTGTTACTGGACTCCCTTGGACTTTGAAGAAATTTGATGCTATTTGGGTGATTGTAGACAGGCTAACCAAGTGTATGCACTTCATTCCTATTTGTACTACTTATTCTTCAGAGCGGCTGGCAGAGATTTATATTCGGGAGATTGTTCGGTTGCATGGTGTCTTAGTTTCCATCATATCAGATAGGGGCATTTAGTTTACCTCTCAATTTTGGCAGATGGCTCAGCGAGTGTTGGGTACTCAGGTGTAGTTCAGCACAACCTTTTACCCTCAGATGGACAGACAGTCAGAGCATACTATTCAGATATTATAGGATATGTTACGCGCCTGTGTTATTGATTTCGCAGGGCATGAGATTTGTTTTTACCACTTGTAGAGTTTGCCAACAACAATAGCTACCAATCGAGCATTGAGATGGCATCGTATGAGGCTTTATATAGGAGGCGAGATAGATCTCCGGGTTGTTGGTTCGAGCCTAGTGAGGCTAGATTTTTTGGGACAGATTTGGTTCAGGACGCATTAGAGAAGGTAAAGGTGATTCAGGAGAGACTATGTACAGCGCAGTCTAGGTAGAAGAGTTATACGAACATGAAGGTTTAAGATGTATCCTACATGATTAGCGAGAAGGTCCTGCTGAAGGTTTCACCCACGAAGGGTGTTATGAGATTCGGAAAGAAAGGGATATTGAATCTGTGGTTCATTAGGCCTTTTGAGGTACTTAGGAGGATTGGGGAGGTGGATTATAAGCTTGCCTTGCCACCCAGCTTGTCGTGCGTGCATCCAGTTTTTCATGTTTCTATGCTCCGGAAGTATATTGGAGACCCATCCCATGTTCTGGATATCGGTACAGTTCAGTTAGAGGGTGATTTGACTTATGATGCAGAGCCAACGGCAATTTTGGATCTTCAGGTTCGGAAGTTGAGGTCAAAAGATGTTGTTTCGGTGAAGGTTCAGTGGAGAGATAGTCCTGTGGGGGAGGCTACCCGGGAGACCGAGCGGGAGATGCAGAGCAGATACCCTCACCTATTTGAGGCTTCAGGTATGTTTTCTTGACTCACTCGAGAACGAGCATTTATTTAAGTTGGGGAGAATGTGACGTCCCGACTCGTCGTCACGTGAGTTACCACCCCATTTTTCCCATTGTCTGCTTCTTTATGTTTCATTATCAGTGTTTTGTGTGAACGAGTTGGTTTTGATTGGTTTTAGAAGGAAATAATACACTTAGTATTTTTAAGGAAGGCTTAATTTGAAAAAGTCAATCGGATATTGACTTATGTATTAGAAGGCTCGGATATTGATTCTGAAGATTCGATTAGGTTTGGGGGATGATTTGTGACTTAAGAGTATGATCAGAAGTAATTTTTCAGGTTCGGTGTAGAATGAGGCTTAAATTGGCGAAGTTAGTATTTTGGTGATTTTCGGTGGATAGGTGAGATTTAGATCTGAGGGTCAGAAAGGGATTCCGTGAGTTGCTATAACTTCATTAGGTGATTTAGAATGTGTGTGCAAAATTTCATACCATTTGGAGGTGATTTGGTTAGGTTTTTGATCGAATGCATATTTTAGAAGTTTTTGACGAACTTAGGCTTGAATTCGATGAGAAATGATGATTTTAGTGTTGTTTGAGGTATTTTAATGATTGGAACGAGTTTGAATGATGTTAAAAGAGGTGTTATTGCTTTTGGTTGAGGTCTCGGGCGCCTCGGGGTGATTTCGGATGGCTAACGGGAATGTTTGGACTTGTTAAATTGGGAAATTGTTGCCGCTTCTAGTATTTTTGCTTCTGCGGATTTGGGACCGCAGCGATCACACAGATGCGTAAAGGAGGTCGCATGTGCGAGATTTTCTTAGGAGGCTATTTCTGCAGATGCGGACGAGAGGCCGCATCTGTGCCATCGCAAATGCGGGGATGATATCGCAAAAGCGGAAGTCAGGGGGTTCATTAGGAACCGCATGTGCGGTATGGGAGCCGCATCTGCCGAGTCACAGATGCGACTTATTGACCGCAGATGCAGGAATTGGGCCTTTAGGGTTTTTGAAAATGCGGAGGAATTACCATAAAAGCGGTCCCGCAGAAGCGGTTAAATGGCCGTAGATGCGGTAATGACTGGGAAGAAGGTATTTAAATCCATCTTCGCTAAGTTTTGAAGGGTTTCTCATTTTTAACTCGGACTTGGAGAATTGTGGGCGATTTTGAAAAGGAATTTCAAGGGGTTTAGATAAGGTATGGATTTTTGGGCTCAAAAAATAATTTTATGGTGTAAATACATGAATTAAGATTGAAAGATTAAGAAATTAATGGGCAAAATGGTGGTTTAGGGCTTGAACTTAAGAGATAGCAAAAATTGAGATTTGTGGGGTCATTTGGACTCCGATTTTGGTATTCTTTATATGTATAGACTCATGGCGAGACAAGGACCCCATTGATGTAAAAAAAATTAAATTTCGTGAAGTGGGTCTGAGGCTCGGGTTTTACTAATTTCGAGATTTTTTATATTGTGTGTTTTCGATTGGTATTGCTTCCTTAGCATATTGTGACGTATTCGTTGTGGGTTTGATCAGATTCGACGCTCGAGGAGGTCGATTTGAGAGGCAATGGCATAACGAGCTAGAGTTTTGGCCGACTTGAGGTGACTAATAGATATAAATGATGTCCTGAGGGTTTCAAACCCCGGATTTGCACACTGTAGTGCTATATTGAGGTAGTTTTCATGCCGGTTTGTCCTAATAGATTAATTTACTGCGTATTTGAATAAATTTCACTCGTTATCATTATAATGTGAGCAAATTGTCATATGTGGACTTCGTGCAAACTAACTGAATCTTTCAGAGATTGCTATTACTATTTTTTTGGTACTATTTTAACATATTATTGAACTCGATCCTTGTATTTACTAGTGTTTTGTAAATTCAGCTACCTTTTCTCAAACATGAAACTTAATTAATATTTCGAATGAAGTTTAGGCTAAATATTTCTATATTATTATTCCCGAGGGGCTTATGTGATTCTAGATTGAGTATGGGATCGGGCTGTGTGTCGCAACAGTATTACATTGATATTAATATAAGGCCGAAGGCCTATTTGATGCCACGAGATGGCATTATATTGTTATTGGGCCATAAAGGGCCCCTCTCGGAGTCTGTACAACCCTAGTAAGTGCCGTCGACGATAAATAAATGGAGCGGGCTGAACGCTGCTGTGGGTATTAGAGAGTACTGTACTATGTGTTGCATTTTATATTTCACTGTCATTTATTTAATTATCTGTTGCAGTATTTCCATAATTATTTTCATTGGTTTACTGACTTTATACTACTTGGTTTAGATTGTTGCATTAATAGCTTACATTGTGCATATTCAGAATTTCTTAATCTCAGCTTTTATTTATGTTTACTACTCAATGGGTCGGAGTACTCGCATTATTCCCTACAGTTTACGTGCAGATCCAGGTGCATCTGAGGCTGAGTGAGGACTTCCTGTCGAGCAGCACATATCCGGGAGTATCAAGGTAGTTGCATGACGTCCGCAGTCCTTGTCTTTCTTTCTATCTTATTGCTTCATTTCCGCATTTCTTTAAAACGATATGTAGTAGGTTGATGCTCATGTATTAGAGGCTCAGACTTGTGACACCGAATTCTTCGGGATGTGTAGTAGCATTGTTATTTGAGATTTCATATGTTTTAGCGGTATTTCAGATTTCCAGCATCATGACTTAGTAATTTATCTACGTTTATTAAATTATAAATTGTATAAAAATGGTTAAGGTTGTTGAATTGATCGGGCTTGCCTAGTAGTGTGTTGGGCGCCATCATAACCGGGATTGGGGTCGTGACATCCCAATTCTTTATTTACTGTTCTAACCCTCCCAAATTTGTCATTCAACACATATAGAAACAATGTTGTAAGGTTTGTCACATTTTGAGAGGGTTACAACTGTTGAGAAAGTTTATCATATTCTTTATACAGTACACATTATCCTTCATTACTTCTTCTCTCTAGAATCGAGATTGTGCTTTCTTATCGGGTAAACTGATGACTGAACCGATAACCGATATCTTTACGGCTGTATTATCGGTTTAGCCAATTTATAAATCGATAACTGAAATACCAAACTGGTAACATTTACAACCAAACCAAACCGACCGATGGCATCCCTAATAGTGAGTAACCTCATCCCACGTAAGTCGGGGCGGGTCATCCATAATTGTCTTATGAAATAAATTATGCCAATCATCCATATCTAAACGTAGTGAATCAAAGTGCCTTGTTGTAGCGCCAATATCATTATCAAGGGCGGATTCACACGAGGTCAAGA
This sequence comes from Nicotiana noctiflora, assembly GCA_032618575.1. Lineage (NCBI taxonomy): Eukaryota > Viridiplantae > Streptophyta > Magnoliopsida > Solanales > Solanaceae > Nicotiana > Nicotiana noctiflora. The sequence continues at coordinate 457,856 of JASVEL010012455.1, read as the reverse complement.
GGGTTCACATGATTCTGATTCGTTTTAAATTAGGATATTATACAATTTTGTAAAATCTTACACATTGTTATTATTGTTATAAAAAAACTTTATATTGTTGATATATAAAAGTTAAGCTGCATGCACAATATTCTACTGTGCTTGCTGGCTTGAGCTTCACTTATTCTTCTTATAAAAGCTTGATTGTAATTCTATTTTTGTAGCATGTTAAAGCCGGCTGATCTTTGACTTTCAACATAATGCCCAAAACTATGTTGAAAATGACATTCAGCCAGTAAGATACGTACTAAATAAAATATTTAATTAATTAGGGAAGCTTCCTAATGTAAAAAAACCTAGGAATAAGTAAATACGCGGAATTACTGCCTAGAGGATATATAGAAGAGGGATTGTTTTCACGTGTTTAGACATATTTTGAAGAAGCTATTTTTTTTTTTAAAAACACTGAAAATAAGTATATTTGGGATGTTATTGGAATAAACAAATTTTCCGAAATTATTTAAAATAAAAATATTTTAAACATTTGAAAAAAAATCAAATATTAGATTTCTTAGGTTAAAACGATCAGTTTCAAAGAGAATGATCTATATTTTATAAAAGAACCTTGGTAATACGAAAAGTTTAAATCAGATCGCTAGAAATTAGAAAAAAAGTCAAGGTACTAAGCTGTCACAGTGTACGGATCCGTTTAACATAACCAATACTTCAACCTTGGACAATTTAGTCGTGAATAATATTCTAATATATTTATTCTCTTACACTTAAAAAGGAATTTTGATTCGTTGCCTTTGACAATTTTTCTACACTTGTTTTTAAATGTCACTTATATTACTTTTTTTTCTTTTGATTTACCGCCCGATGTTCGGTATTCGCATTGAATCCAACTATATTCGGATTCGCACCGCGTAGAGCCCCTTTCGGGAGGAAGCGCTCCCTACCAAGGATTTTTCCATATCTAGGGCTCGAACTCAAGACCTCTGGTCAAGGGAAGAGCACTCTCATCTACTGCACCCCATCCCTTTGGTGGTATGTCTCTTATATTACGAATTTAAGTAATGTACTACTATATGTTACTCCCTTGGTACCGGTTAATTTATGTGATCCTATTTCCTTTTTGGTATTATTCGTTTAGAAAAAGAATGACACATTGCTATATTTGGAAATAATTTAGCTTAAACTTTGAATTATACCCTTAATAAGAAATTTTTATATCTAGAGACTTTTTGATTTGTTTAGGACTACAAATTCAAAAAGTCACCATTTTCTTAAACTTTGTACCTAGTCAAACTGGTTCACATGAATCGGAACAAAGGGAGTATTAGTTATAAAATTACTACTTATTTTCGGCATCATCATTTCTATCCATAAATTAAAATAAGCTCCAACATTTAAAAAGTCAGCTAATTAAGACAAACAACCTCTTAATTGACAACTAAAAATTAAACAAAACAATCTAATAATAGTGTGAAAATATCACTAATTAGCTATGTTAATATTATCTTCCCTAGATCCAATGGTGTTATTATCCCACTTAGTGGGGTCTGGGGAAGGTGTATTGGGAAAAAATTAAATTTTTACTAAGAGTGTTGTGGCATGACACGTGGATTGGTCAAAAGGTCAATAAAATAATATTTAATTGAAAATAGGAGGTCAAAGAGGACGCGAGGAATAGTTTAGATATGTATCACGTATCTAAATAAGGCATTTAAGACTGTGGACTCTTAAATATTCAAAAAAGATACGAAGTTAATGATAGGAGACACGGGAAAAGGGAAAAGTAAGTAGATATGAGTTCCGTATCAATTCAAGACATTCAAGGGCAACAGATCAAAAAGCATTTAAGGCATAGATCTGAAAACAGGAAGAAGTCTAAATTCAAATATTAAATACCTCATACGTTGAAGAATTGACATTTAATAGGAATGATTGTGTAACAACCTATTCAATGTCATTTATTACTCATAATTATGTCATTAAAGCCTAGGTTTCATTCTTCTACCTAGGGTCAGCTATAAGAGGAAGAAGTTATACCATTTGTGGACACGATCAACTATTGAAAGCATACTGAAATACAACTTTTCTTTACTACTCATTCTAATTATTGAAAGCCTATTACATTCTTTGGTCTCTTGATTATCAGTAACCTGATTTTTATCTTATTTTCTAGTTTTAATCGAAATTTTATTTCTTTGTTAAACAAATTGTTTCCGTTACCGGGACTAGTCTATTGTTTCTAAGCTTACACACTTTACTAGTTGAAAACATCATGTCAAATACCACCAAAAACAACAACAACAACAATGTTGTTTAAAACCAGATCCCTCACGCTCAAGGGGACTTGAACAATGTTAACATAGTTCTTTCCCCTCAAACCTCTTTGCGCCAGTCTCGTAAGGGTACTCCTGTACCTGTATCACATGCTGACGAAACAAGAGCAGTCAGAACATTTGGAAGGGCCAGAACAAGCTCTTCAGAGAACAATTGATGCACGAGTTAACCAAGCTCTCCAGGATTTAGTTAGCTGGTTGCCTTCTTCGCCATTCACTCCTTCCCCCAATAACAATACACTGGAGAATCCTCGTTCTGTTCTCGATAACACAAACGAAGGATCCCCCAGTGGACCACGAGAAATAGATACAGGTAATGAAAATAACTCTTATTTACAAAATATGGTACTAACCTTGCAGGCACAACTCAAGGAACAATGCGAACAGATTTAGAATATACCAGGAGTTCCTCCAATAATCAAAGGGATTGATGCGGATAAATATTCTCAACAGCCTTGGAAACCAAGCGCATCTCTCTTCCTATTCCCAAGAAGTTTAAAATGCCTGATATTTGAAAATATGACGGTACAACCGACCCTCGAGATCATGTGACAGCATTTACTACGGGCGTTAAGGAAAATGATTTAACCAAATAGGAAATTGAGTCTGTATTGGTCAAAAATTTTTGAGAAACACTCACAAGGGGAGCATTAACCTGGTATTCTCTCTTACCTGAAAATTCTATTAATTCTTTTGATGAGCTTGCAGATTCTTTTATAAAATCGCACTCAAGAGCACAAAAGGTTGAAAAAGGAATGGAGGACATTTTCAAAATTAAACAATCAGACATGGAGTTACTCAGAGACTTCATTGATAGGTTTCAACGAGAACGAATGAATTTACCTCAGGTACAAGATAATTGCGTTTCAATAGGTTTTGCAAGTAATTTAAACGACAAAAGCTCTGAAGCCACAAGAATTCTAAAAGAAAGCCTTCGTGAATTTCCTGCAACTACATGGAATGATCTTTATAACAGGTATAGCAAAAAACTCAGAATTGAAGAAGATACCGTACTCCAACATTCCCATGATGAAAGGAGCAGATCCATAAGGTCCGAAACTGAAAAGAGGTCAGGCAAGAATAGATACGATCCATATCTGGGCCCTGCAGGAAAAGATTCAAGAACGAAACAAGAAAATGAACGATATGATCAAAAATCGAGAAGCAGGGAATCCAGTTCTTTCTCAAGATTTAGAAATGATAGAAACAGGCAGGAGCCATTTGATGACGATGGAAGTTTGAAGGCAAGATTCGGTGGATAAAATTTCAATGTTACCACCTCCGAGCTTGTAACTATTTTGCGAGGCATGGGAGATAAGGTACAGTGGCCGAAAGAGATGCGTTCAAATCCAAGCAAACACAATCCAGATCATTGGTGTGAATTTCATAATGATCATGGGCATAAGACCTCAGAATGCCAATTTTTACAGAGTGAAGTAGATCATCTATTGAAACAGGGCTATCTCACTGAGTTATTTAGTGAGAAAGGAAAGCAGGCCTACATGAAAAATAGACAAGAGCCACCAAAACCCCCGTCAACTAAGAGAACGGTGAATGTTATAAGCGGGGGAGAAGGTATTTATGAGGTGGCATATCCAGCTTCATACAAAGTTTCTAAAATCATAATCATGCACGGGAAACGTACATGCCAGATGTTAGAAGATGAAGTTATCGCTTATGACGACGCATAAATGGAAGGAGTGATCACCCCCCATAACGATACGATGGTAATATCTTTACTCGTACAAGATATTAAAATAAACGAGTTTTGATTGATCCAGGAAGTTCAGCAAATATCATCCTACTAAGGGTGTTACGGGAGATGCAAATGGAGGATAAGATGATTCTAAAGGCGCATACTTTATCAGGATTCAATAACTCTAGTATTGTAACTAAAGGAGAGGAAAACCTAACAACTTTTGTAGAAGGTATTGAGAAAAATACCAAATTTCAGGTAGTAGATGTGGAAATGGCATATAATATAATCATGGGAAGACCGTGGATTCATGATATGGGCGTTGTCCTATCAACCCTTCATCAAGTCATAGAATTCCCATCACCATGGGAAATCCGCCAAATTCATGGGGAACAACATATATCTAGTAGTGTTAATGATGTATCAGATACAAGTAATGTATACATTATCGAAGGAAATTCAGATCAATATCCGGGTAATCAAGAAAAGTCAGGTTTTAACTCAAAATTTGATATAATCATAAAACCTGAAGAGGGAGAAGGTATCAAAATATCAGCTAAGGAGTTCGAGCCTGTGATACTATTTGAACAGTGGTCCGGACGAAGAGTGCATGTGAGAGCCGGCTTGAGTTTAGACACGAGGGGTAAGTTAATTGAATTATTAAAACTAACGTAGATTATTTTTCTTGGCCCTATGTTGAAGTAATAGGGACACCATCGGATGTGGAAATTCACAAATAAAGATCCATCTTGCGTGATCATAAAGAGGAAGGTAGGAGAAAAGCTATCCATTTATTTTTATCAGAAGTTGCGGTAAGCATTCTCTAAATTCAGAAAGATTAAGGTAAACAGTCTCCTATATGTTATATAAGTAAGTATTTTGTTAAATGTTGGAACATGATACCCACAACCATAAAAATTAGCTTTAGTTATGGCATCTATGAAATTGAGACTCAATTTTTAATCCCTAAAATTATAATAAAATCTTAAGAGTTCATTGGTTCCATAGCGGGTTTCTGTCAAAATATCACATTCATAAGAAGGGTGAGAAAGTCATAAATGATCCAAACCCATCAACATGAATCTCATTTAGTAATGGTTAATATATTATAAAAAGCGCAGGACTAGAGATATTTCACATACCTCTTTTGGAACTTTTAGACTCATCATAAAATGTCATTTTTTCGACTAACAATGAAGTAGAGTATGAGCCTACGATTGCAGGTTTGAAAAATTGGTACGGGAATTAGGCATAAACCAGATTATGGCCAAGAGAAACTCTCAAACTTGTCATTTAATCAAATACTGGGGACTATAATAGCCAGGAAAGATCGAAAGCAAGAAATTAAAAGAAACTGCAATCCAAGGTTCTTCTAAACTGGGGACTTCGTGCTTAAAAAGATATTGCTTTTAAGGAAGTGGACATGGTCAGGTATCTTCAGGCTAAATTCTTTTCCTAACCCGTGCCAAATGATGAGCCACAACCTGCATGGCAAAATAGAATATTCTTAAATTCTAAGCCTAGGGTTATATCAATCTGATGGAAATACATATGGGTAGGCAGTCTTCATCTAAAATTGTACTACCGAGTCCCGCATATTTTCTGTTTCAGGAAAAAGACCAACATGTGAGTACTAAACAAGTGTTCAAGGCCTCATTCTTCAATGCTCGAACACTTGGGGGACTATTTATTACACATAGCTTCGTGTAGAAAAATAGATACGGGTGTCAAGCAATGTTGCAAGGAGATAATGAGATACCGGCATCAAGAAAAAGTTGACCAAATTCAGCTACAAATTGTCATGTATCAAGATTCGGTTGTGAATAGCTATGTATACAACATTCTTCAATATTTCTTTACATAAAATATTTTTCAAATGTTGTAGACACTTTCCAAACCCTTTCTAAGTATATAAAGATAGGGCTCTGGTTATGTGCTAAAACAGGTTACAATAAAAAACCTTGTATATTTTATATAAAGAAATCTGTTGCATGAAAAACAGTTGCGAGGAAGTCATAGACGTACTACAACGCATGTATCATTCGAAACACTTGCTCGAGTTCATGAATAAAAAATTGTCAAAGTTATTTCATACAAAAAACATGTGTTTCATATCTCTTTCATCATATTATAACACCGTTATGAAGTTGAGACGTCTTCTTCATTAAGTGTCGATATGTAAAAGGGCCCTCTCTTTTTAAACCTGTCACGACCCGGATTTCCCACCATCGGGAGTCATGATGGCACCTACTAGTGGAAGCTAGGCAAGCCAATTCTTACTTACATTTTCATTAGTTACAACTCTTTCTTTTTAAGACTTCAAATAAAATTATGAATTTACAGCAGAATAAATAAATTTAGCGGAAAACATAGCAAATTTTATTAAATACGATACAGAAAACCCAAGCATGATACACTACCCAAGACTGGTGTCACAATACTCACGAACTTATAAGAATAATACAGATAATCGTCTGAAAGAAATATAAGCCATTTATCTTGAATACGTGAGATAACGGAATGAAAAATAAAGATAGAGGAGACAACGTGTCCTGCGGACGCCTGCAAGGTTACCTCGAAGTCTCAGTAGTCGAAATATCAACAATCGTGCTACTGCCGCTGCTGCTATCCAAAACCTGTATCTGCGTAAAAAGAGCGCAGAGTGTAGTATCAGCACAACCGACCACATGTGTTGGTAAGTGCCTGGCCTATCCCGGCAAAGTAGTGACAAGGCTAGGACCAGACACCCACATAAACCTGTGAAATTAAAATATATATATAAATACAAGCAAACAACAATATACAATAGTGAACATTTATAGGGAAAATAACATACCCTGGTACAACAGCAAAATATTATTTCATAAATAATAATATGGACAATGGAATACAATCCTGTTTCCAAACTCACATCATCCACTTACCGGAGTACAACCACTCGTTCTCATTTTACTATCAATCCTTTCTTTTATTTAACAAAACCATTCATAATATATTACCAGCTATTATGGCCAATATCAACAATTATTATCTGTTAATAGTGCGGCGTGCACTCTGACCCTCCCGATAAGTCACCGGCATCTATGGCCAATAACATTACAAAATAGACTACCGGCAACTATGGCCAATGCCAACAATCAATATATGTTAGTAGTGCGGCGTACACTCTGACCCTTCTGATAAGTCACCGGCACTATGCCCAATAACAATAATCAATACGATATGTTACTGACATTGAACCAATAACCTCTGATCAACAATATGTATATAAATATATTACCAGTATTAAACCAATAATCTTCAATTTTAATAATATTTATATTATCGGTGTAAAACCAATAAATAATAATAAATCAACAATATATGTCTGTTACCGGTTTGACACCAATAATCTTTAATCAACAATTTATATATATTACCATTATGAAACCAATAATAATTTCCTTTCATATAATCACATAGGATTAATAAGAATTTAATCCATTTAAGACCCACGGTCATGCTCGACACCCAATGTATAGATACTCGTCGCCTTTCCTATACGTCAAACTCCACACATAATAATTAGCACATAAACTCAATTCCTATTCCCTCAAGCTAGGATTGATCAAACACTTACCTCAAAATTTTACGAACAATTCAATCCGTAGCAATGCCTTTTCCTTTCAAATTTGGCTCCAATCCAATCGTATCTATACACATTCGATTTAATATCATCAATTCGACTTAAAAAACTAGTTCATATGGCTAAATATAAATTTTACAATATTCTACCCGGAATAGTAAAAATCGACCCCGGGCCCACATGATCGAAACTCGAGGTTCGAACCAAAATAAATTCACCAAATCATCCACGAGTTCAAATATTCAATTTGTTCTTAAGTTCGACCCTAAAATGAAGTATAGATCGCAAATTATTTGAAAACCCTAACTATACTCATTTCTCTAATCTTTCTACCAATTTACACATATTTAGGCCTAGGAATTCAAATAATATTGATGGAAAATGAATAAAACGAGTTAAGGATCACTTACCCAACAAGTTTGATGAAGAATTGCCCAAGAATCGCCCAAGAAGCTATGGAGAAGAGAGTTTGCTAAATGGGATTTTTATCCCGTTTCTGTTCTATTTCTAGTATAAAAATCACTGGGTGAAAGATTACTCTATGCGATCGCAGGGTCTGCGATGCGATCGCATAGAAGAAAATAAATGGGGCAGAAAATTGCTCTATGCAATCGCGGAGAAGTGATGCGATCGCATAGAAGAAAAAAATAGGAGGGGGGGGGGGGGCTGAGCTTGCTCTATGCGATCGCAGGGACTGGTATGCGATCGCATTGAAGGATTTCTGGGCCTCCAAATTTTACTTATGCGATCGCGTAAGGATAATGCGATCACATAGAAGGATTTCCTAGACTTCACATTTACTCTATGCGATCGCGGGATAGTAATGCGATCGCATAGAACAAATTAGATGGATACTAAATTAGCTCTATGCGATCACGAAGGACCTATGCGATCGCATAAAATAAATTAATGACTTCCCAATTAACTCTATGCGATCGCAGACATGCCTATGCGATCGCATAGAACAAAAACTTGGACACCAGCAACCAGCAAAAATACCAGATTTTTGTAAGTCCAAAACATCCTGTTACCTATTCGAAACTCACCCAAGCCCTTGGGGCTCCAAACCAAATATGTACACTGACTCAAACACATCCTGCGAACTTGCTCGCGCGATCAAATCGCCAAAATAACCTCAAAATCAATGAATTGAGCCTTAAAACACAAGAATTCTTTCAAATTAGCATAACTTCCAAAATTTCCAATTTAACACCGAAATACGTCAAACGACGTCCGTTTTAAACCAAACTTTACAGGAAGTGCTTACCCAATATATATTACTTGTATCGGGCATCGGAACCAAAATATAATCCCGATACCATTACCTTTTAATCAAATATCAGTTTCATTTTCCTTAAATATTTTCAGAAAATAATTTAATAGAAAAATTCTTTTACCGGGGTTCTAGACCTCGAATTTCAATTCCGGGCATACGCTCGAGTTCTATATTTTCTATGAATTTTTTGAGACCGTCAAATCACAGGTCCGGGTCCGTTTACCAAAAATGTTGACCAAAGTCAACCATATCAATATTAATATCAAAATTCTTCAAAATTTTCACATATTTCATATATTTCAACATAAATATTTTCCAGCTTAGCGCCCGGGCTGTGCATGCAAATCGAGGCAACTATAAATGAGTTTTTCAAGGCCTCAAAAGCTTGAAATGATTGAGAAAAAAGTGATGACCCTTTGGGTTTTCATATTCTCCACCTCTAAAACAACCATTCATCCTCGAACGGGCAAAAGAAAGAAGTACCTGAGTCAGGGAATAGATGAGGATATCGGCTCCGCATGTCAAACTCAGACTCCCAGGTCGATGCCTCAGGAGGTTGACCCCTCCACTGAACTCGCACAGAAGGAAAACTATTCAACCTCAATTGTCGAACCTGCCGATCTGGAATAGCTACCTTCTTCTCCTCACAAGATAGATCCTTGTCCAATTGGACAGTGCTGAAATCTAACTCGTGCGATGGATCATCGTGATATTTTCGGAGCATGGACACATAAAACACTGGATGTACAGTTGACAAGCTAGGTGGCAAGGCAAGCTTATATGCCACCTCTCCCACACGATCAAGAATCTCAAATGGGCCAATAAACCTAGGGCTAAGTTTTCCATTCTTTCCAAATCTTATCACGCCTTTGATAGGAGACACTTAGAGCAATACTCGCTCCGTAACCATGAAAGCTATATCTCGAACCTTGTGATCTGCATAGCTCTTTTGCGTGGACTAAGCTCTGCGAAGCCTATCTTGAATGATCTTGACCTTGTCTAAGGCCTCCTAAACAAGATCCTTACCCAACAGCCGAGCTTCTCCCGATTCAAACCATCCAACTGGAGAACGACACCGCCTACCATACAAGGCTTCATAAGGAGCCATCTGAATGCTCGATTGGTAGCTATTATTATAGGCAAACTCTGCCAAAGGAAGGAATTGATCCCACGAGCCTCCAAAATCAAAAACACACCCTCGAAACATATCTTCCAATATTTGAATAGTTCTCTCGGACTGACCATCCGTCTGGGGATGAAAGGTTGTACTTAGCTGGACTTGGGTGCCCAACTCTCGTTGAAATGCCTTCCAGAAATGTGAGGTAAACTGCGTACCTCGATCTGAAATAATAGAGATAGGCACACCATGAAGGCGAAAAATCTCCCTGATATAAATCCCAACTAATCTCTCGGATGAATAGGTAGTGGCAACCGGAAAAAAATGAGCTGACTTGGTCAGCCTATCAACAATAACCCAAACAACATCAAACTTCTTCCGAGTCATTGAAAGTCTAGAAAAGAAGTCCATAGTGATCCGCTCCCACGTCCATTCAGGAAGCTCAATTCTCTGAAATAAACCGCCAAGTCTCGGATGTTCATATTTAACTTGCTGACAATTCAGACACCGCGCTACATATGCCACAATATCATTTTTCATTCTACGCCACCAATAATGTTGCCGCAAATCTTGATACATCTTTGTTGCGCCTGGATGAATAGAATACTACAAACTGTGAGCTTCTTTTAGAGTCAATTCTCTAAGCCCATCAACATTTGGCACACAAATGCGCCCTTGCATCCTCAGAATCCCATCAGCACCTAAGGTGACCTGCTTGGAAACTCCTCGCTAAACCGTGTCTTTAAGGTCACATAAATAAGAATCATTATATTGTTGATTGCGAATACACTCCAATAATGAAGAGCGAGTGACCGTGAAAGCTAGCACTTGACTAGGCTCAAAAATATCCAACCTCACAAATCGGTTGGCTAAGGACTGAACATCCTACGCAAGCGGCCTCTGATTGATTGGAATATAAGCAAGACTGCCCATACTGACTGACTTCCTACTCAAAGTGTCAGCCACTACGTTTACTTTTCCCGAATGATATAAAATGGTGACATCATAATCTATCAACAATTCTAGCCACCTTCTCTACCTCAAATTCAACTCCTTCTGTTTAAACAAATATTGAAGACTCTTATGATCGGTGTATACTTCACATGCCACACCATACAAATAATGCCTCCAGATCTTCAATGCGTGAACAATCGCCGTCAATTCTAAATCATGAACTGGATAGTTCTTTTCATGAATTTTAGGCTGCCTCAAAGCATAGGCAATAACCTTGCCATCCTCCATCAACACTCCACCAAGCCCAATACGGGAAGCATCACAATAAACAGTATAATGTCCCTTACCTGTGGGTAAAACCAATATTGGTGATGTGGTCAAGGCTGTCTTGAGCTTCTGAAAGCTCGCTTCACATTCATCTGACCATTCAAACCGAACACCTTTCTGCGTCAATCTGGTTAGTGGGGTTGCAATGGAAGAAAACCTCTCCATGAATGCAGATAATAACCTGCTAACCCCAAGAAACTCAGAATCTCTATGACTGATGTCAGTCTAGGCCAGTTTTTGACTGCCTAAATCTTCTTTGGATCAACCTGAATACCTGTTGCCATCACAATATGACCCAGGAATGCAACCGAACTTAGCCAAAATTCACACTTTGAATATATTGCATATAGTTGGCTATTTTTTAGAGTCTGCAGAGCCACTCTAAGATGTTGTGCATACTCCTCCTGACTGCGGGAATATATTAATATTATATCAATGAAGACTATTACAAATAAGTCTAAATAAGGCCGGAACACCCGATTCATCAATTCCATAAAAGTTGTTGGGGCATTTGTCAACCCAAAAGACATGACCAGAAATTCATAATGTTCGTACCGAGTGCAGAATGCTATCTTAGGGACATCAGATGCCCTAATCATTATCTTATGATAGCCAGATCTTAAGTCTATCTTTGAAAAGACCTTAGCATCCTGAAGCTGATCAAATAAATCATACCGGTGCAAAAATACTAGGTCTAATGAAACCCTTTTCAAGTAAATCCTGCAACTGCTCCTTCAATTATTTTAACTCTGGCGGAGCAATATGATATGGGGGAATAGAAATGGGATGAGTGCCTGGAGACAAGTCAATGCAAAAATCAATATCCCTATCGGGTGGCATATCCGGTAGGTCTGAAGGAAACACTTCAGGAAATTCGCGAACCACGGGCACAGAGTCAATAGAAGGAACCTCAGCACTGGAATCACGGACATAGGCTAAATAAGCCAAACACCCTTTTCAACCATACGCCGAGACTTAACATAAGAAATAACATTGTGGCTAGTGTGACCAGAAATTCCTTTCCACTATATGAAAGGCAAATTCGGTAGAGCTAAGGTCACAGTCTAGGCATGGCAATCCAAAATAGCATGATATGGAGATAGCCAGTCCATGCCTAATATGATATCGAAGTCCACCATATTTAGGAGCAATAAATTAGCACGGGTCTCAAGACCCTCAATCACTACAATACATGACCGATAAACTCGATCAACTACAATAGAATCGCCTACTGGTGTAGACACAAAAACAGGAACACCCAGTGGATCACTAGGCTGAAACAAGTACGGTGCAAAGTAGGAAGACACGTACGAATATGTAGACCCAGGGTCAAATAATGATGATGCCTCTCTATCACAAACCAAAATAATACCTGTACTGACAGCATCTGAGGACTCAGCCTCTGGTCTGGCAGGAAGTGCATAACATCAGGGCTGGGCCCCACCAACCTAAGTAGTATCTCTGGGACGATCAGCTGCTGGCTAGTCTCTACCTCTATCGGTCTAAGCTATACCTCTATGACCTCTGCCTCCACATCTATGTCCTCTACCCCCGCCTCTAGCCGACTGGGCAGGCTGTGGGGGAATCGGGGCCTGAACCATAGCACGAGAACCCTGCTACTGTGATTGAGCACCTCTAAATCTCAAGCAATGTCTCCTGATGTGACCCAAATCTCAACACTCATAGCACCCTCTCTAAACGCGGAAGCTGGGAAAACTAGGACTGACCTTGCCGACCCGAATGATCACCTCAGAAACTCTGAAGTGCCTGTGCACTAATAGGTGCCAGTGATGCACTATACAGCTGCGGATCGGAGTAATGTGGCTGAGAATCACGACTACCTGAAGGGCCGTGAGAAGCCTAAAGAGCTGACTGAAAAGGCCTAGGATGATGGCCTCTACCATACGAATCTCTATCTCCAGATGAGGCACCACTAAACCTGCCTGACTTACGGGGTCTCTTATCCGACCCATGACCTGCTCCCTGTGACAGAGCCATGTAAATCAGACCGGCTGCATTGGCCGCCTCCTAAAAAGTGATTTCAGTCCCTACTCTCATAGCCATCTGCAGTCGAATTGGCTTATTCAAGCCATCAATAAAACTTCTCACGCTTTCTCTATCCGTGGGAAGTATGACAATGGCATGACGAGCCAGGTCAATGAACGTAGTGTCATACTGCGTGACAGACATAAAACCCTGATGCAGACACTCAAATTGCCTACGCAGAGCCTCTTTCTGAGTTGCTGGAAGGAACTTTTCTAAGAACAACTCTGTAAATTGGCCCTAAGTCAATAATGATGATCCTGCTGGCCTAGATAGACAATAATCTCTCCACCAAGTCTTGGCGGAACCAAATAATCGAAAAGTGGCAAAATCAACACTATTAGTCTCCACAACGCCCATAGTACGGAGAACCTCGTGGTAGCTATATAGGAAGTCCTAGGGATCAGCAGTGAACAGCTTGGTAAACCTGTCCTGGTAGTGAACAACTTGGTAAACCTGTCCAACCTCCATAACGCATCAGCAGACATAGCTGCACCATCACTAGCCTGAGTTACTAAGACAGGCTGAACTGCCTCAGCTGGCTGAATCACAGGAACCAGAGCCTGTGGAATTACTGGCTATGAAGTGCGCATAGCATGAGTCTGATTACCTCCTCCATCCTGAGAAGTGGCTAGTGCTACTGGCAGTAAACCTGCTCTATTGATATTGTCCATAAAATCTGCTATCCGGACTAGAGCATCCTGAAGGTCCGGTGTAAACATAACCCCTCCTAGGACCTGAGCTGGGCCCACTGGAACTGCTGGGGCTGGAACCTCTTCCTCGATATGAACCTGAGGTTCTGCCACTTGTGCTGCTGCTTGGGGCTAAGCTCTGCCCCTACCTCAGCCTCTAGGACGGCCTCGACCTCGGCCTCTGCCCCTAGTGGGAGCTGCTGCTGCTGGTTAGTAGATGAAGAAGCGCGTGTTCTTGCCATCTGCGGAAGAACATAGCATAAATTCAATTAGCATTTGAAAGATCAAAGTCGCACGACTGGAAATAATAAAGGGAAAATTTTCCTAACTTTGTAGTCTTTGGGGGATAAATACAGACGTCTCTGTACCGATCCCTAAGATCCTACTAAGGTTGTTCGTAAGTTGTGAGACCTATGCAACCTAGAGCTCTGATGCCAACTTGTCACGACCAAGATTTCCCACCATCGGGAGTCATGATGGTGCCTACTAGTGGAAGCTAGGCAAGCCAATTCTTACTTACATTTCCATTAGCTACGACTCTCTCTTTTTAAGACTTTAATTAAAATTATAAATTTACAGCGGAAGACTTAGCAAATTTTACTAAATACGATACAGAAAACCCAAGCATGATACACTACCCAAGACTGGTGTCACAATACTCACAAACTTCTAACAATAATACATATAATCGTCTGAAAGAAATATAATCTGTTTATCTCGAATACGTGAGATAACAGAATGAAAAATAAAGATAGAGGAAACAACGGGTCCCGTGGACGCCTACAAGGTTACCTCGAAGTCTTAGTAGTCAAAATATCCACAATCTTGCTACTGCGGTTACTGTTATCCGTAACCTATATCTGCGCAAAAAGAGTGTAGAGTGTAGTATCAGTACAACCGACCCTATGTGCTGGTAAGTTCTAGCCAATCCCGGCGAAGTAGTGACAAGGCTAGGACCAGACACCCACATAAACCTGTGCAGTTAAAATATATATAGATACAAGCAAACAACAATATACAATAGTGAACATTTATAGGGAAAAGAACATACCCTGGCACAACAGGAAAATATTATTTCAAAAATAATAATATGGATGATCGAATACAATTCTGTTTCCAAACTCACATCATCCACTTACCGGAGTACAACCACTCGTTCTCATTTTACTATCAATCCTTTCTTGTATTTAACAAAACCATTCATAATATATTACTGGCTATTATGGCCAATATCAACAATTATTATCTGTTAGTAGTGCGGCGTGCACTCCGACCCTCCCGATAAGTCGCTGACATCTGTGGCCAATAACAGTACAAAATAGGCTACCGGCAACTATGACCAATGCCAACAATCAATATTTGTTAGTAGTGTGGTGTACACTCCGTGTCACATCCCAAATCGAGGGACATGACCGGCGCCTGACCGGGTAGCCCCAATCAAGCGGACCTGGGTGACTTTCATTCCCACGCGTTACCCCTGTGTCGATTGTTCCTCATTAACCAAATATCTTACTAATCATAAATTACTTCACGATAAACAAACAAAACCATACAGGTGATTCATTAACAAGTTTGCAGTTTTTACACGCCCAACATAACATAATATATATATATTAGACTGGAACTCCACAGTTTACATGTCTACAGAGCCTCTAGGATACAAAAGGGAATACAATACTTGCCGGTAACAAGGCTCCGGCTATACCTTACAAAAACCAAAATGAAATCTAAACAAAAGTGGCATGAACCACACAGGGCCCCGAGGAAGAAAGGGGCTCACCAAAACGGGCAGTGGAAGGTGAAGACTACTACTGCCGATGCGCTGAAGTGCCTGCTACTAAACCACCTACAAACATAACACGAATGTAGCGTCCCCGGAAAAAGGGACATCAGTACACTTAAATTGTACTGGTATGTATGGATAAACTTTGTCCCAGGTAAACTCAAGCCGTTAAACAAGGATTACGATGACAAGACAGCCAATAGAGTACATCAAGAAATCAATTAAGCTAATTAACCATGTTTCCCACCTTTTACTCATTCAGATAAGCCTCAACACAAGCATGTTTAAGGTCAACAAATAGATCAACAACCAATCAACCACATAAATTGCAAGTAGTCAAACATAGGGGCAATCAGTGCCCCCCGGGTTGCAAACTCGCCTGCTGTCTCCTTTCACAATTTCACATTAATGATTTTGTATCAATTTCATTTGCGATTTTGATCGCTTTCCATCCTTATTACCTCATCCACCCTTATTACCTCGGCCACCCTTATCACCCCAACCCACACCTTATTTCTTCATGTTGCGGCGCGCAACCCGATCCCACCGTACAGTTTTCAAACACAACAATCACAAACAGCAGATAAGGTACAACACACAATTACAACAAGTTCAAATAAGAAACTTAGAATTCGATTCATGTTCTCAAATACTTTTCAAATTTAATTCACAACCAAGTCATCATGTTTCCTCATTCGAGAGTGCCCACATAAGCATGTTCAACAATTTACCACAATTCAAGTGTTCCAAATTCCTTCCACAATAAGCCATATATGCCATCACAATGGTTGTTCCCAATTCTTTACCAATTTCGGTTCCCTTTTTATCTTTCAATTCATATTTCATACCACACCACACGTAGTTCAACATCAATCGAACGCCCAACAATGAAATAAAAGAGTTACATACAATTTCTCAAAGTAACACATGCCAAAACAATTCACACACATTTGGGCGATTTTACAAGAATCAAAATTAGACATACATACCTGGTATCGAGTTTTCTTCCGTTAACTTCCTACTTCATGCTTACCCAAGATATCCTACTCTTGCCAACCTTATTCTTGAAGACTCTTACTTCTACTCACTTCTTTTACTAGAAATCAAGTTCAATAATCATGCATGAGTGCAAAAATCCATTTTCAAAAGCTATTACATGCAACCCTCTTCTTACCCACTTTAAAACTAAAAATTAGAGGAAAAATAGTTAGGGTTTTTACCTTGTAAAGATTGGGGAAGTTGAATCTTGGCCATAGAATCCTTTGGACTAAATGATTGGAACAATCTTTGAAGATGAAGAACTTCTCTCTCTAAAACCCCTCTCTTCTCTCTCTAATTTTGGTAAGATGATATGATAAAATAAAGGAGAAAGGCGTTATATTAAAGAAGAGGTCGGGTCGAATTTTATAAAATTCCTGGGCCGGGTCAATTCTGCGGTCGCATCTGCGATCGCAGAATCAACATGCGGTCCGCATAGTGACCGCGGAATTGCCTCAAAATTTACACAAGTTTTGTTAAGGAATGCGACCAAAATGCGGTCCGCATTCTTGATCTGCGGTCGCAAAGTGCACCGCAGATTCATTATGCGATCGCATATCGACCGCATTTTCAACATGATTTTGGGAAACCTTCTGGTAAGCTCTGCGGCAAGAATGCGGTCCGCATAGCAGATCTGCGGTCGCATTCTTGACCGTAAAATTGACACTTTTCTGGAAAAATTGACTCTTTACATTTTTGAAACTTAAATCACTACCAAGGGTCCGAACCGCGGCGAGCAAGCTCGCCGCGAAGAATTCTACACATTCCTAACATATTATTCGGACCATGGCACCACAGCTACTAGGTTTCATGCACAAAAATTTTACGGGGCCTTACATCCTCCCCCCCTTAAGATCATTCATCCTCGAATGAGGATTTTGAAAAAAAAATGAGTTGGTTTTGAAAGACATGATATGCAAACTATCAAAATTTTGACTAACTCTTATATTTTAGAAAAATTTCGCCAGAGTTTCCTTTGTATTATGGACATATCCACCTGTCAGAGGGCCCCCGAAACACATTACGACAAAATAATACACAAATACAACACTTTCCACAACTTGTATACACTTTCTTACCTCAACGATTGCACATACCCTATCACATTGTTACAATTGCACATAAACTAGTCACTGCAACGAGTTCTTACCGTATTTAACCATCTTAACACACCATGTACACTCAACAAACCATTACCAATCTACACTTACTACTAGTTGTTTATTTAACACGTGAATCTTTTATAAGGCTTTCATTTATCAAGAAAGGTTCAAGTGACCCAAGGTAACAACACATTTATCTCATTACAAAATGAAGGAGACTTCACTAATACTAAGAGAGAAACAACTTGGACAAGATGACAGTTACTAGGAGTAGAAGGATCACCTAATTTCTTCTAGGCTTGATCAAACAAATGAGGGTACTTTTCCTTCATCTCTTTTTCTGCTTCCCATGTGGCCTCCTCAACTTGTTGACTTTGCCACAATACTTTAACAGAGGCAACTTCTTTATTTCTCAATTTACGGACTTGCCTATCAAGAATGGCAACTGAAACTTCTTCATATGACAAATCTTCATTAACCTCTATAGCCTCGACTGGCATGATGGTGGATGGATCTCCAATCACTTTCTTCAACATGGACACATGGAATACCGGGTGCACTGATGACATCTCAGGAGGCAACGCTATCCTATAAGCAACTTGACCAATCCTTTGAACGATCCGATATGGCCCGACATACCTAGGACTCAATTTCCCTTTCTTTCCGTATCGCATGACTCCCTTCATAGGAGATACCCTCAAGAACACCCAATCAACGACTTGAAACTCCAAATCCCTTCGGCGAACGTCTGCATAGGATTTTTGTCGACTCTGTGCTGTTTTCATTCTCTCCTGAATAACCTTGACCTTTTCCATAGCTTCGTACACCATATCTGGTCCTAGCAATTCCGTTTCACCTACCTCAAACCACCCGATTGGCGACCTACATCTTCTCTCATACAATGCCTCAAATGGGGCCATCTGAATGCTAGCATGATAGCTATTATTGTAAGCAAATTCTATCAATGGCAAGTGTTCATCCCAATTACCTTTGAAATCCAAGACACAAGTCCGTAACATATCTTCAAGCGTCTGAATGGTCCGCTCGGCCTGACCGTCGGTCTGCGGATGGAAAGTTGTGCTGAGATTCACCTGAGTTCCCAAACCTTGCTGAAACTTCTTCCAAAAGTTAGCTGTGAACTGAGCCCCGCGATCCGAGATAATAGAAAGTGGAGTGCCATGAAGCCTTACTATCTCCTTGATATACAACCTTGCATATTGCTCCGCAGTATCAGTGGACTTGACTGGCAGGAAGTGAGCTGATTTGGTGAGTCGATCCACTATCACCCATATTGAGTCGAACTTACGCCGAGTGCGAGGTAACCCCACCACGAAATCCATATTGATCATCTCCCATTTCCACTTTGGTATTTCTATAAGCTGAGTTAATCAACCGGGTCGTTGATGCTCGACCTTCACTTGTTTGACAGTTCGGACATTTAGCTACAAAGCTTGCCACATCCCTTTTCATACCGCCAATAAATCTCCTTAAGATCGTGATACATTTTTGTGGAACCAGGGTGCACCGAATACCTGGAAATGTGAGCCTCTACCATTACCCTCTCCCGAAGCTCGTTCACGTCCGAAACACATAATCTACCTTGGCACCGCAATACACCATCCTCGCTGCTGAGTACAAATGCTGAGGTCTTGTCAT
Source organism: Nicotiana noctiflora (assembly GCA_032618575.1). Classification (NCBI taxonomy): domain Eukaryota; kingdom Viridiplantae; phylum Streptophyta; class Magnoliopsida; order Solanales; family Solanaceae; genus Nicotiana; species Nicotiana noctiflora. The sequence goes on along the minus strand of JASVEL010012455.1, from coordinate 438,219 downwards.
TCATAACTGCTTCCTTTACCCGAACCAATGCTGGATCCATGAACTGCTTTTCCTTGATTTCCGCAACCAATGATGATTCTGCTCCATTATGCACCAAAACATCCCCCTCGTCTAACGCCGAGATACGAACCCCCAAACTGGCTAATTGGTAAACCTCTCGAGCCAGGGGCTCTGATCCACACCCAAATGAGCCAAACTACCCATGGATTTTCGACTAAGAGCGTCGGCTACCACATTTGCCTTCCCTGGATGGTACAATATGTTCAAATCATAGTCCTTGAGAAATTCTAACCACCGCCGTTGTCTCAGATTCAGCTCTTTCTGCTTAAACAAATACTTGAGGCTCTTGTGGTCTGAAAACACATCTACATGAACCCCATAAAGATAGTGTCGCCATATTTTCAATGCAAACACGACACCTGCAAGCTCCAAATCATGCGTCGGATAATTCTTCTCATGGTTCTTGAGTTGCCTGGAAGCATATGCTATGACTTTTCCGCGTTGCATCAATACATATCCCAAACCGACTCTGGAGGCATCACAACAAACTACAAATCCCTCTGTGCCTTCTGGCAAGGCCAATACTGGTGCCGAGGTCAATCTTGACTTCAATTCTTGGAAACTTTTCTCACATGCATCGGACCACTGGAACTTAACTGCCTTCTGCGTCAGTTTTGTCAATGGGGAAGCGAGGGTCGAGAACCCCTCTACAAACCTCCGATAGTACCCTGCCAAACCCAAGAAGCTACGAATCTCTATCGGGGTCGTGGGTCTAGGCCAATCTTTCACTGCCACAATCTTCTGAGGATCCACCTGAATTCCCTCACTAGAAATAACATGCCCTAGAAAGGCTACGGACTCCAACCAAAACTCACATTTTGAGAACTTGGCATAAAATTGATGCTGAAGAAGGGTCTGCAATGCTGCTCTAAGGTGAACGGCATGCTCTTCCCTGCTCCGAGAGTAGATGAGGATGTCGTCAATGAATACAATCACAAAGAAATCTAGGAATGGCTTGAAAACCCGATTCATAAGGTCCATGAAAGCTGCTGGGGCGTTGGATAGCCCAAAAGACATGACCAAAAGCTCGAAGTGACCATAACGAGTTCTGAAGGCGGTCTTAGGAATATCCTGCTCCCTGATTCTTCAACTGGTGGTACCCGGATCGTAAATCAATCTTTGAGAAGAACTTCGCTCCCTGCAATTGGTCAAACAGATCATCCACTCGAGGCAAAGGATATTTATTCTTGATGGTGACTTTGTTGAGCTGCCGATAATCAATACACATTCGAAGTGACACATCCTTCTTCCTGACAAAAAGAATCGGAGCACCCCATGGCGACACACTCGGTCGTATGAACCCTTTCTCTAATAAATCCCTCAGCTGCTCCTTTAACTCCCTTAACTCTGCCGGTGCCATCCTGTATGGTGGAATGGATATTGACTGAGTATCTGGCAATACATCGATCCCAAAATCAATCTCCCTGTCTGGCGGAATGCCTGGAAGCTCATCCGGAAACACTTCAGGAAATTCATTCACAATTGGCACGGACTCGAGGGTAGGCACCTCCGAGGTGGTGTCCGTTACCCGAACCAAGTGATAGATACACCCCTTCTTAATCATCTTCGAAGCCTTAAGGTAGGAAATAAACCTACCCCTTGGCACTACACCATTTCCTCTCCATTCAATAACTGGCTCGTTAGGGAACTCGAGCCTCATACCTCTCGTCCGACAGTCAAGCTTGGCAAAGCACGAATAGAGCCAATCCATCCCCATAATTACATCAAAATCAACCATCCCAAGCTCGATAAGATCGGCTGTGGTATCACGACCACTCACCGTGACAACGCAATTTCTATTGACTCGTGAGGCTATAATAGAATCACCAATCAGAGTCGACACAGAGAATGGCTCATGCAGCTGTTCAGGTTCTATCCCAAAACTTGAAGCAATTAGTGGAGTAACATAAGACAAGGAGGACCCCGGATCAATAAGGGCATAGCAATCAATAGTCTGAACAGACAGGATACCTGTAACAACATCTGGAGAAGCCTCAGCACTCTGGCGGCCGCTCAAAGCATAAAATCAGCTAGGTCCACCCCTACCGTGAGCTCCGCCCCTATCTGTACCACGCCCTGCTGAAGCTGGAGGATGCGCTGATGATGTAGCAACCGAAGAACCAGATGACTGAGCAGATCCCCTACCTATACCCTGACGGGGTGCACGGCAGTCCCGCTGAATGTGACCTCTCACCCCGCACCCGAAGCACACCGGGATGTCAAGGTAGCAAGTCTCTGTATGAAATCTCCCACACTTGGGGCATGTAGGTCTCCCCTGCTGCTGGGACCTCACCCCAGGACGACCAGACTGACGAGACCTCCTGCTGTCTGAACCAGGTCTCGAGTAACTGCCCTGCTGATGACTGTGCACGGATGGCGGTGCACTCGCTGAGGACTGGGCGTATGACTGGGATGGCCCTGATGACCCTCTCCTTGGAAGTGATCTCCCTGAATGACCCATTGATCGGGCCCTGCTGCTACTCTCTCTTTCGCACGAATCTTCAATTTCCTAGCCTCTGTGGCCTGATCAAACCCCACAATCCTCCCATAGTTCATATCTGAGTGCAAAGCTGCTGTGGCGGCCTCATTCACTACCAAAGGACTAAGGCCCGGAACAAACCGTCGAACCCGAGCATCCATGGTCGACACTAAATGAGGAGCGTACTTGGACAACCTTACGAACTCCATATGATACTCCCAAACACTCATACTGCCCTGTTTGAGGACCTCGAACTCCGTGGCATGGGCTTCCATCACCTCGACAGGCAAGAAGTGGTCCATGAATGCATCCACGAACTCATCCCATCTGGCCGGAGGGCTTCCTTCTTCACGGGAATCCTCCCACATTTTGAACCATGAACGTGCCGCTCCCTTCAGCCTGTAAGAGGCCAACTCTACCCCCTCTATATCTGTAGCCTTCATCACTCTGAGGGTCTTGTATATCTCATCAAGGAAATCCTTTGGGTCAGCCTCTGGATCGGTGCCTGAGAATTCTGGAGGGGCCAACCGCAAGAGCTGATGGACTCTGGAGCCGGAGGAATCTCCCTGTCCGCTGGAGGATGCAGGGGCATCATGGGATCTCTGGGCCTGGGCAGCCACTAACTGTGTTAACATATGAATCGCTCCCCTAAGATCCTCATTAGAGATACCAGAACCAGAAACGGGAACTATATTTGAGTCAGGAACACTGGCAGGAGGGTGGTGGCATCCTTTACCGCAGCTAGAATAGGGACACTTGGGTTTTGAACAGATGGGCCAGGCAAATTCAGGACCGGTGGGTCATTCTCGCCCACGGCATCGGGTACATGATTAGCAGCCGCACTCGGGCCGGCATTGGCCCCAAGGCCGAGTCTAGCCTTATTCTTAGGCGCCATATTCTGAAAATTTGGGAACAAGGAGCGAATTAGACACAGATATCTCCACATTACACTTTACCGCACGATATAGATTAACAAAGAAATAGGTAAATTCCTAAATGTCCGTGCATCCCCCAACTTATCTGATGTGGTCGACAACATACCGATAAGAAGGGCACTACTAGACATGGATCCGAGACATCCTAGGACACTTTAAAACCTTAGGCTCCGATACCAAGTTTGTCACGCCCCAAATCGAGGGACATGACCGGCGCCTGACCGGGTAGCCCCAGTCAAGCGGACCTGGGTGCCTTTCATTCCCACGCGTTACCCCTGTGTCGATTGTTCCTCATTAACCAAATATCTTACTAATCATAAATGACTTCACGATAAACAAACAAAACCATACGGGTGATTCATTAACAAGTTTGCAGTTTTTATACGCCCGACATAACATAATATATACATTAGACTGGAACCCCACAGTTTACATGTCTACAGAGCCTCTAGGATACTAAAGGGAATACAATACTTACCGGTAACAAGGCTCTAGCTATACCTTGCAAAAACCAAAATGAAATCTAAACAAAAGTGGCATGAACCACACAGGGCCCCGAGGAAGAAAGGGGCTCACCAAAACGGGCAGTGGAAGGTGAAGAATACTACTGCCGATGCGCTGAAGTGCCTGCTATTGAACCACCTACATTCATAACACAAATGTAGCGTCCCCGGCAAAAGGGACGTCAGTACACTTGAATTGTACTGGTATGTATGGACAAACTTTGTCCCAAGTAAACTCAAGCCGTTAAACAAGGATTACGATGACAAGACAGCCAATAGATTACATCAAGAAATCAATTAAGCTAATTAACCATGTTTCCCACCTTTTACTCATTCAGATAAGCCTCAACACAAGCACGTTTAAGGTCAACAAATAGATCAACAACCAATCAACCACATAAATTGCAAGTAGTCAAACATAGGGGCAATCAGTGCCCCCCAGGTTGCAAACTCTCATGTTGTCTCCTTTCACAATTTCACATTAATGATTTTGTATCAATTTCATTTGCGATTTTGATCGCTTTCCATCCTTATTACCTCGTCCACCCTTATTACCTCGGCCACCCTTATCACCTCAACCCACACCTTATTTCTTCATGTTGCGGCGCGCAACCCGATCCCACCGTACAGTTTTCAAACACAACAATCACAAACAGCAGATAAGGTACAACACACAATTACAACAAGTTCAAATAAGCAACTTACAATTCGATTCATGTTCTCAAATACTTTTCAAATTTAATTCACAACCAAGTCATCATGTTTCCACATTTAAGAGTGCCCACATAAGCATGTTCAACAATTTACCACAATTCAAGTGTTCCAAATTCCTTCCACAATAAGCCATATATGTCATCACAATGGTTGTTCCCAATTCTTTACCAATTTCGGTTCCCTTTTTATCTTTCAATTCATATTTCATACCACACCACACGTAGTTCAACACCAATCGAACGCCCAACAATGAAATCAAAGAGTTACATACAATTTCTCAAATTAACACATGCCAAAACAATTCACACACATTTGGGCGATTTTACAAGAATCAAAATTAGACATACATACCTGGTATCGAGTTTTCTTCCGTTAACTTCCTACTTCATGCTTACCCAAGATATCCTACTCTTGCCAACCTTGTTCTTGAAGACTCTTACTTCTACTCACTTCTTTTACTAGAAATCAAGTTCAATAATCATGCATGAGTGCAAAAATCTATTTTCAAAAGCTATTACATGCAACCCTCTTCTTACCCACTTTAAAACTGAAAATTAGAGGAAACATAGTTAGGGTTTTTACCTTGTAAAGATTGGGGAAGTTGAATCTTGACCCTAGAATCCTTTGGACTAAATGGTTGGAACAATCTTTGAAGATGAAGAACTTCTCTCTCTAAAACCCCTCTCTTCTCTCTCTAATTTTAGTAAGATGATATGATAAAATGAAGGAGAAATGCGTTATATTAAAGAAGAGGTCGGGTCAAATTTTATAAAATTCCTGGGCCGGGTCAATTCTGCGGTCGCATCTGCGATCGCAAAATCAACATGCGGTCCGCATAGTGACCGCGGAATTGCCCCAATATTTACACAAGTTCTGTTTAGGAATGCGACCAAAATGCGGTCCGCATTCTTGATCTGCGGTCGCAAAGTGCACCGCAGATTCATTATGCGATCGCATTTTCAACATGATTTTGGGAAACCTTCTGGTAAACTCTGCGGCAAGAATGTTGTCCGCATAGCAGATCTGCGGTCGCATTCTTGACCGCAAAATTGACACTTTTCTGAAAAAATTGACTCTTTACATTTTGAAACTTAAATCACTACCAAGGGTACGAACCGCGGCGAGCTTGCTCGCCGCGAAGAATTCTACACATTCCTAACATATTATTCGGACCATGGCACCACAGCTACTAGGTTTCATGCACAAAAATTTTACGGGGCCTGACACTCCGACCCTTCCGATAAGTCACCGGCGCTATGACCAATAACAATAATCAATACAATATGTTACCGGCATTGAACCAATAATCTCTTATCAACAATATGTATATAAATGTATTACCGATATTAAACCAATAATCTTTAATTTCAACAATATTTATATTACCGGTGTAAAACCAATAAATAATAATAATAAATCAGCAATATATGTCGGTTACCGGTGTGACGCCAATAATCTTTAATCAACAATTTATATATATTAACGGTATAAAATCAATAATAATTTCCTTTCATATAATCACATAGGATTAATAGGAATTTAATCCATTTAAGACCCATGCTCATGCTCGACCGCCAACGTATAGATACTCGTCACCATGCCTATTCGTCGGACTCCACATATAACAATTAGCACATAAACTCAATTCCTATTCCCTCAAGCTATGATAGATCAAACGCTTACCTCAAAATTTTACGAACAATTCAATTCGTAGCAATGCCTTTTCCTTTCAAATTTGGCTCCAATTCAATCGTATCTATGCACAATTGATTTAGTATCATCAATTCGACTTAACAAAGTAGTCCATATGGCTAAATATAATTTTTACAACATTATGCCCGGAATAGTAAAAATCGACCCCGGGCCCACATGATCAAAACTCGAGGTTCGAACAAAATAAATTCACCGAATCATCCACAAGTTCAAATATAAAATTTGCTCTTAAGTTTGACCCCAAAACGAGGTCTAGATCACTAATTCTTTGAAAACCCTAACTATACTCATTTCTCTAATCTTTCTACAAATTTACACATATTGAGGCCTAGGAATTCAAATAATATTGATGGTAAAGGAAGAAAACGAGTTAAGGATCACTTACCCAACAAGTTGGATGAAGAATTTCCCAAGAATCGCCCAAGAAGCTGTGGAGAAGAGAGAGTTTGAGAAATGGGATTTTTATCCTGTTTCTGTTCTGTTTCTGGTATAAAAATCACTGGGCGAATAATTACTCTATGCGATCGCATGGCCTATGATGCGATTGCATAGAAGAAAATAAAAGGGGCGCAAAATTGCTCTATGCGATCGCGGAGAAGTGATGCAATCGCATAGAAGAAAAAAATGGGGGGGGGGGGTTGAACTTGCTTTATGCGATCGCAGGGACTGGTATGCGATCGCATAAAAGGATTTCTGGGCCTCCAAATTTTACTCTATGCGATGGCGTAGGGATAATGCGATCGCATAGAAGGATTTCCTGGACTTCACATTTCCTCTATGCGATCGCGGGGTAGTAATGCGATCGCATATAACAAACTGGATGGGTACTAAATTAACTCTATACAATCGCGAAGGACCTATGCGATCGCATAGAACAAATTAATGACTTCCTAATTAATTCTATGCGATCGCACACATGCCTATGCGATTACATAGAACAAAAAACTTGAAACCAGCAACCAGCAAATATACCAGATTTTTGTAAGTCAAAAACATCCCGTTACCTATCCGAAACTCACCCGAGCCCGCGGGGCTCCTAACCAAATATGTACACTGACGCAAACAAATCCTACAAACTTGCTCGCGTGATCAAATCGCCAAAATAACATCAAAATTAATGAATAGAGCCTTAAAACTCAAGAATTCTTTCAAATTTTCATAACTTCCAAAATTTCCAATTTAAGGCCGAAACACGTCAAACGACGTCAGTTTTCAACCAAACTTTACAAGAAGCGCTTAACCAATATATATGACTTGTACCGGGCATCGGAACTAAAATACGAGCCCGATACCATTACTTTTTAATCAAATTTCAGTTTCATTTTTCTTAAACATTTTCAAAAAATAATTTAACAGAAAAATTCTTTTACCGGGGTTCTAAACCTCGAATTTTGATTCCGGGCATACGCCCCAGTTCCATATTTTTCTACGAATTTTTTGAGACCGTAATCACATGTCCGTGTCCGTTTTCCAAAAATGTTGACCAAAGTCAACCATATCAATATTAATATCAAAATTCTTTAAATTTTTCACATATTTCATATATTTCAACATAAAAATTTTCCAGCTTCGCGCCCGAGACTGCGCATGCAAATTGAGGCAACTATAAATGAGGTTTTCAAGGCCTCAGAAGCTCGAAATGATTGAGAAACAAGTGATGACCCTTTGGGTCGTCACAAATCCTCATGTTGATATTCCATGAGATGGATCATAAAGCATTTTCAAAAAATAAAAATACTAAATTATTCTATAAGTCCTAAATGAGAAAATAGGCAAGAATAAAATTCAAAGGAGTACTTATAAAACTTCTTGACTTAAAAAAGATTCAATAGAAAGTCTTTACAAAATAGAAAATCTTTACAAACCTCCCATTAATGTAAACTGGGGACAAATTCTATAAAATTCTTCAAAATTCAAGGGAAAAACTAAAATTTTCAACTTGCTACTGAAGGAGTTGGTTTTTCTAAAGTTGTTGTGTTAACTTCCTTGTCAGAAGCAACTATAGGCAGAGTATCAACTTCTAGGGAAGTAGCAACAATTGGGATGTTGGGATTATTAAGAGAAGCAAGAGTCACAGGAGCTTCAACTTCTGCGGGCTAATCCTCGGGAGCTGGGATTGCAATATTGTCAACTTCAGTAGAAACAGCTCCATTATTGGAGGGTTCATCAGCCACGGTGGTATCATCTGTGGGAGAAGGAAAGTCAAGTGGTTGTTGAGTCTTTCCAATGGTCTTTAAGACCTTGGCTAGTTCTGATTGCAAATCAAAATTCTCTTGGCTAGCCTCCATTAAAGCATCACGGCGGGAGTTTAAGAAAGCCCAGCTCACCTCTGAATAAAAACTCTCCTCAAGAAGGGCATAATCCCTTTGCCACGATGTAATATTATTTTTCAATGTTTGATTTTCATTTAAAGTGGCATTAAGGGTAGCTTCAAGAGAGGCATGAGAGTCTTCTAAGGCACGTGCCTTATCAGAGGAAGCTTGTAGATCAGCCTGAGCTTGAGATAAGTTTTGTACTAGCTCTCTCACGTATTCTTCTTTCTTACTCAACAAAACTTTAATTTCTCTAATCTCCTCACTTCACTTTGATAGTTGCTCGGAAAAAGAACATTTCTGTCGCTCGTTTCCTTCCCCACCTTGCTAAAAAAAGTCTTGACTCCGTCTAATTCAGAAGTTAAAGCTTGATTTTGTTGCTCCAAATTGCGATTGTTCTCTTGCAAATCCTTTATCTTCTTCTGAGCACTTTTCAGTTGCTCTTGCCAATTGGTTGCTTTAAGATCAGCTTCCCTAGCTTTATTTTCAGCCTCAAGTACAGCTCGGTCAGCTTCACGAGCTTTCTTCTCTAAAAGGGAAACTCTTCCCATGAGTTCCGTGCCTATAAGCTTAGCCTGTAATAAAGGTATATATAAGTAAAACTTAAAGGGAGAATTTCCTTCTAAAAAAAAGGGGGTGGAAAGGAAAATACATTCAAAGTACTATGAACTATATCGTTCACTAAAGTCAAACAACTATGACTATCCATTTTTCTTTTCTCTACTTCCCAATTAAGGGTTCGAGCCAAACGTCTGCCCCACCGGATTTCCTCAAAAGACTGCTATTAGCACGAACCTCAAGTGTCACGCTCCTATATGACTAACATAAGAAGAGGGAACTGTAGAAGGAGGTACGTAGATGAGGTGAAAATAGTAGAATTTGAAAAGGTTGGAACATGTACGGGGGTAGAAGTTGGTATAGAAGAAGGAATGGACAAGGTAGCAGGTGTAATACTTGAAGTGATAGGAGAAGCAGGAGGGACAGAAACAAAAGATGCAAGAGGGGTTTCCTCCAAAACTGGGCCAAATTCACCACTCTCAAAACCTTCAATGAAAAGGCATTGAGTAGATTCTGGAGTGTCATTTGGAACACTTTTTTCATCAGATATAATAGTAACGGGCTCGAAGGTACGAGTAGGAGAAGCTTCAATATCATCCTCAGAAACCACCACAAGCCTCTTAGTTCTAGGACGAGTTGTTAAAGAGGTATCTTCATCTTAATCGACATCAGAATCTTCTTCAATTGATTTCCTCTTTGCAAATACGTCATGTGTCCTCTTCAAAGATAAGGGAGTACTGGAAGAAGCTCTAAGGGCAGTAGCTACTTCAGCTGACATCCCTCAATTTGTAAATCCTGATAATAAGAAGGATATAAGATTGGATATAAAAAAAGAAAGTTTACGATACGCAAAAGTAATACAAATGTATACCATGAGTTTTAACTCTCCAGCCATGTTTGGTTGAAATTGACTTCCAAGTTCATGCCTCCATAGGTACGGCTTTCAAGATAGCATCTACCCAAGCATGGAAGCCAGGGACGAGTTCCACATCTCCCATGGTAGCTATCAAAAAACATAACAAAATGTTTAAAAAAAGGGATCAAAATAGCAAAAACAAACACAGTAAGAAGTGAAATACTTACATGTCATGTTCCATTTTTCAGGAAAAGGCATGTTTGATCCACCCACCAAATCAATTGTGGGAACACTTACATACCGTGTGTACCAACCACAGTCATTAATATCCTCAGGGTTTATCAAATCCCTCTTACCTCTTGTAGACAATGTAAAAACTCCATTAGGAAAGAGTTTGGGATAGTAAAGGAGAATCCGATGAGGAAAAGTAAAATCCACATCTGCTCTGACCGACATAAACCTTAAGCACACCACAGCTCTCCATACCAGGGACCAACTTGAGCTAAACATATTTTGAAGAAACGGCAAAATTCAAGAATGACTGGATCAATGGCGGGGATAAATCCTAGAGTGAAAGGATAAGTGTAAACACAAGAAAAACCGACTCTATAAGAAGATATTCTCTGGTTAGGGTTGAGTATAACTATGGGAGTACTATCTTTCCATCGACAATCTTTTCGAACGATTGGAATCAGCGGTTCAGTAATTAAAGAAGGGTATTTAACATCTTTTTCTAATTTAAGCATTTGCTCACAAAGAGATTCTTTGTCATGCTTAAAAGATTCCGACGGTACGATTTCGTCTACCGTTGGTTCTTGAAGGGGTTCAGAAGGTTCTTTCCCTTTAGAAGAGGATTTGTTGGACAAAGCCCCTCTAGAGGAGATGCCATAAATATAAGGGATGGTAGAACCAGATGTACCACCAAGCGTCGATCCTGCACCACGAGGGGCACCTCCTCTACCTCTTCTATGTCTTGCGGGAACATTGGGAAAACTATCAAGTATGGGAACTCTTTTTGGGATAGGATGTGAAAATAGCATCGTTGAACAAATTTTTGCAGAAGAAAAACAGAAGGAGGAAGTGAGAAGTCACTTGATGAAGAAGATAACCGAGGAAGAAGGAACGAAAGAGTATATGGAAAGCAACTGGCGAACTAAGAAGAATAATGATGAAATGCCTATAATAAAGGTAACCATCACTTCGTGAATAGTGATGAAAAAGGCTGCAGAACCACAGAGCTAGTGAAGAAGTGACACTTATGTGGTGCATTAAATGGAAGGGACAATTGAAACGTCAACACTGACATAGCACTTATTGTGACAAAAATTCCCTTTTTAATAATAATCGTCTTCCCAAATATTTATATGATAAATAAACGGGAAGTGGGGGGACTATATGTATTGGAAAAAAATTGAATTTTTACTAAAAGTGATGTGGCATGACATGTGGATTGGTCAAAAGGTCAACAAAATAATATTTAATCAAAAAGAGGAGTTTAAAGAGGACGCGAGAAATAGTTTAGATACGTATCACGTATCTAAATAAGGCAGATAGGACTGTGGACTCTTGAATATTCAAAAAAGATACGAAGTTAATGATAGGAGACACGGGAAAAGGGAAAAGTAAGTAGATACAAGTTCTGTATCAATTCAAGACATTCAAGGGCAATGGATCAAAAAACATTTATGGCATGGATCTGAAGACAGGAAGAAGTCCAAATTCAAACATTAAATACCTGATACGTTGAAGAGTTGACATTTAGTAGGAATAATTGTGTAACGACCTATTTAATATTATTTATTACTCATAATTATATCACTAAAGCCTAGGTTTCATTATTCTACCTAGGGTCAGCTATAAAAGGAAGAAGTATTTTCTAGTTTTAATCGAAATTCCAATTTTTGGTTAAACAGAAGGTAGTGTGTACGCAGATCTTACCCCTACCCTAGGGTAAAGAGACTGTTTCCAAATAGACCCTGGCATCCTTCCCTCCAAGAACTTCCGTCTTGCTCTGGGGGAGACTCGAACTCACAACCTCTTAGTTGGAAGTGGGGTTGGTTACCATTAGAGCAACCCCTTTCTATCTTAAAAGGTCTCTATAACGATGATATATTATAATGGAGCTTATTTGAGCTGATCATATAAAATCTAAAACATGTTAGAAATAACAAAAGTAGAAAGCTTCATAGTATTTTATGTAGCCAAAGAACAAGTCAAATTAAGGATCGAGACAAAAAGCTAGCTAGAAATAACGCGGATGATAATATTATTAAGGGATACTCACAATTAGTTATTGACAAAATTATTTTTATTTTGTTTCTGGGATTGTAGTTTATTTTTTGTACTATGAAAATTCATTGTAAACAACCGCACTTGATATATATTGGCAATGGCAATCCGGTGCACTAAGCTCTCGCTATGCATGAGGGCCCGGGAAGGATCAGACCACAAGGGTCTATTATATGCAACCTTCCCTGCATTTCTATGAGAGATTATTTTCATGGCTTGAACCCGTGACCTTCCTCTGTAAAAAAAAAAAAAAAAAAAAGAGTTTAGATAAAGATTTAACCATAAAGGCTAGCTCTACCAGCGGATAATTCAGCTAAATACCAGGAATAAATTGAAGTTAATTAAATTGGTAATTTGAAATCGAACAAGATAATCTAGCAAAAGTAGAAAGCTTCATAGTATTTTGTGTAGCCAAAGAACAAGTCAAACTAAGGATCGAGACAAAAAGCTAGCCAGAAATAACGCGGATGATAATATTATATTGGCAGCCAATAGTGACCTAAAATCTTGAAAATTACGTGTTTCATTTGCCTATAAATATTTCATTGCCACCTTCCCTTTTCTATCACATTCACAGCTTCCAATCAAAAAGCTAATTCATAAAGCTTCTATTCTTAGTTTCTTGACATCATATTGCAATATTTTCAAAATGATAAGTATTTCTAACAACTCTTTTGCAGCCATTAATGGTGCTATGTTTTCTCTTCTCTTTATATTCTCCAGCATGCAATGCCATGCACAACTTTCTTCCACATTCTATGATCGCACTTGCCCTAATGCTCTCAACACCATTCGTACAAGTGTTAGACAAGCAGTGTCACGTGAACGTCGTATGGCTGCATCTCTCATTCGTCTTCATTTCCATGATTGCTTTGTTCAGGTTGGTTAAATTCACTTTAATTAGTATATATGTATCTCTATTTACTTCAAGTTGAAATTATTAACTTGATTACATATGTACTAACTTGTGGTCTTAACTATAGGGTTGTGATGCTTCTATCTTACTTGATGAGACTCCTACAATTGTTAGTGAGAAGACTGCCTTGCCAAATCTTGGGTCAGTTAGAGGCTATGGTATTATAGAAGATGCCAAAAGAGAGGTTGAAAAAACATGTCCAGGAATTGTATCATGCGCAGACATACTTGCTGTTGCCGCTAGAGATGCATCAACTCTCGTAAGTATCCCTAGTTGGGTTTTCATTTTCTTCACGTTATAATCAATCTTCTGTATACCATCCATGTTTGTTCTGAATTTTTTTTTGGTGTTATAGAGAAGACTTGAGTTTTATAGTGAATGGTTATTATAAAGAAGTCTGATTGTATATCAAACTAACCAATATATATTATGTTAATAAATTACAATTAGGTGGGAGGTCCATCATGGGCAGTGAAACTGGGAAGAAGAGATTCAACAACTGCAAGTCATACGCTTGCAGAAACTGATCTTCCAGGTCCATTTGATCCTCTTAATAGGCTTATTTCTAGCTTTGCAAGTAAAGGCCTTAGCACAAGGGATATGGTTGCTTTATCAGGTAAAAATTGATCAAGTTATTATTAAACATATATAGAATAATTATACTTGTACAGATAATGACGAAGAAGTTGTAATGATTTAAACTTTGTAATTGTAGGAGCACATTCAATTGGCCAAGCACAATGCTTCCTTTTTCGCGATAGGATTTATGGCAATGGAACAGACATTGATGCTGGATTTGCTAGCACAAGAAGACGTCAATGTCCTAAAGAAGACCAAAATGGAAACTTAGCTCCACTTGATTTGGTTACACCTAATCAATTGGATAACAATTATTTCAAGAACTTGAGGCAAAGAAAAGGTCTTCTTCAATCAGATCAAGTCCTTCTTAGTGGTGGATCTACAGATGATATTGTTTCTGAATATAGTAACAGTCCTCGCGCATTTGCCTCTGATTTTGCTGCTGCTATGATTAGAATGGGAGATATTAGTCCATTAACTGGTCAAAATGGGATCATAAGAACTGTCTGTGGCTCCCTAAATTGATCATTCAAAAGCCTATAACATGTTTTTGTATACATTTGATTCTTTAATTCTCTATGTAATGCTTCAAGAATGAAATAAAATTGTTTGTTAATTACGTTTTAAGGAAGTTTAAGAGTTCTAACCCAATGTGACTTTGCTTCATTGATTAAGTTAGAATAAAGCTTCAATATTGAAACCAAAAATGACCTCCCTATCTCCTGGAATAATCAATGAAAGAGAAAAACATTACTTTGTCATAATACTAAACAACTAATGATTGAGGAATAATAGAATTTCATGGCATCTGAAGGTTAAAATACCTCTTTTTTTTTTTTTTGGTAGTTTTATTTTACTCGATATTTTTATAAAACTACGCAGGGCAAATAGGAATAAAAATCGAGGCTGCATAGCATATTATATATTGATATAAGGTACCTTCTAAGACCCGAAGGAAAATAATTTAAGGATCTTTTCTAGTTTAGATTTTTGGTAACATTAATTAAGCATCATTTTCATAATTAAAATAAATAAATATATAAAAACTGAATGCAGTTATAGTACTAAGAAGAGGATCCATAATCTTTTTTTTTTTAAGGTAAAAGAAAATTATATTTATATTCCCCGGACAAAAACATTTACAACTTAGTAATTATGCTATGACTATAAACAAAACTCCTTAAGTATACTATCTATATAATGTATTTATCGTAATATCGACCGAAACCCCTGCTTTTGCTAGCATGATAGCAAGCACGGACTGGCAACAAGGAGTCAATTGAATGATCAAAGCATCGGACCGACTAGGGGTTCGCATCTATCTCTTCGAAAGGTTGAACACCGTGAAGTCCACCCTTTTAGCCTAGAGGGAAATTTTAACCAACTTTGTGATGAATTAACGGATGGCGGGACAATGAGTGATGAACCTGTAGAAGTGGTATCTATGGGTAAGAAATTCTGGTTTGACACTATTTGGAATGGCTCTCTCATATTGAGAAATTCTGTCTAGTGGCATTCGATAACAGAATCCAGTGACAACTGCCCACCAACTCTAGCTGAGAAGTTGAGTCACCCTTATTTTTTTTTCTTTCAGAAAGAGAATAGAATAAAGAATTAGATAGTCTATATCCTGTATCGATCATAGGATCGCTCTATGAATAGGTCAATTCTCTGTGACCTCCCACCATTCACGACATCCCTTGCTTCTCGCAAGAACGGCTCCTCGGTGGAGGAGTAGAAGCGCTGGTCCCCTTCGAAGAGGAAATCTAAATCCTATGTCTAGTCTAGCATGCACAATGGCTGGGATAGCCTTTTAGTCGGCTTTCTCATTCTTAAGGACTTTCTGGCCGGTAGGCCTTATAGTGGCTACAGGTGTCGTTGCTTATCCCTTTCTTCATTAAGACGGAGTTGGTGTTCAGTGTACCTACCTACTCACCCGCGGAAGAGAAGAATAGATCTATTTGAGGGGGTGACTAACCGTGGTTCGGTTGTCGCCCTAAGGTTACGATCCGGCCCCTCTTTAAAGTAAAGCTGCTTCTTAGAGTTGGCTTTTGCAATTGCAATCTGTCTCTGTCTGGCTCCTCGCTTTGAACTCAAATAAGTCCTTCTTTAGGTCGAGTGACTTCGTTCATGGTCTTCCTATTCCCTTCGCTCTTTACTTTATTATTAAACTTAAACAAAGAATCGTTTGACTTTGAATGTCGAATCCTTGAAAGTAAGGAAGGGCCTCTTTCCATCCATAGAATCTCTTCCTTATGCTAGCACTTTCAGCTATCTTTCTTAACCTGCTTCTATCAAAGCAGCTTATAAACTCTGACCATCGTCTCAATGAAGTTTTTTTTTCTTTCCTATTTTTCCTGCTATCTTTTTTCTCATGTATGTCTATACTTGCTGTCTTTCTTGGTTCCTTGCCACATCTTTTATGGAATTGGTACTGTTTTATTTTACAATGCCTCATTCCTTGTTTCCAAATCTCATACACGATTCCTATGATGATGGATACAACAAACTTCCTGCATATTCTACCTTTGATGCATCATCCTTTCTTCCTCCATATATTGTTTTGATCTTCCATGTTTATTTTAACCTTCAACCACTTGCTTAAGTATTCGAGTAGCCTGTTTGAGTAGTTGCATTCAAAAAATAGGCGTTGGATTATTTCATATGCTCTTTCACATAGGAGACATGTCTTATCTTGGCTTACCCCTGTCATAAACAAGTGATCCCTAGTTAGTAATCTCTGCTTCATGATGAGCCATCCAATAAACAGTGCTTTGGAACATTCAGACTATTCCAAATCCATCTAGCATATGGCCATTTGATTGTTTCTCCTCTTCTTCACTTATAGCCATCTTTAATTGTGTACTGTTTATTCTTCCCATTCCATCCTCTTTGTTCAAATCGAGCTTTAAATTTCTCTTTGAGGTCACATATTTTCTTCCAGTACCATGTGCAATTTATATATATAGTATATCACACTTCTACTCTTTATTCCATACATATTTAGCGATTGTTGCTTTATTCCAGGCAATACATTCCTGACTCCCTAGTCCATCTTTTTTCTTTGGTATGCATACAGTATCTCATGCTACAAATGAAGGCCTGTTGATAATCACTCTCCCATCCCATAGATAATTCCTGAAAATAGTTAATATGGTCTTCATCACTTTCTTTGGCAATATGAACATGGATGCCAAGTAAGAATGTAGATGTGGTAGCACAGTGTTGACTAATTGTACTCTTCCAGCGTATGATAGATTCCTGGACCCCCATCCTTTGATTATTATTAGTATATTGTCAATTAATTTTTCACAATCTATTGTATTTAACTTCTTAGGAGAAATAGGGACTCTTAAGTAATTGAATGGCAACTTCCCTTTCTTGTAGCATATCATCTTAATTAAGTCTTCTGTTTCTTTGGTGTTCATGTTTGAACAGAATGTGTTCGATTTCTCAGCATTTACTGTCATCCCTGATGTGTTGGAGAATGTCATTAGTGCTCTCAGCATTAGCATTGCAGAGTTATATTTCCTTTTGCAAAACAGAATCATATCATCTGCAAAGCACATATGTGTCAGTTTCATCTCCTTTCATTTTGTGTGGTACCTGAATTCTTTTTTCTTTGTGACTTGGTCCATCACTGTTGTGAAATATTCCATGCTGATGACAAATAGCAGGAGTGATATTGGATCGCCTTGTCTTAGTTCTCTCGTGCTTTTTCTATCCCCATAACAGTCTTCATTCAAGTTTCTGCAATAGATAGTTGTAGTTGTATACTCCATTATCCATCCAATGAATTTAGTTGGGAAGTTAAGAGCAAGAAACATTTCCTTTACAAACTCCCATTCAATTGAATCATAGTCTTTCCTCAGGTCCACCTTTATCAAGAAACTTTTTGTTGTGTTCTTCCTATTATACAATCTGACTAGATCTCGATATATCAAAATGTTATGTACAATTGTCCTTTCTGCCACAAATGCACTTTGATTTTGTGATATCTCAGGTAGCACTAGTTTCAGTCTGATGCATAGCATCTTTGAAATGATCTTTTAGACCACATTACAGCAGGCTATAGGTCTATAATCACCTACTGTTGCTGCATGTGTAGATTTTGGTATCAGTGTGATTGTTGTAGTATTCATTTCTCTAAGCATCTTCACAGATTGGAATAACTCTAGGACTGCTTCAACAACATCTTTCCCTACTATATTCCAACTCTCCTTGAAGAATTGGCTTCCATATCCATTAGGTCCTGGTGCTTTTTTACCATCTATTCCCATAATGCCTCTTTGATTTCCTACATTGTATATCTTTTTATCATCTTTTCTCTTTGTTCTTCTGAGACCATTGGTCCTGCTTGTACTACTCTTCTTACTACATGACTCTTGTCCTTCTTATATGTGCCTAGTAAATTCTCATAGAATTCAACAAAAGATGCTACCACCTCCTTTATTGTTTGCACTTTTTCCCATTGCTATCCTGAATAGTGAATATTCTAGTTGATGTCTGTTTTGCCTTGATCACATAATGGAAATATCCTCAATTCATATCCTCTTATTTAATTCATTGTACCTTACTTCTTTGCTGAAGGTATTTCATTTTTGCTTCATTCTAGTATATGTATTCTTTTGTTAGCTTACTCTCCTCAATGCTTAGTCCTTATTTCCTATGATCTTTTTTGTATTTTCTTCTGACAATCTAGTAGGTTTTTCAACCTGGTTTCTTCCTTTTCCTTGACTTCACTAAATCTTTACTTAATGTGACGATCTGGCCCGTCGTCATGTGAGTTACCACTCCATTTTCCCTATAATATATTTCTCTATATTTTAATATCGGTATTAGAGTTGATCGGGTAGAGTTGGATTGGTTTTAGTTGGAAATGAGGCACTTAGCCTCTTAGAAGAAATCTAATTTTGGAAAAGTCAACCGGAAGTTGACTATATAGTTAGAGAGTTCATATGTGAATTCCAGTGATTCGGGTAGCTTTGGTGGATGATTTGTGACTTAGGAGTGCAATCAGAATTGAATTTGGAGGTCCCGTGTAGAATTAGGCTTGAATTGGCAAAGTTTAAATTTTGGCGAATTCCGATTGATATGTGGGATTTTGATCCGAGGGTCAGAATAGAATTCTAAGAGTTTTAATAGCTCTGTTAGGTAATTTTGATTATGTGTGCGAAATTTCAGGTCATTTGGATGTCGTTTAGTCGGGTTTCTTATCGAATGTGAGTTTTGGAAGTTTGAAGAATAATTAGACTTGAATCCGTGGTGAATTGATAATTTTGTGTTGTTTGACGTATTTTGATTATTGGAACAAGTTTGTATGATATTTTGGGGTATGTTAGTATTTTTGGTTGAGGTCCCGAGGGCCTCGGGGTGATTCCGGGTGATCAAACGGACCATTTTGGACTTGAGGGAATTGCTGGTTTTCCCCAGCTGAAGTGTTGTAGAAGTCCCTTCTTCGCATTCGCGTGGGTGTGTCGCGAACGCGTAGGGAACATTTGAGAGGTCGTGAAATCCTTTATCGTGTTTTCATTTGAGCTACACATTCGCGTAGGTTAAAGTCATGGTGAATCGCGTTCGCGGTGCTGGGAATTTGCGTAGAAGGAGGTAAGGACCTAGCCTGGTTACTCTACGCGTTCGCGGTTGATGAGACGCGTTCGCGTAGGTCTGGGGGCCTAAGCCTTCGCGTTCTTGGGAGAACAGACATGTTTGTGAAGGGCATTTTTGTCAGAGGGGAAAGTTGTGCATTGCGAGTGCGAGAGGACCCTCGCGTTCACATAGAAGGAACTAGGCATTCAATAAAGGTTAATTAAGACATTTCATCTGCAATCCATTTGCTATTTCCTCCATTCTTTAACCACCTCAGGAGATTTTTAGTAGAAATTGAAGAGGTTTTTGACGGGAATCGATTGGAGGTAAGTCTCGTGACCTAGTAACACTATTATGTATGTACGAACTCGTGGCGAGACACGGAATCCGGTGATGTGAATTTCGTAATTTTTTAAGAAGTGGAACCGGGGCTCGGGTTTTGGCAACTTCATGTTTTTGGGTGTTTCTCCGAGTTCTTTCAATTTGGTTATGTCGCTTTAGCTTATTATAATGATTCCTTGTGGTTTTGGTCAAATTCTACACACGAGGAGGTTGATTTGCGAGGGAAGCACTAGGCGAGCTAGGATTTCAGTCGGCTTGAGGTAAGTAACGGTTATAAATGATGTTTTGTGGGTTTGAAATCATGTATTTGCACTATGTAGTGCTGTGTTGAGATGAGATACATGTTGTATGATGAGCGTGGTGATGTTATCGCTGGGGATTCAGACTCGGTCCATCCCGATTAATGACTCTACTGTACATTTGACTGAGACTGAGTTAATATCAGTATATTTTGGGCTAGTTGCCATGTTTGGGGCTTTGTGCTGATCTATAGAACCCTTATGTGACATATTGAGCTAGTTGACCTCACTTTACTTGTTGAAATCATACTCTCCCACATATCCTTAACTGTTAAACATAATATGCACCGGCCTTAGCATTTTGCACTCTAAATGAGGAATACCTAGGGATGGAAACCATGTCTTAGCTGAGTGGGCCCGAAAGGCCAAGTCTATATTGACTAAGAGGGGTCAAGGACCCCATAGTGAGGGTATTTGATGTACACCGGATCGGACTGCACACCGTAGAAATAAATAAATAAATAAATATATATATATATATATATATATATATATATGTGGTGGAAGGGATTGGACTGCACGCCGCAGTATTATAGCGCTTGGGCTGTAGGAGCCCCTCCAGAGTCTGCACACTACCAGTGAGCGTAGTAGACTATTATTATTGGATAGGGCTATGCGCCGCAGCAATATCTACTATTATTGGATCGGGATGCGCGTCGTAGTAGTATTGGTAAATTGCTGGATTTTAAGGAACATTCAACTATTTTTTCCTGCTTAGCTGTTATTCATTGCCTTTACTATTTGTTATAGAACTTTGTAGTGTTCTTACGAGGATTCTTACTTTCAGTTGTTATTTATTGCTATTACTCACTGAGTAGGAGTACTCACTTTACTCCCTACACCTTGTGTGCAGATATAGGGATCCCGGAGGTATAGTTGAGTCGTTGTTGCTGCCCAGTTTATTTTATCGGAGTTATCGAGGTAACAGCCTGATGTCCGCAGTATCCGATTTCTCCTCTTGTCTTTCTTTTCTTCTCGCATCTAGACTTTCATATGTATAGGATGTTGCTCAGTTGTATCTAGAGGCTCTGACTCGTGATGCCAGATTCGTTAAGTGCTGATTTGGTATTATTATGGTTTTCGCACTATTTATTATCATTATCACAGATTGGAATTTTGCTTAACTAATGTTTTAACTTCAAATAACTGATAACTAGCTTCGTATTTTGGGTTTAGAGTGTTCGAAAGGTCGAACTTGCCTAACAAGGTGTTGGGCACCATCACGATCGGAGTTTGGGTCGTGAAAAGTTGGTATTGGAGCCTAGGTTAGTAGGTCTCACGAGTCATGAGTCGGTTTAGTAGTGTCTCGCAGATCGGTACAGAGACGTCTGTACTTATCCTCGGGAGGCTGCAAATCCTTTAGGAAAACTTCATATTCTTGAAATTCTTGTCGTGCGACTTTTTTGATCTGAGAACTAAACTTCTGTATTATATTCTCTCGCAAATGGGGAGAACCTGTGCTACCGAATGTGGAGGACGATCACCAATACCACCCCCTCGAGGTCGTGAATGCGGTCATGGTCGTGGTAGAGGCAGAGTAGCAAAGGCAGCATCTATTGACCCACCAGTTGCCTCAGTTCAGGGCCAGATTCTAGTTGCTGATGCTCCAGCAGCACCTGTGCATGCACCAACAGTGCAATTGTTATTCCAGGTCTCCAGGAGACCTTGGCCCAAATACTATCAGTTTGCACTGGCGTAGCCTAGGAAGTCTCAGCCACCACTACATCGGCTACTTCTCAAGCAAGGGAAGGCAGTCAAACCCCTTGTTCGCATACCCAAGCAGGTGACGTAGGGTTTACAGACACTGGGAGAAGCTCCAGCTCAGCCGGTGGTACTAGTTCAGGATTTTGTGGTCCCGGCTATGCCAGACAGTGTGCAGCATCATCTCGAAAGGTTCAGTAGGCTTTAGCTTCCAATTTTTAGTGGTGCTTAGGGCGAGGATGCCCAGGGTTTTCTTGACAAGTGTTAGCGTATGCTTCGGATGACCGGGATTTTGAAGTCCAGCGGGGTAGCATTCACCACATTTCAGTTCACTGGCGCTGCCTTCACATGGTGGGAGGAATATGAGTAATGTAGGCCGCCAGGTGCAGCACCATTATCATGGCAGGAGTTCTCCACTATCCTTTTGGAGAAGTGGGTACCATGGTCTCAAAGAGAGGAGTTGCGTAGGCAGTTCGAGTGGCTTCGACAAAGAGACATGACTGTGACCCAGTATGAGGCGAGATTTTCTGCGTTAGCCTGTCGTGCCTCATGGATGGTTCCAATCGATAGTGAGAGGTTCAAGAGGTTTGTAGATAGACTTAACTATCACCTTCGTATTCTGATGACTCGAGAGACAATCCTAGGTATTTATTGGGGATGCAGTTGATATTACTAGTGATATTGAGTTGGATCATTGTCGGGATAGAGAAGAGAGGAAGGCCAAGAGGCCTCAAGGTTTTGGTAGCTTTAGTGGTGCTCCGTCTAGGAGTCAATTTTAGTAGAGTAGAGGTCGATCATTCAAGCCTCCTCATCCAGCTCGCTCAAAATATTGTGGGTCATCTTCTGGTCAGGTTTATCAAGGCTCTCAGAAGAGTCAGCCATATCTTAGTGCACTTCCAGTGCAGAGTTTGTCTTATACCCCATCTATTCAGGGTTCAACCCAGCTGAGTGCATCAACTAGCCACTCTAGCGTGAGGGGTTCCCTTCAGTCCTAGTCCTCAGCACCCGGGAGTTTCTATGAGTGTGGTGAGTTCGGGAATATGCAGAGGGAGTGTCCTCGCCGTACAGTTAGTTCATCTTAGCAGAGGGGCCAGCCCTCATCTTCCGGTTCGGTATCTTCAGCACCCGCCCCGCCATCTAGGGGTGAGGGATAGGTAGCTAGGGGCTTCCCTAGATGGGGAGGCTTATCGGGTGGTGGTCAAGCTTGATTCTATGCTTTACAGGGCCAGTCAGATGTTGTTTCTTCGGTTGTTGTTATCACATGTATTATTTCAGTCTGCCACATGGATGCCTCAGTTTTATTCTATCCCATTTTTGCTTATTCTTATGTATCTTCATACTTTGCTCATCATTTGGTTACCACCCGAGGGTGTCTTGCTTTACTTGTGCACGTATCTACATCGGTGGGCAATACTAATATTGTGGACCACGTATATTGGTCCTATCTTATTACTATTGGGGGTCTGGAGACCCGAGTTGATTTGTTACTATTGAGCATGGTAGATTTTGATGTTATTCTAGGCATGGATTGGCTATCTCTATGCCATGCTATTCTAGATTATCACGCCAAGACAGACACTTTGGCTATGCCGAGTGTTCCAAGTATTGAGTGGTGCGTCATGACTGACTATGTTCCCAGTAGGGTGATTTCCTTCCTAAAGTCCAAATGGATGGTTGGGAAGGGTTGTCTATCGTATTAGGCTTTTGTGAGAAATGTTGGAGCTGATACTCCTAGCCTTGATTCTGTTCCCATTGTGAGGGATTTTCCAGATGTGTTTCCAGCAGACCTGCCGAGCATGCCACCGGACAGAGACATTAATTTCAGTATTGGCTTGATGCTGGGCACTCAGCCTATCTCTATTCCTCCCTACCGTATGGCACCAGCTATATTAAAGGAGTTGAAGGAGTAGCTTCAGGAACTCCTAGATAAGGGGTTTATTCGCCAGTGTGTCAACGTGAGGTTCCCCGATCTTATTTGTGAAGAAGAAAGATGGCACAATGAGAATGTGTATTGACTATAGGTAGCCGAACAAGGTGACTGTGAAGAATACGTATCTACTACCCCGTATTGATGATTTGTTTGACCAGCTCTAGGGATCAAATTCATTCTCTAAGACTGATCTCCATTCAAGCTATCACCAGTTGAAGATTAGAGATTGATATATTATAAAGACGGTTTTTAGGACTAGATATGGACACTTTGAGTTTCTTGTTATGTCTTTTGGGCTAACTAATGCCCCAGTCGCATTCATGCACTTGATGAATAGTGTATTTTGGCCATATCTGGATTCATTTTTGATTGTGTTTATTGATGACATCTTAGTGTACTCAAGTAGCTAGGAGGAGCACGCACATCATTTGAGAGTGGTATTACAGATACTAGGGAAGGAGAAGCTTTATGCAAAGTTCTACAAGTGTGAGTTTTGGCTTGGTTCTACGGCTTTCCTGGGGCACGTGGTATCCAGTGATGGTATTCAAGTTGATTCGAAGAAGATAGAGTCAGTGCAGAGTTGACCTAGATCGACCTCAGCCACAAAGATTTGTAGTTTCCTTGGGTTGGCAAGGTATTATCGCCAGTTTATTCAGGGATTTTCTTCTATTGCATCGCTCTTGACCAAGTTGACTCAGAAGGGTGCTCCATTCGTGTGGTTCGAGGAGTGTGAGGAGAGCTTTCAGAAGCTCAAGACATCTTTGACCACAACTTCAGTGTTAGTTCTGCCATCAGCTTTATGTTCTTACACCGTGTATTATGATGCTTTGAGAGGTGGGATCGGATGTGTGTTAATGTAGAAGGGTAGAGTTATTGCATATGGTTCTCGTCAGTTGAATCCCCATGAGAAGAACTACCCTGTACATGATTTGGAGTTTGTTGTTATAGTTCACACTTTGAAGATTTGGAGGCACTACTTATATGGCGCATCTTGTGAGGTGTATACTGATCATCACAGCCTTCAGCATTTGTTCAAACAGAAGGATCTGAATTTGAGGCAGCGTAGGTGGCTTGAGTTACTCAAGAATTATGATATTATCATTTTGTATCACCTGTGGAAGGCCATTGTAATGGCCGATGCTTTGAGCTGGAAGGTGGTTAGTATGCGTAGCCTAGCGTACATTCCAGTTGGGGAGAGGTCCTCTGCAGTTGATGTCCAGGTTTTGGCCACTCGGATGGTGAAGCTGGATATTTCGGAGCCTAGTCGGGTGTTGGCTTGTGTGGTTTCTCGGTCTTCCTTGTATGACCGCATTATAGAACGCCAATATGATGATCCATATTTGCTTGTCCTTAAGGACAAGGTTCAGCATGATGATGTCGGGGATGTGTCTATTGATACTGATGGTGTGATTAGGATGCATAGACGAATTTTCGTGCCCAATGCGGATGGGCTTTGGGAGTTGATAAAGGTGGAGGCCCAAAGAAGGATATTGTGAGTTATGTAGCTTGGTGTCTCAACTGTCTGTAGGTCAAGTGTGAGCACCAGAGGCCTGGTGGTGTACTTCAGTGCTTGGATATTCCCGAGTGAAAGTGGGAGAGGATTACTATGGATTTCGTGAGTGATCTCCCTAAGATAACAAGGAAGTTTGATTCGATTTGGGTGATTGTAGATTGACTGACCAAGTTCGTGTACTTCATTCCGGTGTGTACTACCTATTCTTCGGGGCTATTAGTAAAGATTTCCATCCGGGAGATTGTACGGTTGCATGGGGTCCAAGCTTCCATTATATCAGATAGGGGCACTCAGTTTACTTCCTAGTTTTGGAGGACTTGTCATTGGGAGTTGGGTACACAGGTGAAGTTGAGCACAACATTTCATCCTCAGGTGGATAAATAGTCCGAGCGTACCATTCAAATATTGGAGGACATGTTACCTGCTTGTGTTATTGATTTTGGAGGTTCTTGGGCTGATTTCTTGCCTCTTGCAGAGTTTACTTACAACAACAACTATCAATCCAGCATTTAGATGGCGTCATATGAGGCCTTATATGAGAGACAGTGTAGATCTCCGGTTGGTTGTTTTGAGCCCGGTGAGGCTATATTAGGGACAAAGTTGGTTCAGGATGCCTTAGATAAGGTGAAGGTGATCTAGGAGAGACTTTGTACAGCTCAGTTGCGTCAGAAGTGTTATAGTGACCAGAAGGTTCGAGATGTATCTTATATGGTGGGAGAAGAGGTCTTGTTGAAGGTTTCACCCATGAAGGGCGTTATGAGGTTTGGGAAGAAAGGGAAGCTAAGCCCGCAGTTCATAGAGCCTTTTAAAATTCTTAGGAGGATTGGGGAGGTGGCCTATTTGCTTGCTTTGCTACCCAGCCTGTTGGGAATTCACCCGGTGCTTCATGTATCTATGCTCCAGAAGTATGTTGGCAACCCATCTCATGTGTTGGACTTCAGTACAGTACAGTTGGATGATGAATTAACCTACGATGTGGAGCCAGTGGCTATTTTGGGTCGTCGGGTTCGGAGACTGAGGTCAAATGATATAGCTTCAGTGAAAGTGCAGTGGAGAGACCGACCCGTGGAGGAGGCTACTTGGGAGACAGAGCGAGAGATGCGGAGCAGATATCCTCACTCGTTTAAGACTCCATGTATGTTTCTTGACCCGCTCGAGGATGAGCGTTTACTTTAGTTGCGGAGGATGTGACGAACCGGCCCGTCATCACGTGAGTTACCGCCCCGTTTTCCCTGTATTATATTTCTTTATGTTTAAATATCCTTATTAGAGTTGATCGGGTAGAGTTAGATTGGTTTTTGTAGGAAACGAGGCACTTAGCCTCTTAGAAGGAAGCTTGTTTGGGAAAAGTCAATCGCAAGTTGACTATATAGTTAGAGGGCTCGGATGTGAATTCCGGTTATTCAGTTAGCTTCGGGGGATGATTTGTTACTTAGGAGTGCGATTGGAATTGAATTTGAAGGCCCGGTGTAGAATTAGGCTTGAATTGGCGAAGTTCGAATTTTGGCGAATTCCGGTTGATAGGTGGGATTTTGATTCAAGGGTTGAAATGGAATTCCGAGAGTTGCAATAGCTCCGTTAGGTGATTTTAGTTATGTGTACAAACTTTGAGGTCATTTGGATGTCGTTTGGTCAGGTTTTTGATCGAATGTGAGTTTCAGAAGTTTGAAGAAAACTTAGGATTTAATCTATGGTGAACTGATGATTTTTGTGTTGTTTGACGTGTTTTGATGATTGGAACAAGTTTGTATGAAGTTTTGAGGTATGATGGTGTTTTTGGTTGAGGTCCCGGGGCCTCGTGGTGATTCTGGGTGATCAAACGGACCATTTTGGACTTGAGGGGATTGCCAGTTTTTCCCAGCTGTAGTGTTGCATAAGTCCCTTCTTGGCGTTTGCGTGGGTGTGCCGCGAACGCGTAGGGAAAAGTTGAGAGGGCAGGAAATCCTTCATCACATTCGCGTTTGGGCTACGTGTTCGTGTAGGTGAAAGTCATGGTGAACCGCGTTCGTGGTGCTGGGCACACGTTCGCGTTGCAGGAGGTAGGGACCCAGCCTAGTTACTCTTCACGTTCACGGTTGAAGAGACGTGTTCGCGTAGGTCTGGGGGCCTAAGCCTTCACGTTTGCGGGAGACCAGAAGCGTTCATGAAGGGCATTTTTCTTAGAGGGGAAAATTGCGTATCTCGAATGCGAGAGGACCCTCGCATTCGCATAGAAGGAATTGGGCAATCAGTAAGGGTTAATTAAAGACATTTCATCCGCGACGCATTTGCTATTTCCTCCATTTTTGAACCAGCTCAAGAGCCTTTTGGTAGAAATTGAAGAGGGTTTTGACGGGAATCGATTGGAGGTAAGTCTCGACCTAGAAACACTATTTTATTGAGGAATCCACCTTTAATTCTTGGAAAATTGGGTGAAAGATTGAAGAACTAGGGCTTGGGTTTTTAAATGAGAAATTGGGATTTAAGGGAGTATTTGGACTTCGATTTTGATGAGTTTTATTTGTACGGACTCGTGGCGAGACGAGGAATCCAGTGTTGTGAATTTTGTAATTTTTTTAGAAGTGGGCCTGAGGCTCGGGTTTTGCAAACTTCGTATTTTTTGGTATTTTTTGAGTTCTTTCAGGTGGGTTATGTCCTATTAGCTTATTATAACGTATTGATTTGGGATGGAAGCGTAAGGCGAGCTAGGATTTCGGCCGTCTTGAGGTGAGTAATGGTTATAAATGATGTTCTGTGGGTTTGAAACCCCGTATTTGCACTATGTAGTGCTATGTTGAGATGATATGCGCGTTGTATGATGAATGTTGTGATGTTACCGGTAGGGATTCAGACTCGGTCCATCCAGATTGATGACACTACTGTTCTTTTGACTGAGCCTGAGTTATGATCAGTATATTTTGGGCTAGTTGCCATGTTTGGTGCCTTGTGCCGATCTGTAGAACCCTTAGGGGACATATTGAGCTAGTTGACCTCACTTTACCTGTTGAAATCATACTCTCCCGCATATCCTTAGCTGTTAAACATAATATGAACCGGCCTTAGCAATTTGCACTCTAAACGAGGAATACCTGGGGTTGGAAACCTTGTCTTAGCTGAATGGGCCCGAGAGGCCAAGTCTATATTGACTGAGAGGGGTCAAGGACCACATAGTGAGGGTATTTGATATACACTAGATCGAGCTGCACGCCGCATCATCAAATATATATATATACATATATGGATCAGACTACACGCCGCTGTAGTATATTATATGGATCGGACTGCATGCCATGTAGTATAGTATATGGATCGGACTGCACGCCGCAGTATTATAGTGCTTGGGCTGTAGGAGCCCCTCCGGAGTCTCCACGCCGCAGTATTATAGTGTTTGGGTTGTAGGAGCCCCTCCGGAGTCTGCACACCCCCAGTGAGCGCAATCGACTATTATTATTGGATCGGGATGCGCACCACAGTAGTATATACTATTATTGGATCAGGCTGGGCGCCTCAGCAGTGTTGGTAAATTTTCGAATTTTGAGGAACATTCACCTGTTTTTCCCTACTTAGCTGTTATTCACTACCTTTACTATTAGTTATAGAACTGTATAGTATTCTTACGGGAATTCTTACTTTCAGTTGTTATTTATTGCTATTACTCACTGAGTCAGAGTACTCACTTTACTCCCTGCATCTTGTGTAGATACAGGGATCCTGGAGGCATAGCTGAGTCATTGTTGCTGCCTTAGCTATTTTATCAGAGTCATCGAGGTAGCTGACTGATGTCCGCGGGACACGATTTCTCCTCTTGTCTTTCTTTTCTTTCGCATCTAGACTTTTATATGTATAGGATGTTGCTCAGTTGTAACTAGAGGCTCTGACTCGTGACGCCAGATTCGTTAGGGGATGATTTGGTATTATTATAGTTTCCACATTGTTTATTATCATTATCACAGATTGAAATTTTTCTTAACTATTATTTAACTTCAAATAACTAATAAGGAGCTTCGTATTTTGGGTTGAGAGTATCGAAAGGTCGGGCTTTCCTAACACGGTTTTGGGCGTTATCACGACCGGAGTTTGGGTCGTTACACTTAATTAGTTGTCTTAATACATTATTGAATCTATTCAGCTTCGCCACTATCTTATACTTTTTCTATCCTTGGATATGTTATTTCCAGTTTCCTTCTACCTTGCTCATAAAATGATGTATCCATACTCTACATATTGGAATATCGGAATTACTTTTGTCTTGGTCTATCATTCCCTTCCCATTGAATTATTGCTAGATTGTGATCATATTCTCCTGCTAGCAAATACTATACTTCAGTAATTGGTAGTTTGTTAACCCGTTCTGCATTTATAAGAACTCTATCAATCATGCTCATTACTCCGTCCTTACCTTCCTACTTATTACTCCAGGTGTTGTAGCATCCTGATGATTTCATTTTCTGTAGTCCATAGTATTCCACACATTTCTTCAAGTCTTTGATTTCTACATTATGTTACTTTACTTACCACTCTCTCCTCTTTTTTGCTAATTGAGTTCAAATCCCTCATTATTGCTTATGCTACATTCATTTGATCTCCTATGCGCCAGATGTCTCTCCATAATTCAGTTCTTTGTGCCCGATCATTGAATCCGTATATCATTGTAATGTTCATACTTTTTCCTGCACTCCTATGTGTCAATGTACTGTGAATAAGTTGTTCTATAACTTTTTCCACATGTATAGTAAAGACTTGAGGTCTCCACAACAACCATATCCTTTCTGCATTATGCTTTGCATGATTAGTAGTATATGACCATCCAGTACATAGATTAAGAGCAGCTTTGTTGGCCTTAACTCTCTTAATCTTAGTTTTTAGGAGCCCAAACATTCCAACTTGTTGTCTCTGAAGGAGCATGTTCATTTCCTTCTGTTTAGTTGGTCTATTTAGTCCCATAGAGTTCCAGAATCACATTCTATCCATTAGGGCATTGTGGTTAAGGCCCCTTAACCTGCCCTTTTGTATTCCTTCCTCTTTGTTTTGAGTACCTCTTCCCTTTCTTGTTCTACTTCATCAATTCTAGTATTACTTCTATTTCTCATATAAGTGTCCATATTTCTGTTTTGCTGATCATTGGCTTTTTTTTCTCCATGCCTTTTTCCTTCTACCACTTGCCATTTGTCTTGCTCCATTACAATTCTGCGTGCTTCCTCTCCCTGCATCATTTTGTCATTTTGTTCCTCTGCAATTTTGCTCTATGGCCATTTCTTTCTCTTACCTCTTTTCCTTCTATATCTCCTTGTTATTGCTTTATTTTTTGTTTTCTATTATATTTCTGTTCTTCTCCTTTTAAGCTTCCGCTCTTATTTGTTTCCTGCATTCCTTGATATCGTGTACATAGTTCCCACAAGCTGCACAATATACTTGTTTCCATTCATAATACACTTATGTTCCATGATTGCACCCCATTCATTCTCAAACATGATTACTTCTAGAATTTCCTGACCTTCTTCCACTTCAACTAGAATTCTAGCAAATTGGAGCCTCTACTTCTGTGTTGTAGCCCTATCAGCTTTCAGTGGATTCCCTATTATCCATGTTATTTTTGTTAGTTCATGTTGTCCCCAATATTTGATATCTAAGCTCATTAACCTAACCCACACAGGTATTATCTCGATCATCTGTTTGTTAAACTTTACATCCCGTCTGCATGGCTTCACTACCATAGGTTTTTTATCAAACATTCTTATTCCTTCTTCAACTGCTTTCTCTTTACTTTCTAGAAAGTGAAATCTCACTATAAACACTCCTCGATTCACTTATGCAATTTTATCAATTCTTAGATTTTCCCGTATCCTTTTGAAATAACATTTCATCACAATTTGAGGAGGATTTGAACCAAGTACATAACATATAACTGCCGATTTCCAGTATATTAGTTCATCATTAATGTCATCCATAATGATTTTCACATTTCTTGTTATTTGTTCCTCTCCTCTTAGTTAGATCATATCCTTCACTCGATTCTCCTTTTCCTACTATTTTACTCTAATTCATCTCAGTTTTTGCATGGCTATGTTCTTCAGTTAGATTTAGTTTGTTTACCTCATCCTATGCTTGATCTACCCAGGGTTTGCTAATCGGTGTGCTTTCTGCCATTGTTGCTGGTGTCTCTATCGATTCCTCCAAATCTAGTGGTGCAATTTCTTGAATTACATTAAGATTTCTGAATTTCCTCGCTTCCAATGATTGTGGAACTCATCGTGGATCTTTTCCTGTTATCTCTATCTTATTTGTGCTCCTTCCTCCTCCAGATTTGGACTTCCTCACTATTTCAGTTGCCTGAGAGGAAGTTTAGTTTCTAGAGAGAGAAAGTTTAATAACACTTTCTATTTAAAAAAAATATGGTCTTAAAAAAAAGGTTGCGCTAGTTTAAGCCACCCCGAAAAACCATTGCCTAAAGCTGAAAAGTATGCCCTTTGATCAAATGCCGAACTTTTTGGTAGTTTAGGCCACACTAAGAAAGAAAAATATTTAGTGGTACGGAATTTAGAGGACCCATAATTGCTTTGCTTCATACATGCCATTTCTTTAAAGATTTTGAAAACGAAGCAAAAGGTCTATAAACACTAAGAAAATGATGGAGGATATATAAGGTTATCGCTCCTCTGATGACTCGAACTCAGGACTCTAAGATTATAGGTGGGGGGTGCTGACTCTAAGATTATTGATGGGGTGTTGACTATCTGAGGAACACCCTCTTATCCCACCCCACACTTTACCCTCCCCCCTCCCCCCCCCACCCCACAAATTCTTTTCTTCCGTTAGTTTAACAATATAATAAAAAATATAAAGTCAAACTTCTCTATAATAGCTCATTTGTTCTCATATTTTTGTATATTTATAATGATTGGTGGTTATGCACCTAGACAAATATTTGATATTTAAATATTATTTGAATGTATAGACAAAAATAATCAAATGAAAACTTAATTAAACTTCAGTACGTATTCTTCAAATCTAAAACCTTACACAAGATGGAAAGCTTTGGTCTAGCAACAATTATGCATCAATCCCAAACAAGTTAAGGATGGAAAACTTTTATCCAATAGAATTAAAATATGTTTAAATTTTTCAATAAAATAAAAAATTTAATTATAAAAGTATGTACCAACGTTATATTGTTCATCATATGTGGCCCACTAAAGTTTCAAAATATTTGGTCAAAGTCCCTAGACCTATTATTGGTATTTTTAGAGTCTATTTATATAGGGATAATTTTACAAAGAATATATTGTTATAAAGATAGATGTTGTTGCTATAGATAAAAAGTTATTATAAAGATAAATATAATATAAAAAATTAAATCAAAAACGTAATTTTTATAATAAAGTATTATTATATATATTAGTTATTATAGAGAAATTTTACTGTATTTGAAAGAGATCATGAAAAAAATTTGACAATAAAATAGCCGTATTTTTACTTCTTTTCGGTACCTTATTGTAAACTGGGTGTTGACTTTGTTAGATAAAAGGAAAATGATCAAATATATCCCTCTACTTTATTATATTATTCCTATTTACCCTCTGCAATACTATCGAGTATTTTCCCTCACCGTTAGCAAAAGTTTTAAATTTACACTTTAACCTAATGGAAACCCCCAATTCCCTTCTATTTACTGCAATTGTTCCTCAGAAATCAGTCATCTCTTTTATGTGATCCACCAGAGAAGGAAAAAAAGTCCATATTATAAAAATGGGAGTGTGGAATTATTGCATAATTACGATAATGGGGGATAAATTTCATGCGGAATACTGAACAAAAACAAAATTAATGGCTAAATCTTAACAACGAAGAAGTTAAGGGTCGTGACAGTATATATAGGGATAAGCTAGAAAAACTGCTGCTAGAAATATGTTGTGATGATCAGATAGGCCATCTTATATTTTAGAACCTAATTTAGTATTTCGAAGACTCTAAAAACCTCATTTTAGACTTCCTCGACTTTCTTGAGCAGTCCAGGTGTTTTTCCAAAAGGCATACATGTTAAAAACTGATAAAATATGAAAAGTTTGCGTTAAAATTTATTTGACTTCAGATAACGTTTGGGGTAAACAGACTCAACATTTAAAATCCATATGTTGACGATCTTGGCGGGTTCGTATCATTTTTTGGGTCTTGGGCGTATGCCCAGAATCAAATTCTAAGGCCCTAGCTCAAGTTATCACATTTTGTTAAAATTTGAAAGTATAAAATCTTAATGACTTTGAAAGTTTGATCATTATTTGAATTTATTGGTATCGGGTACATACTTTAGTTTCCGTTCCTGGTATATGTCCATTACTATATTTATGACTTGTCTATCAAATTTGGTGAGAAATAGAGTTGGTTTGACCTATTTCGAATGTTCGGTTGTTAAAATAAAATTTTCAAAGTTTTCTTGAAAATTTCATATGATTTGGTGTTCAATTCATAGTTCTAGGAGTTATTTTGAAAATCTGATCGTGCGAGCAAGTTCGTATGATTTTTGTGGACTTGTGTGAATGTTTGATTTGGTTTCCCGAGGGCTCGGAAGAGTTTCAGATAGGCTACAACGTGATTTTGGACTTAGAAACATTGCTGGTGTGCTTCAATTCTTATGGAGGACTGAGACCTCGCAATTTTGCAAGGTCAGGCTTCGTATTTACGATAAATCCTTAATTTTTGCGAAGAGGTGTGTGTCAGCACTAAGTTCACATTTGTGATCATTTGGTCGCAATTGCGAGGAGGCCACTATTTGCAATTGCGAACAAGTCATCGCAATTGTAATGATAGCAAGAATTGTGAGACTTCATATTTGTGAAGAAAAGCTCACATTTGCGGGTGTGAGAAAGCACGGGAGAAATATTATTAATTATCTAAAGTTTTGTACAATCCCTATTTATATAGAGTGATTACATAATAATAGGTATCTACTTTCCAATGTGGAATACTATACATGACTAACCACTTAACTCTCTCCCTCAAGCAGGTGCATATTGATCATATGTACCGGGCTTGTTATATATGTAACTAATACGTGAATCAGTAAGAGAGTTAGTGAAAATATCTACTTGTTGATCAGTCGACTTCACAAACTTCGTACCAATATCTCCTGAGAGTATATTTTATCTGGCAAAGTGACAGTCGATCTCCATCTGTTTAGTCCTCTCATGGAACACTAGATTTGACGGAATATGAAGAGCAGTTTGATTATCACACACACTAGTTCCATCTTGCTAATTTCTCCAAACTTCAACTCATTGAGCAACTTCTTGACCAAGATATCTCACACGTTGCCATAGCCATGGCCTGATATTCGGCTTCGGTGCTAGATCGAGAAACTACTTTCTATTTCTTACTCTTCCAAAAGACCAAATTACCTCATACTAGAACACAATATCCAGTCAGAAGGTGATCCTGCCCAATAAGCATCTGTGTACCCAACAATATCCTCGTGGCCTCAATCCTCGAGTATTAATCCTTTACTTAAAGCTGTTTTTATGTACCGAAGAATGGGTACAACTGCATCCAAGTGACTACCATAGTGATAATCCATCAACTGACTTACAACACTCACCGAAAAAAAAATGTCAGGTTTTGTCAATGTGAGGTAATTCAATTTTTAACCAACCTTCTATATCTCGTAGGATCTCTAAGAAGCTCTCCTTATCCGAGCAGAAGCTTAGAATTCGGATCCATAGGAGTGTTAATAGGCATGTAGCCCACCATTCCAGTCTCCTCAAGAATGTCTAAGGGATATTTCCGTCAACCAACCTTCTATATCTCACAGGTCTCTAAGGGGCTCTCCCTGTTTAGGCAAAAGCTTAGCATTCGGATCCATATGAGTGTCAATAGGTCTGCAACCCATCATTCCAGTCTCCTCAAGAAGTAATGCATACTTCCGCTGTGAAATAATAACACCTAAGCTAGACAGAGGGGCCTCAATACCTATAAAATACTTCAATCTACTCGGATCCTTAGTCTGAATGTGCTAAAAGAAATGTTGCTTTAGATTAGTAATACTAATACCATCCTGATCATTTCTAGTAATAACAATATCATTAATATAAACCACTAGAAAATACAGAGATTAGGAGCAAAATGTCGATAAAATATAGAGTGGTCAGCTTCACTACGAGTCATGTCAAACTCTTGAATAACTATGCTGAACTTGCCAAACCAAGCTCGAGAGGACTATTTAAAACCATATAGTGACTTGTGCAATCACATACTAGACCACTAGACTCTCCAAAGTATGGAGGATACAGTGGCACTCCTGAAGAAAACCCTAGGCTTCCTCTGATGATAGTCCATTAAAAGTAGGAGGGTGGTACTTCTTGTACCCCTCGAGCCAGAGCTACTCGTCTTTAGAAATTATTGCACTACCCTCGGTTCGAACTGGGGCTATTGGCTGCACTGGTATGACATTTGTAACCTGGTCGACCTAAAGCTGCTGCTCTGAGATATGGGCGGCCAGAGTTTGTGCTCCTCCCTCGGCCTGAGATGTGGTAGGAGCAAGTGAGATCAACCCTGCCAGAGTCAAAGTGTAGAACATGCTCAAAACCTGTACAAGGGTCTTCTAATAAGCTGGTGCAGTAACAAGCATCTTAGGTGTTTATGCTCCAACTGGAGCTACTAATGGCTCCTCTGTATGAGCTCGTGCAGGGGCTCTAGCTGCACCACGTGGATGTTCTCGGCCTCTACCTCAGCCCCGACCTTTTGTGGTTCCAGCAATGGGCACAGGTGTTTGGTCATCTGATCCGGCTATACGTGTCCTCAGAATGTATGAGAATAGAAGATAGAAGTTAAGAATTCCAAAGTCAACAATTTTGCATGATAAGGAATGAAAGAAGTGAAATTTTCCTAATAGTTTCATAGCCTCATGAAGATAAGTACAGATGTCTCCGTACCTATCCGCACGATCTAATAAATCTGCTTGTGACTCGTAACACCTATGAACCTAAAGAGCTGCTACCAACTTGTCATGACCCAAACGTCCATTTGTAATATATCGCGATGACACATAGTCTCTAAGAAAAGGTAATACTAACAGTTGTGGTATAACTAAAGAAAACAAAAATTATTCAAGTAAACCAACAACTCCGAGTATAAACATTTCCCAAAGATCTAGTACAAGTCACAAGCTCTAAGAAATTGTTCTAACTATCTATATACATCAGTAACTAGGAAAAATAAAGGAGAAACGACATTGAAGGATAGAGGGGGGCTCCGAGATCTGCTGACGCTGGTAGATATAACTTGAAGTCTCCGTAGCAGCAACAAGTATTATCCATTAATAGTTGGGCCAGTAGGAGGCACCTGGGTCTGCGCACAAAATATGTGTAGAATAGTATCATGAGTACACCATAACAGTAACTGGTAAGTGCCAAGCCTAACCTCGGTAGAGTAGTGACGAGGTCAGGTCAGGGCCGTATTGGAAAATAATAATTTAAGGCAGAAAATATAGCAATATAATAAGAGACTGGAAATTTAGTAAGAAGAAATTATGCAAAGGTAATGGCACATTACATAGAGATAAACAACAAGACCACTGTTGAGGTACACCTCGTATTCCCAAAAGTAAATACTCAACAGGGGATCTCCTGAGGTACCGCCTCGTAGTCCCAAAAATAAATATGCAACGAGGATCTCCCAAGGTACAGCCTTGTAGTCCCGAAAGTAAATATTCAATATGGGATCTCCCAAGGTACCGCCTTGTAGTCATAAAAGTAAATATGCAACAAGATATCTTCCGAGAGATCGCCTCGTACTCCCAAAATTAAACACACAGTTCGGAACTGATGGAAAACAACAATTAACAGCAAGAATCCTAATGTTTAATACTAAATACAAAATTAGTAAGGAGCAGGAGTTCAACAAAACATGCTGCACAGATTTCATTTAGGGATTTAGACACGTACACATGTGATGTTAGGCTAAAAACCCGTGCTTTAACCGTAGTATTACATTCTACTTACTGCATTTTTATGTGCGTTTGAGTTCAAATGATAGTGAATTGCACTTGATACGTGTTTTATGCCTTGCAGGAAGTGATCCTGAGCTAAAAAGTTAATTTGGAGCTAAATTGATCAATTTGGAGCTTTGAAGTCTGAGTAAAAGCCAAATACATTAAGCCGAGATCGTGTTCGGAGGTCGTGTACCACCGGATGTTAAAAGAGGAAAAAATAAGTTCACTATGAGAAACTTTCACTACCGCACCGCATGGGGCGCCGCAAGGCGCGGAACAGCAGTGTAAAATTGTGCCTGACTCAAAAATATGAAGTTGCAGATAAAATTCACTACCGCGCCGCATGGTGAGGTTCATCCTGCGGTGCTACTATTCAATTTTTACAAAGCAAAGTCCTAGTTCGCACAGGAAAAGGTGTTTTCATCTAGGCCCGACCCTACTTGGTGTAAATACATGTAAAAATACTATTTTGAGGAGGTTGGACATACTTTTGACACAGATTGTACCTAAGGGGGCAGAGACACAATAGGAGAAATACGGGGAATTCTTCTACGAGTTTTTCCTTCCTCTTCCTATTTTTCGTTGTTGGTTATGATTTTTAGTACGGTAGTTCTACATGCTATTATGAATAGCTAATTTGTTCTCTAGTGTTTTGATGAAACCATTTGTAGGATAAATTCTTGTTATATTTATATAATTGAGCCGTAGTATTTTCTCTATTTGTTTATTATATTTAATGGACAGGATCATCAATTAGCAGTGTCTATTTAGTGTGCATAACTCGGAAGAGTGTATATTTAGGTAGTTGTTGCACAACATCACGTCCAATGTATAAAAAGGATCTATAAATGCGGGTTCAAAAGCAG
Organism: Nicotiana noctiflora; assembly: GCA_032618575.1. Taxonomy (NCBI): domain Eukaryota; kingdom Viridiplantae; phylum Streptophyta; class Magnoliopsida; order Solanales; family Solanaceae; genus Nicotiana; species Nicotiana noctiflora. The sequence continues at coordinate 400,106 of JASVEL010012455.1, read as the reverse complement.
AATTAGGGATAACGAAGCCTTGGGTGCAATCTAAAGTAAGATGTGATAAACAAAGCCAGCTAGCGTAACTCGGTATAGTGCGTCTAGTAAATTATGGTAGTTACTCGGGAGATAGTTATGATAGTCAGAGCGCTCATGATTGATAGTGAATACTAAGGCAAATTTATGGAAAATATAGCGGGAATAATTCCGACAATTGGGAAAATCATAACTCTAGGCCTCTTTAATCTTGACTCCAATCCTTATCCTTGTTAATTGATAGTTTTACGGCTTTCTAAATTTGTTAGTTAATTAGTTCTTTGTGGGATTCGACTCCACAATTGTAAACTAGATTATATTTGCAACGACCGCTTAGTCCTTTTATAGGCATAGTTGGACGTGATCAAATTTTGGCGCCGTTGTTCAAATACTATGTAATGACCCAACCGATCGTTTTGAGCTACGGTGCGTCATTCAGTAGTTTGAGGCCATGAGCAGCTTCATCTCACGTATATTGACTTGTGTGTATGGTCAGAATTAATATTCAAGAAGTTTGGAGTCAAATCTAAATGGAAATTCTCCTTTTGAAAGCTTAAAGTTGAAGAAATGAACTAGGATTGGAATTTTTAGTAAATGACCTTGGAATTGGGATCTGAAAGTTCCAGCATGCTCGTATGATGATTTTGAAATTGGGCGTATGTCCAGATTTGATTTTTGATAACCCGTGAGCATTTCGGCATATATGGTGGAAGTTAGTATTTTAGAAGAATTTCATAAATTTGGGTTGGAAGGCAGTTTACAGTTATAGATGTCCATTTAGGATTCCAAGACTGGGAATAGATCCGTACGGTGATTTGGGAGTTGGAAACGCGATCGGAAGTGAATTCGGATGTCCGGAGGTCATTTTGAAGTGATTTGGCTAAATATAGGAATTTGAAGGTTTATGAGAAAATTCGACCGGAAGTGAAAAATTTGATATCGGGGTCGGAATGCGATTCTGAAAGTTGGTGCAAGTCCGTAATGTCGAATTTGACTTGTGTGCAAACTTTGAGTCAATTCGGATCGATTTTGGTAGGAAATGGGACAATTAATCTCTTTAAGGAAAGCTTAAGTTGGAAAAGTCAACCCAACGTTGACTTATGAGTTAGAGGGCTCGGAACTGAATTCCGATGATTCGGTTAGTTTCGGGGGATGATTTAAGACTTAGGAGCGCAATCGGAAGTAATTTTGGAGGTCCGGTGAAGAAGTTAGCCTATTTTGGCGAAGTTGGAATTTTGGCGGAATCCGATCGATAGGTGATATTTTGATCCGGGAGTCGGAATGGAATTCCGACAGTTGCAGATAGCTTCCTTAGGTGATTTTGGATATGTTTGCAAATTTTCAGGTCATTCGGACATCGTTTGGTCGGGTTTTTGATCGAATGTGAATTTTGAAAGTTTAAGTTTAAGTTTGAATCGAATTCTAGGATTTTGGTGATTTTTGATGTTTAAGGCAGCGTTTTTATGATCCGAGCAAGTTTGAATGAAGTATTAGGTTGAGTTTGAGTTTTTGGTTGTGGTCCCGAGGGTCTCGGGTGTGTTTCGGATGCCCAACGGGTCATTTTTGGAAGATTTTTGCCGTTTTGAGCATAAATGTAATGATCCAAAGGTCTAATTTTAGTTCTAGAGATCCAAATTTGATTTCGAGAGTTCGAGAATTTAAATAATGAATTATAGGACTGATCCGGAAATTTTGGTTTAATTTCATCAAGTCGCGATTGGGTTTTTGACGCGAAATGTGATTTAATTGTTTAACGAGCGAAATTGATGTTGCACTGAGCAAATGAGATCCAAATTTAGTTTTGTTTGAACCACTGGATCCGTATCGAAATTACGGAGCCATAGGAAAAAGAATCGTCAAATTCCGAGTTCGTATGACGGAGTTAAAGCTATTTTAGTAAAAATAAAAGTTGCTGCAATTATTTTGGATAGCTGCTGCATTTATTTAGCAGCGTGAACAGTACCGGGCACGCGTGAACAGTGTTCCGCACGTGTGAACAGTGCTGGACGCATGAACAGTAATCGGGAAAAAGAAAAATTTGGTATTTTAGCCACATCTTGAGTTCTAGAGCTCCAATTGAGGTGATTTTCGCGGGGTTGTTCTCGTCTCAACAAGAAGGTAAGTTTTATGGCCTAATTACGTTATTTTATCATGGAATCCTTGAGTATTTCACTGTTAATGGAAGATTAAAGAGGGATTTTAGCTCTAGGCCTAAATTATAGAAAATCATTGATTTGAATGGGCAAACGGGGTCCGATTTTGATAAATTTTATATGCACGGACTCGTGTTGAGATAAGGAACCCGAATATATAACTTTTGTAATTTTTCGAGAAGCGTGCTAAAAGTCGGGTTTTGGCAACTTGTGGGTTTTGGTGTATTTTGAATTGTTTCGATTGGGTAATACCCAATTGGCCTATTTTGATGTAATTCTATTGATTTTTATCAGATACTACACCTGTGGAGGTCGATATTCGTGGCAAGAGAGTTGTCTCTTAGTGGTTTTGTACCGGAGTCGAGGTAAGTGGCTTGTCTAACCTCGTGTGGGGGAACCTTTACCCCTAGGATATTATGTGATAGTTTAAATGCCTTGTACGCGAGGTGACGAGCGTGTACATGCGCTGGTTGTTGTAACTCACTTTACTTGAATTGTTCAATTCGTGATATTCCTATTCTTAATTTATTAAATTGTGACATTCACCTGGTATTCGTTAGGGAAGCATGATTAGGTAGGATTTATCTGTCTAATTGCCTAATTGTCCTACTTGAACTTCTTGATAATTGTTGGCACTAGTCCTCGGTGGAGTTATAGTTAAGCATATTATATTTCTCTCTGTGTATTCCTTTACTTGCTGTGTTTGTGGACCGCGGGTTCAATTCCCGGAGATCCAAGGGCTGCGGGTTCGATTCCCAGAGACCCGGATTGCTATTGTTTGTGGATTGCGGGTTCAATTCCCGGAGATCCAAGGGCTGCGGGTTCGATTCCCGGAGACCCGAAGTTTATTGATGAGTTATTGGTAGGGACTACGGGTTCGATTCCCGAGATCCTGAGTTATTGGTAGGGACTACGGGTTCGAATTCCCGAGATCCTGAGTTATTGGTAGGGACTGCGGGTTCGATTCCCGAGATCCTGAGTTATTTGTAGGGACTGCGGGTTCGATTCCCGGAGATCCCGAGTTATTGATTATTTATCGAGACATGGGCTGCGGGTTCGATTCCCGGAGACCCAGAGGTACTGTCAATGGGACTGTGGGTTCGATTCCCACAGGTCCCGGACTTGTTTTATTGAGTTGGTTATTTGTTGTTAGCTTAATTGTAGACGGTTGCAGTAATCATCTGATTGTTGTTATTTCGGAAATTATTATCATTTAAACTGCTTATTATTGTTATCATCATTATATTATTGTTTCTCAGTAGGGCCCTGACCTTCCTCGTCACTACTCCATCGAGGTTAGGCTTGGCACTTACTGAGTACCGCCGTGGTGTACTCATGCTACTCTTCTGCACACTTTTGTTGTGCAGATCCAGGTACATCGGGACAGGCTCATATTAGGTGATTCAGCAGCATTTTGGGAGACCTCGAGGTATGATCTGCTACGTCCGCGGATCCGGAGGCCTTCCTTCTATTCTGATAGTATTAGTAGATGTTTTCTCTCATGTCGTTGTTAGATACTCTTCACACATAGAGCCACAGTTGTATACTCTCTTTTAGTCTGTGTTGCCCGTGAGATTCCGGATCTTGGTAGTGTTTACACAGTGTGTTGACGGATGTATGTGCCAAGTGGCACGGATTACATATCTTTTATGCTATCTTTCTGTTGTTTCTTATCTAAGTGTCCATAGCTTGTATATTCCGCAACGTGTTAGGCTTACCTAGTCGTGGGGACTGGGTGCCATCACGACATGTTCACGATTGGTGAACTAGGGTCGTGACAAGTTGGTATCAGAGCTCTAGGTTCGTAGGAGTCACGGGACACGGACCGGTTACTTAGATTCTCGTTGATCGATACGGAGACGTCTATATTTATCTACGAGGGGCTATGTAACTGTTTAGGAAACTCTTCAATTCTTTGAATTCCTTATCGTGCGTCATTTATTCAGTTGGAGCTTATGTTATATTTTCTTTTGCATCCACTCGTGTATTGAAATTGCGCACTCGGTATCAAGTATGCACCGACAGTTCGTGACACTGCAGAGAGATCTCAAGGGAGTCAAGAATTTACTCAACCATTGTTACCGCGTGTCATCCATATCGATAGTGCAAGAGAATTGAGAGATCTTCAATTGTGCACATGGGGGTGCACTAAGTTCTGACATTCGATTGATAAGTACGGTCTTGAGAAGGTTTACTGAACTGCCTAATCGTCACAGCAATGGTAGAATCACAAGGTGGATGTAGATCTAAAGATAGTATGTGGTAATAAAGACTATATGGTTCATATGAGATATCTATTTAGCAAAGGATTCAGCCAGCAGAGATACTGGGGGGATATGAGTTTAACTGTCTTAAGAAGGACATGTGCCAAACGAATGTCTTGGGCTGTCTTATGATGAAGACGTACAAATGATAAAGGCTATTGTCATGGATTAGCAAGATGTGTCTTATGGCTTCGTGCCAAGTGAAAGGATTTTACTATCAACGACCAAATTATGGGTCATGTATCATATCAGATTTGGCTTGCGCCGTATTTAAGTGCTATTCAAAAGTTCTTTGAAACTGGCACATAGGCAAGAGTTGAGGCTTGTATGGTATGATGTTGGGACTTTTGATGTTCCTGTATCCCTAATAAATTCTACCTTTCATTATCGGCAGGGAAGATTTCGGTGAAGGCTACATGGTGCTTCGTAGGTGTGAGAATCATAATATGTCTTAAGCCATCGCGGTAAGTAACGTTCGATGCATGGAGCGAGAAGATGTTTGGTTGTATTGGGATGAGGTCATACCCTATGGTGTTAGAGTGCTAATAGAGCACAGGTGGTTATATTCGTTGGATCAAGTGAGTTGCAGTTGAATAATAGTAAATGACTCGAGAGAATGGTTCTAATGTGTTCGAGAGTCGTGTAATAGTGGCTTTAGGCTAAGTGGGAGAGTCCCACCGCTTAAGATTGGGTTGCATGGTTAATTACCTGTGTGAATTATGGATATTAGCGTATTAATGGGTTATTTGCAGCTACGGAAAAAGACCATGAGTGGTAATTTAAGTATATGAATTGTTGAATGCATGTTATGGTTAGCCTTGTTGGCTCATGTTCAAACTTGAGGGAAAATTTATGATTTATGCCTCGTATTGGTGCAGGCTTCGCGGGAAGTAATTCCGCTGGGTGCTTTATCGAGAGGGTATTCATATGTTATAAAGAAATTCAGTAGAGTTGGTTGCGTACTGGGGCAAGTTAGAACCGGATGGTTCTCAATAGCGGTCCTAGTGAATTCAAGAGGTAAAGGGTAGTGCCTGATAATTTTGAATCATATAAGTACAGTTGAGGCTCAAGCCTTTAAAGCAACTTAGGAAGAAAGTACAAAAACAATCTATGATGTTTTGACTTGTGGTGTAGCATTTGAGAGGCGTGAAATGGTCGTCGTTCTTGAGATAGCATGGCCTCATGATGTCAGGTCATTCGGGGTAAGTGTGGTTGAAATAAGCTAGGTATTGAAGGGAGATATTTACATTATAGGGCAATCCAGGATAAACTGGAATAAAGTAGATTGATTAGCCAAAGTTAAGTTGGCATATTGGTGCCAATGATCGGTTCATGTAATGTGATCGAATTATGCATGTGATTTGTGGCGGTGCATTTGAGGCTTGTCGGTCGCAGTGTTTGATGGCATTCTTAAGTATTCTTCTGTTAGGGCCTTTTATGAGTAGGCGGACTTTGGAAAGGGTTATGATGGCTTGGACCACTACTTAGAGATTGGCATATTCAACGGTTATGAGAACTCGCTTGTATGTTGCTATAGTTCTCCTAAAATGAGTTAAAAGGAAAGTCTTATGTGATGAAGTATTAGCCTATCGTCAGTTCTAGAGCTATGATGAAAATTGTGTGTATCGTATATCGGCACGTGGGGTGCAGTGAGTAGTATGAAATTTGAAGTAAGGACCAAGGTCACAGTTTGGTCAATGAATGTGATATAAAGAGCTCGGATGAGCAGAAAAGGAGTTTCGGTGTTTTGAGTAAGATGGGTATTAACATCGGTATCATTTGAGATCGGTGTTCTGCGAGAAAGGCTTTGCACCCCGGATTGGGGACTCCTGATCGCTTTTAGTGTCAGTGCAGCCGGTGGGTTGAATGTGCAGGCCCGTTTAATTATTCGGAAGATAGTGGGAGCTTTACCCACAAGAAGATTGTATAGGTGTGACTTGTAGTCACTTGATTGGTTAGAAATTTAAACCAAGTATGAGGATTTTGGTGATATCATTTAATTGAAAATTTATGTTGGAGGGCACTCTGCTTATTGTGTTATAGACCTGTGAAATATTATTGACTTAGCTTGGCACGACCAGGATAGACTTAAGGTCGGTGGATAGATTTAAATGTGGAAGTGAGCCTTGCATCAGGCCGATTGTGTTTCTTCCAACAATGCGCCCTTTATGGAGGGATAGTCGCGGTCTTATTTTCGCGGTTAGTTAATTCATGCAAAGATATATTGCGCCGTATGAGTGTGAGACGGCTTGGTAAGTTCCTTATGTGTTGAGGTTCCGCTCAGCGGTGATGTTATATGAGCATGATGGCTCTCAAGACTCAGATAATATACCGCACATCAGTTGTGCTTGAGTTTGTAGCGTATAGCGCTATATGTTTCCTTGTGTCCGATATCATGCACCTTAGTGTGCTTATGATCGATATTCAGCATTTTGATGTGATGAGATATTCAGCTCGACGTATGGCTCCTTGTGTGAGTTTTATACAGGGATCGGGTGGCACGCCGCCATGGTTATATTGTTTGGATCGGGTGGCACGCCGCCATGGTTATATTGTTTGGATCGGGTGGCACGCCGCCATGGTTATATTGTTGGGATCGGGTGGCACGCCGCCATGGGTATATTGTTGGGACCGGGTTGCACGCCGCAACAGTGTGATGTTTATTTCAGTGTCCATAATTGCTTTTATGTGTTCTGTTTCCTATTTTTCTGAGGAAGTCCATGTTAGTGTGAGAGTTGAATAGTTCTCTCTAGTGTTCGCCTTCCTTTTGTATCACGTACGAATTAGTAGCCTATTGGCACATTGTGTCATCTTGTAGGACTTTTGATTATGTCTGAGGTGGCTTATCGCCTGAGCAGTTCGTAATGGTTGAGGTGAGATCATTGAATTCGAGATCAGTGTAATCCGAGCATATGAAATAAATTAAGGGGCTAAGACCATTGTTTAGTTCAGAATGAGGTAATGGTTCTTGTCAAAAGTATAGACTGAATGATTTGTTGACTTGGCAACTAAATATGAATTCCGGCACATCTCTTCCGTCGTATCGGTGTTGTAAAAGCTAGAGCAAGACCTACGTAGGTCATGAGATGCAATGAGAGCATCAGATTTGTGGAATTTCGACTATTATATTTAAAGAATATTATTGTGGTCCCATGAGTAAAGTGATGCAAAGTGTGACTTCAGCAAAGTTATGCAGTCATGTATGGGTACAGCGTGTGAAGAATGATATGGTGGTCGTATGATGGAAACATGCTAGGCAGGAAATTCCGGATGTTGGAATTGGGTCTAATGGCTTATTTACTCGAATAAAGGAGTATATCTATAGAGTTATCGAGCTAATGTGCTCAAATGAGTTGTGGAAGCGCAGGAAGTCGCATGAAATGTTAAACCAGTGATTTCAGACTACTTCAGTGTAGTTCTCAGCACGTTCGAGGACGAACGTATGTTTAAGTGGGGGAGATTGTAACGACCCAACCGGTCGTTTTGAGCTACGGCACGTCATTCGGTAGTTTGAGGCCATGAGCAGCTTCATCTCACGTATATTGACTTGTGTGTATGGTCAGAATTAATATTCAAGAAGTTTGGAGTCAAATCTAAATGGAAATTCTCCTTTTGAAAGCTTAAAGTTGAAGAAATGAACTAGGATTGGAATTTTTAGTAAATGACCTTGGAATTGGGATCTGAAAGTTCCAGCATGCTCGTATGATGATTTTGAAATTGGGCGTATGTCCAGATTTGATTTTTGATAACCCGTGAGCATTTCGGCATATATGGTGGAAGTTAGTATTTTAGAAGAATTTCATAAATTTGGGTTGGAAGGCAGTTTACAGTTATAGATGTCCATTTAGGATTCCGAGACTGGGAATAGATCCGTACGGTGATTTGGGAGTTGGAAACGCGATCGGAAGTGAATTCGGATGTCCGGAGGTCATTTTGAAGTGATTTGGCTAAATATAGGAATTTGAAGGTTTATGAGAAAATTCGACCGGAAGTGAAAAATTTGATATCGGGGTCGGAATGCGATTCTGAAAGTTGGTGCAAGTCCGTAATGTCGAATTTGACTTGTGTGCAAACTTTGAGTCAATTCGGATCGATTTTGGTAGGAAATGGGACAATTAATCTCTTTAAGGAAAGCTTAAGTTGGAAAAGTCAACCCAACGTTGACTTATGAGTTAGAGGGCTCGGAACTGAATTCCGATGATTCGGTTAGTTTCGGGGGATGATTTAAGACTTAGGAGCGCAATCGGAAGTAATTTTGGAGGTCCGGTGAAGAAGTTAGCCTATTTTGGCGAAGTTGGAATTTTGGCGGAATCCGATCGATAGGTGATATTTTGATCCGGGAGTCGGAATGGAATTCCGACAGTTGCAGTAGCTTCCTTAGGTGATTTTGGATATGTTTGCAAATTTTCAGGTCATTCGGACATCGTTTGGTCGGGTTTTTGATCGAATGTGAATTTTGAAAGTTTAAGTTTAAGTTTGAATCGAATTCTAGGATTTTGGTGATTTTTGATGTTTAAGGCAGCGTTTTTATGATCCGAGCAAGTTTGAATGAAGTATTAGGTTGAGTTTGAGTTTTTGGTTGTGGTCCCGAGGGTCTCGGGTGTGTTTCGGATGCCCAACGGGTCATTTTTGGAAGATTTTTGCCGTTTTGAGCATAAATGTAATGATCCAAAGGTCTAATTTTAGTTCTAGAGATCCAAATTTGATTTCGAGAGTTCGAGAATTTAAATAATGAATTATAGGACTGATCCGGAAATTTTGGTTTAATTTCATCAAGTCGCGATTGGGTTTTTGACGCGAAATGTGATTTAATTGTTTAACGAGCGAAATTGATGTTGCACTGAGCAAATGAGATCCAAATTTAGTTTTGTTTGAACCACTGGATCCGTATCGAAATTACGGAGCCATAGGAAAAAGAATCGTCAAATTCCGAGTTCGTATGACGGAGTTAAAGCTATTTTAGTAAAAATAAAAGTTGCTGCAATTATTTTGGATAGCTGCTGCATTTATTTAGCAGCGTGAACAGTACCGGGCACGCGTGAACAGTGTTCCGCACGTGTGAACAGTGCTGGACGCATGAACAGTAATCGGGAAAAAGAAAAATTTGGTATTTTAGCCACATCTTGAGTTCTAGAGCTCCAATTGAGGTGATTTTCGCGGGGTTGTTCTCGTCTCAACAAGAAGGTAAGTTTTATGGCCTAATTACGTTATTTTATCATGGAATCCTTGAGTATTTCACTGTTAATGGAAGATTAAAGAGGGATTTTAGCTCTAGGCCTAAATTATAGAAAATCATTGATTTGAATGGGCAAACGGGGTCCGATTTTGATAAATTTTATATGCACGGACTCGTGTTGAGATAAGGAACCCGAATATATAACTTTTGTAATTTTTCGAGAAGCGTGCTAAAAGTCGGGTTTTGGCAACTTGTGGGTTTTGGTGTATTTTGAATTGTTTCGATTGGGTAATACCCAATTGGCCTATTTTGATGTAATTCTATTGATTTTTATCAGATACTACACCTGTGGAGGTCGATATTCGTGGCAAGAGAGTTGTCTCTTAGTGGTTTTGTACCGGAGTCGAGGTAAGTGGCTTGTCTAACCTCGTGTGGGGGAACCTTTACCCCTAGGATATTATGTGATAGTTTAAATGCCTTGTACGCGAGGTGACGAGCGTGTACATGCGCTGGTTGTTGTAACTCACTTTACTTGAATTGTTCAATTCGTGATATTCCTATTCTTAATTTATTAAATTGTGACATTCACGTGGTATTCGTTAGGGAAGCATGATTAGGTAGGATTTATCCGTCTAATTGCCTAATTGTCCTACTTGAACTTCTTGATAATTGTTGGCACTAGTCCTCGGTGAAGTTGTAGTTAAGCATATTATGTTTTCTGTGAGCGTTTTCTTTATTTGTTGTGTTTGTGGACTGCGGGTTCAATTCCCGGAGATCCCAGGGCTGTGGGTTCGATTCCCAGAGACCCGGATTGCTATTGTTTGTGGACTGCGGGTTCAATTCCCGGAGATCCAAGGGCTGCGGGTTCGATTCCCGGAGACCCGAAGTTTATTGATGAGTTATTGGTAGGGACTACGGGTTCGATTCCCGAGATCCTGAGTTATTGGTAGGGACTACGGGTTCGATTCCCGAGATCCCGAGTTATTGGTAGGGACTACGGGTTCGATTCCCGAGATCCTGAGTTATTGGTAGGGACTGCGGGTTCGATTCCCGGAGATCCCGAGTTATTGATTATTTATTGAGACATGGGCTGCGGGTTCGATTCCCGGAGACCCAGAGGTACTGTCAATGAGACTGTGGGTTCGATTCCCACATGTCCTGGACTTGTTTTATTGAGTTGGTTATTTGTTGTTAGCTTAATTGTAGACGGTTGCGGAAATCATCTTATTGTTGATATTTCGGAAATTATTATCATTTAACCTGCTTATTATTGTTATCATCATTATATTATTGTTTCTCAGTAGGGCCCTGACCTTCCTCATCACTACTCCATCGAGGTTAGGCTTGGCACTTACTGAGTATCGCCATGGTGTACTCATGCTACTCTTCCGCACACTTTTGTTGTGCGGATCCAGGTACATCAGGACATGCCCATACTAGGTAATTCAGCAGTACATTTGGAGACCTCGAGGTATGATCTGCTACGTCCGCGGATCCGGAGGCCTTCCTTCTATTCTGATAGTATTAGTAGATGTTTTCTCTCATGTCGTTGTTAGATACTCTTCACACATAGAGCCACAGTTGTATACTCTCTTTTAGTCTGTGTTGCCCGTGAGATTCCGGATCTTGGTAGTGTTTACACAGTGTGTTGACGGATGTATGTGCCAAGTGGCACGGATTACATATCTTTTATGCTATCTTTCTGTTGTTTCTTATCTAAGTGTCCATAGCTTGTATATTCCGCAACGTGTTAGGCTTACCTAGTCGTGGGGACTGGGTGCCATCACGACATGTTCACGATTGGTGAACTAGGGTCGTGACATACTACCTAAGTATGCACTCTCTCTCGAGTGATGCACACTAAATAGGCACAACTAATTGAGGATTCTGTCAATTAACGACAACAAACACGAAGTTGAACAAATAGAGAAAATACTACGGCTCAACTATATAAAAATAACAAAAATTATCCTACAAAAAGTTCCATCAAAACACTAGATTAAAAATTATCTATTCATAATAGCATGTAAAATTACAATAATAAAAACCATAACCAACAATGAAAAATAAGAGGAGGAAGGAAAAACTCGTCGAGGAATTCCTCACCTTGCTCTCCTTAGGTACAATCTGTGTCAAAAGTATGTCCAACCCCCTCAAAATAGAGTTTTTAATATGTATTTATACCAAGTAGGGTTGGGCCCAGATGATAACACCCTTTCTTGCTCGAACGAGGACTTCGCTCTGTAAAAATTGAACAGCCGCACCGCAGGCTGTGCCGCACCATGCGGCGCGGTAGCTCATTTTATCTGCAGCTTCATATTTTCGAATCAGGCACAATTTTACACAGCTGCGCCACGCTTTGCAGTGCCCCATGTGGTGCGGTTGTGTAATTTTTTCATAGTGAACTTATTTCATCCAATTTTAACAACCGGACTTGGTACACGATCTCAGTTATTGTATTGGGTTTTTACTTAGACTTCAAAGATCCAAATTGAACAATTTACCTCCAAAACAACTTTTAAGCTTTGGATCACTTCCTACAAGGCATAAAACATGGACTAAGTGCAATTCACTATCATTTAAACTCAAACACACGTAAAAATGCAGTCATTGGAATGTAATACTATGGCTAAAAAACAAGCTTCTAGCCTAACATCAATACCCCACTCTTAAACCATTGCTCACCCTCGAGCAATCAAACTTCACTTTATATAGACACGACCTTTGTAAACAACACTCCTAATTCAATACGCCAAGAATATTTGAAATAGATAAGCACAAAAGCGTAACAGCTTAACCTCACTATTTGACTCATAAGTACCTCGCATTATCACTCGCCCACTTACTCTAACATAGAAGTCAATGACATTACCTTTCTTTCATGAATCATGTGCCCTCACACAATCTATGAGTTAGTACCACACAATAAAAATTAAGAGCATTTCGGAACACAAGATAGAATGAATTCACTCACTCTCACAAATAATATTCATATGCCACAAAAGATGCACCATAAGCTTGCCCATATAGTACGACTCTACTAATCGAGCTCAATCAGTATAGGATCAATTAAGACTTTATTTGGTTATAATGTAGGCTACGGGACGAGTATGATATATTTAGATATAAGAGTGACTACACCTCCCTAAGCACTTTAATACATATACTTTAACATTCAAACCCAATACTTATATCAAAACAAAACTCCACCTTCACATCAATGTATATTACCCCATTTCTTTAAGCACACTTACATCAAGAGTCACCACTTATTAAAGAAATACTTCTTTTTTTTTCATAGTAATACAACTGTATTTTGTTTTTCAATTCAAGTGGCTCTTACTTGTTCAAAACAGTGCACCTTTCTCCTGATTTGATTAGTTTCACTCAAAAGCTAAACCAACCACCCCACGCTTTTAACTTTTACATAAATCAACACAATTCAAGTACTTATGAGAGGTTAAAAGGTTCAAATAGATAGTTAATTCAAATAAATGGTTAAGGCTTGTAATGTGTTGCCAAAGAAACATGATTACACGCTCAAAAGGGTTAACTATGATACATAACAATTAGGCGGGTAAAATATACTTATTTGGCTCAACAAAGAACGCCTATATGACTTTCCAGACTGAACAAAACTACTATTTCTCTTTGCAAACACATAGGGCATGTTTTAGGCATTAAATGCAATGACCATAATATAAAAAATCCTTAAATACACATGGCACAAAACTCACTCAGGATTGGTTTCATCAAGACATTCTAGTCAAAGTAGTTAAGCAAATTTAAACTCATACATTTTAGGGTACTTATACAAAGGTAAAAAGCTGAGTCTAAGCGTCTCAACCAAAGTACTCACTATTCTCAAGGCATAACAAAGTCAAGAGATATTGCTTTAATTCAAAACACAACACAATGGCTCCTATTCCTAAAAAATACTAACTAAACTCGGTTCAAATAAAACCCATGGAAAAGAACAGCGGCACAAAGAAAAATCAAGGAGAAATTGATACACTACCTAACAAAAGAAAATCTTTTCTTTAGACTTAAATCCCTCAAGAAAATTTTCTAATAGATCCATCTCCGGGAAAAGTCCAGTCTTTGCTATTAAAACAATAATTCAATTAAAATAACACAACTAAAAAAGCATAGAAAGTCACCCAGACAACCTCCTCACCCCACACTTAAAATTATACATTATTCCCAATGGACACCATAACTAATTTCATTAGTTCAACTCAAAACCAAACCAAACACCCCACATTTTAATTTTTAAATAAATCATCACAATTCAAGTGCTTATGAGAGGTTAAAAGGTTCAAATAGATAGTTAATTCAAACAAATGGGTAAGGCTTGTAATGTGGTTGGCCAAGAAATATGACTATAGGCTCAAAGGGGTTAACTACAATACATAACAATTAGGTGGGTAAAATATACTTATCTGGCTCAACAAAAAATGCCTATATCACTTCGAAGACAGAACAAAACTATTATCTCGCTTTGTAAACACACAGGGCAAGTTCTATGTATCAAATGCAACGCACGGAATATAACAAATCCTTACACACACATGACACATAACTCACACAGGATTGGTTTCATCAAGACCCTCTAGTCAAAACAGTTAAGTAAATTTAAACTCATACAATTTAAGGTACTTATACAAGAGTCATAAATTGAGTCTAAGTGTCACAACCAAAGTACTCACTATTTTCAAGACATAACAAAGTCAAGATATGTTTCCTCAATTCAAAACACAACACAATGGCTCCTAGTCCTAAAAAAACTAACGACACCCGGTTCAAATAAAACCATTGCAAAACAACCGCGACACAGAAAAAACCAAGGGGAAATTGCTACACTACCTAACAAAATAAAATCTTTTTTCAGACTTAAATCCCTCAAGAAAATTGTTTAATAGATCCATCATCGGGAAAAGTCCAATCTTTGCTATTAAAAAAAATTCTTCATTTAAACGAACACAACTAAAATAGCATAGAAAGTCACCCAGACAATCTCCTCACCCCATACTTAAAATTGTTCATTATTCCTAATGCATAGCATAACTAATAAAAGGGTAAAAATGACCACCTAGTAGGCCAAAGGTTGAAGCATTAACAGCTCATGGGGCACTCATACTTCTCCCAAGCTTGGTCCTTCCGCTGCCTTTGCATTCCATGCTCCTAAAAAAAATAAAAAAGTCGACACTACAAAAGTAATATGATTAGAAAAAAACAAAATAAAATAAAATAAAGCAATAAATCTGGGTCGCCTCCCAACAAGCGCATGAGTTAACGTCGTGTCATGATGCGAATCACTTTTTGCCCCCACCTCGAGCTTATGAATTGAACCCCAAGTTTTGATTCAAGCTTATGATTACAATCATGGGGCGGTGGAACGAATCTAAATGGCCCAAGGAAATAATGTAGTATTCTGCACTTCTTGGCCTTTTTATGAGGTGTGTAATCCTGACTTTCTTGCAATGAGAATTCCAGATATATGCACCTTGTTCCTCATTCCTAGACTTCTCAATTGGTTTAAACGACTCTATTTCTATATCATCATCCAAACCTAATGTGGAAAATTCTTGGAGTGTGGACCAATGCGGTCAAACACATGAGCTTCAGGACTCTCATCATCCTCAACATCAGTGATACTAGTGTCAACAAAATTTATATCCTCAAAGTCCTTGGCTGGCTCTAGTATCGCTTTTTAAACATTGACATCTTCAAATTGTGGTTGGCTAGGTTGTTGATGTTCTACTATGACCTCCCCAATTAATACCTCACTTCTTGTCTATTATCCCCAATACTGGCTTGTTGAGTATTAAAAGCTCCAACCAATTGACTCAATTGAGCCTCCAACTTGTTAATAGTTGTCCCTTGCCTTTGTATGTGTAATTGTTTCTCATTATTTTGTTCCAGCAGGCACTTTATCATATCCTTGATCTCCTTCAAGTCCACATTCCCAGGTTCTTTGTTCCTATTAACTTTACCGGCAGCGGTGCCAAAATTTGATCATACCAACTACGCCTATAAAAAGGACTAAGCGATCGTTGCAAATATAATTTTGTTTATAAGTCCGGAGTTAAATCTCATAGAGATCTAAGGCTTAGCTATAGTTTTTCCATATCGCTAAGAAACACAAGTCTAAATAATTTTCTAAAATATAAAGATTATAATATTTATTTTTATCTAATTAACTAACGAATCTAGAAAGCCGTAAAACTGTGAATTAACAAAGATAAGGATTGGAGTCAAGATTAAGGATGTCTAAAGTTATGATTTTCCCCAATTGTCGAAATCCTTCCTGCTACATTTTTAATAAATTCGCCTAAGTATTCTCCATCGATCATAACCGCTCTGATTGCCATAACTCTCTCCCAAATAATTACCATAATTTACTAGACGCACTCTCCTGAGTTATGTTAGCTTGCTTTGTTTATTATATATAGCTAATTTTAGATTGTACCCAAGGCTTCGTTATCCCTAATCTCGCCTTTAAACCCGCAGCTATAGATCCCTCTTACACTTTGGGAGTGATATTGTTCAACAACTACCTAAATATGCACTCTCTCCTGAATTATACACAATAAATAGGTACAGCTAAGTGAGGATCCTGTCAATTAACTATAACAAACATGTAGTTGAACAAATAAAGAAAATACTACAGCTCAATTATATAAAAATAACAAGAATTTATCCTACAAAAGGTATCATCAAAACCCTAGATAAAAAATTAGCTATTCATAATAGCATGTAAAACTACAATACTAAAAATCATAATTAACAATGAAAAATAGGAAGAGGAAGGAAAAACTCATAGAAGAATTTCTCGCCTTGCTCCTACTATGTCTCTACCTCCTTAGGTACACAATCTGTGTCAAAAGTATGTCCAACCTCCTCAAAATCGCATTTTAACATGTATTTATACCAAGTAGGGTCGGGACCAGATGAAAACACCCTTTTCTGCGTGAACTAGGACTTCGCTTTGTAAAAATTGAACTGTCTCGCCGCAGGCTACGCCGTACCATGCGACGCGGTAGTGCATTTTATCTACAGCTTCATATTTTTGAGTCATGCACAATTTTACACTGTTGCGCCGTGCCTTGAGGTGCGGCAGTGTAATTTTCTCATAATGAACTTATTTTTTCCTCATTTAACATCCGGACTTGGTGCAAGACCTCCGAACATGATCCCAGCTTAATGTATTGGGCTTTTACTCAGACTTTAAAGCTCCAAATTGATCAATTTAGCTCCAAATTAACTTTTAACCTCAGGATCACTTCCTGCAAGGCATAAAATACGTACTAAGTGCAATTCGCTATCATTTGAACTCAAACGCATGTAAAACTGCAGTCATTGAATGTAATACTACGGGTGAAATATGGATTTCTAGCCTAACATCAACTTGCGATATTAGGATAAACATGATAACTATAAATTCTGGGATAACTCAGCCAAGATAAATACATGTTACTATTCAGTAAAAACTGGGTTTTCAACAATTATCTCGTGTACGCATTCATCACCTCGTGTAGACGGTACTCACATACATAAATTGTTACAATAGTACCAAATCCTAAGGAGATTTCACCCCCACAAGGTTAGGTACGCCACTTATCTTAAGCCAAGCTTAATCAATCAACAAGAATGCCTTTTACTCGATGTTCTGACTCCGAATGGCCCAAATCTAGCCAAAAGCAACTACATATCATAAATATAAATATAAGAAACTAATCTAATTAATAAAATCTAGATTTAACAAGAAATTAGAAAATCAGCCCAAAAAGTCGACCATCGTCATGTCACAGAATCGAGTAAAAGTCATAAAATTCAATCACGAGTTCACCCATACCAAAATTATTTAAATCGGATACTAAAATCTCACTCAAAACCCCAAAACTTGGTTTAAGAACTTTCCAACTTTTTTCCCAAATTTCTAAACCCAAGTCTTAAATTAAAAGATGAAATTAAAGATAGATTAGTTGAATATAACCAAAAACAAGTCAATAATCATTACCCATATGTTTGAAAAGACCTCAAATATTTGCCTCAATTCGAGCTCTCAAGGTCACAAAATGAAATGGGATCAAACCCTCGAAATTTCTCCTTTCTGCCCACCGATTTCATTTCTACGAGGGATTTACTGCATCTGTGGCTCCACACTTGCGGAAAAATAATTTCAGGTGCGGACTTCACTTAAGTCCACAGAGTCCGCTTTTGCGAGCAAAGGGTCGCACCTGCCTGCCCTCTTTTGCGCTCTATCTTCCGCCCATATGAGTCTTCTTCCGCGGGACTTTGACCGCATCTCCAATCCCAACTGGGCAGTTACAAATTCGCTTTTGCATCATGGCCGCTTCTACAGTGCCGCACTTGCGGCTCAAAGTGCGCATGTGCAACTACACCAAGTACATCAACGCTTCAACAAATCCAATACAACTCCAAATGATCTGTTAAACACTCAAAATCAATCTGAGGCTCTTGAGACCTCAATCAAACATACCGAAAAGTCCTAAAACATGATATGAACTTACTCGAGTCTTCAAATCACATCAAATAACATCACAAATACGAATCGCATCCCAATTCATGCTTAATGAACTTTAAAACTTCAAACCTGCACAACTGATGCTGAAAGCTATCAAATCACGTCCGATTGACCTCAAATTTTGCACACAAGTCATAATTGACATTACGGACCTACTCCAACTTCCGAAATCGAAAGCTGAACCCGATATCAAAAAGTCCACTCCCGATCAATCTTCCCAAAAATCCAACTTTCACCATTCAAGCCTTATTCAACTACGGACCTCTAAATCACAATCCGGGCATGCTCCTAAGTCCAAAATTGCCCAATGGAGCTAATGAAACCGAAAAAACTCCATCTGGAGTTGTCTTCCTACAATTCAAACTACGGTCAATATCCTTGTACTTAAGCTTCCATTTTAGGGACTAAGTGCCCTAATTCAGTCCGAAACCAAAACAAATCCTCCCGCCAAGTCACATAAGCATAAAATGATACGGGGGAAACAGTAAATAGGGGATCGGGGAAAATACTCTCAAAATGATTGGCCGGATCACTACAACTACATACTATTTGTGGAACTATTACAGAAACCTGACCAGAATCTATGTCAAGGCAAAGGCATTAGAAAAAAGGAAGAAATATTTATAAAAACAGCTTATTAGAAAATTCCAGAAAGCATCCAAATTAATACTCCTATTAGTGAACCCACTGGCAAGATCACTATTTAGAGTTTGAATAATGTGAAATCTTTGATATAAAATATACTTTGACCATTGGAAAGTTTCCACATCCCCCAAATTGCGATACCAAGAGCGAAAAATAAATATATTAATCTACAAAACTTAGAAAAATAATGGAATATAATAATTTGATTTTCACTTGGTGTAAGATGATTATTTATGTGGAATGATCCTTGATAAACTTCTAAAACAATGAAGCATATCGAATTCCAGTATCATTTGACTATTTCAAAGTAGAAATTGTGGACGTAGAAAGGATGGAATTCGAAGGAAGGTGGCATTTCTTTTAAAAAACAAAATATATATATATATATATATATATATATATATATATATATATATATATATATATATATATATATATATAATAAAAATTAGTTGGTGCGTACATAGCCTTCATAATTAGTATCGTTAAAGGCACTTTGATTTCCTAGGCTTGCTAGAATATTACAAGCTTGAAAAGATAAAAGCTTAACACAAACTAAGACTTCATCTTTCTCACTTTCTACCAGTTGGTTTACATAATATGGTGGTAATACAAAAACTTGCTTTCTTTTTTGCCTTGCCTTCTTTGCCAGGGTCACCTTCCGTTGGTGCATTAACAACCTCCATTTATCAATATTGTTATTATAAAGTCTATTTCCTTGATGTATTGATTCAACAACTTCTGTAGAGTCTGTTTCTATCTCCAGTGGGGAGGAAGGTCGTGTTAGCACTTAGCTATAATACTAGAAGATAGTATACATTTGTAGTTCCTTATCTGTACCACAAGTTTTATTCTTGTTTCTCCTTATTTTTTAGCGTTTGGACATAAATTGAATTGAAACTTGAAAAAAGAGTTTTAAAATTATATTGGAGATTTGTGGCTGGAAGAAAACAATTCACCAAAAACTACCCTAAACCAGTTTTTGTAAACATGGAAAGTTTCGAATTTTTTTTTCCCAAACATGATCATATTTCATAAACAAACAATATTTTCAAAAAAGTTATGAAAAAAAAAGATAAAATTTATGGCCACACGGGAGCTTAGATTCTATTAGTTCCTTATGTTTCTTCTGTTTGGGTTTCTTATATCTTGTTGTTGTTATTGCTTCTTTATCCATGTTTTCTTCCCTATAATATTGATTTTTAAGCTAGTGTGATTTGGTTTTTTGATAGCAACACGAAAGGAATTCAAGAATTACTAAAGAAAACAAAAAACGTGCGGAAGCTAAAAGAAAATAAAGAAATGAATAAAAGACAAAAATTAAAGATAGATTGAATTCAAGAAAGAGTTTCTTGAATTCAAGAAGTCTATTCTTGAAGTTGAATCCTAACAACAATAATTAGCTAACAAAGAACTAATCGCCTTTGGTAAAAATTAATAACAGGAAATAGATTGTGAAAACCGACCCTTTAGAATAACAAGAACAATAATAAGTCTAAACTTATCACCTTTCTTGAATACCTGGAAGTGATCTTAGATTTCGAAAAGGATTTAATTCTTACCACCTTAAGTTGAGTCTTGAAGGTTGAAGAATAAATTCAAGAGTAGCCACACAAGAGTGAAAGAAGATCTCACAAGTTTTATTGATAATAATAATCTACCTAAAAATAAAGAAGATACCCCTTTATATAGAGGGTGATCACGAAATTATCCTTATAATTAGGAAATAAAGTCCTAAACTACTTTGGACAACAAGTCCAACTAAAATAGGAAAAGGTAAAACTCTAGGAAACCAAAACCAAGTCAATCTTGGAAAGTAATTCTACCAATCTTAGGAAAAGGAAAATATTAACCTTAACTAACTAGGAAAGTAATAAATATAGTCTCATAATATATGGAAATAAGTCCCAAACCAATCTTAGATAGAATCTTGAAAATCTTGGAAATCTTGAAAATCTTGAATTTGTAATTTGCAAGCAACTTGGCACCAACTTGCACTCAATATCTAGCACGCCTATTATACCTTTCTTGGACATCAAGTAAATCTTTTTTATGCTATTAAAACATTGTTTTATGTAAGACTTCATGGGTTGCAAGTTTTGAGCACATTGAAATTGGTCAAATGACCTTGTTTTGCAACTTTTTAACTTGAGATCTTGTTAAAGGCCCTCTTTGTGATTCCAAAGTTTCATACTTATCCTTAATTAGATTTGATCTTCCTAGGATTCTATCACACACACACCGCTGAGGAGATGCACATAATACAATGCTTGATAAAATGTCCCTCTAGGCACGTATAATGAAGTTTTTCGCTCGATACTTTGTTGAACTTACGCATATTATTATACCTTATTTCATATATTCGTTTATCCATCCGTATGACTTTACTGCATCTAGGTAGGTAGTATTATACAAGAACTATTACTTCGAGTTATCGTTCCAAACTCTAGGTTTTTTTGTTAGTTATCCTATAACACTTTCCCATTATTGTTCATCTTAAGTTGACATTTTGTAGCATTGCCGCTAGGCCTCACGTCCTATTGGGGAGCGTCTGAACTGATTAGACACCTAAGGGCGATACCATGCTTCCATCAAACCATTAATCAATCGAAGGCCCAAACGTCATATTTTATCTATCAGTCATACCCTCATTATACTACTAGGGCAGTATTTCGTTCTTCTAAACTTAGAGAAACCAATAAGTATAATTCAAATCCACAACTTGAAGTTTTCTTATAATACTTGAACCTCTGGCACCCTCCTCCAAAATAATCTTATGCATGCAATCCGTTGATATCCATCTGATTGCTCGCTTCCTCCTATGTAGCACCTCCAAAGTAGACTCTACCATCACGTTAGTCAAACAAGACAAAAGAATTGTCGGGGCCAACAAGTGTACGACCCGATTCCTTTCAATGCATTCACACTTTCAACATAGCCTTCTTTCTCCTCAACCTCGTCAAGGTTGAGCTAGACGGTTTCAATTCCTAAATTATCCACAACATTCATTGTGGCACTAGAATCATCAATAATCACATTGGTCATCAAATCCACAAACGAACAAACTTCATCGCCATTTCGTTGCTTCATAGATCTGCACACATGGAAGACAAGTTCCCACAACAGCAAGAAAAAGCTCTACAAAAAATAATAGGCACCTCCACTTCAGTAACTGATACCAACACGATAGGGGATTCAAGATTTACTAAAGAAAAAACAAAAAACGTGAGGAAGCTTAAAGAAACGAAAAGTGCAGAAATTAAAGATAGATTGAATTCAAGAAAGAGTTTCTTAAATTCAAGAAGTCTATTCTTGAAGTTGAATCCTAACAACAACGATTAGCTAACAAAGAACTAATCGCTTTTGGTAGAGAATAAAAATAAGAAATAGATTTTGAAATCCGACCCTTTAGAATAATAAGAACAACAATAAGCCTAAACTTATCACCTTTCTTGAATACCTAGAAGTGATCTAATATTTTGAAAAGGGTTTAATTCTTACCACCTTAAGTTGAATCTTGAAGGTTGAAGAATACATCCAAGAGTAGCCACACAAGAGTGCAAGAAAATCTCACAAGTTTTATTGATAATAATCTGAATAATCTACCTAAAAACAAAGAAGATACCCCTTTATATAGAGGGTGATCACGAAATTATCCTTATAATTAGGAAATAAAGTCCTAAACTACTTTGGACAACAAGTCCAACTAAAATAGGAAAAGATAAAACTCTAGGAAACCAAAACCAAGTCAATCTTGGAAAGTAATTCTACCAATCTTAGGAAAAGGAAAATATTAACCTTAACTAACTAGGAAAGAAATAAATATAGACTCATAATATATGGAAATAAGTCCCAAACCAATCTTAGATAGAATCTTGAAAATCTTGGAAATCTTGAAAATCTTGAATTTGTAATTTGCAAGCAACTTGGCACCAACTTGCACTCAATATCTAGCACGCCTATTATACCTTTCTTGGACATCAAGTAATTCTTTTTTATGCTATTAAAACATTGTTTTATGTAAGACTTCATGTGTTGCAAGTTTTGAGCACATTGAAATTGGTCAAATGACCTTGTTTTGCAACTTTTTAACTTGAGATCTTGTTAAAGGCCCTCTTTGCGATTCCAAAGCTTCATAATTATCCTTAAATAGATTTGATCTTCCTAGGATGCTATCACGCACACACCGCTGAGGATATGCACATAATACAATGCTTGATAAAATGTCCTTCTGTGCACGTATAATGAAGTTTTTCGCTCGATACATTGTTGAACTTACGCATATTGTTATACTTTATTTCATATATTCGTTTATCCATCCGTATGACTTTACTGCATCTAGGTAGGTCGTATTATACAAGAACTCTTACTTCGAGTTATCGTTCCAAACTCTAGGTTTTTTTTGTTAGTTATCCTATAACACTTTCCCATTATTGTTCATCTTAAGTTGACATTTTGTAGCACTGCCGCTAGGCCTCACGTCTTATTGGGGAGCGTCTGAAGTGATTAGACACCTAAGGGCGATACCATGCTTCCATCAAACCATTAATCAATCGAAGGCCCAAACGTCATCTTTTATCTATCAGTCACACCCTCATTATACTACTAGTGCAGTATTCCGTCTCTTCTAAACTTAGAGAAACCAATAAGTATAATTCACATCCACAACTTGAAGTTTTCTTATAATACTTGAACCTCTGGCACCCTCCTCCAAAATAATCTTATGCATGCAATCCGTTGATATCCATCCGATTGCTCGCTTCCTCCTATGCAGCACCTCCAAAGTAGACTCTACCATCACGTTAGTCAAACAAGACAAAAGAATTATCGGGGCCAACAAGTGTACGACCCGATTCCTTTCAATGCATTCACACTTTCAACATAGCCTTCTTTCTCCTCAACCTCGTCAAGGTTGAGCTAGACGGTTTCAATTCCTAAATTATCCACAACATTCATTGTGGCACTAGAATCATCAATAATCACATTGGTCATCAAATCCACAAACGAACAAACTTCATCGCCATTTCGTTGTTTCATAGATCTGCACACATGGAAGACAAGTTCCCACAACAGCAAGAAAAAGCTCTACAAAAAATAATAGGCACCTCCACTTCATTAACTGATACCAACACGATAGGGGATTCAAGATTTACTAAAGAAAAAACACGAAACGTGAGGAAGCTTAAAGAAAATAAAGAAACGAAAAATGCAGAAATTAAAGATAGATTGAATTCAAGAAAGAGTTTCTTGAATACAAGAAGTCTATTCTTGAAGTTGAATCCTAACAACAACAATTAGCTAACAAAGAACTAATCGCCTTTGGTAGAGAATTAAAACAAGAAATAGATTGTGAAAGCCGGCCCTTTAGAATAATAAGAACAATAATAAGCCTAAACTTATCACCTTTCTTGAATACCTAGAAGTGATCTAAGATTTTGAAAAGGGTTTAATTCTTACCACCTTAAGTTGAGTCTTGAAGGTTGAAGAATAAATCCAAGAGTAGCCACACAAGAGTGCAAGAATATCACAAGTTTTATTGAAAATAATCTGAATAATCTACCTAAAACAAAGAAGATACCCCTTTATATAGAGGGTGATCACGAAATTATCCTTAAATATTACGAAATAAAGTCCTAAACTACTTTGGACAACAAGTCCAACTAAAATAGAAAAAGGTAAAACTCTATGAAACCAAAACCAAGTCAATCTTGGAAAGTAATTCTACCAATCTTAGGAAAAGGAAAATATTAACCTTAACAAACTAGAAAAGCAATAAATATAGTCCCATAATATATGAAAATAAGTCTCAAACCAATCTGGGATAGAATCTTGAAAATCCTAGAAATCTTGAAAATCTTGAATTTGTAATTTGCAAGAAACGTGCGGAAGCTTAAAGAAAAATAAAGAAACAAAAAATGCAAAAATTAAAGATAGATTGAAATCAAGAAAGAGTTTCTTGAATTCAAGAAGTCTATTCTTGAAGTTGAATCCTAATAATAACAATTAGCTAACAAAGAACTAATCGCCTTTGGTATCCTAACAATAACAATTAGCTAACAAAGAACTAATCGCCTTTGGTAGAGAATTAAAAACAAGAAATCGATTGTGACACCGGACCCTTTAGAATAACAAAAACAACAATAAGCCTAAACTTATCACCTTTCTTGAATACCTAAAAGTGATCTAAGATTTCGAAAAGGGTTTAATTATTACCACCTTAAGTTGAGTCTTGAAGGTTGAAGAATAAATCCAAGAGTAGCCACACAAGAGTGCAAGAAAATCTCACAAGTTTTATTGATAATAATCTGAATAATCTACCTAAGAACAAAGAAGATACCCCTTTATATAGAGGGTGATTATGAAATTATCCTTAAATATTAGGAAATAAAATCCTAAACTACTTTGGACAACAAGTCCAACTAAAATAGGAAAAGATAAAACTCTATGAAACCAAAACCAAATCAATCTTGGAAAGTAATTCTACCAATCTTAGGGAAAGAAAAATATTAACCTTAACAAACTAGGAAGGCAATAAATATAGTCTCATAATATATAATAATAAGTCCCGAACCAATCTTGGATAGAATCTTGAAAATCCTGAAAATCTTGAAAATCTTGAATTTGAAATTTGCAAGAAACGTGCGGAAGCTTAAAGAAAATAAAGAAACAAAAAATACAAAAATTAAAGATAGATTGAATTCAAGAAAGAGTTTCTTGAATTCAAGAAGTCTATTCTTGAAGTTGAATCCTAACAACAACAATTAGCTAACAAAGAACTAATCACCTTTGGTAGAGAATTAAAAACAAGAAATAGATTGTGAAACCCGACTCTTTAGAATAACAAGAACAACAATAAGCCTAAACTTATCAACTTTCTTGAATACCTAGAAGTGATCTAAGATTTCGAAAAGTGTTTAATTCTTACCACCTTAAGTTGAGTCTTGAAGGTTGAAGAATAAATCCAAGAGTAGCCACACAAGAGTGCAAGAAAATCTCACAAGTTTTATTGATAATAATCTGAATAATCTACCTAAAAACAAAGAAGATACCCCTTTATATAGAGGGTGATCACAAAATTATCCTTAAATATTAGGAAATAAAGTCCTAAACTACTTTGGACAACAAGTCCAACTAAAATAGGAAAAGGTAAAACTCTATGAAACCAAAACCAAGTCAATCTTGGAAATTAATTCTACCAATCTTAAGAAAAGGAAAATATTAACCTTAACTAACTATGAAAGCAATAAATATAGTCCCATAATATATGGAAATAAGGCACAAACCAATCTTGGATAGAATCTTGAAAATCTTGGAAATCTTAAAAATCATGAATTTGTAATTTGCAAGCAACTTGGCACCAACTTGCACTCAACATCTAGCATGCCTATTATACCTTTCTTGGAAATCAAGTAAGTTCTTTTTATGCTATTAAAACGTGGTTTTATGTAGGACTTCATGGGCTGCAAGTTTTGAGCACATTTAGGTGCGAAATTGGTCAAATGACCTGGTTTTGCAACTTTTTAACTTGAGATCTTGTTAAAGGCCCTTTTTGCGATTCCAAATCTTCGTACTTATCCTCAAATAAATTTGAGCTTCCTAGGATGCTATCATTCCCCTCTTCTTGAAGAAAATTCGTCCTCGAATTTCGACCTTGCAAGAAAACAAAGACACGCACTAAAAAGTGGCATCCACTAAAAAATAGTAAGAATAAAACAAGATAGTGACCATGTGTCCACTTAACCCAATTAAGCTTAATAGGTGCAAATACTCCTTTATACAGCATATGGACATTATCATCCCAATAAAATTTATACCTACTTAGATTTGTCCCATAAATACCTCTCTTAAGGTAGTCAAAAAATGTGCATGACAATGAAATTACAAAAGATTGATCATGTGTCCATTTAAAACAAGTATCTATGTTGCATGTATCAAATAAGACACATTTATGATATAGCCAAGTATCAATTACAAATTCCATAGATTCTTCAACATATAAGCTATTCAAAGAAGCACATAAATCCTCAAGAAGGTTAGAAGAACCGATAATTCCCAAAATAAAAGTTTCAATACATTCAAACTCATGATTACAACTTTCCCCAGTAATATTCGCAACATCAATGGATCCTAAATAATTACTCAAGCTATTACACAAAGAGTCATGCATAGGTTTATGAAAGAGTACTTGATCACAAGTGTCACAATAATCATGCATATCCTCTTTACTAGTAGCAAACACTTGTACAAGCTCACAGTTAACATGGCTTAAAGAATAACTCTCTAGCAATTTTATCATATGAAAGCTCACTAGACACTATATATATATATATATATATATATATATATATATATATATATATATATATATATATATATATATATAAGAAATATTTAAATCATTCACAATCCTCGTTCTACCAAGTTGGAATTCATAATCATCCACGTCGAACTCAATTTCAAAAAGAAGCAAATTACTCTTGCACTTGAACTTAGATATTATTATTAATGACTTGATATGCATCAAAAGACCATCATCCTTAACCATTATAAATTCATCAACATAAGAAATTAGAGTATAGTTCATTACCTTCAAACATACCTTAGGTGTCCTAGAAATGCCAAAAATTCGAATAAACCAATTATACATACCATACTTGGACTTATTTAATAATGATTCAACATCACCTTGTATTTTTTTTGCAATGATTCCAGCTTAGCAATGGCTTTAAGGAACTCCGTGTCATAAACCAAGCTTTTATCTTCTACCATCAAACAATAATTGATTTTGCCAAATTCATGTTGGAATCCACTAGGATCCTTTGCCGTCATCGTTTTCGCCTCACCTATCCTTTTAGAAGATCTTTCAACATATGGCTGCACAAAAATACAAGAACTAAAACGAGAAAGAGTTAATGGGTTAAGAAGTAAAGAACATAGTTTCTTACTTACACTATCTTTGGCCTCAAGACTAACTTTTTAAACACCCTTAGCCTCTTTTCTCTCACTAAAGTTTTCTTCTTTTTCATCTCTCAAACCATTTTTCTCTCTCTCTACCTCAAAGCCTTTTTGTATCTCATGGCCTTCTCTCTTTTCTTTCCTCTCCAGCTCACTCTTTTACTTTCTTGATATCACACTCGATTTACTCAACATATCCTCTCCTTTTTCCTCTCTTGGGATGTCAACATGCACTCCCTTACTCCGCTCATTCTTTTCTCTCTCGTATTTTTCCATATTCTCTTTAACAATCTTTTCATATTCATGAATTAGTGAGAGAGTCAAAGGTCCAAGAATGAGTTTCTTTCCGCTAACCTCAAAAGAGTATCTATTTTTTTTCATGTTATATGAAGCTTTTCTATATACATACCATGGTTTTCCCAACAAGACATGATAATTATTCATGGGAATCACATCACACCAGACCGCATCATCATACCTTCCAATTGATTATCTACCTTTACTCCTCCAAACATGTAGGGTTCAATATGCTCAACATAATGCAAGTTCAATTTATCAAACATATAAGTGCTAATTGAGTTATAGCCAAACTCTTTGTCAATTCCAAGGGCACAAATATGAGACATCACTTTAGCTTTTGTTTGAAAAATAACTTTACCATTGTCTTCCTTAGCTTCAACATGTTGTAAATTTGACCTTTGAGTCATAGCTCGCCTCCTTTCTTCATAACTACCTCTTAAACATCTTGAACAAAGATTAAAAAAGATAAGTGTATTAAATATTTGGCTTTTTTCTTCTAATGTGTCACGACCCAAACCCCGGTCATAATGGCGCCCAACACATTGCTAGGCAAGCCCGACCATGTTATCCAATTTACCATCCAATCATTAATTAATATTAATCAATTAACGTTAATAACTTGTTTTCATATCAAAACATTAAGTGCGAAAATACAAACAAACAAAATATAGCCCAACAAATCGCGATGTCACAAGTCTGAGCCATACAGATGAAATATCCTACACAAATCAAGTCTAGACAGAATAAAAGCGACAAAATGATAAAGAGAAAGAGATCAAGTCCTGCGGACGCCGACAACTACCTCGAAGTCTCCTCGGAAATACAGTAGTGAAGCAAATGCGATAGCTCAACTGCCCTCCTGAACACCTGGATCGCTCCCCAAGGTGTTTCCATATACAACCACAAACATGGCACATTATTTTCCATTTGTTTGTTCATTCAGGAATGAACAAAACTTGTCTAACTCATACAATAATCAAAAGTTAATACCATTAAACCTATGATGCAATATATCTTAATGTCAAGTTCTGTGGATTAAACTGCCTGCATCAATATAAACCCACTATGTCATTCAGATCAAGAATAATCCATTTACTAATCCCAAAAATTGGCTCGGATCAAGAGGCATGGCAAGTGTCCTGACCAGCAAGATGCTCCCCCTACAAAACAGATTCAACCAAGTGTTTTGATTATAAATCGCTGATTAAGGATAAGAGTTAAGAAACAAGAAAACATGTAACGCAACAACAAAGACGGAAGATTAAAATATCCTGCATATCAAGGATCTATAGGAACTCAAAGAACTTATGCTTCCAGATCTGTTTTACATTTGAGTCTTTCAGGAACATGTTCTTTCGGATGTTTCCTTCTTTTCTCCTTTTCTTCTTTGAACTTAGGAGATGGCCGACGGGGAAAATTTCAAACCATAGCACACCACTGAAGCTCACAAAACCAGAACCAACACAAATTAAAAACAAGAAAAGAAAAACGAAATGAAGAGAACGTGCCAAGAAACGAGCCCTACTAGATCTACAGCTTCTACTGAAAGCAAGGTGGAAACAGAAAGTACTAAAATCTTCAACCGAAGCAGACAGCCTAAAGTATCTTCGTTAGAGGAGAGACATGCATTGCTGGAGTTGTTTATTGTGAGTTGCGAATATAGTATTACACTAGAGAGGGAAGGAAAGAAATGGTTCCAGTGCAGGAAGAAAGAGACGGAGAGAAAGAAGAAAGAAAGAACTTAATGTTAGCCACACAGAAGATAACACATAGAAGCCTCACTAAATGAGAGGTCCAACATTTTATCCTAAAGTGGCAAACACAAAAAAATGAATGTACAAAACATTGAGCGACGAGCACAAAATATTAGATGCAGGTAAACCCCCTCCCAACAACCTAATTGGAATTCCCAATGGGAGCATTTCATAACAATTGTATTGTGTGTAATTCGGTGATAAAGAGGTTGAGAAAAGAGTTGCACGGATGCGAAAGAGAGATCTCCCAAGGAAACTTTGATATAGAATACTACATCTAGCATACCAGCCAATTACATATCTTTGACGTCCATCCCAATGAGTGCAGCACGAAGGTCAGAAAGAAACGTGCTCTTGTGGTAACATGGGAAGAGAACCATGTACTGACCAGATGGGAGGTCTCCGTAGAGGGGTGTAAACAGAGGCATGAGAAAGATTGCTCAAAACTGCAGTCAGGAGTGTTTTGAGATTCTAGAAGGAAAAATAAATGTACGGTATGGGACGTTTCCCCTCTAGGCTCTAGCTCTTATATGGGTCCTCTGAAAGGAGAGAAATGGAAAGCTTTTGAAGGGTTGGAGAATGACTTTGTACAATTTAGTTAACTCTGGGTGCATCAATGAGGTCCCTGTTATTTTTTTATTAATGTAAAGAGAATATGTTCTGTCAATATATAGGGAGACTGAGCAATTTGTAGATTTGTCCCTGTTGGTATAGAAGATTTGACTATCTTTTTAGAGAACCATCTTTTGGTTTAAGCTCTCTACTTCTGATATACTGCTTGCATATGGGGGAGTTCTCCCACGCCAATTTAACTATATAACTTGCAAAAAGTAAAAAGAAACTAATCATAGCTCATGCTCCCAATACTTCCCGACATTCCAAAAATGATTCAATTGTATAATTAGTTGTCTATTCTATGTTCTTCATTTTTAAGAAAGAACAAGCTCGTGTGGCATATAAGTACTTCCAATATAATTTTCATAACCCAGAAAATCGTGAAGACCAATGCACAGTTTGAAACTCGGTGGTAACGGGCCCTACCCTCTACCCTTCTCCACTCGATACCAGGCTTTTGTTTGCGGCAGAGTTTGAATGACTTGCACCCAACCCACACATCACACGCTGCACTTTTACCACTAGAGCAAAGCACTAGGGATCAGAAGCATTTCCTATACTACACAAACATAATACACCAATGTGCCCAAAAGTTATAGTCAGGGCGCTAACAATGAAGCATCTCTGAGAGATAGTAGTGTTTTCTAAGGAAGGGAAGTCTATTTCAGAGATATAGTACAAGTTCAATAATGAATTCAAGAATTTCAAAACCTACAGGATTCTACACCAATAGAACACATCTAACACCAGTAGTCAAAAACAAGTTTCCAGTATTATGGTAATCTTCATTACAAGAGAGCACGTCAATGCATATAAAGCGAGATTTTATTTCCTTTGTCCAGCATAGTTTCTACAGGGACTAGAGAGGACATAGTTGCTTTTGAAAGAAGATAATTACTCAGAAATCTATATTTTCCATGAAAATCACAAAACCTTGGCCGCACTGATAAATCAATATACTGGTTTACACTACATAAGGAATCCAAATAATAAAGAAAATAATATTAACCAACCTGCAAAGAATTTCAGCTCTTATACTCATTTATATTCAAAGGTAGGTGGGCTAGGAGCATCAAAGCTCTCTAAAACATGTGTCTTGCTACCACTGTTTGTCGCTGTCTCCTCCTTTCCACCACCAAAAAGCCCTCCAAGCCAGGAACTTGAGGAAGAAGAGGACGGTGTTGAAGATTCAGTCATCATGCCATCAATACTTACTGGAGCTTGACCAGGAAGCTGCCCCATTGGTTGACCCGGCAGCTGCCCGGTTGGATATCCAGGCACACCAGGGGCATTGGGTAGTGGCTCATCCATGGGCGGGAAATTCTGGGGAGCACTCATGACTTTATTCAACATAATTCCAGCTCCCTCTATCAACGCAAGTAAAACTCCACCAAACATTGCTGATCTAGAAGCAGCACCTAATCCCTGCCGCATCTGGAGAAAGCCACCAGTTGCTGCACCAGCAATGATTGAGTTCCACGGATCTTCTTTCTGACGGAGATAAACCATTGTACAATCAAATGTGGAGAACAGTCCACCCCACACAGCAAAACTACCACCAATACGAGGTGCATTCATGCGCACTGCCTGTGTACCACCAACCAAGCGCTCACCTTTTGGTGAGTTGTATGTGCCTTTTATGAAGTGGAAGGCCGCACCTCCAACAGCACCCATACCAAATGCTCCGCCAACATCATCAAGTATACGATCAGGGCAAGGTTCACGAGAGGTCTCTGGTGTTCCCATTGTTGAAGCGGTCGATCCCCAACTGGGAGGAAAAGGGTTAAAAGGGATGACACCAACCACGCACACTTGCTTTTACTTTCCACGTAAGTGATTGGTTTGATAAAATCCAAAGATTTCACCTGCATAAAAACAGTTCTCATCAATGTGCCATCATTTTGAGAAACACCCCTTCCAGGGGCTGTTAAGTGAAAATCACACTGAACACTGAAAACAACAGTATTCCATTAACACGAACACAAACTTTGCATCGAACACTTATACCAAGAACAGTTTTTTTTTTTTCTTATAGCTCTGGAAGTCATAACTCGGCTTAAGTAACAAAGTAAATTCTGTTTTATATATAAAAAGGTTTATAACTTCTTTCTCAGCTACTTATCCACTCGCCCGTTTCTTTATAAGCCAAAGCATCATTCTTCATAAAGATTAAACTATATGTTTCGTGCAAACAATTATTGACACGACGGATAATACTGGGACCAGATATCTTAAAAACATTAGATTACTCTTGAAAAGGATATCTTAACACATTTAGATCACTCTTGGAAAGGATATCTTAATAACAGAAAATATTTCAGCGAGCTAAACAAGCCAAGCTATAAACTTGTTTTTATAACCGAAAAGTCCCCGTGGCCCAATGGTGCACAGGCTTTTGTCTGAGGTAGGGTTCGAACACCCAAGCTATAAACTTTAATAAAAACTTTAATAACTAAATAATTAAACTCTCCTTCAACAAAGTTAGAAAACACACAAACCCAAAATTACCAGAAAACAACAACTTGCGCTACAAAAGCTGAAATCTTTAATTAATCAATCAATCAACTGCCTCAATTCCGTATTGGTTGGGTCAGCTATACAAATACTCCATATCACTTCTTCGTTACCTGGGTCTAGAACTGACTATATTTGTGAAACTCACAGAAACAGTGAAAAAAATTGA
This sequence comes from Nicotiana noctiflora, assembly GCA_032618575.1. Lineage (NCBI taxonomy): Eukaryota > Viridiplantae > Streptophyta > Magnoliopsida > Solanales > Solanaceae > Nicotiana > Nicotiana noctiflora. The sequence continues at coordinate 366,992 of JASVEL010012455.1, read as the reverse complement.
GATCTTGAAGTTTAAAAATCTTCTGTTTTTTTAAAATCAACAAAACATCTGACACTTGAACACTGTAAGCAAAAGTTTTACAGAACATGAAGGTTAGTTAAAAGAAAAAGATTTTACCGGAGAGAGACGTCGCAGGGAGGCAGTGACACCGACCCAGGTGTGAGAGACGCAGAAATATTGAAGAAGCTGAAAACCCTAGAATAACTAGAAAAGTGGTGCATCTTGGCGTCAAGAATTACATGGGTAGTACCCGATAACCATATGGGTTAACGGGTTACTTATTTTCTTTCCCTTTTATTATTCTTTTTGGTTTTTTTATCAAGTAACGTGTTAATTATTTTCTTCTTTTGATGCCCACAAATTAAAGTATCCACGTAAATACACGGAAGAGTTAAAAAATTTACACTATTAGTATTGTTCGACTCAAAAGTTATCATACACTTTATGAATTCAAAATAATATATATAAGTTACGGGTCAATCATATCAGTCGTAATAATTCAAGAACTAAGTAAAAGAAACAATAATGAACGCTCCAGGTTAGGGTGAGATGTATTGACAGCTTTTATTGATAATAGTGGTTTGGTCTGCTTTTTCATGAAGAGGTTCAGAGCCTTATAATACGTTGTCTCTCTATGAGATGGATATTTCCTATCCATTTTCTCTTTTTCTTTCTTGGGAGTAGTGATAGGGAAGAAGTCCCCCCCCCTTATGGGGTTCATTCCTTAGTATTTATAGTTGTGAGTCCCATGAGTAGGAAGTGAGTGGCTGTGACCACGTTGGGATTTTATCTCTATGGGGAGGCGGGTAGGCCCTACTTTTGTCCACCTTGCTTGAATAGACAAATTTGTATTATAGACTAGTGGCCATGTTTCTTATAAATAGTGATTTAGTTCAAGATACGATTATCTTTATTAATTATTGTGGAGTCAGATTCTGACCAATACAATTAATCCCTTCATTTATCGATGTCATGCTTCGGCTGAACTCGATGGACTGACTTTGTCGACTATGACCTGAAACTCGGGTAAGGGACGAGCGGCAGTCACTCTGGTCTAGACCATGTTCTCTACGTCAACGGCCCGAATTATGTAGAATTTTTCGGCGTCACGTCGCCATATGGTCAAGTCATCGTGTGATAAGGATAGGGCACCTCCCCATCATGAAGGCGTATGATGTTGTTAGCATTATTCGGGTGAGATCGAACTTAGTTACGTTATGGTTCTCGCTTTCACTTAGATTCGTAATGCAATCAGCGATGGGAGACGGGTAGTATGTAACATGGCTGAGTACGTTTTTCGTAGTGTCTTAGAATTTTGAGGACGTATGGTCATTTCTCCCGCATTGGCAGGGCATTTCAATCGTTCCTGCTGGCGAGGCATCAGTAGAAGGTCGAGGGGGTACTATGTGATGCTGGTCATGATGGCGCACGTCTCGGTAGAATCAAACTGTTTGACGATTGGTCATGCAGTTAATGGTATCTATTGGGTTTGACGAAAGTCATTTATGTTGCCTATAAAGGTGGATGGAGACATCCGTTTCTCATTACTTCTTTATTCATCTCAGAATAAGTCTGAGGAAGCTCTTTTATTCTGCTAGTTCACCTTCTCCTTTCTCTTCTTGATTGTGATAACTTTCATTTTTTCCACCGAATTCTATTCTTTTCTTTTCAACCAACTAAGCAATGGCAGGCAGTTCTTCGCACGATATTCTTCTAATAAACTTGTCGGTTAATCCTCCGGCGATTGAAGAGCTGCCTCCGGCAATGGGAGATGCTGAGCATGCGGAGACCTGAGGAATCATCAGTTGACGAGGTACTTCCCCTACCCGGAGGTCCGGCGGTTGATTTTACCGCTGATGGTGGGGAGGATCCTGTGGATAAAGCCCCACTGATAGGGGAGATTGGAATAGCCCGATTATGGGAGCAGGGGGTCATTCCGACCCACGCCGACATTGTCCTCGCCAGAAGTTAAGAGAGGGTTCACACCGATCGCGGGGGATACTGAGTTATGCGTATCCCTTCAGGTTGGGGTTCAGGATTCCACTTCCTATGCTGGTGGTAGACTTCTGTCTCTATTACAAGGTGTGCCTGGGCCTGCTCACCCCCTCTCTCTACAAATTATTGGGGATGTTCCTAAAGTTTGAGGAACTGGTCGGTAGGGTGGTTACATTGCAGTACGTGCTCACCTTTTATGCCCCCAACGGATCCGGGGCACCATATTTCAGGCGTGCCCTCGTGGGTCGAGGGGGCTGACTGTGGTGCTGGATGATGAGGTCGAACCCCGCCCTTTCGAGAACTTCTTTTACATCAGGACCAAGAACTTAATAGTGTCCCTTTCAGGGTTCCCGGAGGTTTGGAACCATACACGTGAGTTATTTATTGTTATAATCAATTTCCTTACTTTTTCCCTTTTTTTCTTTTATAAGTCTCGCATTTGCGAATGTTAACTCATTGTCATTTTTGTAGCCGAGAGGTCGCCACCGACCTCGTTAGAAGAGATGCGTGGGTGGCTTGAAGCCGTGCTCCCTCATACTGAAGGAATTCGCACGTGGACGTCTTTCTGGGAGAGACATGGCCGTAGGCCTGCTACAAGTGAGAAGTCAATTCCTACCTTCGTTTGGTTTTGATTCGGTTTTGTTTACCAACCTTGTTTCTCTGTGACTGTGAGCACGTGATTTTTTCCCTATACGAGAATTACTCCCAAAAATCCAAAAAAAAAAATAGTTTGTGTTACTTGCCATTGTTGTGAATTTTGTGTTATGTTTCTTGTATTATTTGTATTTGTCTATGCATGTTTATTTATTTAAATTAATTAAAATATACAAAAATATATCGCATTTGCATGTAGGATTTAATTCTATAATTAGGAGTAATTAAGTTTGCTTTAATAGGAAAATCACAAAAATATGTATTTTTGTATTTTTTTAGCATTTAATGTCCAATTGTGTAATTTTATTTTCAATTAATATTTAATTATTTTTGATAATTATTATTAGGAGTTAATTAGTATTTTAAGATAACCTCGGTTTTTATAATTTAATCTTAGCATTTTTAGTTTTATTAATTAGGAATTAAAATGAAGAAAAGAACAAAAATGGTAAGGAAATCGGATTGGGCCACTTATTTCAAATCAAAATTAACATGGCCCAAATATCTCACAAACCCAACCCAAAACCCACCAGGTCAACCCGGCCCGATATGCCCCATAACCCAAATAAACCCCCTCATTTTTCATTTTTTCACTACCTAAAAAACCCTAAACCAAATCACCCCTCCCCCTCTTCTCTTCTTATCCAAAACAACACCCTAAGCCATCCATAGCTATCTTTTGCCTCCATGAAAGACCACCCTTTCCAGCCCGTCACCAGCTCTAAACGAGACCCTCCTTTCAATCTTTCATCACCCACCATTAACGTCCAACAGCCCAAATGTCACTGCTTCATCCTCGCCATCGTCAACCAACAGCCTCATGACCATCTACCTACTCACGCCAAATCCCACAACCCCATTTTCGTCGCACAACAGTCCTTGAACACCCTTCACCATTGTTAAAAAGCAACGAATCTAGAAACACGCACACATACGGTCACAAGCGGAAAGTCGGGCAGTTGTGTTTAACGACTTTCCTCAATGGATTTTCAGTTTTGGATCTATGGAATTCGATGAAGGTGTTACTGTTTGAGTTTCATACGTCGAGGCAGTGCATCGAGGTTCCGTTCGAGTCCGTGTCTTTTAGTTAAGCGTAAAAAATAGTGTTATTTTTCAATGTCGGATCAAGCAGCAGTGTTTTGTTTCTTTGGAGTTTCGTTTTGTGTGTAACGGAGCAAGAAGGTGCAGTAGTAAAGGTCATATCTCTTACCTCAAATCTCTGCTATCCACGGACCTATTTGTGGTTTCGTTTTAATATGTGGTTTCATTTTGACAAAATTCTCGCATGAAGTATCCTGCAGCATATTCGTTAGAATTATATGTGTGTGCGTTTTGACGACTTTCCTACTGTTATGAATTGATTGATTCTTGTGTTTTGGGCTAGATAAATTTAGGTATTCCTATAATGGTTTGGTATTTTTGGTTCAAATGGTTTCATCGTTATATATTGTTTGTTTCCCTTCTCTTTGTTGTTCGTCGTATGAATTTAGTTTGCATTTCGATTCAGTTAATTGAGATTCATGTTGTTTCAATTTGTTCAGTTGGTTTATTCATCATACTATTGGATTCTTGCTCATTTGTTTGTATATAAGTTAACCAGGATTGGTTCCCAATATGGTTATTCCCTTTGATCAGATGTCGTGTGATTCAATCTGAGTCCATGAGATTAATTGTTGTATTATTAGGAATTTGGCTATAGCTCCAGTGACTTGTTATTTCTAGGAATCAATTTTGGTCAGTTGATTAATTTTGGCACAGATTGAAGGGATGGGGGTATGATAGTAATTTTAGTACTTTCAGGGATAATATGGGAATAGACAACTTGCTGAATTATTTAGGTTGAGTGTTCTATTCACTAGGCACTAAAGTACCATTAAAATGAAGAACAAAACATAATGGAGAGGTTTAAAGGGATTGATTAAATAAAAAAAAGAGATAAGGGTTAGTGGGGAACAAGATATAGTGATGTAAATAAAGGAAAAATGGGCTTGGAAAGTAAAAAGAAGTAGGGGTAATAATAAAAGGTATTCTTTTACAACTGAAATAAAAAAAAGAGGACCGAAAAGGGGCCTACTTTGGATATAAAATAAAGATAGACACACACAAAGAAGGGAGAGAAAAAAGGAAATAGAGTTTTAATTTGGAGAGAAAAGGGTCTTTTTTTTGGTCAAAAATCGATGCTATAAATAGAGAAAAGTTTTAAGGAGTCAGTTGGTTCAACTAATATTTTTTCATTCCAATTCAAAAGAACTAATACTTTTTCCATTGACAACTAAAGAGAGCTTCAATTTTAACTATTAAGTTATATCTTCGAGTTCATCTTTGGGTTGCTAAATTTTAAATCTGTCACTGGGTTGCTCTGTATACTGGCTGTTGCTGGTTGTTTCTGTTGTTGTATACTACTTCTACTTTACTGATCTTCCTCTTATTTGCTTCCTATACCAAGTACATGGCTATAACTCTGCAAATATTGTAAGTGGAAACATGAAGCATGAATATGTCACGACCCGAATTTCCCACCATCGGGAGTCTTGATGGCGGCTACTAGTGGAAGCTAGGCAAGCCAATCCTTAATTAATTTTTCCATTTATTACCACTCTCATTTTAAACCCTTAGAAATTATCTTATGATTGCAGCGGAATAAATAAATTTAGCAGAAGACTTAACAAAATTTTTCTATATACGATACATAAAACCCAAACATAATATACTACCCAAGAACTGGTGTCACAATCTCACGAACTTCTAAGAATAATACACATAACCGTCTGAAAGAAAAATTAACTGTTTATCTCGAATACATGAGGTAACAGCCTAAAAGTAAAGATAGAGAAGACAACAGGTCCTGCGGACGCCTACAAGGCTACCTCCAAGTCTCGGTTGTCGGAATATCAACAATCGCACTTCTGCCGTTGTTGCTATCCGTAACCTGTATCTACACAAAAAGAGAACAGAGTGTAGCATCAACACAAACGACCCATGTGTTGATAAGTGCCTGGCCTATCCCAGCGAAGTAGTGACAAGACTAGGACCAGACAATCATATAAACCTGTACAATTAAAAATATATATACAACAAAATAACAAGAAACAACATATAATATTTACGGAGAGAAAATATGCTCTGGAGTAACCACAAAATATATATATTAATAGAAATAAAAATAAAGGTATTTAATTCACTTTCAAACTCTACTCATCCAATTGCAGGAGTACCACCACTCGCTCCCATTTTACTATCAATCTTTCATTTATTTATCAAAATAATACATAATATGTTACCAACGATCATGGCCAATATCAACAATCATTATCTGTTAGTAGTGCGGCATGCAACCCGACCCTTCCGATAAGTCACCGGCATCTATGACCAATAACAGTACATAAAAGGCTACCAGCACTATGGCCAATGCCAACAATCAATATTAATTAATAGTGCGGCGTGCACCCCGTCCCTTTAGATATGTCACACCGGCGCTATGGCTAATAACAATAATCAATACAATATATTACCGGCATCAACAGTATATATATATATATATATATATATATATATATATATATGTGTGTGTGTGTGTGTGTGTGTGTGTGTGTGTGTGTGTATGTATGTATGTATGTATGTATGTATGTACGTATGTATGTATTATCGGTATTAAACTAATAATCTTCAATTCAACAACATAAATATTACCGGTGTAAAACCAATAATTCTGTAATTTGACAACATTTATATTACCGGTATAAAACCAATAAATAATAATTAATCAACAATATATGTATATTACAGGCGTGAAACCAATAATAATTAATCAACAGTATATGTATATTATTAGTGCGAAACCAATAATCTTTAATCAACAATTTATTTATATTATCGGTGTGAAACCAGTAATCTTTAATCAACAATTTATATATATTACCGGTGTGAAACCAATAATAGTTTCTTTCATATAATCACATAAGATTAATAGAAATTTAATTCATTTAAGACCCACGGTCATGCTCGACCCCCAACGTATAGATACTCGTCACCATGCATATACGTCGGACTCCACACATAACAATAAGCACATAAACTCAACTCATATTCCCTCAAGCTAGGATAGATCAAACACTTACCTCGAAAGTTTACGATCAATTCAATCTGTAGCAATGCCCTTTCCTTTCGAATTTGGCTCCAATTCAATCGTATCTATATACAATTGATTCAATATCATCAATACTACTTAACAAACTAGTTCAAATGGCTAAATATAATTTTTACAACATTCTGCCCGGAATAGTGAAAATCCATCCCGGCCCCACATGATTGAAGCACGAGGTTCGAACCAAAATAAATTCACCCATCCTTCCACGAGTTCAAATATATAATTTGTTCTTAATTTTGACCCCAAAACGAGGTCTAAATCATAAATTCTTTGAAAACCTTAACTATAACCATTTCTCTAATTTTTCTACCCATTTACGCATGTTTAGGCCTAGGAATTCAAATAATATTGATGGAAAATGAAGAAAACAAGTCAAGGATCACTTACCCAAAAAGTTTGATGAACATCGCCCAAGAATCACCAAGAAATATTGTTGGAGAAGAGAGAGTTTGGTGAAATGGGATTTAATCCCATTATGTTCTGTTTTTCAGAACTTAAAAATCATTGGGCAAAATTGCTCTATGCGATCACAGGGTCTGGGATGCGATCGCATAGAAGAAAAGAAGGGGGGCTAGACTTTGCTCTATGCGATCGAAGAGCAGTAATGCGATCGCATAGAAGAAATACTGGGCCTCAACATTTTACTTTATGCGATCGCATAGGAGTAATGCGATCGCATAGAAGGATTTCCTGGACTTCAAGATTTACTCTATGCGATCGCGAGAGAGCAATGCGACCGCATAGAACAAACTGATGGCTACTAAATTAACTATATGCGATTGCAGAAGAACCAATGTGATCGCATAGAACAAATTAATGACTTCCTAATTAACTCTATGCGATCGCAGACATGCTTATGCGATCATATAGAATAAAAACCTAGACACCAGCAACCAACAAAAATACCAGATTATTAAATTTCAGTTTCATTTTCCTTAAACATTTTCAGAAAATAATTTAACAGAAAAATTCTTTTACCGGTGTTCTGGACCTCGGATTTCGATTTCGGGCATACACCTGAGTTCCATATTTTTCTACGGACATTTTGAGACCATCAAATCACGAGTCCAGGTCTGTTTACCAAAAATATTGAACAAAGTCAACTATATCAATATTAATATCAAAATTCTTTAAATTTTTCACATAATTCATATATTTCAATATAAAAAATTTCCGGCTTCGTGCCCGGACTGCGCATGCAAATCGAGGCAACTATAAATGAGGTTTTCAAGGCCTCAGAAGATCGAAATGATTTAGAAAACAAGTGATGACCCCTTTGGGTCATCACATTCTCCACCTCTAAAATAATTGTTCGTCCTCGAACGGACAAAAGAAAGAAGTACCCGAGTTAGGGAATAACTGAGGATATCGACTCCGCATGTCAGACTCGGACTCTCAGGTCAATGCCTCAGGGGGCTAACCTCTCCACTGAACTCGCACAAAAGGAAAACTCTTCGACCTCAACTGTCGAACCTGTCGGTCTAGAATAGCCACCAGCTCCTCCTCATAAGATAGATCCTTGTCCAATTGGACAGTGCTGAAATCTAACATGTACGATGGATCGCCTTGATATTTTCGGAGCATGGATACATGAAACACTGGATACACAGTTGACAAGCTAGGTGGCAAGGCAATCTTATAAGCTATCTCTCCCACACGATCAAGAATCTTGAATGGGCCAATAAACCTAGGGCTAAGTCTACCCTTCTTTCCAAATCTCATCACGCCCTTCATAGGCGACACTCAGAGCAATACTCGCTCCCCAACCATGAAAGCTATATCTCGAACCTTGCGATCTGCATAGCTCTTTTGCCTAGACTGAGCTGTACAAAGTTTATCTTGAATGAGTTTGGCCTTATCTAAGGCCTCCTGAACTAGGTCTGTACCCAACAACCAAGCTGCTCCCGATTCAAACCATCCAACCAGAGAATGACACCGCCTACCATATAAGGCTTCATAAGGAGCCATTTGGATGCTCGATTGATAGCTATTATTATAAGCGAACTCTGTCAAAGGCTGGAATTGATCCCACGAGCCTCCAAAATCGATAACATAGGCTTGAAGCATATCCTCCAATATATGAATGGTCCTTTCGGACCGACCGTCCGTCTGGGGATGAAAGGTTGTACTTAGCTAGACTTGGGTGCCCAACTCTAAAATAATTGTTCGTCCTCGAACGGACAAAAGAAAGAAGTACCTCAGTTAGGGAATAACTGAGGATATCGACTCCGCATGTCAGACTCGGACTCCCAGGTCAATGCCTTAGGAGGCTAACCTCTCCACTGAACTCGCACAAAAGGAAAACTCTTCGACCTCAACTGTCGAACCTGTCGGTCTAGAATAGCTACCAGCTCCTCCTCATAAGATAGATCCTTGTCCAATTGGACAGTGCTGAAATCTAACATGTACGATGGATCGCCTTGATATTTTCAGAGCATGGATACATGAAACACTGGATGCACAACTGACAAGCTAGGTGGCAAGGCAAGCTTATAAGTTGTAACGACCCGGCCCGTCATTATGGAAATTTCCACCCCGTTACCTTGAATTAACATATCTTATGCTTTTATATCAGTGTTAGAACCTATCGGGCGAGTTAGGGGTGAATTGAATGGAAAATGAGGCATATAGCCTTTTTGAAGGAAACTTGAATAAGGAAAGTCAACCAGGAGTTGACTATTTGGTTAGAGGGCTAGGAATCGAATTCTGATGATTCGGTTAGTTCCGGGAGGAGATTTGTGACTTAGGGGAGTGATCGGAATTGAATTTGAAGGCCCGGTGTAGAAATAGGCTTGAATTGGCTACGGTTGAATTATGGGTTTGAACGGTAGGTGAGATTTTGATCCGGGGGTCGGAATGGAATTTCAACAGTTGCAGTAGCTCCGTTAGGTGATTTTGGATGTGCCTGCAAAATTTCAGGTCATTCGGACGTAGTTTGGTCGGGCTTTTGATTTAATGTGTAATTCGGAATGTTTTAAGGAATTTAGGCTTGAATTGGATGTGAATTATGGGTTTTGGTGTTATTAGATGTGTCTTGAGGATTGGAGCAAGTTCAAATAAGGTATTAAGATGTGTTGGTGTGTCTGGATGAGGTCCCGGGGGCCTCGGGGTGTTTTCGGATAGCCAAACGAGAGAAAATATGGAAAATTGCAGAACTGGTGCACTGCTTCTGTTGTTTTCGCTCCTGCGGAAATGGGGGCGCAGGAGCGAGTCCGCAGGAGCGGACAAGAAGGCGCAGAAGCGGGATAGACCGCTGAGGCGGATCCTGGTCCGCAGGAGCGGCTTCGCTGAAGCGAGTGGGCGATCGTAGAAGCGGTCCTGTGGCGCGATGGGGAAGTCCGCAGAAGCGGGTGATTTATCGCGGAGGCGAGTCCGCTGAAGCGGACTCTTGGTCGCAGAGGCGGATCATTCCGCAGAAGCGGATGCGCAGGGGCGGTCCCTTGATCGCTGGTGCGGAAACAGCCAAAAAGGGCCTGGGTTCGCAGAAGCGACCACAAGGTCGCAGAAGCGGTTCCGCAGGGGCGGAATTTTATCCGCAGAAGCGAAAATCGCTGTGAGTTAAGTGTATCTGAAGTTAGAAAAATTTTAGAACATTTCACACATTTGGGTCTCGGCTTTAGAGGCGATTTGGGCGATTTTGAAGAGAAATTCAAGGGAAATCATCGGGTAATCAACTATGGACTTAAACTATGATTAGTATTGGTAATATTATGCAATTATATCATGAAAATGGAGGAATTTGGGGTAATTTATGGAGGATTTAGCCCTAGGCTTGAACTTTAGAAAATCAAGGTTTTGAATGGGCAAATGGAGTCCGAATTTGGTAAAATTGATATGCTTAGACTCGTATTGAGATGAGGGTTCCGAATATGCAACTTTTGTAATTTTTCGACAAGCGTACCGAAAGTCGGGTTTCGACAACTTTGGGAATTTTGATGTAAATTGGGTTATATTGATTGGGTGTTGTCCCATTGGCCTAATTTGTTGTGTTTCTACTGTATTTGATCGGATTCTACGCGTGCGGAGCTTGATTCTCGTGGCAAGGGCATTGCGGAGTAGTCGTCGCGCCGTATTGAGGTGAGTAATAGATGTGGGTGATGACCGGCGGGTTCGAAACCCCGGTATACCACTTTGTGACGCTGTATAGCGGCGAGACACACACACTCTTGAGAGTGCGGGGTCGATCATGAACTGGAGACTATATATTAGTCCGACCTGTTGATACTGTATTATTGGCTATTCTCGAGCCGTTGAACCCCCTTCTTGGGCGGTTGAGTATACTTGTGGGCCGTGAGCCAATTATTGGATCCCGCGAGGATCGTTATCATTGTCTTATCATATAGACATGCTAGTTTACTACTAGTCCGCGGATATTTCTGTTATTATGCTGATTCCAATCTCTGGAACTTGATATTGCTGTTTTCCAACTGAAAAATGATAAAAAGAGTTTTCAAATACTACTTTTGAGCCTGCGAGGCTGTATCTGCATATTAGCTGACTAGTAGTGGATCGGGCTGCGCGCCGCAGCGAGATATATGTTGGATCGGACTGCACGCCGCAGGAATATCTCTATGAGATGTGCTTGGGCTGTAGGAGCCCCTCCGGAGTCTGAACCCCCACAGTGAGCACGGGTACCCAAAATTGGAGTCGGGCTACGCGCCGTAGCGGTCATATCATGCATTGCATTGCATTTAGCTACATCCGCTAGCTGTTATGCTATTTATTGGTATTTGTTGGTACAGGTACAGTGAAGATTGATTCTATGACAGGGTAGCTGATTATAGTTTTACATAGTGCTTTATTGCGGATTTCTTATCTGCGCTGTCTTACCCTTGTTTATTACCACTGAGTCTGGCAGTACTCATTTTACTCCCTGTACCTTGTGTGCAGATCCAGGTACCTCTCAGCAGTGACCCGGTAGCTGTGCAAGGCGACGTTTGTGGATATTCGAGGTAGCTGCAGAGTCCGCAGGACCCGATATTCCTTCTTACTGTCTTGATTTTGTATTGACTTTTCCTTCCGCACTTGATATCTTGTAAACCTTTATACACTCATGTTCAGTAGAGGCTCATGACTCTTGACCCTTCGGTCTATGGGAGTTAGTATATTTTGGGACTTGGTTTCCCCGTTGTTGGTATAAGTATTACTATTGTTTCATATTTTGAAATGCTTAAATGGGTTAAAGAGAGCTTCTAGCTCCGTTGTTGATATTGATTGATCAGGCTGGCTTAGCAATGTGTTGGGCGCCATCACGACCGGATTTGGGGTCGTGACAAGTTGGTATCAGAGCCTAGGTTTACTAGGCCTCATGAGTCTTGAGCCGGTTGGTAGAGTCTTGTGGATCGGTATGGGGACGCCTGTACTTATCCTCGGGAGGCTGCGAACCTTTAGGAAACACTTCACATTTCTTGGAATTCTTATCGTGCGTACTTGATTCAGCTTGAGATATAATTTTTGAAATTCTTTCCACACGTCTGTGTACGCATCGAGCGCTCGGTAATGTAATTGCCTTATGGCTTATGATTTCCTCGAATGAGGGGCGAGATATAATCTCGGTGAAGTTCATGTTGGGCCAGTCAGGATGACTTGAGGCTGGACCTTGTTTATGACTTGAGCATTGAGATGCTGATTTTGTGAGTGGTGGCAATAGATAATGTACTAAGGGTTTGAAATCCCGTATTTTTGCACTATACTGTGCTGTGCTGAGATGGAATACGCGTCATGTGACGAGCGTGGTGGTATTGTGACTGGGGATTTGGACTTGATCCTTCCCAATTGATAAATTACTGTGTAAAGTGACTAAGACTGGACTTATATCTATGTACTTGGACTAGTATCCATGTTTGGGGCCTTGTGCCGATCTGTAGAGTATTATGGAGGCTTACTAATGGATGAGTTGTTAATTGTTCGACTCTTATCTAAACTGTTGTGTAGCCCCGAGCTATGGGCGTGAGAAATAATTATCATATCTCGTAATTGGAAGGTAAAATGCCTTATTTGTAGTGGAACAAGTTTAAACTCGGGAAGACTAAAATGATTATGCTATGTATATCCTGGTAGAAGGTGTTGTACTTAAATACTAGATTGAGGAAAAATAGGTGGGTTGATTCTGATGTGTAATTGAATGGTATTCGATATATGTTGTTATTTGAGCGGATACATCGCAGGTTCAAGTATAAATTGTGATGATATAATTCGTGTAGTATTGAGATTTAATGTTGTTGAAATACATTGTGATATCTTGTTGAGTTGTGGAAGTATAGCTAGGATGGTTTGGTGATTCTCTGGCAGGTGGATAGGCCAATTTACAAAGGAAACTCTGCCGAAATTTTTGGAAAAATTCGGGACTTAGAAAAGATTTTGTCACCTAAAGAGGGGGCGTAACTGTTGTGTGTGAATGAATGCAAGAATTGCAAAAGAGTTAATATTTCCGATGATTCGAATCTCCGCCGAAGCTTGTAAATGACTTGAGTTTAATATCATACTAACATTTCGGCATCACTTGAGTAATACTGATATGAGTGGTTGAAAGTGCTTTGATGAATGGCTTCGAGCTAAGTTGGGGAGGTTGCTATTGATTAACTGATTGCACTATTGTGTGCTATGTTGATTCTGTCTCTAAGTATGTTGGGAAATTCTGGTAAAGGTTATGGTGCTTCGTAGATCTGATGAAGTACTAGGGTGTTTTGAACTGCTGTTGGTAAAGAATATTCACCGTATAGAAAAGAAAGATAGCTGATTGTATCTGTAAGTAATCATGTTCTGCAATGTCAGAGTTCTAACAAAACACGAGTGGTTCTACTCAATAGGACAGTTGAATTACAATTGAATAAGGGTGAATGATGCCCGAGAATGGTTTTGCAGTGTTCAAGATTTTGCTTGTAACAGTCAGGTGCCTTAAGATTGTGTATGTGGCTAAAGATGGCGGTTTCGTTAGAAAAGATCAAGGCTTGTGTTATATCATGTGAATGATGGGATTCTACGTATCCGCATTGGGAAGTAATGATAACAATTTAAAAATCGCGGGAAGTTCATCAAAATAAAGTGTGGTGGAATGTAGTACTTCTGGGAACACTGAGAGAGTATTCAGCGGCCTATGGGTCTTAAATCGTGTAGTCTTGTGTACGAGTCTTGTGTGGTAAAAAGGGTTGAGGCATTATCGTGCTACAGTAAAGACTTATATGAAATTAGAGATGAATCAGAAAGGAAACCGGGTAAATGGAACAACTTGTTAATAAACCAGAATGGTATAAAAAAAAGGGGAATGCGATTGATTCCTGGTAAGTGGTTGAAGTAATGAGTCTTGGAGATATTGTGCAGCAAAGCTCTGGAGTGCTGACAGTTGTGTAACTTGATATGGGTATAAGGACTCAGCCCTAGCAGTTTAACTTATGCAATGTAATTGGGAGAAAGAGTTTATGATGTGTTTCATCATGGTTTGAAAATGAGTATATTCCTGTCGATATGCGGAGCGTGGAATATGTAATGAGTTTTCTCTATATGGGATCATGAAAGCCCTTGACTAGTTGAGTGCGCCGATGTTTGCGGCGTAGGAAAGGAATATGAATTTCCATGTTATCTTAGGGTGGTGTGGCATATGCGATGTGTGATGGAAAGTTGATAATGACATATTCAAGGTTTTGAGATCAGTTCATAATATATGGGGAGTCATTAAAATTATTGAGCAGCGCGAACAGCTGCAGATGAATTAAGAATTGATCTTTCTGGCGATTAAGGAAAATGGTACTGCTATTCTAGTAATTTGGCAGGGAATATGATCCAAAAAGGACAAGGTAATGTAAACTGATGATATCCAGTGGTATGGTGGTATTCTCTTGTTGGATCGACCATAATAATTGAGTCGTTGATGGCATAGTGAAATTTCTGAATGGCTTTCGTGGTATGAATGGACGCTTGATGTGCGTTATGTATTTGTATGGTGAAGTACGAAATCAAGCATGGTAATTCATGTGTTATATATGTGTTGGAGACTGGAAGTTCTCGTAATCCGCCTATGCAGTGGTTGTACATCGTGTGTATCAGCACCGTTTAGCGGTTATTGGAAAATTGGAAGCCCTAATGGCTCTCTCTTAGCTTGATATGATGAATTTGGGTTATAATACCTTATTTCAGACTGGTTGACATAAGTCAGGTCGTCTAGACTAATGTGATATGGACTATGTCGGAAAAATGGCACAAATTGCGTAGCAGAAAAACATCAGAGTATGCTCCAACAGAGTAGTTGTACCCAGGACCAGCGGACGGCTGGTAGGCATTGCTTTGTCGATTGGACCTTAGGGGCGGATGTTAGTGTAGAGGTATCTACCATTAATTCAGCTCCAGTATTGAGAAACGTTGTCAGATACGTTTCATGTGGCCGAGCTTGAGGCTATATATATATATATATGTTTGCTGTAATGAGAAAAATTCGACTCGATATGCATTTCTTTTTTGCGAGATTTATGCATGGATCGGGTGGCACGCCGCCACAGGTATGGTATCCGGATCGGGTGGCACGCCGCCACGGGTATGTCATTGGAGCGGGTTGCACGCCGCAACAGAATATTGTGAAAATATAGTTAGTTATAAGCTACCCGGTATACAATACTTCCTCGCTTCTGAGGAAAAGACCGTTTTGAGTATCGCTTGGCGAATGGCACATCGGTTGTGTCCTTTCAGGATTTAATAGCATACGTTAATTGTTTCACCGTGGGTGAGGTTGATTTCTTGGATTCAAGACCTAGATCTGTGCGTGGCTAACCGTTTGAGCTTAGTGGCTTGAGATGCTTCATGAGTAATAATGTTGGGATAAAATCACGAGTCTTGGCAAGGCCACGTGATGTTATGACCTCTCGAGAAGGATTCAGGTACTCTATTTCTATAATGCGAGACGCGATCTCAGTTATATGTTATGATGGCACAGAGGAACTGAATTGTAGCTCTTTTGCTGGAGACAGTTATCATGATTTGAGTTGTCATGATTCGAGTGTGTGTAGACGTTTCTATTGGAGCCTATGTTGTGCTCGTCACGGCTTAGGACGGTGGTTGAGATGTCATGTCACCAGTGTGGTGTGTTATGATCGAAATGACCGTTAGAGTCATTAATGAATACGAGCATATTGGATCTTAGCTTGTTAGAAAGGTAAAAATCGAGGTTTGGCTCCGAAACATTTTATGGTACCAGTTTTAAAAGGGAAATAGATTCACGAATGGTTAACCTGAAAGATGGGTTCGGTATATCGCGTGCTTCAGCTGCCGTGGGCAGGATATGGAGGTGTTGGAATAAGACTCTATCTAATGAAAGAGGTTTTTAGCTAGTATTTGGTTATTGTGGCCAGTTGTTGTGATTAGAGACTATCGTCTCGAGTGATTTGGGTTGTCGATACAGCATATGATCTCAACCGGAGTAGTGAATATGGGTTATTGTAGTGGATTCGAGTGTATCCCGAGTATAGGCATGGGATTTGCATTTGGCATATGATTTCAGAAAGTGCAATGTGATTTATGGTTCAGATGGTCTGTGAAATTCTGACTATATGGTTTTTTCGGACTTATGTGAGATAGGGTGACGTATGATCGCCGGATATATGCTTGGTAAGGTCATTCGGCTATTGGGTTGCTTCCAGTATAACTCTGAGTCCGCTCGAGGACGAGCGTTTGTTTAAGTTGGGGAGAATGTAACGACCCGGCCCGTTGTTACGGAAATTTCCACCCCGTTACCTTGAATTAACATATCTTATGCTTCTATATCAGTGTTAGAACCTATCGGGCGAGTTAGGAGTGAATTGAATGGAAAATGAGGCATATAGCCTTTTTGAAGGAAACTTGAATAAGGAAAGTCAACCGGAGTTGACTATTTGGTTAGAGGGCTCGGAATCGGATTCTGATGATTCGGATAAGGATAGAGTTTTGGAAGCTCGAAGAAGGCCATTTACAAGATCTTAAGCTAAGGAATTGCAAACTAAGGTTGTTGGACTTCAATGGCAAATAAAGAAGCTTCTAACTATGGAGGAAGAGCTCATGCCCAAAGGAGAAGAGTTGTCGAAGTTTTACAACTATTTGGTTGCTCAAATTGAAGTCCAAGAGGAGGAAGATTTGGTTACCCAAATCTGCCCATGGAGTCACCAAATGGGCTCAAAATGAGCTTAATGAGTTCCAGAAAGAGGTGTTACAAGAGCAGCCCAATTGGAGTCCAAACAAATGGCCCAAAACTAGTTGTTTAAAGGCCCAAATCTGCCCCAAAGGGTCTTGGCCGCCCCTCACCTACCAAAGACTTTTCTTACACTTTAGCAACCACCTACCTCATTGTAATAATTGTGTTTTCCACTACAACCACCCCACCTAGTTTTTAATGTTATTTTTATGCATTTGTACTCCTATAAATAGGGTGTTCTTCTCCTTCATAAGACACATTATTATTGATTGAGTATATCATACTTTGAGAGTTCTTTTGAACCTTTGTTCTTGTGCTTTGAGATTTATCTTTCAACCTTTACTAGTTCATAGTTCAAGGTAGTAAGATTACTTCTCTTTTGTGATATCTTTGATTCCTTTGTGGTATTCTTAGAAGGCGATTAATACTAATTGTTGTCTCAAGTTACTCGTAAAGTGGTCAAGATCCGAATCTATTGTTTTGATTTGCTTTTAAGTAAAGGCGTTTGATTTCTTTCATAAATCAAGACGTTGTTACTTTGATCTTGTCAAGGCTATAGAACTTGCATTCTTGAAAGTTCTCGGAATCCTTTCCTTGAATCTTTCCCATATCCTTTAATTTCGTCTCTTTAATTCTAGTTGTTCAATTCCTGTTGTTATTGCTTCCGCATTTACTTCTCAAATTCTTACTCTAGTTTGGATTCCCGACCTAGTTGTTATCAAGTGGTATTCAGAGCGGTTCTATCAAGATTTCGTTCTTGATAATTCTTGGGATATTTTGAAAACAAAAAAAAAAAGAAAAACAAAAAAACAAAAAAAAAACAAAAAAAAACGAAACCCAATTTAAAACAACAAGAAATACAATTGCTTGCTCTCAGGATATATCTTTTGTATCTAAGTGTTTCCAAAAATTAACAAAGGAAACAAGAAGAGGGGATCCTTGATTTTGTTACTCTCTGTATTCTACACATTTATATTCTTTCCTTTTTGTTCGTGTCTTGTTTCAACCGAGCCTAAAAGTTCTAGGATTTGGTTCTTTCTTCTTTTAATTGTTCCCAAAAAAACAAAAGAAAAATCTGAGTTTTACTACTAAGAACTACATACAAGTTAGGTTTAACTATAAATCTATAAAGTACTTGTTCAAAGGTTATTTCGAGAAAAAAAAAAGAAGCTAATTTGTGTGATACAATTTTTAAAGATGTCACATACAGGTAGTGATAATGAACGAATGGTTCTCCAAGAAGCTGAAATCAAAGCAAGGAATGATTTTACCTTGCAAGCCATGCATCAACAGTTTGAAAGGTTGAATCTCCAACTCCAAGAAATGAGGGATACCATTGCGGATCAAAATGATACAATAGCTGAACTTAGGAGGGATAATAATGTTAGGCCACCTGCTAGAAGAAATGTACCCCATGTTCCTATTGTAAATCAAGCAAACTTTATTGATGATTTTAATGATATTGATTTTGATAGGGTGAGAGGAGATAGGAGGGGACAAAGAGGTAGGATAGAGGATGATAATATAAGTAATATAAAGATGCGGATGCCATCTTTCAAGGGAACAAGGGATCCAGACTTGTATCTTGATTGGGAGAGAAAGGTTGAAGCAATCTTTGATTGTCACAACTACTCTGAAGGTAAGAAGGTTAAACTTGCTGTTGTTGAGTTTTCTGATTATGCTTCTATTTGGTGGAAAAAGCTTAATAGGGATCGATTGCAAGAAGGACAAGCACCAATTGCTACTTGGACTGAGGCTAAAAGGGTGATGAGGAAGAGATTCGTACCATCACACTTTCAAAGAGAGCTACAACTACGTCTTCAAACATTGAAGCAAGGGTCCATGTTAGTAGATGAGTACTTTAAGGCTATGGATATAGCTATGATCCAAGCTAATTGTATGGAGGAAGAAGAGGCTACAATGGCTAGGTTTTTAAATGGTTTAAATAAGGAAATAGCTGATGTAGTTGAATTACAACAATATGTAACAATAGATGAGTTAGTTGATTTGTGTATAAAGGTAGAAAATCAAAATAAAAGAAAGCAAACTAGCTCATGGAGATGTCGAACAAGCACCATGCCTAAGAAACCATGGCCAAATCGTGAGATGAAGAATTTTTCTCGGCCTCAAGAAGACAAGGGAAAAGGTGAACTGGAGAACAAAGAGAGAGGTAAAACCTTCAACCCTAAACCTTTTACACCTTCTAGTTCTATTGAGTGTCATAAATGTAAAGGAAGGGGACATATGATGCATGAATGTCCAAGTAGAAGAAATATCATTCTAAAAGAAGATGGAGGATATGAGAGTGAAAAGAGTGAGGGAGATGAAGAGGGAGATATGAGTGATGAAGGTGATTTAGAACTACCTAATGATGGAATGGTTGGGGTAGTTAGGAGGATTATGACTATCAATTTAGGAAGCAATAGTGAAGCACAAAGAGAGAATATATTCCATACTAGGTGTGGGATAAAAGGAAAAACTTGCTCTATGATCATTGATAGTGGTAGTTGTGCTAATGTGGTTAGTTCATACTTTGTGGAAAAACTGGGACTTGCATGCATGAAACACCCTACTCCCTATAGACTCCAATGGTTAAATGATAGTGGTGAACTAAAGGTAAATAAACAGTGTATGATTTCATTTAACGTTGGTAGATATGAGGATGATATTCTTTGTGACATAGTGCCTATGCAAGCTTGTCATATATTACTGGGTCGTCCTTGGCGGTATGACAGGAATGTTTTTCATGATGGGAGAAAGAATAGATATTCGCTTGAACTAAATGGCAGGAAATTTACTCTTGCACCTTTATCTCCTTCTCAAGTGTTTGAAGACCAGAAGAGATTAAAGGAAACAATGGGAAAGTCAAGGGGAGGGATAAAAAGTGAGCTTGTGGAAAAAGAAAATAAAGAGAGAGAGGGCAGCAATTTGAGAGAAGAGATAAAAGAGGGTTCGAATAAAAAAATAGACAGTCTTGGTGAGAGGAAAGAGGCTAAGGAAAGAAAAGAGAGAGTTTCTATATAAAAGCCAAAGAGTGTTTAAATGCAAGAAAAGAGGGGCTGCCCATAATACTACTTACTTACAAAGAGGCTTTGATTAACTGTGAGTTGCTAACTTCTTCTTTGCCAAGTAGTATTTCTTCTCTTTTGCAGGATTTTGAAGATGTCTTTCCAGAAGATATTCCTAGTGGATTGCCACCTTTACGTGGCATTGAGCATCAAATTGATTTTGTACCTGGATCACAAATCCCAAATAGGCCAGCCTATAGGAGTAATCCAGAAGAGACAAAGGAACTTCAAAGGCAAGTTGAGGAGTTGCTTGAGAAAGGCTTTGTGAGAGAGAGCATGAGCCATTGCTCTGTTCCGGTCCTATTGGTACCCAAAAAGGATGGAACTTGGAGGATGTGCGTGGATTGTAGAGCAATCAACAAGATTACGGTAAAGTATCGCCACCCTATTCCTCGTCTTGATGACATGTTGGATCAATTACATGGATCCAAAATCTTTTCTAAAATTGATCTAAAAAGTGGTTACCATCAGATTCGAATGAATCCAGGAGATGAATGGAAAACTGCTTTTAAGACCAAATATGGGCTTTATGAGTGGTTAGTTATGCCTTTCGGCTTGACTAATGCACCTAGCACTTTCATGAGATTAATGAATCATGTTTTTAAGGATTTTCATGGAAAATTTGTTGTGGTGTACTTCGATGATATCTTGGTCTTTTCTAATACTTTAGAAGAGCATGTAGAACACCTAAGACAAGTTTTTGAAGTTCTTAGAAAGCACTTGTTATTTGCTAATCTTAAAAAGTGTACTTTTTATGTGGATCGTGTGATTTTCTTGGGTTTTGTGGTTAGCTCTAAGGGTGTTGAGGTTGATGAAGAGAAAATCAAAGCAATTAAAGAATGGCCTAAACCTAAGAGTGTAAGTGAAGTTAGGAGTTTTCATGGACTTGCTAGTTTTTATAGGAGGTTTGTGAGAGACTTTAGCACCATTGCTTCTCCTTTAACTGAAGTTATCAAAAAGGATAGGATTTTTAAATGGGGAAAAGAACAAGATGATGCTTTTAACTTGTTGAAAGAAAAGTTATGTTCTGCTCCGTTATTACAATTGCCTGATTTTTCTAAATCTTTTGAAATTGAATGTGATGCTTATGGCAAGGGAATAGGTGCTGTTTTGATGCAAGATTCTAAACCTATTGCCTACTTTAGTGAGAAGTTGAATGGAGCCACATTGAACTATTCAACTTATGACAAAGAGCTTTATGCTTTGGTAAGGGCTTTAGCCACATGGCAACATTACTTGTGGCCAAGGGAGTTTGTCATTAAAAGTGACCATGAATCCTTGAAATACTTGAAAAGTCAAGGTAAGCTTAGTAGAAGGCATGCTAAGTGGGTCGAATTTATTGAAACTTTTCCTTATGTAATTTCTTACAAACAAGGGAAAGAGAATGTTGTTGTTGATGCACTTTCAAGGAGGTATGTCTTAGTTTCTACCCTCACTTCTAAATTGATGGGTTTTGATCAAATCAAGGAACTTTATGCTAATGATGTTGATTTTGGCAAAACTTTTGCAGATTGTAAGTTGGGTCCTCTTGATAGGTTTAACCTACAAGATGGGTTTCTCTTTAAGGAAAATAAGTTGTGTATCCCTAATTGCTCTTTACGTGAAGTATTTGTAAGGGAAGCACATTGTGGAGGGCTTATGGGACACTTTGGGGTCCCAAAGACATTAGACATACTTGCTGAAAATTTCTTTTGGCCTGGAATGAGAAAAGATGTTGAAAGAATGTGCACACGGGTGTTTGGAATGTAAACAAGCTAAATCTAAAGTGTTACCACATGGTCTTTACACGCCATTACCTGTTCCTACTTCACCTTGGATTGATATATCTATGGATTTTGTGTTAGGTTTACCCAGAACAAGGTATGGTAAGGATAGTATATTTGTTGTGGTAGATAGGTTCTCCAAGATGGCTCGTTTTATTCCTTGTTTAAAGACTAATGATGCCTCACATGTTGCTAATCTTTTTGTAAAAGAGATTGTGAAATTGCATGGTATACCTAGAACTATTGTTAGTGATAGGGATGCAAAGTTTTTGAGTCACTTCTGGCGTGTATTTTGGGGGAAGTTAGGCACTAAATTGTTGTTTTCCACTTCTTGTCACCCACAAACTGATGGACAAACTGAAGTAGTTAATAGAACCTTAGGAAACATGTTGAGGGCTGTTTTGAAAGGTAAATTAACTTTATGGGAAGATCACTTACCTATGATTGAATTTGCTTACAATAGAACAATCCATTCTTCTACAGGTATGTCTCCTTTTGAAGTTGTTTATGGCTTTAATCCCTCTACTCCACTTGATTTATTACCATTACCTACTAATGATATTGCTAGTCTTGATGGTAGGACGAAGGCTGAGATGATGAAAAAAATTCATGAGCAAACAAGGCTTGCAATTGAGAAGAAAAATGAGCAAACCGCCTGAGAAAGAATAAGGGTCGAAAACAAGTTATTTTTAAACCTGGAGATTTAGTTTGGGTTCACTTTAGAAAGGAGAGATTTCCTTCCAAAAGGAAGTCAAAGTTGCATCCTAGAGGAGATGGCCCCTTTCAAGTCCTTGAAAGGATTGGAAACAATGCATACAAGTTGGACCTTCCTGGTGAGTTTCAAGTAAGTGCTACATTCAATGTTGCTGACTTATCTTTGTTTGACGTAGGATCGAATTCGGGGACGAATTCTTTTCAAGAAGAGGGGAATGATAGCATCACTGATAAGGATAGAGTTTTGGAAGCTCCAAGAAGGTCATTTACAAGATCTCAAGCTAAGGAATTGCAAACTAAGGTTGCTGGACTTCAATGGCAAATAAAGAAGCTTCTAACTATGGAGGAAGAGCTCATGCCCAAAGGAGAAGAGTTGTCGAAGTTTTACAACTATTTGGTTGCTCAAATTGAAGTCCAAGAGGAGGAAGATTTGGTTACCCAAATCTGCCCATGGAGTCACCAAATGGGCTCAAAATGAGCTTAATGAGTTCCGAGAAAGAGGTGTTACAAGAGCAGCCCAATTGGAGTCCAAACAAATGGCCCAAAACTAGTTGTTTAAAGGCCCAAATCTGCCCCAAAGGGTCTTGGCCGCCCCTCACCTACCAAAGACTTTTCTTACACTTTAGCAACCACCTACCTCATTGTAATAATTGTGTTTTCCACTACAACCACCCCACCTAGTTTTTAATGTTATTTTTATGCATTTGTACTCCTATAAATAGGGTGTTCTTCTCCTTCATAAGACACATTATTATTGATTGAGTATATCATACTTTGAGAGTTCTTTTGAACCTTTGTTCTTGTGCTTTGAGATTTATCTTTCAACCTTTACTAGTTCATAGTTCAAGGTAGTAAGATTACTTCTCTTTTGTGATATCTTTGATTCCTTTGTGGTATTCTTAGAAGGCGATTAATACTAATTGTTGTCTCAAGTTACTCGTAAAGTGGTCAAGATCCGAATCTATTGTTTTGATTTGCTTTTAAGTAAAGGCGTTTGATTTCTTTCATAAATCAAGACGTTGTTACTTTGATCTTGTCAAGGCTATAGAACTTGCATTCTTGAAAGTTCTCGGAATCCTTTCCTTGAATCTTTCCCATATCCTTTAATTTCGTCTCTTTAATTCTAGTTGTTCAATTCCTGTTGTTATTGCTTCCGCATTTACTTCTCAAATTCTTACTCTAGTTTGGATTCCCGACCTAGTTGTTATCAGGTTAGTTCCGGGAGGTGATTTGTGACTTAGGGGAGCGATCGGAATTGAATTTGAAGGCCCGGTGTAGAAATAGGCTTGAATTGGCTAAGGTTGAATTATGGGTTTGAACGGTAGGTGAGATTTTGATCCGGGGGTCGGAATGGAATTCCGACAGTTGCAGTAGCTCCGTTAGGTGATTTTGGATGTGCCTGCAAAATTGCAGGTCATTCGGACGTAGTTTGGTCGGGATTTTGATTTAATGTGTAATTCGGAATATTTTAAGGAATTTAGGCTTGAATTGGATGTGAATTATGGGTTTTGGTGTTATTAGATGTGTCTTGAGGATTGGAGCAAGTTCGAATAAGGTATTAAGATGTATTGGTGTGTTTGGATGAGGTCCCGGGGGCCTCGGGGTGTTTTCGGATAGCCAAACGAGAGAAAATATGGAAAATTGCAGAACTGGTGCACTGCTTCTATTGTTTTCGCTCCTGCAGAAATGGGAGCGCAGAAGCGAGTCTGCAGGAGCAGACAAGAAGGCGCAGAAGCGGGATAGACCGCTGAGGCAGATCCTGGTCTTCAGGAGCGGCTTCGCTGAAGCGAGTGGGCGATCACAGAAGCGGTCCTGTGGCGCGATGGGGAAGTCCGCAGAAGCGGGTGATTTATCGCGGAGGCGAGTCCGCTGAAGCGGACTCTTGGTCGCAGAGGCGGATCATTCCGCAGAAGCGGACTAATTTCCGCAAAAGCGGATGCGCAGGGGCGGTCCCTTGATCGCTGGTGCGGAAACGGCCAGCTAGGCCTGGAACCGCTGAAGCGACCCTTTGGTCGCGGATACGGGTGCGTAGGAGCGGAAAATATTCCGCAGAAGCGAAAATCGCTGTAAGTAAGTGTATCAGAAGTTAGAAAAATTTCAGAACATTTCACACATTTGGGTCTCGGCTTTAGAGGCGATTTGGGCGATTTTGAAGAGAAATTCAAGGGAAATCATCGGGTAATCAACTATGGACTTAAACTATGATTAGTATTGGTAATATTATGCAATTATATCATGAAAATGGAGGAATTTGGGGTAATTTATGGAGGATTTAGCCCTAGGCTTGAACTTTAGAAAATCAAGGTTTTGAATGGGCAAATAGAGTCCGAATTTGGTAAAATTGATATGCTTAGACTCGTATTGAGATGAGGGTTCCGAATATGCGACTTTTGTAATTTTTAGACAAGCGTACCAAAAGTCGGGTTTCGACAACTTTGGGAATTTTGATGTAAATTGGGTTATATTGATTGGGTGTTGTCCCATTGGCCTAATTTGTTGTGTTTCTACTGTATTTGATCAGGATTCTACGCGTGCGGAGCTTGATTCTCGTGGCAAGGGCATTGCGGAGTAGTCGTCGCGCCGTATTGAGGTGAGTAATAGATGTGGGTGATGACCGGCGGGTTCGAAACCCCGGTATACCACTTTGTGACGCTGTATAGCGGCGAGACACGCACACTCTCGAGAGTGCGGGGTCGATCATGAACTGGAGACTATATATTAGTCCGACCTGTTGATACTGTATTATTGGCTATTCTCGAGCCGTTGAACCCCCTTCTTGGGCGGTTGAGTATACTTGTGGGCCGTGAGCCAGTTATTGGATCCCGCGAGGATCGTTATCATTGTCTTATCATATAGACATGCTAGTTTACTACTAGTCCGCATCTATTTCTGTTATTATGCTAATTCCAATCTCTGGAACTTGATATTACTGTTTTCCAACTGAAAAATGAAAGAAAGAGTTTTCAAAAACTACTTTTGAGCCTGCGAGGCTGTATCTGCATATTAGTCGACTAGTAGTGGATCGGGTTGCGCGCCGCAGCGAGATATATGTTGGATCGGACTGCACGCCGCAGGAATATCTCTATGAGATGTGCTTGGGCTGTAGGAGCCCCTCCGGAGTCTGAACCCCCACAGTGAGCACGGGTACCCAAAATTGGAGTCGGGCTATGCGCCGTAGCGGTCATATCATGCATTGCATTGCATTTAGCTACATCTGCTAGCTGTTATGCTATTTATTGGTATTTGTTGGTACAGGTACAGTGAATATTGATTCTATGACAGGGTAGCTGATTATAGTTTTACATAGTGCTTTATTGCGGATTTCTTATCTGCGCTGTCCTACCCTTGTTTATTACCACTGAGTCTGGCAGTACTCATTTTACTCCCTGCACCTTGTGTGCAGATCCAGGTACCTCTCAGCAGTGATCCAGTAGCTGTGCGAGGCGACGTTTGTGGATATTCGAGGTAGGTGCAGAGTCCGCAGGACCCGATATTCCTTCTTACTGTCTTGATTTTGTATTGACTTTTCTTTCCGCACTTGGTATCTTGTAAACCTTTATACACTCATGTTCAGTAGAGGCTCATGACTCTTGACCCTTCGGTCTATGGGAGTTAGTATATTTTGGGACTTGGTTTCCCCGTTGTTGGTATAAGTATTACTATTGTTTCATATTTTGAAATGCTTAAATGGGTTAAAGAGAGCTTCTAGCTCCGTTGTTGATATTGATTGATCAGGCTGGCTTAGCAATGTGCTGGGCGCCATCACGACCGGATTTGGGGTCGTGACATAAGTTATCTCTCCCACACGATCAAGAATCTCGAATGGGCCAATAAACCTAGGGCTTAGTCTACCCTTCTTTCCAAATCTCATCACGCCCTTCATAGGCGACACTCAGAGCAATACTCGCTCCCCAACCATGAAAGCTATATCTCGAACCTTGCGATCTGCATAGCTCTTTTGCCTGGACTGAGCTGTACGAAGTCTATCTTGAATGAGTTTGGCCTTATCTAAGGCCTCCTGAACTAGGTCTGTACCCAACAACCAAGCTGCTCCTGATTCAAACCATCCAACCTGAGAATGACACTGCCTACCATATAAGGCTTCATAAGGAGCCATCTGGATGCTCTATTGATAGCTATTATTATAAGCGAACTCTGCCAAAGGCAGGAATTGATCCCACGAGCCTCCAAAATCGATAACATAGGCTCGAAGCATATCCTCCAATATATGAATGGTCCTTTCGGACCGACCGTCTGTCTGGTGATGAAAGGTTATACTTAGCTGGACTTGGTTGCCCAACTCTCTTTGAACCACCTTCCAGAAGTGCGAGGTAAACTGCGTACCTGATCTCAAATGATAGAGATAGGCACACCATGAAGGCGAACAATCTCCCTAATGTAAATCCTCGCTAACCCCTCAGACGAATAGGTATTAGCAACCAGAATAAAATGAGTTGACTTGGTCAGCCTGTCAACAATAGCCCAAACATCATCAAACTTCTTCCGAGTCATCGGAAGACCAGAAACGAAGTCCGTAGTGATCCGCTCCTACTTCCATTCATGAAGCTCAATTCTCTGAAATAGACCACCAGGTCTCTGATGCTTGTATTTAACTTGTTGACAGTTCAAGCACCGCGCTACATACGCCACAATATCCTTTTTTTCATTCTACGCCACCAATAATGTTACAGCAAATCCTGATACATCTTTGCTGCACCTAGATGAATAGAATAACGTGAACTATAAGCTTCCTCTAGAATGAATTCTCGAAGCCCATCAACATTTGGCACACAAATGCGCCCTTGCAATCTCAAAATCCCATCAGTATCTAAAGTGACCTGCTTGGCACCTCCTTGCTGAACTGTGTCTTTAAGGACACATAAATGAGGATCATTATATTGCTGATCGCGGATACGCTCCAATAATGAAGAGCGAGCGACGGTGTAAGCTAGTACTCAACTAGGCTCAGAAATATCCAACCTTACAAATCGGTTGGCTAAGGCCTGAACAACCAAGGCAAACGACCTCTGATTGACTATAAGCAAGACTGCCCATACTGGCCGACTTGCTGCTCAAGGCATCGGCCACCACATTAGCTTTTCCCATGTGATATAAAATGGTGACATCATAATCATTCAACAATTCTAGCCACCTTTTTCTGCCTCAAATTCAATTCCTTCTGTTTAAACAGATATTTAAGACTCTTGTGATCGGTGTATACTTCACATGTTGCACCATACAAATAATGCCTCCAGATCTTCAATGTGTGACCAATCGCCGCTAATTCCAGATCATGAACTGGATAATTCTTTTCATGAATCTTCAATTGCCTTGAAGCATAGGCAATAACCTTGCCATCCTGCATCAACACTGCACCAAGCCCAATACGAGAAGTATCACAATAAACAATATAAGGTCCCGTACCTGTGGGTAAAACCAATACCGGTGCTATGGTCAAGTCTGTTTTGAGCTTCTGAAAGCTCGCCTTACATTCATCTGACCATTCAAATTGGACACCTTTCTACGTCATTATGGTCATTGGGGTTGCAATAGATAAAAGAACCCCTCTACAAATCACCGATAATACCTGCTAATCCCAAGAAACTTCTAATCTCCGTGGTTGATGTTGGTCTAGGCCAGTCCTTTTACTATCTCAATCTTCTTTGGATCAACATGAATACCTGCTGTCGTCACATATGACCTATGAATGCAACTGAACTTAGCCAAAATTCACACTTTGAAAATTTGCATATAGTTGGCTATTTTTCAGAATCTGAAGAACCACTCTGAGATGCTGTGCATGCTCTTTCTAACTGTAGGGTTATATTAATATGGCAGCAATAAAGACTATCACGAACAAGTCTAAATAAGGCATGAACACCTCATACGTATGCACATAACCATGACTCTGGCCATAAGAGTTGTTCTTAAATTACAACATTGCCAATTAACCATGTTATCAAATACCTTATTCCAAAACTCCCACTTTGCTCACAATGAGGTATGGAGACCTCATGATTACTTTCCTGGATTAATGGGTCATATTTATCCTCACCTGGTGCTCATCTCACATGCTAAAACTCAATGGCTACAAAACAAAAATGGCTAAATATGAATAGAAACTATGCAAGAACTGTCAAATAATCCTAAGAGACATGGATCAAATTTTTAGGATATAGTACAAGATTTTTATTTTCAAAAAAGGGAAAATTTTAAACACAAACTTTTCACCACCACGACCTTGTCCTCATATAATATCCACCGCAGCTTGTAGCTCAATTTCAAAAAATATTTCACATTATACAAAAACTTGAGGATCTCATCCTCCACTCTGAATCACAAGTATTTGCACATTGTGTCACCTGAAAATTTTCATTTCCTTTCTTTCTTCTTTTCAATGATTGTCCGTCAAATAAGATCACGATAAAAAATTAACCCTCATAGCGATAGGGCATACAATTAACAATTGAAAATAATTATTTCAGGAATTACATCAATTCCCATTGTAGGAAGTAATATAAAGTCACTTTTAGCCTCATAAATATTCTTAGTCACCAACACATAATAATAGGGATAACTATCTCCATATAATAGCACAACGTGAGTATTCACATAAGTAGATTTGATGATTACAAAGCTCACTCATGAGCGGAGCATATAAGAGGACTCGCCTCAATCTTCAAAAACCAAATCAAATTAATGAAAAATATCCTTTTTATAACAATCAGAGTTGTACATGTGATGACACCTCTAGGGGTCTCATTTCCACCTCTAGCATCCTGACCCCTAACTCTGGCTGGTCATGTAAGCTGAGTATTGACTGCAACGGGCACGTAGCTTGAGTTCCTTCATAAATTATATTTCTCCAATCTGCCACATTCACAACAATTCCTTTGCTGCTCAGCTAACTTATTGAACATGACAACATATTCGGGCACTGTCATAATGACCTAGCATAACCGTTCAGATTACATATACCACATATTTCAAATAATCCGGGAGGTAAACTCCTCCAAAACATTTCTTAAAATAGAGTTGAGTAGGTAGTGTCGCATCTGGTCTGCCCTCTTCATAGGCTTGTTACAAACATCGACGGCCCATTTCCTCTTTTGCTATGCTAGCTTGACACTACTGAACTACCCCATTTGCTCATATACTCTTTGTTATTATTTGGGGGCGATTCTTACCCCCTGCAG
Source organism: Nicotiana noctiflora (assembly GCA_032618575.1). Taxonomy (NCBI): domain Eukaryota; kingdom Viridiplantae; phylum Streptophyta; class Magnoliopsida; order Solanales; family Solanaceae; genus Nicotiana; species Nicotiana noctiflora. The sequence continues at coordinate 337,302 of JASVEL010012455.1, read as the reverse complement.
AGTACTAAACCTTAAATATGTATAATTTATTTGGGGGACCTTTCCATACCATATATATATATATATATATATATATATATATATATATATATATATATATATATATATATATATATATATATATATATATATATATATATATATATATATATATATATATATATATATATATATATATCCAAGCCAAAACGGACATAACACATGGCCATCCGATCCATTTACTAATAGTGGAATTCCCTTTTTTGGTTCTAAGTCAAAGTCACAACATCCGATAGTCCACAATATTTGTCTTTCACAATTCAAATAAATCAACCAGACATCAAGGTCCGTTGAAACCACGACTGGTTAGTAAATACATTATGTCTCCACTACTTTATTTGCCATCCGAAGCACAGTAGAATTAACCCGCTCGCTTTTGACTATTCCAACTTCCTGCAATACCTCCTAGCAACGGTCAAGAAATTACCGCGGATTCTCAAAGATGCACCGCTGAAGGTGGTAGCGAAGAGTTTGGTGAAACCTATCCGACCTCCGCAAAACTTCTGAAAGCATCGTCGAACTATTACCAGCCTACCATCTCGACTAAAGAAGCGGTACATGACTTCGCTATTCGTGGGAAGACAAGAGTTGAAATTTAATTTAACATTTTAAGAACAAATTCGCACGATGGGAAAGAATGAAGGTGAAATTTTCCTAACTCCATAGTCTCTAGGGGATAAATATAGGCGTCTCCGTATCGATCCCTCAGACTCTACTGAGGTTGTTCGTGAGTTGTGAGACCTGTGCAACCTAGTGCTCTGATACCAACTGTGAGCACGTGATTTTTGCCCTGCATGAGAATTACTCCCAAAATTTAAAATAAAATAGTTTTGGGTTGTGTGTGATTTTTGTGGATTTTGCATTATTTTTTCTTTTATTGTTTGTATTTATCTGTGCGTGTTTATTTGTTAAAGTAATAAAAAATACAAAAATAAATAGTTTCATTAATGTCTTATAGTCATTTTAATCTTCAAAAAATACAAAAATATTTTTTTTTAATTGAGAGTCTCATTTTAATAGTTATTTTTCTTATATAGGATTAATTAAACAACATCATGTTTTATTCTCGGTTCCGAGCAAGGAATAAAATTCGGGTTCAAACGACCCGTTTTTAGGCCTAATTTTTGGACCTAGCCCATAACAATTCGAGTCCACCACACGCGAGGAACACAGACAGAACACGAGACTTGGAACATTTTGGGAACACAAGATGTCTTGGAAGAGACAATGCACACATGAGGGACATAACTCTTGGACCCCTCAAACTTTTGTCACGCCTGACACCATTTGGCCATATTCATTTTTATTAATACAAAGTCACGTGAAGAAGACTCATTCTTATTCTTGAATGATAGAAAACAAAATGAAAAGAAACTTGATTTTCTACATTTTTGACATAACAAACATAGGGTCACCAACCTCACGTCCAAACAGTCTTTCATCTTCCATGGTCCGTCGCCTTTCTCGTCCAGCGTCATCACCACCTTCGTCCAACAGCCATGGCTTCCATGAACGACCAGCAAACAACCATGGTCGTCGTCTTCATCGCAACCAAGCAGCCATCGTCGTCTTCATCGCGCAACAGCCATGTCCGACGACCAAGGAGCCATGTCCGAACAGCCATGGTTGCATCTTTTCGTCGTCACCAGCCCGTCATTCGTCGAGCAGTCACTGGCCATCGTTCCTCCAGCAGCTAGTCATCGTTCGTCCAGTAGCTCCATCAACAGCACTGTCACGACCCAAAATCTACCACGGTCGTGATGGCGCCTATCGTGTTACAAGGCAAGCCTATTCCCAAAATATTACCACTAAATCGATAATAAGAATTTAATAAAATATTTCAACATTTGAATTTCTCATAAACTAATCAACTCCAAATATAATTAATATAAATACGGAAACGAGTCCCAAACATCGGGGTGTCACTAAGTCATGAGCATCTAAAACTAGGAACTAAGAAATATAATTGTCTAAAATAAGAAATGACAAGATGATTAACAAGGTCATGCGGACGCTAGCAGCTACCTTGCAGTCTTCAAAGATAGTCGGCCTGAACTCAACGATCGTCGTGCTCTAACTCACTTGGATCTGCACATATAGTGCAGGGAGTACTATGAGTACTACCACCTCAGTAGTAACAAAAATAACTAAGGAACTGAGCAGTATTGACGAGCTGAGAAAAGTAGTCCAATTATTTATTTTCAAAATTTACAATAAACATGAATAAATAGGTAAATTTCATAAAACCAACAAATATCACAAAGTAGGTAAGTGCAGCAACAACAAAAGTAAATGCAACCTCATAACAATATCACTCCATCACTTAGCACTCGCACTCAACACTCCACACTCAACACTCTGCGCTCACTGGAGTGTGTACAGACTCCGGAGGGGCTCCCAATGCCCAAGCGCTAAGCACGGACAACTCACGTGCCATCATATCAATACCTGGATCCGCACGGTCAACTCACATGCTACGCGGACAACTCACGCGCTATGGTATTAATACCTGGATCCGCACGGTCAACTCACGTGCTACGCGGACAACTCACGCGCTATGGTATTCATATTCTCACAACCAGGCCCTCGGCCTCACTCAATCATGTACCTCACTAGCCTCACCATCATCAACAAATAAAGGAACGCAACCCACACCAAGTATCATAACATATTAGCAAGTAATAGAGACTAAGGTAAACAAGTACGATAATTTCTATGACTCGGTACAATTAATGTGAACATGAATAAATTAAGCCTAAGCATGATCTCTAACATGAAGACAGACAAGTTCAACTATAAATAACTACGTAAACACAGATGATGGCCATAAGGCCTCACGTGACGGACAAAGTCTCAATCCCTCGGGGTGCACACCCACACGCCCGTCACCTAGCATGGGTATCACCACCAAACAATCACATGATATTAATTTCTCCGGGTTTATACCCTCAAAGCCAGAGTTAAAATTGTTACTTACCTTAACAGCGTAAAATTCTACTCCGGGATGTCCTCGTCCCTCGACTCGGTCTCCAAAAGCTCCGAATCTGTTGAAGCCAATCTCCTTAATCATGTATATAATTCGAAACTTAAATATTATTGTCCAAAATATCCGTTTTTTTTTTTAAATTTTAAATACCCGATAAAATCCCATACACAGAAATCCGGGTTTAAATGAATCCACCAGAAACTAAAGAAGAATCAACAGAACGGAAAAACTAACCTTTTTTTTTTGCCGAAGGATAGTTTTCAGTTGAAGTTGCTATATATGTCCAATCTTTCTTCCTTTAATTGTAAATTTTACTGCCAACAATTTCCTTTCCTCACTTGCTTGTCAATAATGTTAATCTCCCAAAGACTATAGTAAATATAACATTCTCTTTTCCTTAGTCAATGAAAGGCTATCGTTGGTTCTCCTCCTTTTCACTTTTTGCAGAGAAATTCCACGGTTCTATAGTGTATTGTTGCTGCGGCTGACAGCCTCCTCTTTTTTATTATTATTATTATTATTATTATTATTTTTTTTTTTTAACTTTGTAAGCCCTAAACGTTTTGTGCATGTATGTGGGTTTTGAGCCCACTGTTTTATTCATATACTATTTTTATTATCAAATTTGTAAAGTAGGCCCACTACCTATTTATATAAGATAGTACTTTATATATTTACACATAATAAAGCCCAATTATCCACGAACTTTTAAATTACATTCCAGACTCACTCCTAAGTCTAAAATCACCCGATGAAGCTAATTGAATCATAAAAATCTAAATCCGAATTGGTTTAATCATAAGTCAACTTCCGGTAAACTTTTCTAACTTAGCTTTCTAACTAAGAGACTAAGTGATCATTTCTCTTCAAAACTACCCCGGAAACCAAACCTTAACACAACTGAACAACATAAAAAAAATAGAAATGAGATAAACGGGGCTACAACTCTTAGAACAACTAACCGGGTCATTACATCCTCCCCCTCTTAAATAAACGTTCGTCCTCGAACGAGTCCAACAAAAGAACATACCTGAAATTATGGCATCTGAAGCGATAGTGTCTGGCCCGGCTTGAAGTGCATAGAAACGGGCTTGACCACCCCCTGATCTACCTCCCCCTCTCGGGAAATCCATAGCTGGCTGGGCTCCGCCTCTAGCTGGCTGAACTCCACCCCTAGCTGGCTGGGCGGGTGGTGGAGGAACTGGTGCTGGTGTCGGCGGTCGGGCACCCTGCTGTGGAGTCCCACTCGATAGCCTAGGGCAATATCTTGCAATGTGACCAAAATCCCCGCACTCGAAACATCCCCTCCTTTGACGAAACGGTTGCTCTCGATGCCCAACAGAATTACCCGATGATGCCTGAGCGGGTGGGGCATAATGAGAATCTTGCACTGGCAATGCACTGAATGATGAGTTACTCTGCTGAAACTGACCTTGTTGAGGCTGACCTCCCTGAGGAGAACCTTTGAAATCACCCTGACCACGAGGCCTCTTAGCCTCCCTCTCAGCCCTCTCCTGACCTCGAACCATCTCGATTTGTCGAGCAATATCAACAACCACATCAAAGGTAAAACCAGATACTCTCTCCCTGGTCATAAGCAATCGAAGCTGAAACCCGAGGCCATCTACAAACCTCCTAATCCTCTCTCGGTCTGTGGGAACCAACCAGACCGCATGACGAGCCAACTCGGAGAACCGCATCTCGTACTGTGTAACAGACATCTCACCTTGACGAAGCTGCTCAAACTGCATGCGAAGCTCCTCTCTGCGGGACTCCGGTACAAACTTCTCTAGAAAGAGAACGGTGAATTGCTGCCAAGAAATAGGCGCTGCGCCAACCGGCCTACGCCTCTCGTAAGCCTCCCACCAATTAAGTGCAGCCCCAGAAAACTGGAAAGTAGTGAATGAGACCCCACTAGTCTCCAGAATACCCGCGGTCCGAAGCATTCTCTGACACTTGTCCAAGAAACCCTGTGCATCCTCACCCTCGGCACCACTAAATGACGGAGGATGGAGTCTCCCAAACCTCTCCAGTTTGCGCTGCTCGTCCTCTAGCATTACAGGGAGCAACATAGTCCTGAGCGGCTGCAACCGGCTGGGCTGGAGGTGCCCCTCGTGTCTGATGCCCCTGAACTACCTGCTCATGTGTTTGAGCAGCGGGAGTCTGAGTGCCTCCCCCGGCCTGAGAAGTAGCTACAGCCGTAGTGGCTGAAACCGCCTGAGCAAGGCCTGTACACACTGATAAAATCTGGGCCAGGGCCTCCTGAAGGCCTGGAATAATAATAGGCACAGGTGGTGCCTGAGCTGGTCCTGCTGGAACCTCTACCTCGGGGACCTGATCCTGAGCGGGAACAACTGGGGGAACTGCAGGTGCTGCCCCAGCTACTGCACCGGCGATATCTCCGCCCCTACCACGACCTCTACCGCGGCCTCGGCCTCTTGCGGCCCGTGCGGATGATTGTCCCTCCTGACCGGTAGCACGAATCCTCACCATATGTGAGAGAATGAAATAATAAATGTTCAGTTACTAGAATACACAGAACGCGCGACAAGAATCAAAGAATGTGAAATTTCATAATGGTTCTGTAGCCTCTCGAAAATTAGGTACAGACGTCTCCGTACCGATCCGCAAGACTCTACTAAACCCGCTCATGACTCGTGAGACCTATGTAACCTAGGCTCTGATACCAACTTGTCACGACCCAAAATCTACCACGGTCGTGATGGCGCCTATCGTGTTACAAGGCAAGCCTATTCCCAAAATATTACCACTAAATCGATAATAAGAATTTAATAAAATATTTCAACATTTGAATTTCTCATAAACTAATCAACTCCAAATATAATTAATATAAATACGGAAACGAGTCCCAAACATCGGGGTGTCACTAAGTCATGAGCATCTAAAACTAGGAACTAAGAAATATAATTGTCTAAAATAAGAAATGACAAGATGATTAACAAGGTCATGCGGACGCTAGCAGACTACCTTGCAGTCTTCAAAGATAGTCGGCCTGAACTCAACGATCGCCGCGCTCTAACTCACCTGGATATGCACATATAGTGCAGGGAGTACTATGAGTACTACCACCTCAGTAGTAACAAAAATAACTAAGGAACTGAGCAGTATTGACGAGCTGAGAAAAGTAGTCCAATTATTTATTTTCAAAATTTACAATAAACATGAATAAATAGGTAAATTTCATAAAACCAACAAATATCACAAAGTAGGTAAGTGCAGCAACAACAAAAGTAAATGCAACCTCATAGCAATGCCACTCCATCACTCTGCGCTCACTGGGGGTGTGTACAGACTCCGGAGGGGCTCCCAAAGCCCAAGCGCTACACACGGACAACTCACGTGCCATCATATCAATACCTGGATCCGCACGGTCAACTCACATGCTACGCGGACAACTCACGCGCTATGGTATTAATACCTGGATCCGCACGGTCAACTCACGTGCTACGCGGACAACTCACGCGCTATGGTATTCATATTCTCACAACCAGGCCCTCGGCCTCACTCAATCATGTACCTCACTAGCCTCACCATCATCAACAAATAAAGGAACGCAACCCACACCAAGTATCATAACATATTAGCAAGTAATAGAGACTAAGGTAAACAAGTACGATAATTTCTATGACTCGGTACAATTAATGTGAACATGAATAAATTAAGCCTAAGCATGATCTCTAACATGAAGACGGACAAGTTCAACTATAAGTAACTACGTAAACACAGATGATGGCCATAAGGCCTCACGGGACGGACAAAGTCTCAATCTCTTACAGTGAACACCGACACGCCCATCACTAGCATGTGTATCACTGCCAAACAATCACATGATATTAATTTCTCCGGGTTTATACCCTCAAAGCCAGAGTTAAAATTGTTACTTACCTTAACAGCGTAAAATTCTACTCCGGGATGTCCTCGTCCCTCGACTCGGTCTCCAAAAGCTCCGAATCTGTTGAAGCCAATCTCCTTAATCATGTATATAATTCGAAACTTAAATATTATTGTCCAAAATATCCGTTTTTTTTTTTAAATTTTAAATACCCGATAAAATCCCATACACAGAAATCCGGGTTTAAATGAATCCACCAGAAACTAAAGAAGAATCAACAGAACGGAAAAACTAACCTTTTTTTTTTGCCGAAGGATAGTTTTCAGTTGAAGTTGCTATATATGTCCAATCTTTCTTCCTTTAATTGTAAATTTTACTGCCAACAATTTCCTTTCCTCACTTGCTTGTCAATAATGTTAATCTCCCAAAGACTATAGTAAATATAACATTCTCTTTTCCTTAGTCAATGAAAGGCTATCGTTGGTTCTCCTCCTTTTCACTTTTTGCAGAGAAATTCCACGGTTCTATAGTGTATTGTTGCTGCGGCTGACAGCCTCCTCTTTTTTATTATTATTATTATTATTATTATTATTATTATTATTATTATTTTTTTTTAACTTTGTAAGCCCTAAACGTTTTGTGCATGTATGTGGGTTTTGAGCCCACTGTTTTATTCATATACTATTTTTATTATCAAATTTGTAAAGTAGGCCCACTACCTATTTATATAAGATAGTACTTTATATATTTACACATAATAAAGCCCAATTATCCACGAACTTTTAAATTACATTCCAGACTCACTCCTAAGTCTAAAATCACCCGATGAAGCTAATTGAATCATAAAAATCTAAATCCGAATTGGTTTAATCATAAGTCAACTTCCGGTAAACTTTTCTAACTTAGCTTTCTAACTAAGAGACTAAGTGATCATTTCTCTTCAAAACTACCCCGGAAACCAAACCTTAACACAACTGAACAACACAAAAAAAATAGAAATGAGATAAACGGGGCTACAACTCTTAGAACAACTAACCGGGTCATTACAAGCACGTCGTTCAGCTGCTGCCCCACAATGCTGCCTCCCCCTTTCTCCGACTAGCAGTAGCATTGCTGCTGCATCTCGTCGTCCAAAAGCCTCCGTTCATCACCCTACTGTCCAAAACGACCCTACTATCATTTTCCTCTAGCTGCTGTCCGTCGTCAACCCGACGAGTAGTGGCGAAACTCCATGAACGAACAACAACGTTCACCAAGATCCGAGTTCGATATGGGTTCGTTCAAATTTTCAGATTGTTCTTTCAAAATTATTTCCTTCTTTTGATCAATTTTTTTTGTTTATGTTTTGGTTTAAAGTATTGGTTATGATTTTGTTTTATTCTTTCTATTTTTAGATTAATATTTTTGGTTTAAAGTGTTGGTTATAATTTTTGTTTCGTTCATTTTATTTTTTTCAGATTATCGATTTCTGATTTGAAGTGTTGTTTGTAATTTTGTCTTGTTCATTAAACTCTTCTTCTTCCTCAAGACCTTTATTCGGTCAGATCTTTTCTTCTTGAGTTTATTTGTGTGAATTTCATTTAAGGATTGGTTATAGCTTTGATTTTAATAGAAATTAATGTGTTTAAAAGAATTAAAAGATCTTCAGTGCAAAATACAGCCTGTTAAACACTAAGTAGTGGAAACAAGAATCATTTTAGTTTAATAATAAAAATGTGCTTTGCACATGGTTGAAGATAGTGAAATCTGCAGGGCAACATGATATTCCACAATATCTTTGAACTTTAGAGTTTTTTATATAAAACATATTCTTAAACAATGTTTGAGTGGAAAATTATAGGTTAAGTGGGCTGGACAGTATTTTAAAATGATTAAAAAGGGGCTGCTAGTTTGAACACCAATGCTATAAAAGGGGCAGCACTTTGCACATAGAAAAGAGAGACAGATTTGAGGGACATAGGCTCTGAGACAGATTTGAGAAATATACTTCAGCAGTTCCTTTAGCTTGAGTTAATGCTTGCTTTTTTGCTTCAATTCATAAAAGTCCTATTTTTTCACTTAAGCACTGTTCTGTTTGCTTGTTTGGGTTTTTGAATTCCCTGCTTTGTTTCAAATCACTCTTGGGATTGTTGGTTGTCTCCGGTTTTTGGCTATTTTGGATTCTTGTTGGGATTCGCTACTGCTATTGTTGTTAGTTTGAATTTGGTTGGTTGTTGCTGCATACTGTTCTATTGTTAACCACTCCTTTTTGCTCGATTTTACTTCCAGGAACTTTATTCTCTCTAATGCCTTGAAGTTTCATTCGATGTATTTCAACGATTTTGAAATCAAATGAAGAAGAACTGCTATTATCTGAATTTGCCTCTGTATTTCACTTTTAGTTTTAAATTGCAGTTATAGAATTCCAATACACATCAATGTCAATTAGAAATTCTAAAACTTGTTTAGTAATTAAACTAAAGGGACTTTGGATTATTGATTAGTAATTTTCAGAATTGGATTCAACCTTTTGATATACACTTGCTAGTTGTAAAATGTATTTGTATAAATAGGACTATTGCGTACTTTGATTTAAATCATGGATTGTTTAAAATGAGTCCATGTTTCTTGTTAGCATGTATATTTTGGCAACCTTAGTATTAAGTATGAATTTTGTTCAAAGTTGTGATGTTTAAAGTTTAGATAAAAATAGTGGAGTTCCTAGTACATATGTTCGTAATGAATAGTTAAAACTAGCTTTCAAATTCAGCAGTTAATTTTCTTTATTTATTTTTGGTTTTCCACTAATTAATTATTCTATTTAACCAGTTATGGGTGAACAGATATTCTCGATCTAATTAATATGAGGTATTAAAATTTATGCTCATACCTTGTTAAGAGCCTTATTCGAATTAGATGCATTCCCGATTATTTAGTGGTAAATTTTAGCTAAAAATAGAATTATTTCATATGATGATGCTTTACATAAGTTAATCGAGGAATAACTTCAATAAATATGTACACCGACTAAAGTATCATCAAAGTCAATATTTTCGCTTTACTTAGAATTAGCCTCTCGTTTAAAGTTTTGAATGTATAGTTTATTTTAATAAAAGCGTTTCAGTCCATTAAAAGCATATAGGATAACATGTATTAAAATTAGATATTTTTAGCCATTTATAATAATTGAAGCAACCGTTCTAGAACCACGGGATCCGGGGGTGCCTAACACCTTCCCTCGGATCAACAGAATTCCTTACTCAGAATTTCTGGTTCGTAGACTTCATTTGGAAAGTCAAAATTTTCTCGATTCGGAATTTAAATGAATTGGTGACTTGGGACACCTTAATTTATTCCAAGTGGCGACTCTAAAATAAATAAATAATCTTGTCTCGAATATTGTCACTTAAATTGGAAAAACTCCCTCACCCGTCTTCTACCCACCGGGGTAGGGGACGCGCCAAAAGGAGGTGTGACAACTCTGGCGACTCTGCTGGGGATACAGACCCAGAACCACTGGTTCAGAGTTTAAGAATTCGAGCTTTGAATAATTGTTGTATTTGGCTTATTATCTCATTTTATTATATATTTGTATTTAATGTGCTAAATGCTGCTTTTACCAATTTGTTATTTTGTGAATTGTATATAAATTGTGCCGATACCCATTTTCCTCTTCTGAGTCTCTTTGAAATATAATATCGGGTATTTGCTAGACATAGTCCGTTTTCTCAAGATAGCTGTGGTGCTTGGCACCCGGTGAAGGATTTTTAGTCACACATGTTTAGGCGGGGAGTATTGTCAATTAAGCCGGAAAGCCATGCTACTGGTGCACTGACACTCCTCAGCTCGAGTTGTCCGCTCGAGTAAAGCAAGTCTAGACACCTTTTCCAACAGGATGATGACTTAAAATAACAAAACCTTATGCAGGATCCCCGATAGGAACGTCTATTTGCATCATGTGCATATTTGACTTAGGAGGCTCCACACAGGGGTTGGGCCTGTATAGGACAGGTGTACATGAAACAAAAGACCAACTTGATGCATCTTTGTTTGTGCATTTATTTGTTTCGATCTTACATGCCGACCAGTTTGTTATTAAAAAAGAGAGAGGGTAAGAAGTGGAAAATGTCAGGATGTAGAGTCAAAATAATTTTATGGAAAATAGTCTATCTTTGAAAATAATTTTTTTGAAAAATGCAAAAAAAAAAAAAAAATTCCAAATAAATTTTGTTAATTTTATCGAAAATAGTTAGTTTCTTTGAAAATAATTTTTTATTTAAAAAAATACTGTTAAAAATAATTTGTTTTCTTTTTAAAATAATTTAGTTCATTTGTTTCCGAACTACGCGGGTCTGATTCTCACCGGATGTGAGATACGTAGGAAAACCTCATCGGTTCCGACACCCAATTTTTAAAAATCCAAAAAAATATTTTCTTTTAGTTCTTTCTTTAAAATCTTTCTTTAGAAAATTCAAAAAAAAGAGTAAAAGTAGTTTATAAAACTAAAAAAAATGGTTTCGTTCTTTCTACTGCTTTTCATGAAATAAAAAGAAAAATCAATAAAAATCTAAATTAAAAATATGGATTTCCTTCATTTTTGAAGTATTTTTCTAAAAACAAAAATCAAAAACAAAACTCCAAAAAAATACTCCTTAGATGTCTTTCTTTTGTAAATGTCTATAAATGTTTTTTTAAAAATAAAATAGAAATAAAAATAAAAAATTTTGAAGTCCAGAAATATTTTTGCTTTTCTTTATAAGTTCTTTTGTAAATAAACAAAAAATCAAAAAATTCAAAATATTTTCTTAAAAGTCCCTCTTTCGAAAATAAAGAGGCAACATCCAAAATCCAAAAAAAATATTTTCTTTCTTATTTAGAAAAAGAGGCAATAAGTAAAAATTCAAACAAAAATATTTTTTTTTCTTTTACTTCTAAAAATCCCAAAGATCAAATCAAAAGCAAATGAATTTTTTTTAGAATTCTTTCTTTCAAAAAAGCAAAACAAAAAAAAAAACAAAAAATATATATATATTTTTCTTTCTTCTTTTAAAGAGTTTCTTTCAAGAATTTAAAAAACAAAAGTTAGTTTATTTACTCCATTCCCGATCATCCGAACTACGCCCGGTCTGATTCATGCGGGGACATGATACGTAGGCAATCCACATAAGATTCGACCATCACTAAAAGAAAAAGAAAAACGAAAAAAAAGAGTGTAAAAGAAAAATGATAAAGAGAGGAAGAAGATGAAAGCAAAGGAAAGTATAAGCCGGAATAACGCATTACAATCGAATACAAGTAGCAACACGATCAATTGTATAAGTGCATCACACCCAACGTGAGATTACTTATCTGTTATGTTGTTTCAGACTAACCGTTTGTTTGCCAAACTCCAGGATTTAGAAAAGGGTGGTTGATTTTGTAGTACTATGGCCTCACATTCATACTTCACGAGGTCCAAAGGAAAAGTTCAGCAGCCCGTTGCTAAATCAAAAGAAAGTACCCATCCTTATTTCACAAGGTCGAAAAGAAGTGCCAACATGTCTTCAGAAATCCCTCTACCAACCGTTCCCGTTTTGGAAGAGATCTCCATATCAGCCGTTCCGGCTACTGAGTTAGCAGTTGCAGAAGAAAACAGAATTTTGCGATGTCACATGCTGGAGATGTTAGATGATTGGAATAACGGGAAAGAACCCCCAAGTCTGATCCCTGGGTTCCCCAAACTATTCCTCAGGTTGAGTGGGATTTCTAATACCCCCACCAATTACCTACCTACTATGTTTGGGTATTCTAATGTCACAACCCTCTCTGAATCACCCTCCACTTCCTATCCTCGGGTGACATCATTAGATACATCTACAAGAACACACGTTGGTTTGCCCATTCCAATCACGGCGCATCCCGCCACACATACTCCTTTCTTTGACTCCTGTTCTTTTACATTCCCGGCACCACCACTTTCACGGGATCCTACCCAGTTTTCCACCAATGTCTATCCTCAGCCACCCCAATATGAGTTCATGCCAAGCCAAAATCCAAAAGCTCCCGAACGGGATGAAATGGCAAAAAGAATGAGTAGCTTGGAACACATTTTGTAAAATATGCAAGGTCTAGGCGGACAGAAGAGTGTTTCTTACGCAGATTTGTGCATGTTCCCACATGTCCATTTGCCATCAGGCTTTAAGACGCCGAAGTTCGAAAAGTATGATGGGCATGGCGACCCTATTGCTCATCTAAACAAATATTGTATTCAATTGCGACGTGCCGCCAGCAGGGAAGAATTGCTGATGGCATACTTCGGAGAAAGCTAGATCGGGATAGCATCAGAATGGTACATAGATCAGGACATATCTCGATGGCACATCTGGGACAATTTGGCCAGAGATTTTGTGAAACAGTTCCAGTACAACATCGGCATTGCGCCAGATAGGAATTCCTTATCGAACTTAAAGAAGAAGCCCTCAGAAAGCTTCAGAGAATATACTATCAAATGGCGCGAGCAAGCATCCAGGGTGAAAACCCTTATGGACGAAATAGAAATGGTCACTACTTTCCTCCAAGCTCAGGAACCAGACTATTTCCAGAACATGCTGTTAGCAATGGGAAAGCCTTTCGCAGAGGCGATCAAGATTGGGGAAATGGTAGAAAATGGTTTAAAAACGGGAAGAATTTTGAGCCAGGTGGCCATTCGAGCGACCTCCCAAGCCATCCATGGACGGTTCAGAGGAATAGCAAAGGGCAGGACAAAAGAGGAAACGTCCATGGCAACTTCGGGTGATAGAAGACACCACGCTCCTAGACCCATCTTTTCAGAAAGAACCCCCCAACATTATTACCCTGCTCAAGAAATGTCCTATATTCCTCAACCGTACACGGTTATGAATGCTCAACCTTTTGCACGACCGCATCAGCATGTCCGTAGAAACCAAGTTCTATTTCCAAGAAATCAGCCTCCCCACTAGAACCACTATAACCCTCGACCTCCGCAGAATAACTTTCGTCCTTGGAAACCACCAAAGAGACCTAACTTTACCCCAATTGGTGAATCTTACTCTAGCTTATTCCCAAAACTTGTCCAAATGGGTCTACTGCAGCCGGTTCCTCAGAATAGAAAAAACCCGGCATCGCCTTCCTACAAAGCTAGTGTCAGATGTGCATATCCTTCAGAGGCAGAGGGCCATCATACTAATGACTGTTGAACTTTGAAACAAGTAGTGGAGAATTTAACAGAGCAAGGGAAAATTGTGTTGAAGGATGAGGATGTCCCAAATGTGACCAATAATCCGCTGCCCGCTCACAATAACTGTCACGACCCGGATTTCCCACCAACGGGGTCATGATGGCGCCTACTAAATGGAAGCTAGGCAAGCCAAATATTAATTACATCTCCATTAATTACCAATTTCTTATTATGACTTATTATTAAAAACATATAAATTACAGCAGCGGAATAATCAAAATTAGCGGAAGACTTAGTCAAATATGATAAAGAAAACCCAAACATGATACACTACCCAAGGCTGGTGTCACAATACTCACGAACTTCTAAGAATAATACACATAATTGTCTGAAAGAAAATACAAGCTGTTTATCTCGGTTACATGAGATAACGGAATGAAAAGCATAGATAGAAGAGACAACGGGTCCTGCGGACGCCTGCAAGGCTACCTCGTAGTCTCAGTAGTCGAAAAATCCACAAGTCGCTACTGCCGCTGCTGCTGTCCGTAACCTGTATCTGCGCAAAAAGAGCGCAGAATGTAGTATCGACACGACCGACCCCATGTGCTTGGGTAAGTGCACGGCCTATCCCGACGAACTAGTGACAAGGCTAAGGCAAGTCACCCACATAAACCCTGTACGGTTGCAATATATATATATATTTGCAATATATATATATATATATATATATATATATATACAATACATTTATAAGGAAATACTCTGCTCTGAAATAACAGTCAATAACTCACGATATCCAGAATAATCTAATCAACAGAATAAATCTTACTTTCATGTCTCAATTCCTCTCTCATTTCATATCTCGTGGTAGGCGTACCACCCGCTCCCAACTATCACGGTAATTATATCTTGTGGTAGGCGTACCACCCGCTCCCAAATATATCAATAGGCTACCGGCAACTATGGCCAATGCCAAGATTTAAGTCACTTTGTGGTCGGCGTGCCACACGATCCCAATTCATAAATATATAAGTGGTCGGCGCGCCACACGATCCCAATTCATAAATATATAAGTGGTCGGCGCGCCACACATCCCAGTTCATAAATATATAAGTGGTCGGCGCACCACACGATCCCAATTCATAAATATATACATTACCGACATTTAGCCAATAATCTCTATATCAACAATATTTATAATTACCGGTTTTAAACCAATAATTGATAATAATTTCAACAATTTATCTTCATTACCGGTATAACACCAATAACTCTTAATCAACAATTTATTCATAACTGAATTCCTATTCCTTCAAGCTAGGATAGAACAAACACTTACCTCGAAAGTTTACGAACGATTCAATCCGTAGCAATGCCTTTTCCTTTTGAATTTGACTCCAATCCAATCGTATCTATACACGATTGATTTAATATCATCAATTCTACTTAACAAACTAGTTCATATTGCTAAATATGGTTTTTACAACATTCTGCCCGGAATAGTAAAAATTGACCCCGGGCCCACATAATCGAAACTCAAGTTTCGAACCAAAATAAGTTCACCCAATCTTCCATGAGTTCAAATATACAATTTGTTCTTAAGTTCGACTCCAAAACGAGGTCTAGATCGCAAATTCTTTGAAAGCCCTAACTATACCCATTTCTCAAAATTTTCAACCAATTTACACATGTTTAAGCCTAAGAATTTGATTGATGTTGATGAAAAATGAAGAAGACGAGTTAAACAATACTTACCCAATGAACTTTGATGAAGAAATGCCTCAAAAATCGCCTAAGAGCTGTGGAGAAGAAAAGTTTTTGTGAAAATGAGATAAAATCCCGTAAGTGTTCTGTTTTGGGTATTAATTCAGTGGGCGGAAATTTACCCTACGCGATCGTGTGAATTGGGCTGCGATCGCGCAGAGGAAAGACTGGCCTCTTATGTGATCGCGCGCAAAAGGTTGCGATCGCGTGGAGAAAAGATTGGAAGCTACGCGATCGCGTGAGGGTTGCTGCGATCGCGTAGAGGAAACTCACCGGGCAGCCTATTTGCCCTATGCGATCGCGTGAACATGACTGCGATCGCGTGGGGGAAGAACTGGAAGCTACGCGATCGCGTGGATGAGGCCGCGATCGCGTAGAACAAAATCCCTCTGCAGAAACAGCAGAATTTCTGATGTGTTTTCAAATCCAAAAACACGTCGAACCACCTCCGAAACACTCCCGAGCCCTCGGGGCTCCAAACCAAATATGCACACTAACTCAAAAACATCATACGAACTTGCTCGCGCGATCAAATCGCTAAAATAACATCAAAATCAATGGATTGAGCCTTAAAACTCAAGAATTCTTTCAAATTTCATAATTTCCAAAATTTCCAATTTAAGGCCGAAATGCGTCAAACGACGTCCGTTTTCAACCAAACTTTACAGGAAGCGCTTAACCAATATATATGACCTGTACCGGGCGTCGGAACCAAAATACGAGCCCGAAACCAGTACTTTTTAATCAAAATTCAGTTTCATTTTCCTTAAACATTTTCAGAAAACAATTTAACAGAAAAATTCTTTTACCGGGGTTCTAGACCTCGGATTTCAATTCCGGGCATATGCCCAAGTTCCATATTTTACTACGGATTTTCTGAGAGAGTCAAATCACGGATCCGGGTCCGTTTACCAAAAATGTTGACCAAAGTCAACCATATCAATATTAATATCAAAATTCTTCAACTTTTTCACATATTTCACATATTTCAACATAAATATTTTCCAGCTTTGTGCCCGGACTGTGCACGCAAATCGAGGCAACTATAAATGAGATTTTCAAGACCTCAAAAGCTCGGAATGATTAATAAAACAAGTGATGACCCTTTGGGTCGTCACAATAACGGGCCGATAATCGGGATGATTTGTGAAGATGAAGAATTTGATCCAGTGCTTAAGGCCATAATTGCTATTGCTGATGTGGAAAGGAAACCCAAGGCGGCCCCGAAACAGGAGAAAGGGGAAAAGAAGAGTAAAATCACTGAGATAGAACCATAAAGGGAAATTGATGCACCTAAGCAAGCCTGTGTGGTATGGGGGCAATTAAGACACCCCGGCTGAATGAGCCGGTGTTTGTTGGATGCATACCACAGAAGCTTAAGGACCGTCAAGAGGAAGATAATGAGGATTTCATGACTGAAGAGAGTGAAGGAAAACATGAGGCAAGGCTCTGCGATACCCACATGGTCGGCCAGGGAAATGTACTATCACCGTTGAGATGGGACCAGATGCGAAACTCCAAAACTGAAAGGCTAGGCCATTCCCAATCAGGCGGAAGCCCCAGTAGATTTGTCCTGTCGCATTTTTTCTGCATCCCGAGTTATTTCGGGGTGTAAATTGGATGTTTATTTTTGTTTTTGTCTTTAAATTCCCGAATGTGAACCCTATTTATCATTTCAATTCCAAGAAATGAAATTAATATTTCAACGTCCGTTTCTTTTTTTTTGTTATTTTTTATTCTTTCAGATTTGTTTTAGTTTTCTCTTTCTCTTCTCTTTAGTTCAAATCATGCAGTTTTAAATAACATGACATGCTTGCGGACTTCATGCCTAGATCCCAAATTGCTTGTCAGACTTCAGAATAATGAATTGAGAGTCAAAATGCACAAAAAGGTTACTTTGAGGAAATGAAACAAAGAATTGGAATAACTGAAGGAAAATTGGTTCGCATATAAAAGGGGTGTCTTGTACTCAGGGAATACCCGAGTAGTTATCCCAACAAAGAATGGCCCATGCTTGCAACAAGAAAGTGCGGCCTAGGAATCTCGAAATAGAACAACCAGCGTTAAGGCGCATTCCTCCTCATTACCAAGAAACAAAAGGAAACATTTGCTCCTAATTGGAAGGATCCATACATCATCCGGAAAATATCACTGAGAGAAACACTGTATCTGGGAGACATTAAAGGAAATGATCTTGAAATGGCAGTCAATACAGATGCAGTATAAAGGTACTATGTCAAGACCTCCTACAGCGTTGGCTTTTGTATAATTGAGATGACGAAGGCTTTCTTTCTTGCTACCCCAAACACTATAAATCCTTTGTAAAACCCTTTGAGTCGGTTATGTTCCTTTTTTGTTCACCCTCTTTGGAACCCGAAATAAAGAATAAAATAAAATAAAAGAGAAAAAAATATACATATATATATATATATATAAAAAAAAAAAAATTCAAAAACAAATGCAAAAGAAAACAAAAATGAAAAAAAAACAAAAAAAATCAAAAATAGAGTTCTCCGAACTACGTTCGACTTGATTCCGAAAGGATACGTAGGCAGCTTCTTTGAGGTTCAGTCACACCAAACCAAAAATCCCAATTTCCCAAAAGTTGAAACTGGGGCAGATGATATGACTGTTCAGTGTGGATCCGTCAAAATGGTTCCAGAGTTGTAATTCCATTCAATTTCCTCTTTACCCAAAGACCTTGTTCAAGTCCTTCAGATCAATTGGCAAAAGCAAGGAAGTGAAAAACGTCATTGACGGAAATCTGACACAGCCTGAATTGAGAGAAACAAAATGAGAGAGTCTTATCGGTGAAAACCTTTGAGCACCATAAGGCGATGGCGGTTGGAGAAACCAAAAATGAGAGAGTCCATTTAGTGAAAACTTGCAAAAAGCACTATCGGGCGACAGTGAGAAGAGAAATGAGATAGGTCGATTGACGAAAACCCGCAAAGGGCGCCGCCGACCAAAAAGAAGACATCACTTCACTAAAAGAATCTTGGCAAGGTTCCCTGGTTTTGAAATTGCGAATCAATGGGTTCATAAGAAGTTGGAAAGTTTATGTGGGTCGGGCGTCCAGTCCAAGAAGCATGTCATGTTTATTTGAAGTCAGCATGCATCCCAGATAAATCCTATTTTTTTCCGAAAGGGACGCTTCTCTTTAAACTCATTTTGCTTGCTTTTTGCATAGTTATTCTTTAAATCTCTTTCGGTTTAATTTTAATTCTGAAACTATTACAAAGAAAGGCGGCAGGACCGGTTTTACAGGACTCCGTCTGGTAAAAAGGGCGAAGAAAGATACCCAGCCTCAGTGGTGTAATTGATTCAATCCCGACTGATCATGATACTCGATCACTTGCAAAGGAAAAGACCTTAGGAAGGGAAAGGAAATCAAAGGCTAAGGATTTTTAAAAAAACGGAACGAGACAGAAAGACAGAGCCCACACAGGAGAGTCCTCAAAGAATTCCAAGTTTGAACCCGGTTAGGCTGAAAGGAAGTCACCCCAAAGACAATCGGCAGCAAAGTTCTCAATGGAAATGGGGCCAAGATCAAGCAATGAAGATAATCAAGGCCACAAATCAACCACTTTTTAAACTAACAAATTGTTCTTTGTTGAAAACAAATCTATTTCAAATTGATTGTGCAAGAAGAAGGTGCAGTCTAAAGAAATTAAATGCGCGAGCATTGAAATGTCTGTAACAAGAAAAACGCCCAAAAAGGAAGTTTCTTTTCAAAAACATTATTTTCATGCATTGTTGATGTGTAAAAGGGAAAACGCCTAAAAGAATACCCAAAAGGAAGAAGAAAGGAAAAGAAAATGAAAACTCCGAAAGAGAATCAAATCATGTCAGTCCAATATTTGTTTAAACCCAGTCAGAAAACCGAGGGTCTTCCGGCCAGAAGCCATGAGACATTGCTTTGAATTCCGACCGGAAAGACGTGAAAACTTTATTTCAAAATCCTGGCCATAAAACCGAGGATCTCCCAGTCAGAAAACTGTGGAGCCATTTCTTTTAAACCCTGGCCAAAAGATCGAGGGTCTTCCGGCCAGAAAGCCGTGAGACGTTGTTTTGAATTCCGGCCAGAAAGTCGTGAAAACTTTCTTTCGATATCCCGGTCAGAAAACCGAGGATCTCCCAGTCACAAAACTGTGGAGCCATTTCTTGAGCAACCCCGGCCAGAAAACCGAGGGTCTTCCGGCAAGAAAGCCGTGAAACACTACTTTTGAATTCCGCCCAGAAATTCGTGAAAACTTTCTTTCAAAATCCCGGTCAGAAAATCGAGGATCTCCCAGTCAGAAAACTGTGGAGCCATTTCTTGAGCAACCCCAGCCAAAAAACCGAGGGTCTTCCGGCCAGAAAGTCGTAAAATACTGCTTTTGAATTTCGGCCAGAAAGCCGTGAAAACTTTCTTTCAAAATCCCGGTCATAAAACCGAGGATCTCCTAGTAAGAAAACTATGGAGCCATTTCTTTTAAACCCCAGCCAAAAAACCGAGGGTCTTCCGGCCAGAAGGCCGTGAGACGTTGTTTTGAATTTCAGGCAGAAAGCCGTGAAAACTTTCTTTCAAAATCCCAGCCAGAAAACCGAGGATATCCCAGTTAGAAAATTGTGGAGCCATTTCTTTTAAACCCCGGCCAAAAGACCGAGGGCCTTCCGGCCAGAAAGCCGTGAGACATTATTTTGAATTCCGACCAGTAAGCTGTGAAAACTTTCTTTCAATATCCCGGTCAGAAAACTGAGGATCTCTCAGCCAGAAACGTTGGAGCCATTTCTTGAGCAACACCGGCCAGAAAACCGAGGGTCTTCCGGCCAGAAAGCCGTGAAACACTGCTTTTGAATTTCGGACAGAAAGCCGTGAAAACTTTCTTTCAAAATCCCGGTCAGAAAACCGAGGATCTCCCAGTCAGAAAACTGTGGAGCCATTTCTTTTAAACCCCAGCCAAAAAACCGAGGGTCTTCTGGCCAGAAAGCCGTGAGACGGTTTGAATTCCGGCCAGAAAGCCGTGAAAACTTTCTTTCAAAATCCCGGTCAGAAAACCGAGGATCTCCCAATCAGAAAACTGTGGAGCCATTTCTTTTAAACCGCGACCAAAAGACCGAGGGTCTTCCGGCCAGAAAGCCGTGAAATGTTGCTTTTGAATTCCGACCAAAAAGCCATGAAAACTTTCTTTCGATATCCCGGTCAGAAAACCGAGGATCTCCCAGTCAGAAAACTGTGGAGCCATTTCTTGAGCAACCCCGACCAGAAACCGAGGGTCTTCTGGCCAGAAAGCCGTGAAACACTGCTTTTGAATTCCGGCCAGAAAGTCGTGAAAACTTTCTTTCAAAATCCCGGTCAGAAAATCGAGGATCTCCCAATCAGAAAATTGTGGAGCCATTTCTTTTAAACCCCGGCCAAAAAACCGAGGGTCTTCCGGCCAGAAAGTCGTGAATCGTTGTTTTTGAATTCCGGCCAGAAAGCAGTGAAGCCTTTCTTCGATATCCCGGTCAGAAAACTGAGGATCTCCCAGTTAGAAAACTGTGGAGCCATTTCTTTTAAAAACCCCGGCTAGAAAACCGAGAACCTCTTGGCCAGAAAGCCATGGAGCATTTCTTCAATATCCCGATCAGAAAAACTGAGGATCTCTCGGCCAGAAAGCTGTGGAGCCGTTTCTTCAAAACCCTGGCCAGAAAACCGAGGGTCTCCTGTCCAGAAAGCCGTGAAACTTTTCTTTCAAAATCCCGGCCAGAAAACTGAGGATCTCCCGGCCAAAAAACCATGAAACGTTTATTTGATAAACTAAGGTTTTAAAAATCAAGATTCTCTTGACCAATACCAAAGAGTTTTTTTTAATCATTTTTTGTCTCACAACTAACTCACAAAATTTTCCTAGTGAAACTGGGGCAGAAAAATTTCTTTTGTTTGTTCGTTTTGTTGCCTAAACAGGTTGGACCTCGAGACGCAAGGATTGAGATAACCTGCGAGTGAGTCTCAATCCAGAATGAAGAAAAGAAGAAAAGAACCAAAAGAAGACGATTTCATATGTTAGAGTAAACAGAAGCGCGGATTGCTCAGAATCTAATTGAAGTCACGAGTTCCGCCAATTCCATTTCACTCAATGTTACAGAAATAAACAATCACGTACAGCTTGCGAGCATCGAGATTCAGATCGAGGTCTACAGTAAAATTAGCTAAGACTCGAGATCAAGTTTTCAAGAGAATCATATATAGGAATCTTGTAACTCATAGTTTGATAGCATAGTTAGTTTAGCTTTAATTTCTCTTTTGGTGTAATAAGGAGGTCAGTTAAGCAGTAAGTAGTAAGCAACAACAGTAGAAACAATAGCAACAGTAACAACAAAGTGTCGGTCCACGGTAGTCCCAGCTACCGAAACTTCCCGAACTACATTGACATGATTCCTGTTTAGCGTAGAATATGTAGGAAGCCCCCGAAGCGAAGGCTCGGTCAAGATATTTTCAAAATGCTTCACACGAGTGCTCGAACGGGCAAAAATCGCTCATATTTGCTTATTATTCTTTGCACGAAAACTCTTCACGTTTCCGCGCAAAAAGGGGCAGCTGTGAGCACGTGATTTTTGCCCTGCATGAGAATTACTCCCAAAATTCAAAATGAAATAGTTTTGGGTTGTGTGTGATTTTTGTGGATTTTGCGTTATTTTTTCTTTTATTGTTTGTATTTATCAGCGCGTGTTTATTTGTTAAAGTAATAAAAAATACAAAAATAAATAGTTTCATTAATGTCTTATAGTCATTTTAATCTTTAAAAATACAAAATTATTTTTTTTTAATTGAGAGTCTCATTTTAATAGTCATTTTTCTTATATAGGATTAATTAAACAACATCGTGTTTTATTCTCGGTTCCGAGCAAGGAATAAAATTCGGGTTCAAACGACCCATTTGTAGGCCTAATTTTTGGACCTAGCCCATAACAATTCGAGCCCACCACACGTGGGGAACACAGACAAAACACGAGACTTGGAACATTTTGGGAACACAAGATGTCTTGGAAGAGACAATGCACACATGAGGGACATAACTCTTGGACCCCTCAAACTTTTGTCACGCCTGACACCATTTGGTCATATTCATTTTGATTAATACAAAGTCACGTGAAAAGACTCATTCTTCTTCTTGAATGATAGAAAACAAAATGAAAACAAACTTGATTTTCTACATTTTTTGACATAACAAACATAAGGTCACCAACCTCACGTCCAAACAGTCTTTCGTCTTCCATGGTCCGTCGCCTTTCTCGTCCAGCGTCATCACCACCTTCGTACAGCAGCCATGGCTGCCATGAACGACCAGCAAACAGCCATGGTCATCGTCTTCATCACAACCAAGCAGCCATCGTCATCTTTATCGCAACCAAGCAGCGATCGTCGTCTTCATCGCGCAACAGCCATGTCCGACGACCAAGCAGCCATGTCCGAACAGCCATGGTTGCATCTTTTCGTCGTCACCAGCCCGTTGTTTGTCCAGCAGTCACTGTCCATCTTCCCTCCAGTAGGTGGTCGTCGTTCGTCCAGCAGCTCCATCGACAACTCGTCGTTCAGCTGCTGCCCCACAATGCTGCCTCCCCCTTTCTCCGACTAGCAGTAGCATTGCTGTTGCATCTCGTCATCCAGAAGCCTCCGTTCATCACCCTACTTTCCAAAATGACCCTACTGTCATTTTCCTCTAACTGCTGTCTGTCGTCAACCCGACGAGCAGTGGCGAAACTCCATGAACGAAAAACATTGTTCACCAAGATCCGAGTTCGATATGGGTTCGTTCAAATTTTCAGATTGTTCTTTCAAAATTATTTCCTTCTTTTGATCAATTATTTTTGTTTGTGTTTTGGTTTAAAGTATTGGTTATGATTTTGTTTTATTCTTTCTACTTTAGATTAATGTTTTTGGTTTAAAGTGTTGGTTATAATTTTTGTTTCGTTCATTTTATTTTTTTGATATTATCGATTTCTGATTTGAAGTGTTGTTTATAATTTTGTCTTGTTCATTAAACTCTTCTTCTTCCTCAAGACCTTTATTCGGTCAGATCTTTTCTTCTTGAGTTTATTTGTGTGAATTTCATTTAAGGATTGGTTATATCTTTGATTTTAATAGAAATTAGTGTGTTTAAAAGGATTAAAAGATCTTCAGTGCAAAATACAGCCTGTTAAACACTAAGTAGTAGAAACAAGAATCATTTTAGTTTAATAATAAAAATGTGCTTTACAGATGATTGAAGTTAGTGAAATCTGCAGGGCAACATGATATTCCACTACATCTTTGAACTTTAGAGTTTTTTATATAAAACCTATTCTTAAACAATGTTTGAGTGGAAAATTATAGGTTAAGTGGGCTGGACAGTGTTTTAAAATAATTAAAAAGGGGCTGCTAGTTTGAACACCAATGCTATAAAAGGGGCAGCACTTTGCACATAGAAAAGACAGCCAGACTTGAGGGACATAGGCTCTGAGACAGATTTGAGAAATATACTTCAGCAGTTCCTTTAGCTTGAGTTAATGCTTGCTTTTTTGTTTCAGTTCATAAAAGTCCCATGTTTTCACTTAAGCACTGTTCTGTTTGCTCGTTTGGGTTTTTGAATTCCCTGCTTTATTTCAAATCACTCTTGGGATTGTTGGTTGTCTCCGGTTTTTGGCTCTTTTGGATTTTTGTTGGGATTCGCTACTGCTGTTGCTGTTAGTTTGAATTTGGTTGGTTGTTGCCGCATACTGTTCTGTTGCTAACCCCTCCTTTTTGCTCGATTTTACTTCCAGGTACTTTATTCTCTCTAATTCCTTGAAGTTTCATTCGATGTATTTCAACGATTTTGAAATCAAATGAAGAAGAACTGCTATCATCTGAATTTGCCTCTGTATTTCACTTTTAGTTTTAAATTGCAGTTATAGATTTCCAATACACATCAGTGTCAATTAGAAATTCTGAAACTTGTTTAGTAATTAAACTAAAGGGACTTTGGATTATTGATTAGTAATTTTTCAGAATTAGATTCAACCTTTTGATATACATTTGCTAGTTGTAAAATGTATTTGTATAAATAGGACTGTTGCGTACTTTGATTTAAATCATGGATTGTTTAAAATGAGTCCATGTTTCTTGTTAGCATGTGTATTTTGGCAACCTTAGTATTAAGTATGAATTTTGTTCAAAGTTGTGATGTTTAAAGTTTTAGATAAAAACGATGGAGTTCCTAGTACATATGTTCGTAATGAATAGTTAAAACTAGCTTTGAAATTCAGCAGTTAGTTTTCTTTATTTGTTTTGGGATTTTCACTAATTTATTATTCTATTTAGCCAGTTATGGGCGAACAAATATTCTCAATCTAATTAATATGAGGTATTAAAATTTATGCTCATACCTTGTTAAGAGCCTTATTCGAATTAGATGCATTCCTGATTATATAGTGGTAAATTTTAGCTAAAAAATGGAATTATTTCATATGACGATGCTTTACATAAGTTAATCGAGGAATAACTTCAATAAACATGTACACCGACTAAAGTATCATCAAAGTCAATATTTTCGCTTTACTTAGAATTAGCCTCTCGTTTAAAGTTTTGAATGTATAGTTTATTTTAATAAAAGCGTTTCAGTCCATTAAAAGCATATATGATAACATGTATTAAAATTAGATATTTTTAGCCATTTATAATAATTGAAGCGGCAGTGCTAGAACCACGGGATCCGGGGGTGCCTAACACCTTCCCTCGGATCAACAGAATTCCTTACTTAGAATTTCTGGTTCGTAGACTTCATTTGGAAAGTCGAAATTCCCTCGATTCGGGATTTAAATGAATTGATGACTTGGGACACCTTAATTTATTCCAAGTGGAGACTCTGAAATAAATAAATAATCTCGTCTCGGATATTGTCACTTAAATTGGAAAAACTCCCTTACCCGTCTTCTACCCTCCAGGGTAGGGGGCACGCCAAAAGGAGGTGTGACACCAACTTGTCACAACCCAGATTTCCCACCATCGGGAGTCATGATGGCGCCTACTAGTGGAAGCTAGGCAAGCCAATCCTTAATTATTTTTTCCATTTATTACCACTCTCATTTTAAACCCTTAGAAATTACCTTATGACTGCAACAGAATAAATAAATTTAGCGGAATACTTAACAAAACTTTTCTAGATACGATACACAAAACCCAAACATAATATACTACCCAAGAACTGGTGTCACAATACTCACGAACTTCTAAGAATAATACACATAACCGTCTGAAAGAAATATCAACTGTTTATCTCGAATATATAAGATAACAGACTAAAAAGTAAAGATAGAGTAAACAACAGGTCCTGCGGACGCCTGCAAGGCTACCTTGAAGTCTCGGAGGTCGGAATATCAACAATCACACTACTGCTGCTGTTGCTGTCCGTAACCTGTATCTGTGCAAAAAGAGCACAGAGTGTAGCATCAGCACAACCGACCACATATGCTGGTAAGTGCCTGGCCTGTCCCAGCGAAGTAGTGACATGACTAGGACCAGACACCCATATAAACCTGTACAATTAAAAATAGAGGATTTTTCACAAAAGGCATTCATTAAGACCTAGTTAGCAATAAATATAAACCCTTTCCTATATTATGTGATATAGATATATTTTACGTTATTTTATGATGTATATAGTGTATTAAACGAATTGTATTCAATAATACAACATGAATGACGCCGCACAAACAGGGATTCCTGTAAATCATGATCTGTATTTAGGTGTATTAAGCTGTATTAAGCGGGGAAAAAGTAACGTTTCAGCGCAAATTATGGGAAGGTGAATCTGTATTTAGGTGTATTAAGCTGTATTAAGCGGCGTGATTTCACAAAAAATGGGAGTTATACCATAAATTGGTGAGAGAAAAATATTTTGTACCATCTAATAAGGCTTAAATATAGGAAATATTAAATTTAATTTTTTTGCTACAAAATAAAAAAGGTTGTTATATTATGTGAAATTTTAAAAAGGTATTTATGTATTATAAATAGGGTACTAACCTATTCTATAGGTGGTAAAATTTCCTTAAAAATATATATATACAATAAAATAACAGGAAACAACATATAATATTTTCGGAGAGAAAATATGCTCTAGAGTAACCACAAAATATATATATTAATAGAAATAAAAACAAAGGTATTTAATTCACTTTCAAATTCTACTCATCCAATTGCAGGAGAACCACCACTCACTCCCATTTTACTATCATCTTTCATTTATTTATCAAAACAATACATAATATGTTACCAACGATCGTGGCCAATATCAATAATCATTATCTGTTAGTAGTGCGGCGTGCACCCCGACCCTTCCGATAAGTCACTGGCATCTATGGACAATAACAATACATAATAGTCTACCGGCACTATGGCCAACGCCAACAATCAATATCTATTAGTAGTGCGGCGTGCACCCCCGATCCTTCCGATATGTCACCGGCGCTATGGCCAATAACAATAATCAATACAATATATTGCCGACATTGAATCAATAATCTCTGATCAACATATATATATATATATATATATATATAATTCAACAACATTTACATTACCAGTATAAAATCAATAATTCTATAATTCGACAACATTTATATTACCGGTATAAAACCAATAAATAATAATTAATCAATAATATATGTATATTACCGGTGAGAAACCGATAATAATTAATCAACAATATATGTATATTACCAGTGTGAAATCAATAATAATTAATCAACAATATATGTATATTATCGATGTGAAACAAATAATCTTTAATCAATAATTTATATATATTACCAGTGTGAAACCATTAATCTTTAATCAACAATTTATATATAATACCGATGTGAAACCAATAATAATTCCTTTCATATAATCACATAAGATTAATAGGAATTTAATCCATTTAAGACCCATGGTCATGCTCGACCCCCAACGTATAGATACTCGTCACCATACATATACGTCGGACTCCACATATAATAATTAGCACATAAACTCAACTCCTATTCCCTCAAGCTAGGATAGATCAAACACTTACCTCGAAAGTTTACGATCAATTCAATCCGTAGTAATGCAGTTTCTTTCGAATTTGGATCGAATTCAATCGTATCTATACACAATTGATTTAATATCATCAATACTACTTAACAAATAAGTTCAAATGGCCAAATATAATTTTCACAACATTCTGCCCGGAATAGTAAAAATCGACCCCGGGCCAACATGATTGAAATACGAGGTTCGAACCAAAATAAATTCACCCACCTTCCACGAGTTCAAATATATAATTTGTTCTTACGTTCGACCCCAAAATGAGGTCTAAATCACAAATTCCTTGAAAATCCTAACTATAGCCATTTCTCTAATTTTTCTACCCATTTACACATGTTTAGGCCTAGAAATTCGAATAATATTAATGGAAAATGACGAAAACATGTCAAGAATCACTTACCTAAAAAGTTTGATGAACACTGCCTAAGAATCGCCAAGAAAGGCTGTTGGAGAAGAGAGAGTTTGGTGAAATGGGATTTAATCCCGTTCTGTTCTGTTTTCCAGAACTTAAAAATTACTGGGCAAAATTGCTCTATGCAATCATAGGGCCTGGGATGCGATCGCATAAAAGAAAAGAAGAGGGGCTAGACTTTGCTCTATGCGATCGCGGAGCAGGAATGCGATCGCATAGAGGGAATACTGGGCCTCAACATTTTACTCTATGAGATCGCATAGGAGTAATGCAATCGCATAGAAGGATTTCCTGGACTTCAAGATTTACTCTATGCGATCGCATAGAACAAACTGATGGCTACTAAATTAACTCTAAGCGATCGCAGAAGAACCAATATGATCGGATAGAACAAATTAATGACTTCCTAATTAACTCTATGCGATCGTAGACATGCCTATGCGATCACATAGAACAAAAACTTGGACACCAGCAACCAGCAAAAATACTAAATTTTTTAAGACTTAAACACTCCGACGCCTATCCGAAACTCACCCAAGCCATCGGGGCTCCAAACCAAATATGTACACTGACTCAAAAACATCATACGAACTTGCCCGCGTGATCAAATCGCCAAAATAACATCAAAATCAATGAATTGAGCCTTAAAACTCAAGAAATCTTTCAAATTTCATAAACTTCCAAATTCTTCAATTTAAGCCCAAAACACATCAAATAACGTCCGTTTTCAACCAAAATTTACAGGAAGCAATTAAACAATATATATGATCTGTACCGAGCGTCGGAACCAAAATAGGAGCCCGATACCATTATTTGTTTTTATCAAATTTCAGTTTCATTTTCCTTAAATATTTTCAGAAAATAATTTAACAGAAAAATTCTTTTACCGGGGTTCTGGACATCGGATTTTGATTTCGGGCATACACCCGAGTTCCATATTTTTCTACGGACCTTCTGAGATCATCAAATCACAGGCCCGGGTCCGTTTACCTATAATGTTGGCCAAAGTCAACTATATCAATATTAATATCAAACCTCTTCAAATGTTTCACATAATTCATATATTTCAACATAAAAATTTTCTGGCTTCGCGCCCAGACTGCACACGTAAATCGAGGTAACTATAAATGAGGTTTTCAAGGCCTTAGAAGCTTGAAATGATTGAGAAAACAAGTGATGAACCCTTTGGGTCGTCACAGAATATATATATGAAGAGTTGAAGTTATAAATTTGATTTAGGTCTCTCTATATACTATTGTTTTGAATTTTCGACCACTTTGTATAACTAGACATTTTTTATAGTGATGTAGTCAATAATATTTTACTATTTTATCTTAGTCATTAGGTAGTATATATTTAAAGGCATGTAAAATAGAATCAGGTCTAGTAGACTATTTTAAATACCATGACAATCTAATTTCAACATTCAATAGTTTGAATTTAGGATTAAAACTAGTCCCTTAAGTTATTTCATTCCAACTAATTATTTTTCTAAAAACTTGCACGTAATTTGCTTAGTTAGATACCATCATCTTATATTTTGGCATCTGCAAAACTGTGAATACGTAAAAAAATAATTAACTAGGCCTAATTTGGAATAAGATGACCCATGTCATGTTGAATACCACATATGTTTGGACCTGGGCCCATGTTGACAAATGTACTGCCCATATTTAATATACTTTTTGATTTAATGAATTGTGTTCAAAACCTGACTATAACAACTCGTACGAATGTAATTAATTAGGACCTATTTTCTTTATTACTAGAGACGAAAAAATAGAAAAAAAAATGTAGTCACTTTAGGATCGCCCTTTTAAAATAAATGAGACGAGCCTCGCCAAATATAACATAAAATGTGGGCCCCTCATAAATGTATATATAAAAATACTTAGATTTCAGGATGTGCAGTAGCGAATTTTACGGCCTTCTCCAAAATAATAAAGTGTTAGTCTCTTTAGGCGCGTATTAATAATATCACTTTCTTAAATTTGGATGCACATTTATGTGACCCAAATCCAAATCTCAACGGAGTCGAGATATGTCAATAACCACGGGTACATTGATGTGACGTGGTTTGAGATGTATTTTCACGATGTTGCAATTCCTATAAAATAATAATAATCAAAAGCGGTTGAAAGTTAAAATTTTCAAATAAGTTAAAGCGTGTTATAAAATCAGATAATTAAGCCAAATATGACAGTTGAGCGACCGTGCTAGAACCACGGAACTCTGGAATGCCTAACACCTTCTCCCGGGTTAACAGAATTCCTTATCCAGATTTTTGGTTTGCGGACTGTTAAATAAAGTTAAACCTTTCCTCGATTCAAGATTCAACCGGTGACTTGGGACACTATAAATCTCCCAAGTGACGACTCTGAATCACTTAATAAAATGAATCACATTTTGATTGTCCTTTAATTGGAAAAACTCCCTTTATTGCACCTTTGCGGGGTGCGGTAGCCGAAAAAGGAGGTGTGACAGTGATAGAGAGGGCGAGCCATGGTAGGGCTCCTCAGTTGGCTTTCCGGTGACTGGGTGCGATAGCTCGTCTTCTTGCCACACCGGCGCCGTACCATGTACCGAGGGCGGCATTAGTCGAATCTTTGGCGGCTCCTTCCCCACCACGGGCCATATTTTGGGATGAGGGGCTATCGAGGACTGTGCGTCGTAGGGATGAATCGTCCTCGGGCGAGGAGGAGGAAAGGTCGTTGATCAGGTGCAGGGTCGAGTTCACTCCGGATCCTCTTGTAGTAATCACGTCGACTCCCCATGTAGTGATTAATGTGGACTCCTCTCCGGCGAACATGGGGGAGGGTATGGCTGTAGCGCCTACCCTTGAGGGTGAACCAATGGTAGAGGTCACCCCGACTAGCTTAAGCCTCAAAGATATTGCCGCTTCAGTAGCTCAGTTGGTGTCACGCCCCAAATTCGAGGAACATGACCAGCGCCCGACCGGGTATCCCCAGTCAAGCGGACCTGGGTGCCTTTTCTATCTCACGTGTTACCCCTCATTCTTATTACCTAATAACCAAGTGAAATAGCCATTTATAGGATATGGATTCCATTAACCAAATTTTATAAACATAGCACTAACAATTTCCATTAGCAACTTCATTCACCATAATAAAGGTATTCCGATTTTTATACATCATTGCCACACATCAATATGTATCTTTTAAATTACCATGCCTGACACTACCCACAACCTGTCTATGGAGCCTTTAAATACAATTGAAGAATAATATAGAAATGACGGCAACAAGGCTCCAGCTATACCTTATACAACATCAAAACAAGATCCCAAAATACAAAGTGGCGTGAGCCACATAGGGGCCCGAATGGAAAGGGGCTCGCCGAATCAGTTGACGAGTCGTGATGAGGAGCTATAGTCGGTGGACTGGAGTACCTGCTATGGGTCCACCTACAATCATAACACGAATGTAGCGCCCCCAGCAAAAGAGGTGTCAGTACATTTGAATTGTACTGGTATGTATGAATAAACTTTGTCCCGAGTAAACTCAAGCCATACACAAGTAGATAACATTAATAGAAACAACAATCAAATGCACAAGCAAATGAACAATCAAGCCAAACAAGTTTTCAACATCTAACTTTGTTTCAAGTAACCTCAAACCATACACAAGTAGAAAACAACAATAGAAGCAACAACGAAACACACATAGAAGGTACAATCAAGCCAAAGAAAGGGACAATCAATGCCCCACATGTTAAAAACTCTCATGTTGTCTTCTTTCACAATTCCACATCAATGATTTCACAAATTTGTTCAAGTGTTTATTTCAATAGTGATTTTGATCACTTTTCCACTCTTATTACCTCGTCCACCCTTATGACCTTGGCCACCCTTATCACCATAACTCATACCTTATATCTTCATGTTGCGGCGCGCAACTTGATCCCACTGTATAGTCACAATTCACAAAAAACACAATAATAATCAACACTTCACAAGGATCAACAACAACACTTCTTAAGAAATAACAACAACAATTTACAAGTATTTCCATAACCATCAATATTATTTTCCTTCATAACCAACAACTCACATGTACTTTAAATTACAACGACAAATGACCACAATAAGCCATAGATGTAGTTATCAAAGTTATTCCAATTGCATCATTCATGATTTTCTTCCATAATTTGTTTTTCAACTGTTACCGCATAACACTTTCACAATCACGCATTTAGTTTATTGTCAATTACTTGCACCATTATATCAGGAGACTCAACCATAACACTCAATCAAACCAATCACAAGAATTCACAACAATCATAATCATACCAATCACAATAATTTTCATGAATAAGCCACGTAGATATCACATACCAAATATTTGTACACAAAGCAAAGCGATTCTACAAGGATCAAGGTTAGCCATACATACCTCGAAGAGCTTTTCCTTAAGTTAATACAATGTTACAAAAATTCTAGCAACTTCAATCTATTTTGAGACATAGCAAAATTGAGCAAAAATTAGAAAGATATTTATGGTTTCTGCTCATTTGAGCATTCTATCAAACACTAGATGAGCATCTTGATTTCAAATTCCCTTTTCAAGATTTCCTTTATTGTCTAACCCAATCTTTACTTATTTATGTTAAACAATCTTCTCACAACCTATATTGTACATGCATGTATACATAATACCAAAACACCCAAGCATCATACCTCAATAACCCATCTTATACTCTAAACTCGAATTTAAAACCTAGTGCATAAAATCTTACCTCTTAGATGAAGAACTTGCGATTGGGTTCTTGATTCTTGAAGATTTATGCAAGATTTGGATGATTTAAATGTTGGGTTCCTCCTTCTCTCTCTAAAATACTTGCACCTCTCTCTAAAATCAGTAAGAAATGACTCCAAAATGAACCCCAAAGCCTACATTAAAATAGGGCCAGGTTATAGAAAATTGAAATATAACCCTCCGATGTCAATTATGCAGTAGCAGAATGCACCGCAGAATGAACATGCGGGCCGGAGAATGCACCGTAAAATTGGTGCCCAAACATGAGCTATATTTGTTCAATCTGCAGTCAAAATGCGGACCGCAGAACGAAAATTCGGACCGCGGAATGAAAATGTGGACCGTAGATCTGACATGACACAGGATTGCATTTTCCACCCTTTCGTAATTTGATCATAACTTTGTGTAAAAATGTACAAATGATGAACGCTTTGAAGCGTTGGAAACTAGACTCAAATAGCTTTCATTTGCTATACTATTCACCATATAAAACCTTATACATAATAATATATACTCGTTTAAAGTGGAGCCTTGTGAAAATCCATTTGGAATATGTGATGACCCGGCCCGTCATCATGTGAGTTATCACCTTGTTATCCCCGTTAAATGCTTGTTAATGTTTCAATATGCATGTTTGGCGAGTTTGAGTCAATTCGGGTTGAGTTTAGTTGGAAATGAGACAAAAAGTCTCTTAGAAGAAGGGATAGTTGTGAAACGTCAACTGGACGTTGACTTATGAGTTAAAGAGCTCAGAATCGAATTCTGATGATTCGGTCAGCTCCGGGAGGTCATTTGCGAGCTAGGAGAGCGATCGGAAGTGAATTTGGAGGTCCGGTGTAGTTTTAGGCTTGAATTGGCCAAAGTTGAATTTCGGCGATATCCGATCGATAGGTGAAATTTTGATCCGGGAGTCGGAACGGAATTCCAATAGTTACAGTAGTTCCGTTGTGTGATTTTGGATGTGCCTACAAAATTTCAGGTCATTCGGACGTTGTTTGATCGGGTTTTTGATCGAGTCTTAGTTTCGGAAGTTTTGAAGAAACTTAGGCTTGAATCCATGTGTAATTGGTGATTTTGATATTTAGGATGGTGTTTTTATGATTGGAACAAGTTTGAATCGTGTTATGGAGTATGTTGGTAGTTTTCGTTGGGGTCCCGGGGGCCTCGGGATGAATTCGGGGGTCCAAACGGACCATTTTTGGCATAAGACAGCAGCTAAATTGCTGCTGTGTCTGCAGAAGGAAATCCTTCATCACGTTCGCGATGAAGGACACGCGTCCGCGAAGGTCAGCAAGGGTATGCATCGCGTTCGTGATGGTCTGGACACGAACGCGTAGGGTTAGGATCGGAGGCTTCGCGTTCGCGTGGAGCTGGAACGCGTTCGCGTAGGTTTGTCAGGGTGTACATCGCGTCCGCGTGAGGGATATCGCGAACGCGTAGAAGGAAAAATAGGCGGCTGGGAGCTAGTGCATCACGAACGTGTTGGGGAAGGTCGTGTTCGCGAAGGTTAATCCGGGCTGGGCATCGTGAACGCGTGGCAGGGAACGCAAACGCGTAGAGCAATCAACCCAGGCAGTGAATTAAAACCAGAAACATTTCACATACGGGTTCATTTGCAAAACCCTCCATTGTTGAGCTCTAGAGTGAGAAAGTGACGGGACATAGCTGGGAGATCATCGGGATATTGTCGGAGGTACGTTTTGTGGTTTAATTACACGCTTTTATCATGAAATCATGAATTATTTCTATGAAAATGGAGGATTAAATGTGGGTTTAAGCCCTAGGCCTAAAATTGTAGAAAAATACCGATTTGAGCGGGCAAATGGTTTCCGAATTTGGTAAATTTGATATGAATAGACTCGTATTGAGACGAGGTTCCGAATATGTAACTTTTATAATTTTTCGAGAAGCGCACCAAAAGTCGGGTTTTGACAACTTTGTGGGTTTTGATAAAATTTGGGTTGTTTCGAATGAATTGCGTGAAATTAACATATATTGATGCATTCTCTATGATTTTGAGCAGATTTGGCATCCGAGGAGATTGAATTGCGAGGCAAGCGCAAGGTGGATTGAAGCTTCTACCGGTTCGAGGTGAGTGGTAGTAGTAAATAATGTACTGAGGGTTTGAAACCCCGTAATAGCACTTTACAGTGCTATGTTGAGTTGAGATGTGCGTCTTGTGACGGGCGTGGTGTCATTGTCATTGGGGACTTGGACTTGGTCCTTCCCGGCTTATAGAATACTGTGTATTAGGACTGTTGATGAGATTATAACTGTGCAATTGGGCTAATAGCCATGTTTGGGGCTTTATGCCGATCTGTAGAGCATTAGGAGACCTGTAGAGCTAGGTGACCCTTATACCGTGTTGGAAACTTGCACTCAGCCGTAAAACTAGCTGGATAGCCTATTAAGAGCCAGTACTAAATATGTACTGCGAGAGATAGATTACTTAGGGTGGAAGTTCCCTGATTTAACTGAGTGGGCCTGAAAGGCCAATCCTATACTAATTAAGACAGAGTCGAGGACTCGTTAGGAGGTATTATATATATATATATATATATAAATATTGGATCGGGCTGCACGCCACAACAGTATATATATTGGATCGGGCTGCAAGCTGCAGTAGTATACATGTTGGGTCGGACTGCACGCCGCAGTATTATTGCGCTTGGGCTGTAGGAGCCCCTTCGGAGTCTGAGTTTGCACACATTCTCAGTGAGCGGCAGTATAGCTATCAATGTATATATATATATATATATATATATATATATATATTTGATCGGACTGCACGCCGCAGTAATATATGTGTGGATCGGACTGCACGCCGTAGTATCATAGCGCTTGGGCCTAGAGAGCCCCTCCGAAGTCTGTACACACCCCAGTGAGCGCCGTCGACGTTAAATGGAGCGGGCTGCACGCCGCAGCGGTATATGTATTAGAGTGGGCTGCACGCCGCAGCATTATACTTATTCATATTCATATATATACTGAAATATTTATATGTTATAGACAGATGTATATGTCTCCATATATTGAGATGGCTGTATACCGTAGTGGTACGAGCGAGGATGTGGTCGGTGTGGGACCTAGATGAGATAGATGTGGACTGGAGATCAGAGTACTCATTATAGTGATGACTAACCTGTGGGGGTTGCCTTAGAACTGTTTAGTGATAGTACAAGAGTTCTTATTTTCAGTTATTGTTTATTATTGTTACTCACTGAGTTAAAATATACTCACCCCACTCCCTTGCACTTTTTGTGCAGGATATACAGGTTCAGGAGGGCAGTTGAGCTATCTCAACTGCTTTATTATCCCCATTCCGTGGAGACCTCGAGGTAGCTGCCGACGTCCGCAGTACCTGACCTCTTTCTCTTTATCATTTTGTTGTCTCCATTCTGCTTAGACTTGATTGTGTAGTAGATCTCATTTGTAGAGGCTCAGACTTGTGACACCACGATATGTTGGGACCGTACTTCGTATGTTGTTACTATCACGCTTATCATTTGATATGGTCACTTGTTGTTTAAGTTTAATTTGATTAATAATTGGCTGGTTTAAGAGATAATACGGCCGGGCTTGCCTAGCATTGTGTTGGGCGCCATCACGATCGGGGTTTGGGTTGTGACAAGTTGGTATCAGAGCTTAGGTTAACAGGTCTCGCGAGTCATGAGCCGGTTGGTAGAGTCTCGTGGATCGGTACGGGGACACCTGTACTTATCCTCGGGAGGCTTCAACCCTTTAGGAAAGTTTCAAATTCTTGGAATTCTCATTGTGCGTGTTTGATTCTGCTTGAAATGTAATTCTTGAAATTCCTCCTGTACATTGATGCGCGCACTCGAGTGCTTAGTGATAAATTTGCCTTGATGGCTTATGATTCCCCAATCGAGGGATGAGATATAATCTCTATGAGTTGATATTGGTCCTGTCTGGAGGACTTGAGGCCAAATCCTTGTCTATGGCTTGAACACCAAGGTGCTAATTTTGCGAGCCGGTATTATGAAATTCATACGAACGGTATTGATCTTAATTGTGGAAACGGCAGTTTGATAATGGGGGAGCTGCAAGGTATTCAATACTTATTGTGATCTGTTACATAGCCCTAGCTATGGGCGTGGTGAGTATGTTCAATGCCTCTTAGCGGAAATGTAAAGTGCACTACGTGTGGTAGTATGAGTTCAGACTCAAGGAAACTGAATTGGTCGTGCTATGAGTATTGAGGTTTATGCTGTTAATATGCATTGTGATGTTTTGTCGAGTTGCCGATGTATTGTTAGGATGATTTTGGTGATTCTTTGGCAGGTGGATAGGCCAAATTACAAAGGAAACTCTGTCGAAATTTTGGAAAAAATTTGGGACTTAGAAAAGATTTTGTCACCTAAAGAATGGGCTTAGCTGTTTGGTGTGAATAAATACAAGAATTTCAAAAGAGTTAAGATTTCCGATGATTCGAGTCTCCGTCGAAGCTTGTAAATGACCTGAGTCTAATCTAACTAGAACATTGTGGCATCATTTGAGTAAGAACGCTATGAGTGGCTGAAAGTGCTTTGATATATGGCTCCGAGCCAAGTTGGGGAGGTTGTTACTGAGTAACCGATTGCACTTGTTGTGGGCTATGTAGGTCCTGTCTCTAAGTATGTTGGGAAATTTTGATAAAGGTTATGGTGCTTCGTAGATGTGAAGAAATACTAGGATGTTCGAACTTATGTTGGCAAAGAATGTTCGGGGTATAGAAAAGAAAGATAGCTAATTGTATCTGAATATAATCATGTTCTGCGGTGTCAGAGTTCTAGTAAGGCACAAGTGGTTCTGTTCAATAAGGCAGTTGAATTATAACTGGTTAAGGGTGAATGACGCCCGAGGATAG
Organism: Nicotiana noctiflora; assembly: GCA_032618575.1. NCBI lineage: Eukaryota > Viridiplantae > Streptophyta > Magnoliopsida > Solanales > Solanaceae > Nicotiana > Nicotiana noctiflora. Next base: position 299,398 of record JASVEL010012455.1, on the reverse strand, counting down.
CCTTGCGGTGTTCAAGATTTACGCTTGCAACAGTTAGGTGTCTTAAGATTGTGTATGTGGCTAAAGACCGTGGTTTTGTTAGAAGAAATCGAGACTTTCGTTATGTTATGTGAATGATGAGATTCTATGAATCTATATTGGAGAGCAATGATAACGAATTCAAAATTGCAGGAAGTTCTTCAAGGTAAGTGTTGTAGATTGTGGTACCTCCGGGAAACATTAAGGGAGTATTCAGCGGCCTGTGAGTCTTAGATGGTGTGGTATTATGTACGAGTCTCGTGTGATAACATGAGCTGATGTATTATGGTGCTACAGTAAGGGCTAATATTCAATTAAAGATGAATCAGAAAGGAAACTAGGTAAATGGAACAACTTGTTAGTAAATTGGGACAATATGAAAAGGGCACGGATAACTCCTGGTGTGTGTTCGAGGTAATGAGCCTTGCAGTTATGGTGCAACAAAGCTCTTGATGAGCTGGCAGTTGCATAGCTCGGTGTGGGTAAAAAGACCCAGTCCTGGCAGTTAAGCTTATGCAATGAAAGGGGAAGAAAGAGTTGTGATGTGTTTTATCATAGTTTGAAAATGAGTATATTCCTGTCGGTATGCAAAGCGTGGAATATGTAATGATTTTTCTTCTATATGGGATCATGAAGGTTCTTGACTAGTTGAGTGCGCCGATGTTTGTGGCGTAGGAAAGGAATATGAATTTCCATGTTATCTTAGTGTGGTATGGTATATGCGATGTGTTATGAAAAGTTGATAATGGCATATTCAAGGCTTTGAGATTTGTTCATATTATATGGGAAGTCATTAAAAATCCCCAAGCAGCATGGGCAGCTGTAGATAATATGAGAATCAAACTTCCTAGTGATTGAGGAAAATGGTACTACTATCCCAATGATTTGGCAGAGTATATGGTCAAAAGGGCAAGGTGATGTAGACTGATAATATCTAGTGGTATTGTGGTATCCTCCGGTTGGATGGACAATGATGATTGAGTTGTTGTTGGCATAGGGAAATTTCTGAATGGCATACGTGGTATGAATGGATGCTTGATGTGTGTTACGTGTTCGTACGGTGGAAAGTGGGATTAGGCATAGTGATCCATGTGTTACATATGTGTTGGAGGCTAGAAATTCTCGTAATCCGCCTACACAGTGGTGGTATATCGTGTGTATCGGCACCGTTTAGCGGTTATTGGAAATTGGAAGCCCTAGTGGCTATTTTGTTACTTGATATGACAAATTTGAATAATGATATATGATTGCAGGCTGGTTGTCATAAGTCAGGTTGTCTAGACTAATATGATATGGACTATATCAGAGAAATGTCACAACTGCGTGGCAGAGCGCATCAGATCATGCTCCAGCAGGGGTGGATGTACCCTAGGGCCAGCGGACGGCTGGTAGGTATTGCTTTGTCAGTTGGGCCTTCGTGGCGGATGTCATTGTAGATGTATCTACCATTGATTCAACTCCAGTATTGAGGAACTTTGTCGGATGCGTTTCATGTGGCCGAGCTTGAGGCTATATATATATGTTTGTTGCAATGAGCAACTTGACTCGATGTGCATTTTCCTTGCTAGATGTATTTGTGGATCGGGTGGCACGCCGCCACAGGTATAGTATTTGGATCGGGTGGCACACCGCCACATGTATGGTATCAGGATCGGGTGGCACGCCGCCACGGGTATGTTATTGGAATGGGTTGCGCGCCGCAACAGTGTGACATGGAAAATATAGCTTCCTATATGTTACCTTGTATACAATACTTCCTTGATTCTAAGGAATAGTCCGTATTGGGTATCGCTCGGGGAATAGCACATCGGTTGTGTCCTTTCAAGATTTGATAGCATACATCAATTGTATCACCGCAGGTGTGATTGATTGCTTGGGTCCAGACCTAGATCTGTGCGTGGATGACTGCTCTGAGCATGGTGACTTGAGGTGCTTCGTGAGTAATAGTGTTTGGATAGAATCATGAGTCGTGGCAAGGCCACGTGATGTTATGACCTTTCGAGAATGAGTCATGTACTCTATTCCTATGATGTGAGACGGGATCTCAGTTTTATGATATGATGGCACAGAGGAATTGAATTACAGCTCTGTTGTTGGAGTCAGTTGTCATTATTTGATTATGTTCAGACGTTTCCTAATAGAGCTTGTGTTGTTCTTGTCGCGGCCTAGGCCGGTGTTGAGGCATCATATCACAGTGAGGTGTGTTATGACCTAAATGATCATTTGAGTCATTAATGAGTGCGAGCATGTATGATTTCAGTTGGTTAGAAGGGTAATATCGAGTTTTGGCTTCGAATTCTGTTGTAGTATCAATTAAAAGGGAAATGGATTCATGAATGGTTGACTTGAGAGATGGGTTCGATATATCGCGTGTGCGGTTGCCATGGGCAGGATATGAAGGTGTTGGAATAAGACTCTATCTAATGAGAAAGGTTCTTTATGCTAGTATTTGGTTATTGTGGCCAGTTGTTGCGATTAGAGACTATCGTCTCGAGTGATTGGGTTGTTTGATACATCATGTGAACTCACCCGGAGTGGCGAGTTTGGTTATTATAGTTGGATCGTGTGTACTCTGGGTATAGATGTGGGATTCAGATTTGGTATATGATTTCGGAAAGTGCAATGTGGTTTATGGTTCAGATAGACTGTGGAAATTCAGCTATACTATGTTGTCGTACTTATGAAAGATAGGGTGAAGTGGTATCACACCGAGTATATGCTTGGTGAGGTCATTCAGCTATTGTGTTGAATCTAGTACAACTCTGGGTCCGCTCGAGAACGAGCGTTTGCTTAAGTTGGGGAGAATGTGATGACCCAACCCGTCATCATGTGATTTATCACCTTGTTATCCCCGTTAAATGCTTGTTAATGTTTCAATATGCATGTTTGGCGAGTTTGAGTCAATTCGGGTTGAGTTTAGTTGGAAATGAGACAAAAAGCCTCTTAGAAGAAGGGATAGTTGTGAAAAGTCAACTGGACGTTGACTTATGAGTTAGAGAGCTCGGAATCGAATTCTGATGATTCGGTCAGCTCCGGGAGGTCATTTGCTAGCTAGGAGAGCGATCGGAAGTGAATTTGGAGGTCCGGTGTAGTCTTAGGCTTGAATTGGCCAAGGTTGAATTTCGGCGATATCCGATCGATAGGTGAAATTTTGATCCGGGAGTCAGAAACGGAATTTCGACTATTGCAGTAGTTCCGTTGTGTGATTTTGGATGTGCCTGCAAAATTTCAGGTCATTCGGACGTCGTTTGGTCGGGTTTTTGATCGAGTGTTAGTTTCGGAAGTTTTGAAGAAACTTAGGCTTGAATCCGTGCGTAATTGGTGATTTTGATGTTTAGGATGGTGTTTTTATGATTGGAACAAGTTTGAATCGTGTTATGGAGTATGTTGGTAGTTTTCGTTGGGGTCCCGGGGGCCTCGGGATGAATTCGGGGGTCCAAACGGACCATTTTTGGCCTAAGACAACAGCTAAATTGCTGTTGTGTCTGCAGAAGGAAATCCTTCATCGCGTTCGCGATGAAGGACACGCATCCGCGAAGGTCAACAAGGGTATGCATCGCGTTCGTGATGGCCTGGACGCGAACGCGTAGGGTCAGGATCGGAGGCTTCGCGTGGAGCTGGAACGCGTTCGCGTAGGTTTGTCAGGGTGTACATCGCGTCCGCGTGAGGGATATCGCGAACGCGTAGAAGGAAAAATAGGCGGCTGGGAGCTAGTGCATCGCGAACGCGTTGGGGAAGGTCGCGTTCGCGAAGGTTAATCCGGGCTGGGCATCGCGAACGCGTGGCAGGGAACGCGAACGCGTAGAGCAATCGACCCAGGCAGTGAATTAAAACCAGAAACATTTCACATACGGGTTCATTTGCAAAACCCTACATTGTTGAGCTCTAGAGTGAGAAATTGACGGGAAATAGCTGGGAGATCATCGGGATATTGTCGGAGGTACGTTTTGTGGTTTAATTACACGCTTTTATCATGAAATCATGAATTATTTCTATGAAAATGGAGGATTAAATGTGGGTTTAAGCCCTAGGCCTAAAATTGTAGAAAAATACCGATTTGAGCGGGCAAATGGAGTCCGAATTTGGTAAATTTGATATGACTAGACTCGTATTGAGACGAGGGTTCCGAATATGTAACTTTTATAATTTTTCGAGAAGCGCACCAAAAGTCGGGTTTTGACAACTTTGTGGGTTTTGATAAAATTTGGGTTGTTTCGAATGAATTGCGTGAAATTAACATATATTGATGCATTCTCTATGATTTTGAGCAGATTTGGCATCCAAGGAGATTGAATTGCGAGGCAAGCGCAAAGTGGATTGAAGTTTCTACCGGTTCGAGGTGAGTGGTAGTAGTAAATAATGTACTGAGGGTTTGAAACCCCGTACTAGCACTTTACAGTGCTATGTTGAGTTGAGATGTGCGTCTTGTGACGGGCGTGGTGTCATTGTGATTGGGGACTTGGACTTGGTCCTTCCCGACTTATAGAATACTGTGTATTAGGACTGTTGATGAGATTATAACTGTGCAATTGGGCTAATAGCCATGTTTTGGGCCTTGTGCCGATCTGTAGAGCATTAGGAGACCTGTAGAGCTAGGTGACCCTTATACCGTGTTGGAAACTTGCACTCAGCCGTAAAACTAGCTGGATAGCCTATTAAGAGCCAGTACTAGATGTGTACTGTGAGAGATAGATTACTTAGGGTGGAAGTTCCACGATTTAGCTGAGTGGGCCTGAAAGGCCAATCCTATATTAATTGGGACAGGGTCGAGGACCCGTTAGGAGGTATTATATACATATATATAAATATTGGATCGTATATATATATATATATATATATATAAATATTGGATCGGGCTGTACGCCGCAGTAGTATACATGTTGGGTCGGACTGCACGCCGCAGTATTATTGCGCTTGGGTTGTAGGAGCCCCTTCGGAGTCTGAGTTTGCACACATTCTCAGTGAGCGGCAGTATAGCTATAAATGTATATAGTATAGAGATATATACATATATATATTGGATCGGACTGCATGCCGCAGTAATATTTGTGTGGATCGTGCTGCACGCCGCAGTATTATAGTGCTTGGGCCTAGGGAGCCCCTCCGAAGTCTGTATACACCCCCAGTGAGCGCCGTCGACGTTAAATGGAGCGGGTTGCGCACCGCAGCGGTATATGTATTGCAGCGGGCTGCGCGCCGCAGCGGTATATGTATTGGAGCGGGCTGCGCGCCGCAGCGGTATATGTATTGGAGCGGGCTGCGCGCCCGAGCATTATACTTATTCATATTCATATATATACTGAAATATTTATATGTTATAGACAGATGTATATGTATCCATATATTGAGATGGTGGTATACCGTTGTGGTACGAGCGAGGATGTGGTCAGTGTGGTACCTAGATGAGATAGATGTGGACTAGTGATCAGAGTACTCATTATAGTGATGACTAACCTGTGGGGGTTGCCTTAGAACTGTTTAGTGATAGTGCAAGAGTTCTTATTTTTCAGTTATTGTTTATTATTGTTACTCACTGAGTTGAAATATACTCACCCCACTCCCTTGAACTTTTTGTGCAGATATACAGGTTCAGGAGGGCAGTCGAGCTATCGCAACTGCTTTATTATCCCTATTCTGTGGAGACCTCGAGGTAGCTGCCAACGTCCGCAGTACCTGACCTCTTTCTTTTTATCATTCTGTTGTCTCCATTCTGGTTAGACTTGATTGTGTAGTAGATCTCATTTGTAGAGGCTCAGACTTGTGACACCACGATATGTTGGGACCGTACTTCGTATGCTGTTACTATCACGCTTATCATTTGATATGGTCACTTGTTGTTTAAGTTTAATTTGATTAATAATTGGCTGGTTTAAGAGATAATACGGTCGGGCTTGCCTAGCATTGTGTTGGGCGCCATCACGACCGGGGTTTGGGTCGTGATAGAATATTGGCTTATTACGAAAAATTTTCCATTTGGCATACACTTATGCTTCCGTTTGGACCTCACATCAGTTACCATAAGACTTATACTCATATTTACCAAGTCTAATTTATTTCTACCACGATAATAGTATATAAAAATATTATAATAAGCATGTGTGACACTACGAAATCCTAAATTACTTAGCAAAATTTTCTAGGGCCTTACATTCTCCCCCTTAGGATCATTCATCCTCGAATGAGGAATAGCGTCTTCCCCAAACACTTTAACATCACACATCTCTTTTCTAACCTACCTCCAGTCTCTAAATTTTCACTAACTCCCAATTTTTTCAGAAAATTTGGCAGAGTCTCCTTTGTAACTAGACCTATCCACCTTCCATAGAATCACCAAATTCGTCTCAACAACATATCTACAACTATACATAGCACCAAAATGTTTATATCCATAATCCTAATCCCAGTATTACAAGCACTACATTAACATAAGGATACCAGAACATGGACTACACAGCTTTATATCAAAATACCTATATGGTACATTCCAAGTCAAAACTAACTGGTATTCAATTAAGCGAAAATATTTTCCTTCCACAACACATTTAGCCTTCCAGATGACATTATCGTCTTACAAGCATTGTCATGACACCTTCTCAAAAATAATATCAACTCCCAAACATACAAAACAAGGATGACAGATAAACATCTTGCATGAGATAACTATCCATTGACTTTACCTTTTGATAACTTCCATTGTACAATTTACTCTCTACTGGATATTGCAATTCATGATAACAACAATAACCCACAATTTCATAACTTGGCATCATACTATCAAGGATGTCAGTTCATAGTAAACAAACAATCATGTATTCATAATAGTCCTTATCATAATCACAGAGGTGTTCATCAACAAGAATATAATTTCGTTTCAATCAACAATCCATATGAAGCCAAGCCATCATGATTCTTTCTAGTGGTGCATCATATAGGATATTATCATGATCATATAGTTCAATCTAAGCATATGAAAACACAAAGTATATGGGGAACGGTTACCGGGAATATCATACACCTATTGCAACCTAATGTGTAATACACTTATGTTACCTTTATTATTAACTCACATAACATTTTTCAGGGGGACACTCACACTAACCCTTGATGACCCTTAATAGTTACTCTAAGATGTGATACCATAAACTGACCATAAAATTATCTATCAAATATATATATATATATATATATATATATATATATATATAAAGCTTTATCTTTGACTTGTCTGAACTTACCATACCCAATGGATCTAATACAATAAGAAACAATAGAGCTCAAGATCAGGCTGAAGTTATTCAGGAATCCATTAATGTGCTGAGTAGAGTACTTTATGAGGTCATATACTAAGAGACACAAGATGTTACTACTAACAATACTGACATGGTTAATCATTGTGATTACCTCAATTATTACACAAATGATGCATAATTGTCACGACCCTAGTTCACCAATCGTGAACATGTCATGACGGCACCCAGTCTTCGCGACTACCTAAGCCTAACACGATGCGGAATATAAAATTTCATGAAATTAAGGGATAAGATAACAACTGGATAATGTAAATGACATGTAATAAGTTCCGCTCGGCACATACACTTCGCCAAAATACACAAAGTAACATACTACCAAGACCCGTAAACCCACAGGCAACACAGACTAAAGGAAGAGTACAACTGTGGCTCTATACATCAAGAATGTCTAAACAACGAGAAATAGGGAAATAACTGCTATCACTAATGAGAATAGAAGGAGACCCTCCGGATCTGCGTACGTAGCAGATCGTACCTCAAGTCTCCTGAAGTGCAACTAGATCACCTGAAATGAGCCTGATCTGATGTACCTAGATCTGCACAACAAAAGTGTACAGAAGAGTAGTATGAGTACACCACGACGGTACTCAGTAAGTGCCAAGCCTAACCTCGATGGAGTAGTGACGAGGAAGGTCACGGCCCTACCGAGAGATAATAACATAATGGTAATAACAATAATAAACAGTTTAAATAAAAATGAGTCTGAAGTAGCAACAACAAAGTAATTACTGCAACCGTCTATGATTAAGCTAACAACAAGTAACCAACACAACATAAACTTAAATAACCAATTCCAGGATCTACGGGAATTAAACCCGCAGTCCCTCTCTATATCCAACAACTAAGGATCTCCGGGACTTGAACCCGCAGTCCCTACATCAGTATTTCTGGGTCTTCGGGAATCGAACCCGCAGCCCTAGGATCTCCGGGAATTGAACCCGCAGTCCGTACCTCAATATCTTAGGAGCTCCAGGAATCAAACTTGCAATCCGTATCTCAATATCTCAATAAACTCTGGGTCTCCAGGAATCGAACCCGCAGCCCTTAGATCTTCGGGAATCGAACCCGCAGTGCACAAACACTACAACTCCGGGTCATCGGGAATCGAACCCGCAGCCCTTAGATCTCCGGGAATTGAACCCGCAGTCCACCAACACCAACAATAAAAAGGAAAGTACAGAGAAATATGAAATACATAACTTCAATTACACCAAAGCTAGTATCAACAAATATCAAGAAGTTCACGTAAGACAATTAGGCACTTAGACAGATAAATCCTATCTAACCATGCTTTTCTAATGAATATCAGGTAAATGTCACAATTTAATCAGCTAAAGAACATGAATATCACGATTTGAACAGTTCAAGTAAGGTGGGTTCCAACAACCTGCGCATGTACACGCCCGTCACCTCGCGTATAAGGCATTTAAATTAACACATAATATCCTAGGGGAGAAGGTTCCCCCACACGAGGTTAGATAAGCCACTTACGTCAATTCCGATACGAAACCGTTAAGAGACAACTCTCTTGCCACGAGTATCGATCTCCACAGGTGTAGAATCTGATCAAAATCAATAGAAATACATCAAAATAGGCCAACTGGGCATTACCCAATCGAAACAATTCGAATTACACTAAAAACCATAAGTTGCCAAAACTCTGACTTTTGGTACGCCTCTCGAAAAATTACGGAAGTTACATTTTCGGGTTCCTTATCTCAACATGAGTCTATGCATATAAAATTTACCAAAATCGGACTCCGTTTGCCCATTCAAATCGACGATTTACCATAACCCAGGCTTAGGGCAAAAACCCCTCATTAATTCTCCCATTTACAGTGAAATAATTGAAGATTCTAAGATAAAATCGTGTATTTGTGCCATAAAACTTACCTCCGATGATTACCTGGTGAAATCCCTGCAATTTCCCGTCACTTTGCCATCTAAGAACTCAACAATGGGGGTTTTGAGTATATGGGTAGCAGGAGTTATGTTCTGGACTTTAAACTCACTGCCAGGCCTGGATACGCTACACGATCGCAGCCATTGGCACACGATTGCATAGCACAAAATTTCTGGGGCCTGATTTTCCTTCTACGCGATCGCAGCCTTTGGCCCCCGATTGCAGTGAACAGCTAAAAGTCTCTACGCGATCGCAACATCAGCCCCGCAATCGCATTGCGTCCGGACTTGGCTTTACACGATCACGTGAACCCAGACGCGATCGCATTGCATTCCAACTTTGGCCTATGCAATCGCAGACATCCCTTGCGATCGCGATACATCCAAACGCTGCCTTACGCGATCACATGCCAATCTTCACGATTGCGTAGAACAAACTGTCTGCAATTTTATTGCAGCAGAAACAACTGTGCATTAGGCACGAAATGGTCCATTTGGACCCCCGGATTCACCCCGAGGCCCCCGAGACCCCACCGAAAAACACCAGCCTACTCCAAAACATAATACGAACTTGTTCCAATCATGAAAACACACCCTTAAACACAAAAATCATCCAATCAAAGCGAATTCAAGCCTAAGTTTCATCCAAAACTTCCGAAACCTACATGCTATCAAAAACCCGACCATATGATGTCCGAATGACCTGAAAATTTGCAGACATATCCAAAATCACCAAATGACGACCGAATCAAAATCTTACCTATCGACCGGATTTCCAAAAATTCCAAACTTCGGCATTTCAAGGCTAATTGAGCTACAGACCTCCAAAATACATTCTAAACGCGCTCCTAACCCCGAAATCACCTAACAGAGCTAATGGAACCATCAGATTTCTGTTCCGAGGTCATCTTAACACTGTTCCAAATACGAGCCATTTTTCAACTATAAAGCTCTCATTTAGGGACTAAGTGTCCTAAAACGCTCCAAATTCTAGAACCAAACCTCCCGGCAAACTACAATAGCAGAAATGAACTTAGGGGAATAGTTAAATTGGGGATTGGGGCAAAAATTTCAAAAATGACCGGCCGGGTCGTTACATCTTCCCACACTTAAAAGATTCATTCATCCTCGAACGAGCATAGAAAATATACCTGGAGTGGTGAAAAGATGAGGGTACTGGTTTCGCATATCCTGCTCGGTCTCCCAAGTCGCCTCCTCGGCCGACTGGCCCTGCCACTAGACTTTTACTAAAGCGATGTTCTTTGACCTTAGCTTCCTAATTTGACTGTCCAGAATGGCCACTGGCTCCTCAACATAAGATAGATCCTCATCTAGCTGAATAGAAGTGAAATATAAAACGTTCGACGGGTCACCATGGTATCTCCGGAGCATAAAAACATGAAATACATGATGGACTCCGGCTAGGCTGTGAGGTAAGGCCAACTCATAAGCAACCTCTCCAACACGTCTCAAAATCTCAAAAGGGCCAATGAATCTAGGACTCAGCTTCCCCTTCTTTCCAAACCTCATAACGTCCTTCATGGGCAAGACCTTCTTTTCCGCATAACTCTTCTGTCTAGACTGGGCTACACGAAATTTGTCCTGAATCACCTTGACCTTGTCCATTGCATCTTGGACCATATCAGTACCTAGCAGTCTGGCCTCGCCCGGCTCGAACCAACCCACGGGAGACCTGCGCCTCCTACTATATAGAGTCTCATACGGTGCCATATGAATACTGGACCGGTAGTTGTTGTTATAAGCAAACTCCGCCATTGGCAAGAAATGATCCCATGAACCTCCAAACTCAATCACACACGCACGGAACATATCCTCCAAAATCAAAATTGTACGCTCGGACTGGCCATGAGTCGGGGGGTGAAACGCTGTGCTCAGCTCCACCCGAGTGCCTAACTCCTGCTGCACGGCTCTCCAGAACTGTAAAGTGAACTGGATGCCTCTATCTGAAATGATAGAAACTGGAATACCATGCAGACGAACTATCTCCCTAATGTAGATCTCCCACAATTGCTCCGATGAGTAAGTAGTGCTCACCGGTATGAAATGGGCGGACTTGGTCAGCCGATCCATAATGACCCAAATGGAATCAAACTTCCTCACAGTCCGTGGAAGCCCAGATACAAAGTCCATGGTGATGCGGTCCCACAGCCACTCTGGAATCTCAATCTGCTGCATTAACCCACCCGGAGGCTGATGATCATACTTCACCTGCTGGCAGTTGAGGCACCTAGAAACATAATCAACTATATCCCTCTTCATCCGCCTCCACCAATAATGTTGTCTCAAGTCCTGATTCATCTTCGCGGCACCCGGATTGATGGAATACCGCGAGCTATTGGCCTCTTCTAGATTCAGCTCTCGAAGATCATCTTCATTGGGAACACAAATACGCCCCTGCATCCTCATAACTCTATTATCCCCAATGGTAACATCTCGAGCATCACCATGCCGAACTCTATCCTGGAGAACAAGCAAATGAGGGTCGTCGAACTAACGCTCCCTGATGCGATTAAATAGAGACGACCGAGAAACCACACAGGCCAGAACCCGACTGGGCTCCGAAAGATCTAGTCTAACAAACCGCCTGGCTAAAGCTTGAACATCCATCACCATAGGCCTCTCCGAAGCTGGTAAATATGCCAAACTCCCCAAACTCTCCGCTCGGTGACTCAAGGCATCGGCAACTACATTGGCCTAGCCCGGATGATAGAAAATAGTAATATCATAGTCCTTTAACGGCTCCAACCATCTCCTCTGATGCATGTTCAGGTCCTTCTGCTTAAGCAAGTCCTGCAAGCTCCGATGATCAGTGTAGATCTCACAAGGAACCCCATACAAGTAATGACGCCAAATCTTCAAGGCGTGAACAATGGCAACTAGCTCCAGATCGTGAACAGGGTAGCTCTCTTCATTTACCTTCAGCTGTCTAGACGCGTGGGCAATAACCCTACCATCCTGCATCAATACCGTACCGAGTATAACTCATGAGGCATTACAATATACTGTATAGGACCCCGAACCTGTAGGTAACATCAATATAGGGGCCGAAGTCAAGGTTGTCTTGAGCTTCTGAAAGCTCGCCTCACACTCCTTTGTCCACTGGAAAAGGGCACCCTTTTCGGTCAATCTCGTCATAGGTGCTGTGATCGAAGAGAACCCCTCTACGAAGCAACGGCAATAACCCGCCTAGCCAAGGAAACTGCGAATCTCAGTAGCTGAGGAGGGTCTGGGCCAACTCTGCACGGCCTCCACCTTCCTTGGATCTACTCGAATACCATCGCTCGACACCACGTGGCCTAGAAATGCCACTGAACTCAGCCAGAATTCACATTTAGAGAACTTGGCATATAGTTGCTTCTCCCTCAGAGTCTGAAGGACTATCCTCAGATCCCGCTCGTGTTCTTCCTGACTACGGGAATATACCAAAATATCATCAATGAAAACGATCGCGGACAAGTCCAGATATGGCCTGAACACACTGTGCATCAAATGCATAAAAGTTGTTGGGGCATTAGTCAGCCCGAAAGACATCACGAGGAACTCGTAGTGGCCATACCGAGTCCTGAAGGCAGTCTTCAAGATATTTGGCTCCCGAATCTTCAGCTGATGATAACCATAGCGCAAATCAATCATGGAGAACACCTATGCGCCCTGTAGCTGGTCAAATAAATCATCAATACATGGCAAATGGTATCGGTTCTTCACTGTAACTTTGTTCAAGTGACGATAGTTAATACACATACGCATAGAACCGTCCTATTTCTTCACAAACAACACAAGAGCACCCCTAAGCGAAACACTAGGTCGAATGAAACCCTTACCCAATAACTCCGGTAACTGATCCTTCAGCTCCTTCAACTCAGGAGGAGCCATACGGTATGGAGGAATAGAAATGTGTTGAGTGCCCGACAATAAATCAATACCAAAATTAATATCTCTGTCGGGCGGCATGTCCGGGAGATCAACTAGGAATACACTAGTGAAATCACGTACCACTGGAATGGAATCAATAGAAGGAGTGTCTCTATTGACATCCCGCACATAAGCTAGATAAGAAGAACACCCCTTCTCAACCATACGCTGAGCTTTGAGAAAGGAAATAGCACGGCTAGGGGTGTGATCTAGAGTACCACTCCACTCAATACATGGAATGCCCGGCATAGCCAGCGTCACGGTCTTGGCGTGACAATCAAGAATAGCATAATGGGGTGAAAACCAGTCCATGCCCAGAATAATATCAAAATCGACCATCCCGAGCAACAATAGATCCGCTCTGGTCTCAAAACCACAAATAGTAACCAAACACGACCGATACACACAGTCCACAACCAAAGAATATCCCACCGGAGTAGAAACATAAATGGGGGCACTCAAAGAATCCCGAGGAACACCCAGATGTGAAGCAAAATAAGAGGACACATATGAAAAAGTGGAACCAGGATCGAATAGAACCGATGCCTCTCTGTGACTAACTAAAATAATACATGTGATAATAGAACCAGAGGCAACAGCTACAGTGCAATCAGGAATAGCATAAAATCTAACCTGACCAATAGCATAAAATCTAGCCTGACCCCTCTCTCGAGGGCGGCCTCTGGCACCCTGATCCCCGCCCCTGGCTGTCTGGGCTGGTGGAGTGGCAGCTGAGGCTGCGAAAGAGGTGGAGGTGCTCCTCTCCTACGCCCGGGGCACTCCCTAACCAGATGACGAGTATCCCCACACTCAAAACAAGCTCTGGTGGGACGTGGTGGCTGTGACTGACCCGCCTCACCCCCACTAGTCTGACCCCTGGAGGTACCCCGCGTAGGAGGCGCACTGGAAACTGGGGGAGCATAATAAGGCTCCTGAGGTGCTGGAAGAGCTGGAGTGCTATCGGCTACTGGCAATGCTGAATGAACTGGACGACCGGAATAACCCCGGCCAAAATGAGCAGCTACTGAAGTGCGGGCACCAGAGAAATGGCCTGACTCACGAGACCTCTTGGCCTCTCTCTCTCCCCTTTCTCTAGGGAGCATACTCTCGATCCTCCTGGCAATGCTCACCGCCTGCTGATATGGTATATCTGTCTCCAATTCCCTAGCCATGCTAGACCGGATCGACGGAATAAGGCCCTCAATAAATTTCTGCACTCACTCCTGGACCGTGGCTACCAAGGTCGGTACATGCCTGGATAGACGGGTGAAACTAATAGCATACTCCGATACTGTCATGGAGCCCTGTCACAATCGCTCAAACTCCGATCGCAAAGAATCCCTAAGGCTTTGGGGAACAAACTCCCTCAAAAACATATCAGAAAACTGCGTCCAGGTCAATAAAGCAGAGTCATCTAGACTATCTAACTCATACGTGCGCCACCAATCATAAGCGGCCCCACGAAGCTGAAAAGCAATGAAGGAAACCCCGCTGTTCTCCACTATCCCCATGGTACGAAGGATACCATGACACACCTCCAGAAAACCCAATGCATTATCTGTAGCCAAACCACTAAACACTGGAGGAGCATATTTCTTAAACCTCTCTAATCTACGGTGCTCGTCCTCAGAGGCAGCTGGCCCACCTCCGGGCTGTAAAGGGGCGATAGAAGGCATAACAATAATCTCTAGAACCTGCTCCACGGGCACTCACTACTCATGAGTAGCGGGTGCGGGAGTCTGGGCCCCTCCCCCGGCCTGAGATGTAGATGCAGTGAGAGGAAGTAACCCTGCCTGAGCTAAAGTAATATACATGCTCATGAACTGGGCTAGGGTCTCCTGGAGTTCTGGAGTAGTAGCAGCTGTAGTCCGTGTACCAGGTGCCTGCGCTCCAACGTGATCCATCGGTGGTGCCTCAGCGGCAGCGCGCACGGGTGCTATGGCTGCACCTCGGGCGCGTCCTCGTCCTCTACCATGGCACAGGCCTCTGGCGGCAGCAACAAGGGGCGTGTGTGCCTGATCCTCACGAGTAGCACGTGTCCTCACCATCTGTGAGAGAATAGAAAGCAAAAGTTTAGATTTGGTGCCAAAAATGTCGCACGACAAGGAATCCAAAATAAATGAGAGTTTCCTAAACAGTTACATAGCCTCTCGTAGATAAATACAGACATCTTCGTATCGATAAGCGAGACTCTAAGTAACCAGTCTGTGTCCCGTTACTCCTATAAACCTAGAGCTCTAATACCAACTTGTCACGACCCTAGTTCACCAATCATGAACCTGTCATGACGGCACCCAGTCTTCGCGACTAGGTAAGCCTAACACGATGCAGAATATAAAATTTAATGAAATTAAGGGATAAGATAACAACTGAATAATGTAAATGACATGTGATAAGTGCCGCTCGGCACATACACTTCGCCAAAACGCACTAGTAACATACTACCAAGACTCGGAAACCCACGGGCAACACAGACTAAAGGAAGAGTATAATTGTGGCTCTATACATCAAGAATGTCTAAACAACGAGAATTAGGGAAATAACTGCTATCACTAATGATAATAGAAGGAGACCCTCCGGATCCACGTACGTAGCAGATCGTACCTCAAATCTCCTGAAGTGCTGCTAGATCACCTGAAATGAGCCTGATCTGATGTACCTGGATCTACACAACAAAAGTGTGCAGAAGAGTAGTATGAGTACACCACGGCGGTACTCAGTAAGTGCCAAGCCTAACCTCGATGGAGTAGTGACGAGGAAGGTCAGGGCCCTACCGAGAGACAATAACATAATGGTAATAACAATAATAAAGAGTTTAAATAAGAATGAGTCTAAAATAGGCACAATAAAGTAATTACTGCAACCGTCTATGATTAAGCTAACAACAAGTAACCAACACAACATAAACTCAAATCAGCAAGTCCAGGATCTACGCGAATTAAACCCGCAGTCCCTCTCTATATCCAACAACTCGGGATCTTTGGGAATTGAACCCGCAGTCCCTACATTAGTATTTCTAGGTCTCCAGGAATCGAACCCGCAGCCCTACGATCTCCGGGAATTGAACCCGCAGTTTGTACCTCAATATCTCAGGAGCTCCGGGAATCGAACCCACAATCCGTATCTCAATATCCCAATAAACATCGGGTCTCCGGGAATCGAACACGCATCCCTTGGATCTCCGGGAATCAAACCCGCAGTCCACAAACACTACAACTCAAGGTCTCCGGGAATCGAACCCGCAGCCCTTGGATCTCCAGGAATTGAATCCGTAGTCCACCAACACCAACAATAAAAAGGAAAGTACAGAGAAATATGAAATACATAACTACAATTGCACCAAAGCCAGTATCAACAAATATCAAGAAGTTCACGTAAGACAATTAGGCACTTAGACAGATAAATCCAATCTAACCATGCTTTTCTAACCAATATAAGGTAAATGTCAAAATTTAATCAGCTAAAGAATAGGAATATCACAATTTGAATAGTTCAAGTAAGGTGGGTTCCAACCACCTGCGCATGTACACGCCCGTCACCTCGCGTATAAGGCATTTAAATTAACACATAATATCCTAGGGGAGAAGGTTCCCCCACACGAGGTTAGATAAGCCACTTACCTCGATTTCGGTACGAAATCGCTAAGAGACAACTCTCTTGCCATGAGTATCGATCTCCACAGGAAACGAATCTGATCAAAATCAATAGAAATACATCAAAATAGGCCAATTGATCATTACCCAATCGAAACAATTCGAATTACACAAAAAACCACAAGTTGCCAAAACCCGACTTTCGGTACACCTCTCGAAAAATTACAGAAGTTATATTTTCGGGTTCCTTATCTCAACAGGAGTCTATGCATATAAAATTTACCAAAACCGAACTCCGTTTGCGCATTCAAATCGACGATTTACCATAACCGAGGTTTAGGGCAAAAACCCCTCATTAATTCTCCCATTTACAGTGAAATAATTGAAGATTCTAAGATAAAACCGTGTATTTGTGCCATAAAACTTACCTCCGATGATTACCCGGTGAAATCCCTGCAATTTCCCATCACTTTGCTCTCTAAGAACTCAACAATGGGGGTTTTGAGTATATGGGTCGCGGGTGTTATGTTCTGGACTTTAAACTCACTGCCAGGCCTGGATACGCTACGCGATCGCAACCATTGGCACGCGATCGCATAGCACAAAATTTCTGGGGCTTGATTTTCCTTCTACATGATCGTAGCCTTTGGCCTGCGATCGTAGTGAACAGCTAAAAATCTCTACGCGATCGCAATATCGGCCCCGCGATCGCACTGCGTTCGGACTTGACTTTACGCGATCGCTTGAACCCAGACGCGATCGCATTACATTCCAACCTTGGCCTACGCGATCGCATACATCCCCTCGCAATCGCGATACATCCAAATGCTGCCTTACGCAATCGCATGCCAATCTTCGCGATCGCGAAGAACAAACTGTCTGCAATTTTATTGCAGTAGATACAGTTGTGCATTAGGCACGAAATGGTCCGTTTGGACCCCCGGATTCACCTCGAGGCCCCAGGGACCCCAACGAAAAACACCAGCCTACTCCAAAACATAATACGAACTTGTTCCAATAATAAAAACACACCCTTAAACACAAAAATCACCCAATCAAAGCGAATTCAAGCCTAAGTTTCATCCAAAACTTCCGAACCCTACATGCTATCAAAAACCCGACCAAACGATGTTTGAATGACCTGAAAATTTGCAGACACATCCAAAATCACCTAACGAAGCTAGTGCAACTGTCAGAATTCCATTCCGACACCCGGAATAAAATCTCACCTATCGATCGGATTTCCAAAAATTCCAAACTTCGGCATTTCAAGCCTAACTGAGTTACAGACCTCCAAAATACATTCCGAACGCGCTTCCAACCCCCAAATCACCTAACGGAGCTAATGGAACCATCAGACTTCCGTTCTGAGGTCATCTTAACATTGTTCCGAATACGTGCCATTTTTCAACTATAAAGCTCTCATTTAGGGACTAAGTGTCCTAAAATGCTTCAAATTCTAGAACCAAACCTCCCGACAAACTACAATAGCAGAAATGAACTTAGGGGAACAGTTAAATTGGGGATCGGGGCGTAAATTTCAAAAATGGCCGGCCGGGTCGTTACATCTTCCCACACTTAAAAGATTCATTCGTCCTCGAACGAGCATAGAAAACATAACTGGAGTGGTGAAAAGATGAGGGTGCTGGTTGAGCATATCCTGCTCAATCTCTCAAGTCGCCTCTTCGGCCGGCTGACCCCGCCACTAGACTTTTACTGAAGCGATGTTCTTTGACCTTAGCTTCCTGATTTTCCTGTCCAGAATGGCCACTGGCTCCTTAACATAAGACAGATCCTCGTCTAGCTGAACAGAATTGAAATCCAACACGTGCGACGAGTCACCATGGTATCTCCGGAGCATAGAAACATGAAATATAGGATGGACTCCGGCTAGGCTTGGAGGTAAGGCCAACTTATAAGCAACCTCTCCAACACGTATCAAAATCTCAAAAGGGCCAATGAATCTAGGACTCAGCTTCCCCTTCCTCATAACGCCCTTCATGGGCGAGACCCAGAGCAGAAACCCACTCGCCAACCATAAAAGCCACATCGCAGACCTTCTTGTCCGCATAACTCTTCTGCCTAGACTGGGATGCACAGAGTCTGTCCTAAATCACCTTGACCTTGTCCATTGCATCCTGGACCATCTCGGTACCTAGCAGCCTGGCCTCACCCGGCTCGAACCAACCCACGGGAGACCTGCACCTCCTACCTTATACGACCTCATACGGTGCCATCTGAATATTGGACTGGTAGCTGTTGTTATAAGCAAACTCCGCCAGTGGAAAGAAATGATCCCATGAACCTCCAAACTCAATCACGCACGCACGGAACATATCCTTCAAAATCTCAATAGTGCGCTCAGACTGGCCATCAGTCTGGGGGTGAAATGCTATGCTCAGCTCCACCCGAGTGCCTAACTCCTACTGCACAGCTCTCCAGAACCGTGAAGAGAACTGGGTGCCTCTATCTGAAATGATAGAAACTGGAATACCATGCAGCCGAACTATCTCCCTGATGTAGATCTCCGCCAGTTGCTCCAATGAGTAAGTAGTGATCACCGGTATGAAATGGGCGGACTTGGTTAGCCGATCCACAATGACCCAAATGGAATCAAACTTCCTCACAGTCCGTGGAAGCCCAGAAACAAAGTCCATGGCGGTGCGGTCCCATTTCCACTCTGGAATCTCAATCTGCTGCGTTAACCCACCCGGACACTGATGCTCATACTTCACATGCTGGCAGTTGAGGCACCTAGAAACATAATCAACTATATCCCTCTTCATCCGCCTCCACCAGTAATGTTGTCTCAAGTCCTGATACATCTTCCCAGCACCCGGATGGATGGAATACCGCGAGCTATGGGCCTCTACTAGAATTAGCTCTCGAGGATCATCTTCATTGGGCACAGAAATACGCCCCTGCATCCTCATAACTCCATCATCCCCAATGGTAACATCTCGAGCATCACCACGCTGAACTCTATCCTAGAGGACAAGCAAATGAGGGTCGTCAAACTGACGCTCCCTGATGCGATCAAATAGAGACGACCGAGAAACCACACAGGCCAGAAACCGATTGGGCTCAAAAAGATCTAGTCTAACAAACTGCCTGGCGAAAGCTTGAATATACATCGCCTTAGGCCTCTCCGAAGCTGGTAAATATGCCAAACTCCCCAAACTCTCTGCCCGGCGACTCAAGGCATCGGCAACTACATTGGCCTTGCCCGGATGATAGAAAATAGTAATATCATAGTCCTTCAATAGCTCCAACCATCACCTATGATGCATGTGTAGGTCCTTCTTCTTAAGCAGGTGCTGCAAGCTCCGATGATCAGTGTAGATCTCACAAGGAACCCCATACAAGTAATGATGCCAAATCTTCAAGGCGTGAACAATGGCAACTAGCTCCAGATCGTGACCAGGGTAGTTCTTTTCATGTACCTTCAGATGTCTGGATACGTAGGCAATCACCCTACCGTCCTGCATTAATACCGCACCAAGTCCAACTCGTGAGGCATCACAATATACTGTATAAGACCCCGAACCTGTAGGCAACATCAATATAGGGGCCAAAGTCAATGTTGTCTTCAGCTTCTGAAAGCTCGCCTCACACTCCTCTGTCCACTGGAAAAATGCACCATTTTGGGTGAATCTGGTCATAGATGCTGCGATCGAAGAGAACCGCTCTACGAAGCGACGGTAATAACCCACCAAGCCAAGGAAACTGTGAATCTCAGTAGCTGAGGAGGGTCTGGGCCAACTCTACACGACCTCGACCTTCCTCGGATCCACTCGAATACCATCGCTCGACACCATGTGGCCTAGAAATGCCACTGAACTCAGCCAAAATTTAAATTTAGAGAACTTTGCATATAACTGCTTCTCCCTCAGGGTCTGAAGCACTATCCTCAGATGCCGCTCGTACTCTTCCCGACTACGAGAATATACAAAAATATCATCAATGAAAACGATCACGAATGAGTCCAAATATGGCCTGAACACATTGTGCATCAAATGCATAAAAGCTATTGGGGCATTAGTCAGCCCGAAATACATCACGAGGAACTTGTAGTGACCATACCGAGTTCTAAAGGCAGTCTTTGGGATATTTGGCTCCCGAATCTTCAGCTGCTGATGGAGCGCAAATCAATCATGGAGAACACCTGTGCGCCCTATAGCTGGTCAAATAAATCATTAATACGTGGCAAAGGGTATCGATTCTTCACTGTAACTTTGTTGAACTGACGATAGTCAATACATATACGCATAGAACCGTCCTTTTTCTTCACAAACAACACAGGATCACCCCAAGGCGAAACTCTGGGTCGAATGAAACCCTAACCCAATAACTCCTATAAATGGTCCTTCAACTCCTTCGACTTAGGAGGAGCCATACGGTACAGAGGAATAGAAATGGGCTGAATGCCTGGCAATAAATCAATACCAAAATCAATATCTCTGTCGGGCGGCATGCCTGGGAGATCAGCTGGGAATACATCAGTGAAATAACGTACCACTAGAACGGAATCAATAGAAGGAGTGTCAATATTGACATCCCGCACATAAGCAAGATAAGCAGCACACCCATTCTCAACGATGCGCTGAGCTTTGAGAAAGGAAATAACACGGCTGGGGGTGTAATCTAGAGTACCACTCCACTCAATACGTGGAATGCCTGGCATAACCAGCGTCACGGTCTTTACATGACAATCAAGAATAGCATAATGGGGCGACAACCTGTCCATGCCCAGAATAATATCCAAATCGACCATCCCGAGCAACAATAGATCCGCTCTGGTCTCAAAACCATAAATAGTAACCAAACACAA
Organism: Nicotiana noctiflora; assembly: GCA_032618575.1. Taxonomy (NCBI): domain Eukaryota; kingdom Viridiplantae; phylum Streptophyta; class Magnoliopsida; order Solanales; family Solanaceae; genus Nicotiana; species Nicotiana noctiflora. The sequence continues at coordinate 277,811 of JASVEL010012455.1, read as the reverse complement.
CCGATACACACGGTCCACAACCAAAGAATATCCCACCGGAGTAGAAACATAAATGGGGGAACTCAAAGAATCCCGAGGCATACCCAGATGTGAAGCCAAATAAGAGGACACATATGAAAAAGTGGAACCGGGATCGAATAGAGCCGATGCCTCTATGTGACTAACCAAAATAATATATGTGATAACATAATCAGAGGCAACAGCTACAGCATGATTAGGAATAGCATAAAATCTGTCCTGGCCCCTCTCTCGAGGGCGGTCTCTGGCACCCTGATCCCCGCCCCTATCTGGCTGGGCAGGTGGAGTGGCAGCTGGGGCTGAAATGATGGCCTACTAGCCCTGAGAACCACGCTGAGGCTGCAAAGTCTGTGGAGGTGCTCCTCTCTTACGCCTGGGGCACTCCCTAACCAAATGGCGAGTATCCGCGCACTCAAAACAAGCTTTGGGAGGACGCGGTGGCTGTAACTGACCGGCCTTGCCCCTACTAGTCTGACCCCTGGAGGTACCCCACGTAGGAGGTGCACTGGAAACTGGGGGAGCATAACAAGGCTCCTGAGGTGCTGAAAGAGCTGGAGTACTATCGGCTGCTGGCAATGCTTAATGAACTGGACGACCGGAATAACCCCTGCCAAAACGACCCGCTGCTGAAGTGCGGGCACCAGAGAAATGGCCCGACTCACGAGACCTCTTGGCCTCCCTCTCTCCCTTCTCTCTAGGGAGCATACTCTCGATCCTTCTGCCAATGCTCACCACCTACTGATACGGTATATCTGTCTCCAATTCCCTAGCCATGCTGGACCATATCGGTGGAATAAGGCCCTCAATAAATCTCCGCACTCTCTCCCGGACCGTGGCTACCAAGGTCGGTGCATGCCTGGCTAGACGGGTGAAACTAATAGCATACTCCGATACTGTCATGGAGCCCTGTCACAACCGCTCAAACTATGATCGCCAAGAATCCCTAAGGCTCTAGGGAACAAACTCCCTCAAAAACATATCAGAAAACTGCGTCCAGGTCAATAAAGCAGAGTCATCTGGACTATCTAACTCATACGTGCGCCACCAGTCATAAGCGACACCACAAAGCTGAAAAGAAGTGAAGGAAACCCCGCTGGTCTCCACTATCCCCATGGTACGAAGGATACGATGAAACTCCTTCAGAAAACCCAATACATCATTTGTAGCCATACCACTGAACACTGGAGGATCATATTTCTTGATCCTCTCTAATCTATGGTGCTCGTCCTTGGAGGCAGCTGGCCCACCTCCGGGCATTACTGGGGCGGCAGGAGGCATAACAATAATCTCTGGAACCTGCTCCACGGGCACTCGCTGCTTAGGTGTAGCGGTTGCGGGAGTCTGGGCCCCTCCCCCGGCCTGAGATGTAGATGCAGTGAGAGGAAGTAACCCTGCCTGAGCTAAAGTAGTATACATGCTCATGAACTGGGCCAAGGTTTGCTAGAGTGCTGGAGTAGTAGCAGCTGTAGTCAGTGTACCAGGTGCCTGCGCTCCAACCTGATCCATCGGTGGTGCCTCAGCGGCAGCGCACGCGGGTGCTGTGGCTGCACCTCGGGCGCGTCCTCGTCCTCTACCATGGCCCCGGACTCTGGCAGCGGCAGCAGGGGGCGTGTGTGCCTGATCCTCACGAGTAGCACGTGTCCTCACCATCTGTGACTGAATCGAAAGAAAAAAGTTTAGATTTGGTGCCAAAAATGTCGCACGACAAGGAATCCAAAAGAAATGAAGAGGTTTCTAAACAGTTACATAGCCTCTCGTAGATAAATACAGATGTCTCCATATCGATAAGCGAGACTCTAAGTAACCGGTCTGTGTCCCGTGACTCCTATGAACATAGAGCTCTCATACCAACTTGTCACGACCCTAGTTCACCAATCGTGAACCTGTCATGATGAAACCCACTCTTCACGACTAGGTAAGCCTAACATGATGCAGAATATAAAATTTCATGAAATTAAGGGATAAGATAACAACTGAATAATATAAATGACATGTAATAAGTGCCGCTCGGCACATACACTTTACCAAAACACACTAAGTAACATACTACCAAGACCCAGAAACCCACGGGCAACACAAACTAAAGGAAGAGAACAACTGTGGCTCTATACATCAAGAATGTCTAAACAACAAGAATTAGGGAAATAACTGCTATCACTAATGAGAATAGAAGGAGACCCTCCGGATCCGCGTACGTAGCAAATCGTACCTCAAGTCTCCTGAAGTGCTGCTAGATCACTTGAAATGAGCCTGATCTGATGTACCTGGATCTGCACAAGAAAAGTGTGCAGAAGAGTAGTATGAGTACACCACGGCGGTACTCAGTAAGTGCCAAGCCTAACCTCGATGGAGTAGTGACGAGGAAGGTCATGGCCCTACCGAGAGACAATAACATAATGGTAATAATAACAATAAACGGTTTAAATAAGAATGATTCTGAAATAGCAACAATAAAGTAATTACTGCAACCGTCTATGATTAAGCTAACAACAAGTAACCAACACAACATAAACTTAAATCAGCAAGTCCAGGATCTATGGGAATTAAACCCGCAGTCCCTCTCTATATCCAACAACTCAGGATCTTCGGGAATTGAACCTGCAGTCCCTACATTAGTATTTCTGGGTCTCCGGGAATCGAATCTGCAGCCTTAGGATCTCCGGGAATTGAACCCGCAGTCAGTACCTCAATATCTCAATAGCTCTGGGAATCAAACCCGCATTCCGTATCTCAATATCTCAATAAACTCCGGGTCTTCGGGAATCGAACCCACAGCCGTTGGATCTATGGGAATCGAACCCGCAGTCCACAAACACTACAACTTCGGGTCTCCTGGAATCGAACCCCCAGCCTTTGGATCTCCGGGAATTGAACCCGCAGTCCACCAACACCAACAATAAAAAGGAAAGTACAGAGAAATATGAAATACATAACTACAATTACACCAAAGCCAGTATCAACAAATATCAAGAAGTTCACGTAAGACAATTAGGCATTTAGACTGATAAATCCTATCTAACCATGCTTTTCTAACGAATATCAGGTAAATGTCACAATTTAATCAGCTAAAGAACAAGAATATCACAATTTGAACAGTTCAAGTAAGGTGGGTTCCAACAACCTGCGCATGTACACGCCCGTCACCGCGTATAAGGCATTTAAATTAACACATAATATCCTAGGGGAGAAGGTTCCCCCGCACGAGGTTAGATTAGCCACTTACCTCGATTCTGGTACGAAACCGCTAAGAGACAACTCTCTTTCCACGAGTATAGATCTCCACAGGTGTAGAATCTGATCAAAATCAACAGAAATACAACAAAATAGGCCATTTGGGCATTACCCAATCAAACAATTCGAATTACACCAAAAACCACAAGTTGCCAAGACTCGACTTTCGGTACGCCTCTCGAAAAATTATGGAAGTTACATTTTCGGGGTCCGTATCTCAACACGAGTCTATGCATATAAGATTTAGCAAAATCGGACTCCGTTTGCCCATTCAAATCGACGATTTACCATAGCCCAGGCTTAGGGCAAAAACCCCTCATTAATTCTCCCATTTACAGTGAAATAATTGAAAATTCTAAGACAAAATTGTGTATTTGTGCCATAAAACATACCTCCGATGATTACCCGGTGAAATCCCTGCAATTTCCCGTCACTTTGCTCTCTAAGAACTCAATAATGGGGGTTTTGAGTATATGGGTCGCGGGTGTTATGTTCTGGACTTTAAACTCACTGCCAGGCCTGGATATGCTACGCGATCACAGCCTTTGGCCCACGATCGCAGTGAACAGCTAAAAATCTCTACGCGATTGCAACATCGGCCCCACGATCGCAACATCGGCCCTGCGATTCCACTGCGTCCGGACTTGACTTTACGCGATCGCGTGAACCCAGACGCGATCGCAATGCATTCCAACCTTGGCCTACGCAATCGCAGACATCCCCTTGCGATCGCGATACATCCAAACACTGCGTTACGCGATCGCATGCCAATCTTCGCGATCGCGAAGAACAAACTGTCTGCAATTTTATTGCAGCAGAAACAGTTGTGCATTAAGCACTAAATGGCTCGTTTGGACTCCCAGGACCCCAACAAAAAACACCAACCTACTCCAAAACATAATACAAATTTGTTCCAATCATAAAAACACACCCTTAAACACGAAAATCACCCAATCAAAGAGAATTCAAGCCTAAGTTTCATCCGAAACTTCCGAAACCTACATGCTATCAAAAACCCGACCAAACGATTTCTGAATGACCTAAAAATTTGCAGACATATCCAAAATCACCTAACAAACCTAGTACAACTATCGGAATTCCATTCCGACGCACGTATCAAAATCTCACCTATCGATCGGATTTCCAAAAATTCCAAACTTCGGCATTTCAAGCCTAATTGAGCTACAGACCTTCAAAATACATTCCAAACGCGCTCCCAACCCCGAAATCACCTAACGGAGCTAATGGAACCATCGGATTTCCATTTCGAGGTCATCTTAACACTGTTCGGAATACAGGCCATTTTTCAACTATAACGCTCTCATTTAGGGACTAAGTGTCCTAAAACGCTCCAAATTCTAGAACCGAAACTCCCGGAAAACTACAATAACAGAAATGAACTTAGGGGAACATTTAAATTGGGGATCGGGGCGTAAATTTAAAAAATGACCGGCCGGGTCGTTACATCTTCCCATACTTAAAAGATTCGTTCGTCCTCGAACGAGCATAGAAAACATACCTGGAGTGGTGAAAAGATGAGGGTACTGGTTGCGCATATCCTGCTTGGTCTCCCAAGTCGCCTCCTCGTCTGGCTGAGCCCGCCACTAGAATTTTACTGAAACGGTGTTCTTTGACCTTAGCTTCCTGATTTGCCTGTCCAGAATGGCCACTGTCTCCTCAACATAAGACAAATCCTCGTCTAGCTGAACAAAAGTGAAATCCAACACGTGAAATGGATCACCATGGTATCTCCGGAGCATAGAAACATGAAATACAGGATGACTCCGGCTGGGCTAGGAGGTAAGGCCAACTCATATGCAACCTCTCCAACACGTCTCAAAATCTCAAAAGGGCTAATGAATCTAGGACTCAGCTTTCCCTTCTTCCCAAACCTCATAACGCCCTTCATGGGCGAGACCCGAAGCAGAACCCGCTCGCCAACCATAAAAGCCACATCGTGGACCTTCTTGTCCGCATAACTCTTCTGTCTAGACTGGGCCGCACGGAGTCTGTCCTGAATCACCTTGACCTTGTCCATTGCATCCTGGACTATCTCAGTACCTAGCAGCTTGGTCTCACCCGGCTCGAACCAACCCATGGGAGACCTGCACCTCCTACCATATAGGGCTTCATACGGTGCCATCTGAATACTAGACTAGTAGCTGTTGTTATAAGCAAACTCTGCCAGTGGCAAGAATTTATCCCATGTACCTCCAAACTCAATCACGCACGCACGGAGCATATCCTCTAAAATCTGAATAGTGCACTCGGACTGGCCATCAGTCTAGGGGTGAAACGTTGTGCTCAGCTCCACCCGAGTGCCTAACTCCTGCTGCACGGTTCTCCAGAACCGTGAAGTGAACTGAGTGCCTCTATCTGAAATGATGGAAACTGGAATACCATGTAGCCGAACTATCTCCCTGATGTAGATCTCCACCAGTCGCTCCGATGAGTAAGTAGTGCTCACCGGTATGAAATGGGCGGACTTGGTCAACCGATCCACAATGACCCAAACAGAATCAAACTTCCTCACAATCCGTGGAAGTCCATATACAAAGTCCATGGTGATGTGCTTCCGTTTCCACTCTGGAATCTCAATCTGCTGCATTAACCCACCCGGACGCTAATGCTCATACTTCACCTGCTGGCAGTTGAGGCACCTAGAAACATAATCAACTATATCCCTCTTCATCTGCCTCCACCAGTAATGCTGTCTCAAGTCTGGATACATCTTCGCGGCACCTGGATGGATGGAATATCGCGAGCTATGGGCCTCTGCTAGGTTCTCGAAGATCATCTTCATTGGGCACACAAATACGCCCCTGCATCCTCATAACTCCATCATCCCCAATGGTAACATCTCGAGCATCACCACGCCGAACTCTATCCTGGAGGACAAACGAATGAGGGTCGTCGAACTGACGCTCCCTAATGCGATCAAATAGAGATGACCGAGGAACCACATAGGCCAGAACCCGACCGGGCTCCGAAAGATCCAGTCTAACAAACTGCCTGGCTAAAGCTTGAACATCCATCACCATATGACTCTTCGAAGCTGGTATATATGCCAAACTCCCCAAACTCTTCGCCCGACGACTCAAGGCATCGACAACTACATTGGCCTTGCCCGGATGATAGAGAATAGTAATATCATAGTCCTTCAACAGCTCCAACCATCTCCTCTGATGCATGTTCAGGTTCTTCTGCTTAAGCAAGTGCTGCAAGCTCCGATGATCAATGTGGATCTCACAAGGAACCCCATACAAGTAATGACGCCAAATCTTCAAGGCGTGAACAATGGCAGCTAGCTCCAAATTATGAACATGGTATTTTTTTTCATGTACCTTCAGCTGTCTGGACATGTAGGCAATCACCCTACTGTCCTACATCAATACCGCACTGTGTCCAACTCGTGAGGCATCACAATATACTGTATAGGACCCCGAACCTGTAGGCAACATCAATATAGGGGACAAAGTCAAGGCTGTCTTGAGCTTCTGAAAGCTCGCCTCACACTCCTCTGTCCACTGGAAAAGGGCACCCTTTTGGGTCAATCTAATCATAGGTGTTGCGATCAAAGAGAACCCCTTTACGAAGCGACGGTAATAACCCGCCAAGCCAAGGAAACTGTGAATCTCAGTAGCTGAGGAGGGTCTGAGCCAACTCTGCACGGCCTTCACCTTCCTCGGATCCATTTGAATACCATCGCTCGACACCACGTGGCCTAGAAATTCTACTAAACTCAGACAAAATTCCCATTTAGAGAACTTTGCATATAACTGCTTCTCCCTCAGGGTCTGAAGCACTATCCTTAGATGCCGCTCGTGCTCTTCCCTACTACGGGAATATACCAAAATATCATCAATGAAAACAATCACGAACGAGTCTAGATAGGGCCTGAACACACTATGCATCAAATGCATAAAAGCTGTTGGGGCATTAGTTAGACCGAAATACATCACGAGGAACTCATGGTGACCATACCGAGTCCTGAAGGCAGTCTTCGGGATATTTGGCTCCCGAATCTTCAACTGATGATAACCAGAGCGCAAATCAATCTTGGAGAACACTTATGCACCCTCTAGCTGGTCAAATAAATCATTAATACGAGGCAAAGGATACCGGTTCTTCACTTTAGCCTTGTTCAGCTGACGATAGTCAATACACATACGCATAGAACCGTCCTTTTTCTTCACAAACAACATAGGAGCACCCCAAGGCGAAACACTCGGTCGAATGAAACCCTTACCCAATAACTCATGTAACTGATCCTTCAACTCCTTCAACTCAGGAGGAGCCATACAGTATGGAGGAATAGAAATGGGCTGAGTGCCCGACAATAAATCAATACCAAAGCCAATATCTCTGTCGGGCAGCATGCCCGGGAGATCAGCTGGGAATACATTAGCGAAATCACGTACCACTGGAATGGAATCAATAGAAGGAGTGTCAATATTGACATCCCTCACATAAGCTAGATAAGCAGCACACCCCTTCTCAATCATATGCTGAGCTTTGAGAAAGGAAATAACACGGTTGGGGGTATGATCTAGAGTACCACTCCACTCAATACGTGGATTGCCTGGCATACCCAGTGTCACGGTCTTGGCGTGACAATCAAGAATAGCATAATGGGGCGACAACTAGTCCATGCCCGGAATAATATCAAAATCGACCATCCCGAGCAACAATAGATCCGCTCTGGTCTCAAAACCACAAATAGAACGATACACACGGTCCACAACCAAAGAATATCCCACCAGAGTAGAAACATAAATGGTGGCACTCAAAGAATCCCAAGGCACACCCAAATGTGAAGCAAAATTAGAGGACACATATGAAAAAGTGGAACCGGGATCGAATATAACCGATGCCTCTCTGTGACTAACCAAAATAATACATGTGATAACAGAATCAGAGACAACAACTACAGCGCGATTAGGCATAGCATAAAATCTGGCCTAATCCCTCTCTCGAGGGCGGCCTCTAGCACCTTGATCCCCGCCCCTGGCTGGCTGGGCAGGTGGAGTGGCAGCTGGGGTTGGAATGATGCCCTGCTGGCCCTAAGAACCACGCTGAGGTTGCAAAGTCTGTGGAGGTGCTCCTCTCCTACGCCTGGGGCATTCCCTAACCAGATGGCGAGTATCCCCGCACCCAAAACAAGCTCCGGGAGGATGCGGTAGCTGTGACTGACCGGCCTCGCCCCCACTAGTCTTACCCCTGGAGGTACCCCGCGCAGGAGGCGCACTTGAAAATAAGGGAGCATAATAAGGCTCCTGAGGTGCTAAAAGAGCTGGAGTACTACTGGCTGCTGGCAATGCTGAATGAACTGGATGACCGGAATAACCCCTGCCAAATCAACCGACTGCTGCAGTACGGGCACCAAAGATATGACCTGACTCACGAGACCTCTTGGCCTCCCTCTCTCCCTCTCTCTACTGACCATACCATCAATCCACCTGGCAATACTCACCGCCTGCTGATATGGCACATCCGTATCATGCTCTCTAGCCATGTTGGACCAGATAGGTGGAATAAGGCCCTCAATAAATCTCTGCACTCTCTCCCAGACCGTGGTTACCAAGGTTGGTGCATGCCTGGCTAGACGGGTGAAACTAATAGCATACTCCGATACTATCATGGAGCCCTGTCACAACCGCTCAAAATTCGATCGCCAAGAATCCCTAAGGCTCTGCAGAACAAACTCCCTCAAAAGCATATCAGAAAACTGCGTCCAGGTCGATGAAGAAAAGTCATCTGGACTATCTAACTCATTTGTGTGCCACCAGTCATAAGCGGCCCCACGAAGCTGAAAAGCAGTAAAGGAAACCCCGCTGGTCTCCACCATCCCCATGGTACGAAGGATACGATGACACTCCTCCAGAAAACCCAATGCATCATCTGTAGCCAAACCACTGAACACTGGAGGATCATATTTCTTGAACCTCTCTAATCTACGGTGCTCGTCCTCGGAGGCAGCTGGCGAACCTCCGGGCTGCATTGGGGCGGCAGGAGGCATAACAATAATCTCTGGAACCTGCCCCACTGCCACTCGCTACTCAGGTGTAACAGCTGCGGGAGTCTGGGCCCCTCTCCCGGCCTGAGATGTAGCTGCAGTGAGAGGAAGTAACCCTGCCTGAGCTAAAGTAGTATACATGCTCGTGAACCGGGCTAGGGTCTCCTGGAGTGCTGGAGTAGTAGCAGCTGTAGTCGGTGTACCAGGTGCCTGCGCTCCAACCTGATCCACTGGTGGTGCCTCAGCGGCAGCGCGCGACCCTAGTTCACCTCAGGCGCGTCCTCGTCCTCTACCATGGCCCCGGCCTCTAGCGGTGGCAACAGGGGGCGTGTATGCCTGATCCTCACGAGTAGCACGTGTCCTCACCATCTGTGAGAGAATAGAAAGCAAAAGATAAGATTTGGTGCCAAAAATGTCGCACGACAAGGAATCCAAAAGAAATGAAGAGTTTTCTAAACAGTTACATAGCCTCTCGTATATAAATACAGACGTCTCTATATCAATAAGCTAGACTCTAAGTAACCAGTCCCGTGACTCCTGTGAACCTAGAGCTCTGATACTAACTTGTCACGACCCTAGTTCACGAATCGTGAACCTGTCATGACGGCACCTTCTCTTATCGAATAGGTAAGCCTAACACGATGCGAAATATAAAATTTCATGAAATTAAGGGATAAGATAACAGCTAAATAATGTAAATGACATGTAATAAGTGCCACTCGGCACATACACTTCGCCAAAACACACTAAGTAACATACTACCATGTCCCTGAAACCCACGGGCAACACAGACTAAAGGAAGAGTACAATTTTGGCTCTATACATCAATAATGTCTAAACAACGAGAATTAGGGAAATAACTGCTATCGCTAATGAGAATAGAAAGAGACCCTCCGGATCCGCGTACGTAGTAGATCGTACCTCAAGTCTCCTGAAGTGCTGCTAGATCACCTGAAATGAGCCTGATCTGATGTACCTGGATCTGCATAACAAAAGTGTGCAGAAGAGTAGTATAAGTACACCACAACAGTACTTAGTAAGTGGCAAGCCTAACCTCGATGGAGTAGTGACGAGGAAGGTCAGGGCCCTACCGAGAGACAATAACATAATGGTAATAATAATAATAAACAGTTTAAATAAGAATGAGTCTCAAATAGCAACAATAAAGTTATTACTGCAACCGTCTATGATTAAGCTAACAACAAGTAACCAACACAACATAAACTCAAATTAGCAAGTCCAGGATCTACGGGAACTGAACCCGCAGCCCCTCTCTTTATCCAACAACTCAGAATCTCCGGCAATTGAATCCGCAGTCCCTACATCAGTATTTATGAGTCTTCGGGAATCGAACCCGTAGCCCTAGGATCTCCGGGATTTGAAACCCGCAGTCCGTACCTCAATATCTCAGGAGCTCCGAGAATCTATCCCGTAGTCCGTATCGTAATATCTCAATAAACTCCGGGTCTCCGGGAATCAAACCCGCAGCCCTTGGATCTACCGAAATCGAACCCACAGTCCACAAACACTACAACTCCGGGTCTCGGGGAATCAAACCCGCAGCCCTTGGATCTTCGGGAATTGAACCCGCAGTCCACCAACACCAACAATAAAAAGGAAAGTAGAGAGAAATATGAAATACATAACTACAATTACACCAAAGCTAGTATCAATAAATATCAAGAAGTTCACTAAGACAATTAGGCACTTAGACAGATAAATCCTATCTAACCATGCTTTTCTAAAGAATATCAGGTAAATGTCACAATTTAATCAGCTAAAGAACAGGAATTCCACGATTTGAACACTTCAAGTAAGGTGGGTTCCAACAACCTGTGCATGTACATGCCCGTCACCTCGCGTATAAGGCATTTAAATTAACACATAATATCCTAGGGGAGAAGGTTCCCCCACACGAGGTTAGATAAGCCACTTACCTCGATTCCGGTACGAAATCGCTAAGAGAAAACTCTATTTCCACGAGTATCGATCTCCACAGGTGTAGAATCTGATCAAAATCAATATAAATGTATCAAAATAGGCCAATTGGGCATTACCCAATCGAAACAATTCGAATTACTCCAAAAACCACAAGTTGCCAAAACCCGACTTTCGTTATGCCTCTTGAACAATTACAAAAGTTACATTTTTGGGTACCTTATCTCAACACGAGTCTATGCATATAAAATTTAACACAATCGGACTCTATTTGCCCATTTAAATCGACGATTTTCCATAACAAAGGCTTAGGGCAAAAACCCCTCATTAATTCTCCCATTTACAGTGAAATAATTGAAGATTCTAAGACAAACTCGTGTATTTGTGCCATAAAACTTACCTCCGATGATTACCCGGTGAAATCCCTTCAATTTCCCGTCACTTTGCTCTCTAAGAACTCAACAATGGGGGTTTTGAGTATATGGGTCGCGGGTGTTATGTTCTGGACTTTAAACTCACCGCCAGGCCTGGATACGCTACGCGATCGTAACCATTGGCACGCGATCGCATAGCACAAAATTTCTGGGGCCTGATTTTCCTTCTACGCGATCGCAGCCTATGGCCCGCGATCACAGTGAAAAGCTAAAAATCTCTACGCGATCGCAACATCGACCTCGCAATTGCACTGCGTCCGGACTTGACTTTAAGCGATCGCGTGAACCCAGACGCGATCGCATTGCATTCCAACCTTGGCCTACGCGATCGCAGACATCCCCTCGTGATCACGATACATCCAAACATTGCCTTACGTGATCGCATGCCAATCTTTGCGATCGCGAAGAACAAACTGTCTGCAATTTTATTGCAGTAGATACAGTTGTGCATTAGGCACGACCGGATTCACCTCGAGGCCCCAGGTACCCCAACAAAAAACACCAGCCTACTCCAAAACATAATACGAACTTGTTCCAATCATAAAAACACACCCTTAAACACAAAAATCACCCAATCAAAGCGAATTCAAGCCTAAGTTTCATCCAAAACATCCGAACCCTACATGCTATCAAAAACCCGACCAAATGATGTACGAATGACCTAAAATTTTGCAGACATATCCAAAATCACCTAACAAAGCTAGTACAACTGTCGAAATTCCATTCTGACACCCGGAATAAAATCTCACCTATCGATCGGATTTCCAAAAATTCCAAACTTCGGCATTTCAAGCCTAACTGAGATACAGACCTCCAAAATACATTCCGAACGCGCTTCCAACCCCGAAATCACCTAACAGAGCTAATGGAGCCATCGGATTTCCGTTCTGAGGTCATCTTAACATTGTTCCAAATACGTGCCATTTTTCAACTATAAAGCTCTCATTTAGGGACTAAGTGTCCTAAAATGCTTCAAATTCTAGAACCAAACCTCCCGACAAACTACAATAGCAGAAATGAACTTAGGGGAACAGTTAAATTGGGGATCGGGGCGTAAATTTCAAAAATGGCCGGCCGGCTCGTTACATCTTCCCACACTTAAAAGATTCATTCGTCCTCGAACGAGCATAGAAAACATAACTGGAGTGGTGAAAAGATGAGGGTGCTGGTTGAGCATATCCTGCTCAATCTCTCAAGTCGCCTCTTCGGCCGGCTGACCCCGCCACTAGACTTTTACTGAAGCGATGTTCTTTGACCTTAGCTTCCTGATTTTCCTGTCCAGAATGGCCACTGGCTCCTTAACATAAGACAGATCCTCGTCTACCTGAACAGAATTGAAATCCAACACGTGCGACAAGTCACCATGGTATCTCCGGAGCATAGAAACATGAAATATAGGATGGACTCCGGATATGCTTGGAGGTAAGGCCAACTCATAAGCAACCTCTCCAACATGTATCAAAATCTCAAAAGGGCCAATGAATCTAGGACTCAGCTTCCCCTTCCTCATAACGCCCTTCATGGGCGAGACACAAAGCAGAACCCGCTCGCCAACCATAAAAGCCACATCGCGGATCTTCTTGTCTACATAACTCTTCTGCCTAGACTGGGCTGCACGGAGTCTGTCATGAATCACCTTGACCTTGTCCATTGCATCCTGGACCATCTCGGTACCTAGCAGCCTGGCCTCGCCCGGCTCGAAACAAACCCATGGGAGATCTGCACCTCCTACCATATAGGGCATCATACGGTGCCATCTGAATACTGGACTGGTAGCTGTTGTTATAAGAAAACTCCGCCAGTGGAAAGAAATGATCCCAAAAACCTCCAAACTCAATCACTCATGCACGGAGCATATCCTCCAAAATCTCAATAGTGCGCTCAGACTGGCCATCAGTCTGGGGTGAAACGATGTGCTCCGCTCCACCCGAGTGCCTCACTCCTGCTGCACGGCTCTCCAAAACCATGAAGTGAACTGGGTGCCTCTATCTGAAATGATGGAAACTGGAATACCATGCAGCCGAACTATCTCCCTGATGTAGATCTCCGCCAGTTGCTCCGATGAGTAAGTAATGATCAGCGGTATGAAATGGGCGGACTTGGTCAGTCAATCCACAATGACCCAAATGGAATCAAACTTCCTCACAGTCCGTGGAAGCCTAGAAACAAAGTCCATGGCGATGCGGTCCCATTTCCACTCTAGAATCTCAATTAGCTGTGTGAACCCACTCGGACACTGATGCTGATACTTCACATATTGGCAGTTGAGGCACCTAGAAACATAATCAACTATATCCCTCTTCATCCGCCTCCACCAGTAATGTTGTCTCAAGTTCTGATACCTCTTCCCGGCACCCGGATGGATGGAATACCGCGAGCTATGGGCCTCTACTAGAATCAGCTCTCGAGGATCATCTTCATTGGGCACACAAATACGCCCATGCATCCTCATAACTCCATCATCCCCAATGGTAACATCTCGAGCATCACCACGCTAAACTCTATCCTAGAGGACAAGCAAATAAGGGTCGTCAAACTGACGCTCCCTGATGCGATCAAATAGAGACGACCGAGAAACCACATAGGCCAGAACCCGACTGGGCTCCAAAAGATCTAGTCTAACAAACTGCCTGGCTAAAGCTTGAACATCCATCGCCTTAGGCCTCTCCGAAGCTGGTAAATATGCCAAACTCCCCAAACTCTCTGCCCGGGACTCAAGGCATCGGCAACTACATTGGCCTTGCCCGGATGATAGAAAATAGTAATATCATAGTCCTTAAATAGCTCGAACCATCACCTATGATGCATGTGTAGGTCCTTCTGCTTAAGCAGGTGCTGCAAGCTCCGATGATCAGTGTAGATCTCACAAGGAACCCCATACAAGTAATGATGCCAAATCTTCAAGGCGTGAACAATGGCAACTAGCTCCAGATCGTAAACATGGTAGTTCTTTTCATGTACCTTCAGATGTCTGGATGCGTAGGCAATCACCCTACCGTCATGCATTAATACCACACCGAGTCCAACTCGTGAGGCATCACAATATACTGTATAAGACCCTGAACCTGTAGGCAACATCAATATAGGGGCCAAAATCAAGGTTGTCTTGAGCTTCTGAAAGCTCACCTCACACTCCTCTGTCCACTGGAAAAGGGCACCCTTTTGGGTAAATCTGGTCATAGGTGCTGCGATCGAAAAGAACCGCTCTACGAAGCGACGTTAATAACCCGCCAAGCCAAGGAAACTGTGAATCTCAGTAGCTGAGGAAGGTCTGGGCCAACTCTACACGGCCTCCACCTTCCTCGGATCCACTCGAATACCATCGCTCGATACCATGTGGCCTAGAAATGCCACTGAACTCAGCCAAAATTTACATTTAGAGAACTTTGCATATAACTGCTTCTCCCTCAGGGTCTGAAGCACTATCCTCAGATGCCGCTCGTGCTCTTCCCGACTACGGGAATATACAAAAATATCATCAATGAAAACGATCACGAATGAGTCCAGATATGGCCTGAACACACTGTGCATCAAATGCATAAAAGTTGTTGGGGCATTAGTCAGCCCGAAATACATCACGAGGAACTTGTAGTGACCATACCGAGTCCTGAAGGCAGTCTTTGGGATATTTGGCTCCCGAATCTTCAGCTGTTGATAACTAGAGTGCAAATCAATCTTGGAGAACACCTCTGCGCCCTGTAGCTGGTCAAATAAATTATTAATACGTGGCAAAGGATATCGGTTCTTCACTGTAACTTTGTTGAACTGACGATAGTCAATACATATACGCATAGAACCATCATTTTTCCTCACAAACAACACAGGATCACCCCAAGGCGAAACACTGGGTCGAATGAAACCCTAACCCAATAACTCCTATAAATGATCCTTCAGCTTCTTCGACTTAGGAGGAGCCATATGGTACAGAGGAATAGAAATGGGCTGAATGCCTGGCAATAAATCAATACCAAAATAAATATCTCTGTCGGGCGGCATGCCCGGGAGATCAGCTGGGAATACATTAGTGAAATCACGTACCATTAGAACGGAATCAATAGAAGGAGTGTCAATATTGACATCCCGCACATAAGCAAGATAAGCAGCACACCCATTCTCAATGATACGCTGAGCTTTGAGAAAGGAAATAACACGGCTGGGGGTGTAATCTAGAGTACCACTCCACTCAATACGTGGAATGCCTGGCATAGCCAGCGTCACGGTCTTTGCGTGACAATCAAGAATAGCATAATGGGGTGACAACCTGTCCATGACCAGAATAATATCAAAATCGACCATCCCGAGCAACAATAGATCCGCTCTGGTCTGAAAACCATAAATAGTAACCAAACACAACCTATACACACGGTCCACAACCAAAGAATATCCCACCGGAGTAGAAACATAAATAGGGGCACTCAAAGAATCCCGAGGCATACCCAGATGTAAAGCCAAATAAGAGGACATATATGAAAAAGTGGAACCAGGATCGAATAGAACCGATGCCTCTATGTGACTAACCAAAATAATATCTGTGATAACATAATTAGAGGCAACAGCTACAGCATGATTAGGAATAGCATAAAATCTGGCTTGGCCCCTCTCTCGAGGGCGGTCTCTGGCACCCTGATCCCCGCCCCTAGCTGGCTGGGCAGGTGGAGTAGCAGCTGGGGCTGGAATGATGGCCTACTAGCCCTGAGAACCACGCTGAGGCTGCGAAGTCTGTGGAGGTGCTCCTCTCTTATGCCTGGGGCACTCCCTAACCAGATAGCGAGTATCCGCGCACTCAAAACAAACTCTGGGAGGACGCGGTGGTTGTAACTGACCGGCCTCACCCCTACTAGTTTGACCCCTGGAAGTACCCCGTACAGGAGGTGCACTGGAAACTGTGGGAGCATAATAAGGCTCCTGGGGTGCTGGAAGACCTGGAGTACTATCGGCTGCCGGCAATGCTGAGTGAACTGGTCAGCCGGAATAACCCCTGGCAAAATAATCGGCTGCTGAAGTGCGGGCACCAGAGAAATGGCCCGACTCACGAGACCTCTTGGCCTCCCTCTCTCCCTTCTCTCTAGGGGGCATACCCTCGACCCTTCTGCCAATGCTCACCACCTACTGATACGGTATATCTGTCTCCAATTCCCTAGCCATGCTGGACCATATCGGTGGAATAAGGCCCTCAATAAATCTCCGCACTCTCTCCCGGACCGTGGCTACCAAGGTCGGTGCATGCCTGGCTAGACGGGTGAAACTAATAGCATACGCCGATACTGTCATGGAGCCCTGTCACAACCGCTCAAACTATGATCGCCAAGAATCCCTAAGGCTCTAGGGAACAAACTCCCTCAAAAACATATCAGAAAACTGCGTCCAGGTCAATAAAGCAGAGTCATCTGGACTATCTAACTCATACGTGCGCCACCAGTCATAAGCGACACCATAAAGCTGAAAAGAAGTGAAGGAAACCCCGCTGGTCTCCACTATCCCCATGGTACGAAGGATACGATGAAACTCCTTCAGAAAACCCAATGCATCATTTGTAGCCATACCACTGAACACTGGAGGATCATATTTCTTGATCCTCTCTAATCTATGGTTCTCGTCCTTGGAGGCAGCTGGCCCACCTCCGGGCATTACTGGGGCGGTAGGAGGCATAAAAATAATCTCTGGAACCTGCTCCATAGGCACTCGCTGCTCAGCTGTAGCGGTTACGGGAGTCTGGGCCCCTCCCCCGGCCTGAGATGTAGATGTAGTGAGAGGAAGTAACCCTGCCTGAGCTAAAGTAGTATACATGCTCATGAACTGGGCCAAGATTTCCTGGAATGCTGGAGTAGTAGCAGCTGTAGTCAGTGTACCAAGTGCCTGCGCTCCAACCTGATCCATCGGTGGTGCCTCAGCGGTAGCGCATGCGGGTGTTGTGGCTGCACCTCGGGCGCGTCTTTGTCCTCTACCATGGCCCCGGACTCTGGCAGCGGCAGTAGGGGGCGTGTGTGCCTGATCCTCACGGGTAGCACGTGTCCTCACCATCTGTGACAAATTCGGAAGAAAAAAGTATAGATTTGGTGCCAAAAATGTCGCACGACAAGGAATCCAAAAGAAATGAAGAGGTTTCTAAACAGTTACATAGCCTCTCGTAGATAAATACAAACGTCTCCGTATCGATAAGCGAGACTCTAAGTGACCGGTCTGTGTCCTATGACTCCTATGAACATAGAGCTCCGATACCAACTTGTCACGACCCTAGTTCACCAATCGTGAACCTGTCATGACGACACCCAGTCTTCACGACTAGGTAAGCCTAACACGATGCATAATATAAAATTTCATGAAAATAAGGGATAAGATAACAACTGAATAATATAAATGACATATAATAAGTGTCGCTCGGCACATACACTTTGCCAAAACACACTAAGTAACACACTACCAAGACCCGGAATCCCACAGGCAACACAGACTAAAAGAAGAGTACAACGGTGGCTCTATATATCAAGAATGTCTAAACAATGAGAACCAGGGAAATTTAACTTCTATCACTAATTAGAATAGCAAGAGACCCTCCGTATCCGCGGACGTAGCAGATCATACCTCAAGTCTCCTAAAGTGCTGCTAGATCACCTGAAATGAGCCTGATCTGATGTACCTCGATCTGTACAACAAAAGTGTGTAGAAGAGTAGTATGAGTACACCACGGCGGTGCTCAATAAGTACCAAGCCTAACCTCGATGGAGTAGTGACGAGGAAGGTCATGGCCCTACCGAGAGACAATAACATAATGGTAATAACAACAATAAACAATTTAAATAAGAATGATTCTGAAATAGCAACAATAAAGTAATTACTGCAACCGTCTATGATTAAGCTAACAACAAGTAACCAACACAACATAAACTCAAATCACCAAGTCCAGGATCTACGGGAATTAAACCCGCAGTCCCTCTCTATATCCAACAACTCAGGATCTCCGGGAATTGAACCTGCAGTCCCTACATCAGTATTTCTGGGTCTCCGGGAATTGAATCTGCAGCCTTAGGATCTCCGGGATTGAACCCGCAGTCCGTACCTCAATATCTCAATAGCTCTGGGAATCGAACCCGCATTCCGTATCTCAATATCTCAATAAACTCTGGGTCTCCGGGAATCTAACCCACAGCCGTTGGATCTCCCGGAATCGAACCCGCAGTCCACAAACACTACAACTTCGGGTCTCTTGGAATCGAACCCCCAGCCTTTGGATCTCCGGGAATTGAACCCGCAGTCCACCAACACCAACAATAAAAAGGAAAGTACAGAGAAATATGAAATACATAACTACAATTACACCAAAGCCAGTATCAATAAATATCAAGAAGTTCACGTAAGACAATTAGGCATTTAGACTGATAAATCCTATCTAACCATGCTTTTCTAACGAATATAAGGTAAATGTCACAATTTAATAAGCTAAAGAATAGGAATATCACGATTTGAACAGTTCAAGTAAGGTGGGTTCCAACAACCTGCGCATGTACACGCCCGTCACCTTGCGTATAAGGCATTTAAATTAACACATAATATTCTAGGAGAGAAGGTTCCCCCGCACGAGGTTAGATAAGCCACTTACCTCGATTCTGGTACGAAACTGCTAAGAGACAACTCTCTTGCCACGAGTATCGATCTCCACAGGTGGAGAATCTGATCAAAATCAATAGAAATACATCAAAATAGGTCATTTGGGCATTACCCAATCGAACAATTCGAATTACACCAAAAACCACAAGTTGCCAAGACTCGACTTTTGGTACGCCTCTCGAAAAATTACGAAAGTTACATTTTCTGGTTCCTTATCTCAACACGAGTCTATGCATATAAGATTTACCAAAATCGGAC
The DNA here is from genome assembly GCA_032618575.1 of Nicotiana noctiflora. NCBI lineage: Eukaryota > Viridiplantae > Streptophyta > Magnoliopsida > Solanales > Solanaceae > Nicotiana > Nicotiana noctiflora. The sequence goes on along the minus strand of JASVEL010012455.1, from coordinate 258,311 downwards.
TCCGTTTGCCCATTTAAATCGACGATTTACCATAGCTCAGGCTTAGGGCAAAAACCCCTCATTAATTCTCCCATTTACAGTAAAATAATTGAAAATTCTAAGATAAAATCATGTATTTGTGCCATAAAACATACCTCCGATGATTACCCGGTGAAATCCCTGCAATGTTCCGTCACTTTGCTCTCTAAGAACTCAACAATGGGGGTTTTGAGTATATGGGTCGCGGGTGTTATGTTCTGGACTTTAAACTCACTGCCAGGCCTGGATATGCTACGCGATCGCAGCCATTGGCACGCGATCGCAGCCATTGGCCCATGATCGCAGTGAACAGCTAAAAATCTCTACGCGATCGCAACATCGGCCCCGCGATCGCACTGCGTCCGGACTTGACTTTACGCGATCGCGTGAACCCAGACGCGATCGCATTGCATTCCAACCTTGGCCTACGTGATCGCAGACATCCCCTCGCGATCGCAATACATCCAAACGTTATCTTATGCGATCGCTTGCCAATCTTCGCGATCGCGAAGAACAAACTATCTGCAATTTTATTGCAGCAGAAACAGCTATGCATTAGGCACGAAATGGTCCGTTTGGACCCCCGGATTCACCCCGAGGCCCCCGGGACCCCAACGAAAAACACCAGCCTACTCCAAAACATAATACGAACTTGTTCCAATCACAAAAACATATCCTTAAACATGAAAATCACCCAATCAAAGCGAATTCAAGCCTAAGTTTCATCCAAAACTTCCGAAACCTACATGCTATCAAAAACCTGACCAAACGATGTCCGTAGGACCTGAACATTTGCAAACATACCCAAAATCACTTAACGAAGCTGCTGCAACTAAAGGAATTCCTTTCCGACGCCCGGATCAAAATCTCACCTATCGATTAGATTTCCAAAAATTCCAAACTTCGGCATTTCAAGCCTAATTGAGCTACAGACCTCCAAAATACATTCCGAACACGCTCCCAACCCCGAAATCACCTAACGGAGCTAATGGAATCATCAGATTTTTGTTCCGATGTTGTCTTAATACTGTTCCGAATACGGGCCATTTTTCAACTATAAAGCTCTCATTTAGGGACTAAGTGTCCCAAAACACTCCAAATTCTAGAACCGAACCTCCCGGCAAACTGTAATAGCAGAAATGAACTTAAGGGAACAGTTAAATTGGGGATCGGGGCATAAATTTCTAAAATGACCGACAGGTCGTTACAATAAGAGTAAGTAGTACATGGGAAATAGGAATCATTAAGGAGGAATACACAAGTACATGAACCACTCATTTTCTAGAGTGTAAGGAAAATCTATCGACCCAGAATAAGAATACTCTGGCACCTTAAGTATGATATGGGATTCAAAATACACGAAGTTGAATTACTCTCTTAACATTACTTGACGCACAGAATCTATGCCACAAGCCTATAAGGATGAAAAGAATTGAACGTTTATGAGATTACCATATTCTAGACAGCATAACATTCCTTGGTAATTGATCATATATGAGGGAAACAATTTCGACCAATTGTCATTCAAATCAACATGTTCATGATATGTACAAAAATCTGAAGTCATCTAATCTCAACCTTTCACGAGTGAAACTCAATAGCTAGGAAATCTTGATATTAGGACAAAATTATGAATTGGTTAGATGATTCTAATAGTTAACACGACGATCCAGAGGTAAGGAATATAACACTCCTATACAGCCAAAAAGGTGAGTTGCCAATGGTAGTATAACTCCTCGCACATGACAATGACATAGTCAATGATTTCAGAAGTTGAAGGTGTAAAGAAAACCAAACTCAATGAGACAGTGCATAATAACCACTAAAGGTTAGCAGATGTTCATGATGGGATCTCCATAGGTTTGACTTGAAAAAGGAGGTGTCATAGTGACACATAGAGGGACACGTTCTCTCATGATTATTGTACAAGTGTTGGTTACTAGCACAACAAATTTACTAAATAAGGAATGCAACTAACACATTATGGAGACATAAAGAGAAAATAATTATTCATTATGAGTTTTACATGTTTATGCTATACTAACTTCCAAACTGCAATACAATTCTACATCACGGGCAACCACAATACTAGAAACCAAGTGAGCTACTTACTATGGGATATCTCAAGTGGAAACAAAAATTATGGCGACAGAAGATCTTCCTATGATGGGGATGTGAGGATCTCAATTTTCAGAAAAACTTTATGCACACAGTGACCATTTCAATTGATATGTACTTGTAGGATAAGTGTTGACGCATGCTCTCACGTACATGATAGTAAGAAGGATTTCATGATGTTACTTGAAAGAGAGTGGATTGGTTTTTCAAGCCATATAAGCCATATACACATCTGAGTAAAAGAGTGACCCGATAAGGATCACAAATCTTTGATACTTTGCATGGAACTTGACACCACATGTACAAACTCTATGATGGTGCATGTATAAGCATAAGTGAGCAGATGTTGTCCATTTAAATAAAACATTTATGTAAGGATTTCATTGGGAATAGTACATTGATTAAAATTTAGGAAAAACAAGTGGGAAGTATCAATAGTGTTATAACTCAATTCAGGAACAAACTTATAGAGCTTTATTCCCTAGGAGGTTGTAAATACTAGAACTGTGATCGGGAGACTTTGTAAATAATATGTCTCATTCAATGTGACGACCCAAAGGGTCATCACCGTATTTCTCCCTTTGTCCCTAATTCTGAGGTCTTGTAAACCTCACTCTTAGTTGCCTCGACATACGTGCACAGTCCGGGAATGAAGCCGAAAAGTTGTTATGTTAAGATATATGAATTTTATGGAAAATCTGAAGAATTTTGATATTAACATTGATATAGTTGACTTTGGTTAATTTTTTTGGTAAACGGGCCTGGACTGGTAATGTGACGGTCTAGGGAGGTCCGTAAAAAAATATGGGACTCGGGCATGTGCCCGAAGTCATAATTTGAGGTCTAGAACACCGGTAAAAGAAACCTTTCCATCAAATTATTTTCTAAAATTAATAAGAAAAAATAGAAATGAAAATGAGTTAAAAAATATAGTTATCAGGCTTGTATTTTGGTTCCGACGCCCGGTATAGGTCTTAAATATTGGTTAAGCGCTTCCTGTGAAATTTGGTCAAAATCGGACGTCGTGTGACGTGTTTCGGACCTAAATAGCTAAAGTTAGAAATTTATGAACTTTGAAATGAAATCTTCAGTTTTGGGGGTTGATTCTTCGTTTTTGATGTTATTTTAGCGATTTGATCACTCGAGCAACTTCGTATAATGTTGTTGAGTTAGTGTGTGCATTTGGTTAGGAACCCCGAGGGCTCGGGAGTGATTTCGAGGGTGGTTTGGGATGTTTTGCACTTGAAAATCTGGTATTTTTGAGTTGTTCCTGGTATCTTGTATGATGTTCTATGCGATCGCACAGGTCCTTCCGCGATCGCATAGTGTAAAAATTCAGGAGCCCAAAATTGTTCTATGCGATCGCAGCTCTCTTTGTGCGATCGCATTCCCCAGCTTCCCAAACCTGTGCGATCGCATTGTCCCCCTCGTGATCGCATAGAGCAATTCCCTAGCCCAGTCGCATTACTCTATGCGTTCGCACCATACCTCATGCGATCGCAGTTTATTAGCTCCCTACCCTATGCGATCGCAATGCGTTGTATGCGATCGCATAGGGCATTTTTCCCCAGTGATTTTGTTGATAAAAACAGAACAGAAGCACGGGATTTTTTACATAAAACTCATACGGGTTCTTCTCCTTCACCCTCTATTTTCAAGTTCCAAGCTCCCATTCCTCCATAACTCCTTGGGTAAGTTTCCTAACATCATTTCTTAATTATTTCTTCATCTAATCATAATTAATCCTAGCCCTAAGTCATGAATTCAAGGTGGAAATTGGGGTTTTTGGGTAGAACTAGGTCTTGTGGGCTTTTGAGTAATTCAAACTCAATTTGAGGTCGGATTATGAAACAAATCATATATTCTAACTCGTGGGGTCATAGGTGATTGGAATTTGGTCCGAGCCTCGAGTTTGGACCATATGGGCCCGGTGTCGAACTTGGCTATTTTTGGAAGAATGATGGAAATTTCATTTCTAGGCTTTGGGATTGTGTTATTGAGCCCTAATTGATGTTACTGAATTGAAAATGTCTAGATATTATTGTTTCGGAGTCGAATTCTAGAGGAAAGGTGGTGCTAGAGGATTGATTGCTATTTTCGGACCGAGGTAAGTGTTTGATCTAATCCTGGCTTTAGGGAATAGGACTAGAGTATTAGTGCTTGCTATTTGCTAAATGATCGAATGTGGTGTATATGCATGGTGACGAGTATCTATACACTAGCATCTAGCATGACCGTCAGTCTTATTTGTACTTGCTTTAGTGTATATTTTGAGAGTCATTCCTAGTAAATGATGAATTCAACATGATGAGTTAGTTGAGGAATTAGTTATGAAACATGAGATTTCTTGGAGCTTTGGCTCAAATGGTAGTGACTTTTATGAAGTCAAAATTGTAAGTATTGTAAAGAAATGTGGTTGGATCCCTTGCCGGGACGTGTAGATTATGATTGTTGTGCTCCCTTATTCGGTCGATTGTTATATATAATCTCCATTATTGAGATGATTCCGCTAGAGGTACCCTTATTGGGTAGATTGTTATATTGACGAGTGTTCCCTAAAAGGGGAACTCCTTGAGAGGGGCTATATGAATCACTTATATGATATTTATTGGGATCGTGTGGCACGTCGTCCACCTATATTATTTTTATTGGGATCGTGTGGCATGCCGTCCACCTATATTATATTTATTGGGATCGTATGGCACGCCGTCCACTTATATTATATTTATTGGAATCGTGTGGCATGCCTTCCACTTATATGATATTTATTGGGATCGTGTGGCACACCGTCCATTTATAAGATATTTATTGGGATCGTGTGGCACGCCGTCCACTTATATGATGTTTGTTAGGATCGTGTGGCACGCCGTCCACCTATATTATATTATTGGATCATGTGGCATGCCGTCCACTTATGATACATACTATGGGATCGTGTGGCGCGCCGACCACTTATGAAAGTAAATAATGTGATTTTTGGTTTAATATTGTCACAAATGACCTGTTCTCCTTTCAGTTATATTTCCTTTATATATAATCCTGTTATCTTTGTAGCTATATATATATATATGCACAGGTTGATTTTAGTAAGTCCGTCTAGCCTCGTCACTATTTCGCCGGGGTTAGGCCAGGCACTTACCAGCACATGGGGTCAATTGTGCTAATGCTACACTTCTGTGCTTTTTGCGAAGATCACAGTGTTGGAGCAGCTTTTGGACAGTAGCAACAGTAGGATCCTGTTGGGAGTTGTCTTCAGTTCAGGGACTCTCGAGGTAGGGCGTCTGCAGGCCGAAGTCCCTATCCCTTATTTCTGTTTGTTTTTATTGTATCAAAATAGACATATATATTTTCTTTCATTCAGACTTGGTTGTAGTATTGTATAATAGTCTGTGAGATAGCCACACCAGATTTTGGGGTAGTGTTGTGTTCAGTATTCTTCCGCATTTGATTTCTTCTTTACTGGATTTAAAGTTTTTCTGAAAATTTAATTATCTGAGTATATTATGTCGTTAAGGATTGGCTGGCCTAGTTTCGATAGTAGGCGCCATCACGACTCCCGATGGTGGGAAATTCGGGTCGTGACAAGTTGGTATTAGAGCACTAGGTTACATAGGTCTCGCTACTCACAGACAAACTAGGTAGAGTCTGAGGGATCGGTACGGAGACGTCTGTATTTATCCCTCAGAGGCTACTGAGTTAGGAAACATTTCACTTTTGTTCTTTCTTGTCGTGCGATTCTATTTCTCAAACACTAATTGTCCTTCTACTCTATTCTTTCACACATGGCGAGAACATGTGCTTCATTTTCCACCGCACGGCAGCCCGAGCCCACAGCTACACCCACGAGGGGTAGAGGTTGAGGTCGAGCCAAAGGCCGAGGCCGGGGCAGATCCCAGCCACAGGCAGCCATTCCAGAGGTGGAGCCTCATGTTGACTATGATGAGGAGGTTCCAGTCCTAGCAGTACAGGCAGGCCCAGCTCAGGTCCCAGGAGGAGTTGTGATCACCCAGAGTTTCAGGATGCTATAGTCAGACTAGCAGGCTTTATGGAGAGTGTTTCCAGAGCGGAGTTGTTACTAGCTGCACCAGCCACTTCTCAGGCTGGAGGAGGGGTTCAGACTCCTGTTACACGTAACCCGGAGCAGGCAGCTCCTCAGGCCCATGCCCCGGTGATTCAGCCAGCTGTGGCAGTTCAGCCAGGTATTCCAGCTCAGGCCCGTGATAAAGCGGCCATGACTTTTGATGCTTTGTAGAGACTTGATCGGTTCTCCAAGCTATTCACTACCACCTTCAGCGATGCTTCATCCGAGGATCCGCAGGATATCCTGTTCAGTTGCCATGAGATTCTCAGGACCATGGGCATAGAGGAGACTATTGGGGTTGATTTTTGCACTTTCAGGCATTCAGGATCCGTCAAGACTTGGTGGAGGGATTTCTGTCTATCTAGTCCAGCGGGGTCTCCAGCTTTGTCATGGGATCAGTTCGCGGAGTTATTCCTGGAGAAGTTTCTACCTGTCACTCAGCGGGAGGCACTTCGTAGGTAGTTTGAGAGCCTTCAGTAGGGCTCTATGACAGTTACATGATATAAGACTAGATTTGTTGAGTTGGCACGCCATGCGGTTATGATACTCCCTACAGAGCGAGAGAGGGTCCGGAGGTTCATTGATGGATTGATTCATTGATTCAACCGATTGGCCATGAGAGTTGTTAGTGATATTTCCTTCCAGGAGGCGGCCAATACGGCCCCGCAGAGTTGAAATGGCCCTCGCACGGTGAGGTAGTCAGATGTCAGATAAGAGACCTTGTTATTCTGGTAGATTCAGTTGTACCTCATCTGGAGGTAGGGATTCTTATGGTAGGGGTCAGGCACTGAGGCCCTTTCAGTCAACTCTTCAGACGTATTATGGTAGTTTAGGCAGTGGTGGTCCCCAGCAGTATCAGTCAGATCAGCAGCCTATCAGTGCACCCCCACTCCGTTATACTTGTGGTGACCCGAGGCATATTGCCAGGTTTTGCCCTCGAGCTTTGGGCAGTTCTCAGCAGTAGGGTCCTCGCCCCATGATTCAGGCAACAGGTGATTCATAGCCCGCCCAGCCAACTAGAGGCGGGGGTAGAGATCCTAGAGGTGGAGGTAGGGACCGTGGAGGTAGAACTCGGACCGGTAGAGGTAGGGGTCAGCCAGTGGTTGAGCGCCATAGAAATACAGTTTAGGGGGGTGGGGCCCAGCCTCGTTTCTATGCTTTGCCACCCAGGCTAGAGGCTGAGTCTTCTGATGTTGTTATTATATGTACTATTCTGGTCTGTGACAGGGGTGCTTCAGTGCTATTTGACCCTGGGTCTACATTTTCATACGTGTCGTATTATTTTTCACCCTACCTGCCTATGCCTAGCGATGCCTTGGATATTCCTGTATATGTATCTACACCAGTAAGTGATATAGTGGTTGATTGGGTCCATCATTCCTGTATAGTAATGTTTGAGGGTCTTGAGACCCCTGTTGACCTATTGCTTCTAGGCATGGTGGATTTTGTTGTTATATTGGGGATGGATTGGCTATCCCTGTATCATGCGATCTTGGATTGTCACGCCAAGACTGTGACTTTGGCTTTACCAGATATGCCTTGATTGGACAGGTTATGCCACACATAGTGTTATTTCTTATGCCTTGATTGGACAGGTCATGCCACCCGTAGTGTTATTTCTTATATTAAGGCTCGACGTATGGTCGAGAAAGGGTATCTAGCTTATTTGGCTTATGTTCGCGACTCCAGCTTAGAGGTTCCTTCTATTAACTCAGTCCTTATTTTTCAAGAGTTTCCATAGGTTTTTCCTTCAAACCTGTCGGGTATGTCGCCCGATAGGGATATTGATTTGTGACGACCCAAAGGGTCATCACTTATTTAATTAATCATTTCGAGCTTCTAAGGCCTTGAAAACCTCATTCTATGTTGCCTCGATTTATGTGCACGATCCGAGCATGTAGCCGGAAAGATTTTGTGATAGAAAATATGAATTCTATGAGAAATTTGGATAAAAATGATATTAATATTGATATGGTTGACTTCGGTCAACATTTTTGGTAAACGGATCCGGACCCGAGATTTGATGGTCCCGAGAGGTCCGTAGGAAAATATGGGACTTGGACATGCGTCCGGAGTCGAATTCTGAGGCCTAGAGCCCGAGTTATGAATTTTTATGTGAAATTGTTTTTGATGCAATTATTAAAGGAAATAAATTAATTGACCTTGGTATCGGGCTCGTATTTTGGTTCCGACGCCCGGTACAAGTCTTAAATATTATATATGTGATTTCTGTAAAGTTTGGTGACATTTGGATGTCGTTTGAGATGTTTTGGACCTTGAGTCCCAAGTTTGAAAGTTTTGAAAACTAAAGGTATGAAAATCATGCATTTGAGGCTTGATTTGATGAAAACGAGGTGATATTGGCGACGTGATCGCACGAACAAGTTCATAATGTGTTTTTGAGGTTATGTGCATATTTGGTTTGGAGCCCCGAGGGCTCGGGTGAACTTTGGATAGGCCACGAGATCAATTTTTCATGTTAGAAGTTGCTGTCAGCAACTGGTCTGCAGAGTTCGCAAATGCGAACAATAGTTCGCAAATGCGAACTCCCCACTATTCTGCAGAGTTCGCAAATGCGAACAATAGTTCGCAAATGCGAACTCCCCCCTATTGTGTCTGTGTTCGCAAATGCGAACAATAGTTCGCAAATGCGAACTTGACCCTTCTATGCCTGTGTTCGCAAATGCGAGCTATAGTTCGCAAATGCGAACTGGCCACTATTCCGCCTGTGTTCGCAATTGCGAACAATAGTTCGCAAATGCGAACTTCCCAGTTTTGCCTTGGCTTCGCAAATGCGAAGAAATGTTCGCAAATGCGAACTTCCCACCCTTAGCTTATTTTTCAAACTCCGGAAATTGGTCGGGGTTCGCAATTGCGAACCCATGTTCGCAAATGCGAACACAGAGACCTGAAAAACACGGATTTCAGTCATTTCTTCACATTTTTACAAAACTAAAACACCCATTTGCGATTCTTCAAGGATTTCTTCTTCATCAAATCGATTGTAAGTCACTTTTTACTTAATTCTTTCAATTCCTAACATCATTAAACATGTTTTTCATTAGAAATCAAATGTTTTCATGGTAAAATTCTTGTTTTTGTTAGAAAATAGGGTTTTTCATAAATTGGGGAATTGGACCTCGAATTGAGGTCCGATTTTGAAACAAATTATATACATGAACTCGTGGGGGATGGGTAACCGGATTTTGGTCCTAACCCCGAATTCCGACCATGTGGGCCCGGGGTTGAAATTTACTATTCATGGCAGAATGTTGTAAAAGTGGTATTTGGTATTAAGAATTAGTTTGTTGAGTAGAATTGATGATATTAAATCAATTGTGTATAGATACGGTTGGATTGGAGCCAAATTGAAAGAAAAGACATTTCCACGGAGTGAATTGTTCATAAGCATTCGAGGTAAGTGTTTGTTCTATCCTAGCTTGAGGGAATAGGATTATGTGTTATGTGTTATGTGATCGAGTGCGGTGTATGGGCTGTGGTGACGAGCATCCATACACTGGCGTCTAGTATGACCGTGAGTCATTGGAAAATGATATTTTGAGATATATTACAGGTGAATCGTTATTGTTCTCCCTTGTTGGGACTTGTTGTGAAGATAATTATTGATTGCCCTTGATGGGACGATTTATGAATTGTTGTTTCTTTCTATGCCCTTAACTGTGATTGTTATTTGGGTGAGGAAGAGTGATAATGCACGAAGGGTGATGCCGTGCCATGTTTATTTATTTATGCACGAAGGTTAATGTCGTGCCATGTTTATTTATTGATTATGCACGAAGGATCATGCCGTGCCCTGTTATTGAACCATGTACGAAGGATCATGCCGTACTATGGATGTGAGGATGAGAGTAAAAGCACGAAGGGTGATGCAGTGTACTTTATTTGTTTATTTGGTGAGGATGAGAGTAAAAGCACGAAGGGTGATGCCGTGCAATTGTTTGCTATTCCTTGACTTGATATTACTTGTTTTTCCATTATATTTTATTTGGGTGATGCCGTGCAATTGTTTGCTATTCCTTGACTTGATATTACTTGTTTTTCCATTATATTTTATTTGGGTGATGTCGTGCAATTGTTTGCCATTTCTTGACTTGATATTACTTGTGTTTCCATTATACCTTGTTTTCCTTGTGAACTTATTTGATTGTTATTTGGGTGAGGAAGAGTGATAATGCACGAAGGGTGATGTCGTGCCATGTTTATTTATTTATTTATGCACGAAGGATCATGCCGTGCCCTATTATTGAACCATGTACGAAGGATCATGCCGTACCATGGATGTGAGGATGAGAGTAAAAGCACGAAGGGTGATGCCATGTACTTTATTTGCTTATTTGGTGAGGATGAGAGTAAAAGCACGAAGGGTGATGCCGTGCAACTGTCTGCTATTTCTTCAATTGATATTACTTGTGTTTACATTACACTTTGTTTTTCCTTGTGAAATTATTAACTGTGGTTAATTGTTGAATTCTTTAAGATATTCCTTATTGTGTTAATACTTGATTATTTCTTGTTATTTTGTGGTACACATATATATATATTGAATTGCACGGGGTTATGTGGGTGTCTGGTCCTAGGCTTGTCACTACTTCGCCGGGATAGGCCAGGCACTTACCAGCACATGGGGTCGGTTGTGCTGATGCTACACTTCTGGTGCGTTTTTGCACAGGTCCAGGTTACGATCAGGAGCAGCAGCGGCAGTAAATAGATTGCGTGGGAGTTGATCATATTTGAGACCGAGGTAGCTTGCAGACGTCCGCAGGCCCGGCGTCTCTTTCTTTATTTATGTTATTAGCTGGAGTCTCTTTGTTCCGAGACAAACAGAATTATGTTATATTTCTTTCGGACTTTTATGTGTAGTATTCCATAGTAGTTTGTGAGTTGGTGACTCCACGTCTTGGGTAGAGGATTTCAGGTATGATTTTCACCGTGTGATTTGTTATTCCGCATTTATTTAATTAAAATTTTGTTAAAAACGGGATAGTATGAATACAATGGCTTGCCTAGCTACCACGAGTAGGCGCCATCACGATCCCGATGTTGGGGGAAAATCCGGGTCGTGACAAGTTGGTATCAGAGCTCTAGGTTACATAGGTCTCACCACTCACGAACAAGCTTAGTAGAGTTTGAGAGGTAGGTACGGAGACGTCTGTACTTGTCCTCCAGAGTCTATTGAGTTAGGAAAGAGTCTCTTATTTGTTCTTTCTTATCGTGCGAATTTGTTCTTCAAAGTGTTAAGTCAAATTTCCACTCTTGTCTTCCCACGAATGGCGTAGTCACGTACTGCTTATCCAGCCAAACAATGGCACAGGCTGGTGATAGATTAACTATGCCTTCAAAAGTTTTATGGAGGACAGATAGGTTTCACCAAAGTCTTCGCTGCCACCTTCAGCGGTGCATCTTTTGAGAACCCACGAGATTGTGCTTGACAGTTCTTATGAGGAATTACGGAACGTGGGAATAGTCGAATGCGAGGAGTTCATTTTACTGTGCTACAGAAGGCACACAGAAATAGTGGGAAGATAATGTATTTACCACATCGGTTATGGTCCCAACGGAAGATGCAATTATATCAGGAGATCACCTAATAAATCGTGTTGGGTTTCAACGGACCTTGACGTCCGGTCGATGTGTTGGAGTTGTGAAGGACAAATATGGTGAGTTATTGGACTATATATATATGGTATAGAAAGGTCCTCTAAATAATTTATACATATTTAAGGTTGGTTCATTTCATGGGGTAAGAAATCGCCCCAGAAGAATAACGAAGAGTTTGTGAGTAAACGGGGTAGCTCAACGGTGTTAAGCCAACATAGCAAAAGAGGAAATTGGCCATCAATGTTTGTGACAAGATTACCAAGAGGGCAAGCCGGCCAATGCAACGCTATCTACTAAACTCTATTTTTAGAAAATGTTATGAAGACGTCACCCCGAGATTCTCTGCAATATGTGGTATGTGCGATCTGAACGGTTGTACCAGGTCACAATGACTGTGTCCGAATATATATTGCCATGAGCAATAAGTTAACCGATCCTTAAAGGAATTGCTGTGAATGTGGAATATTGGAGAAATACAATTTTAGGAAAGCACTCAGGCTACACGCTCCATTGCAGTTAATAATTATCCTACATGGCCAGCCAGATGTAGAGGTTATGATGTTAGAGGTGGAGGTGAAAATCCTAGAGGTGGAGACCCAGCCATTGATATAATTTTTATGATATGAGGGAGGTCACTATACCAAATGTGGTCATCACACGTATAATTCAGATTATTATAGACAGAATAATTTTTCCCTTAATTTAATTTGGTTTTTGAAAGAAAATTTAGGCGAGTCCTTTTAACATGCTCCATTCATGAGCGAGTATCGTAATCATCAAACCTACTTAGGGAAATACTCACGTTGAGATATTACATAAGGATAGACATCCCTATTATTAGGTGTTAGTCACTAAAATATCCATGAGGCTAAGAGTGACTTTATATTACTTATTACGGTGGGTTTTGATATAATTTTCGGGATAACTAATTTTAATCGTTAATTGTGCTCCCTATCAGTATGAGGGCTTATTTTATGTCATGATTATCTTTGACGGACAATTATTGAAAGGAAGAAAGAAAGGAAATGAAAAATTTCGGATGATATGATGTGCAAGCACTGTGATTCAGATTTGAGGATGAGATCCTCCAATTTTTGGCATAATGTGAAATATTTCTAAGCCGAGCTTCAAGCTGCGGTGGATATCATATGAGGACTGGGTCCTGGTAGTAAGAGTTTATGTGTTTAAAATTCTTCTTTTATGAAATTAATATTTTCGTATTGCATTCGTAAATAAGAGTCATGCCCGTTAGGACTATTTGACAATTCTTGTATAGTTTCTGTTCATATTTAGCCATTTCTATTTTGAAACCGTTGAGCTTAGCCCTTGAGACGAGCACCGGGTAAGGATAAATATGACGCATTAATTCGGGAAAATAATCACGAGGTCACGATACCTCATTCTGAGTAAAGTGGGATTTGTAGAATAAGGTATTTGATAACAGGGTTAATTGACAATGTTGTAATTTAAGAACAACTCTTATGGCCAGACTTCAGAGTCATGAATATGTGCATACGCATGAGGTGTTCGTGCCTTATTTAGACTTGTTCGTTGTAGTCTTCATTGTTTCCATATTGACCTACTCCTGCAGTTAGGAGGAGCATGCGCAACATCTCAGAGTGGCCTTACAGACTCTGAAAGATAGCCAGCTATATGCAAAATTTTCAAAGTGTGAATTTTGGCTAAGTTCGGTTGCATTCCTGGGTCATATTGTGATGGCAGCAGGTATTCAGGTTGATCCGAAGAAAATTGAGGCAGTCAAGAGCTGGCCTAGACCGACATCAGCCAGAGATATTCGGAGTTTCTTGGGGTTAGCGGGCTATTATCGCCGATTCGTAGAAGGATTTTCGTCTATTGCAACCCCACTGACCAGATTGACCCGGAAGGGTGTTCAATTTGAATGGTCCGATGAATGTGAGGCGAGCTTTCAAAAGCTCAAGACAACCTTGACCACAGCACCGGTATTGGTTTTACCCACAGGTACGGGACCTTACACTGCTTATTGTGATGCTTCCCGTATTGGGCTTGGTGCAGTGTTAATGCAGGATGGCAAGGTTATTGCCTATGCTTCGAGGCAGTCGAAGATTCATGAGAAGAACTATCGAGTGCATGATCTAGAATTGGCGGCGATTATTCACGCATTGAAGAGCTGGAGGCATTATTTGTATGGTGTAGCATGTGAAGTATACACCGATCATAAGAGTCTTCAGTATTTGTTTAAGCAGAAAGAGTTGAATATGAGGCAGAGAAGGTGGCTAGAGTTGCTAAAAGACTATGATGTTACTATCTTATATCACCCAGGTAAGGCCAATGTGGTGGCCGATGCATTGAGTAGAAAGTATGCCGGCATGGGTAGTCTTGCATACATTCCGGTCAATCAGAGACCATTAGCTCTAGATGTCCAGGCCTTAGCCAACCGGTTCGTGAGACTAGACATTTCTGAGCCTAGCAGAGTGTTAGCCTGCACGGTCGCTCGTTCTTCCTTATTAGAGCGTATCCGTGAGAAGCAATTTGATGATCCTCATTTGCGTGAGTTGAGAGATACAGTACAGCGGGGAGGTGCCACACAAGTAAGTTTAGATGATGATGGGATATTGAAATTGCAGGGTCGAGTTTGTGTACCTAATGTCAAAGGGATTCGAGAGTTGATCTTAGCAGAGGCCCACAGTTCACGGTATTCTATTCACCCAGACGCGCCGCGAAGATGTACCAGGACTTACGGCAACACTATTGGTGGCGCAGAATGAAGAAAGATATCGTTGCGTATGTCGCTCGGTGTCTAAATTGTCGGCAGGTGAAATATGAGCACCAGAGACCTGGTGGTGTATTCCAGAGGATTGAAATTCCCGAGTGGAAATGGGAGCGGATCACTATGGACTTCGTTCCTGGACTTCCTTTGACTCGGAGGAAATTTGATGCTATTTGGGTCATTGTTGATAGGGTGACCAAATCAGCACACTTTATTCCAATGTCTGTCTCCTACTCGTCGGAGAGGTTAGCGGAGGTTTACATTAGGGAGATTGTCCGTCTCCATGGGGTGCCGTATCTATTATCTCCGATCGGGGTACGCAGTTTACCTCGCGGTTCTGGAGAGCGGTCCAGCAGGAGTTAGGCACTCAGGTTCAGTTGAGTACAGCATTTCATCCTCAGACGGATGGCCAGTCCGAGAGGACTATTCAGATTCTTGAGAACATGCTTCGAGCCTGTGTTATTGATTTCGGAGGCTCGTGGGATCAGTTTCTACCATTAGCAGAGTTCGCCTACAATAACAGCTACCAATCTAGCATCCAGATGGCTCCGTATGAGGCGTTGTATGGTAGGCGATGTCGATCACCGGTTGGATGGTTTGAACCGGGAGAGGCTCGGTTGTTGGGTACAGACTTAGTTCAGGAGGCCTTAGATAAGGTCAAGACTATTCAGGAGAGATTGCGTTCAGCTCAGGTCTAGGCAAAAGACTTATGCGGATCGTAAGGTTCGAGATGTAGATTTCATGGTTGGTGAACGAGTATTGCTCCGAGTGTCGCCTATGAAGGGCGTGATGAGGTTTGGGAAGAAGGGCAAGCTCAGCCCTAGGTATATTGGCCCATTTGAGATTCTAGACGGAGTGGGAGGGGTGGCTTACAGATTAGCTTTGCCGCCTAGCTTATCAGCCGTGCATCCAGTTTTTCATGTATCTATGCTTCGGAGATACCACGGCGATCCCACACATGTGTTAGACTTCAGTACTGTCCAATTGGACAATGATCTATCCTACGAGGAGGAGCCGGTGGCTATTCTAGACCGGCAGGTTCGACAGTTGAGGTCGAAGAGTTATCCTTCTGTGCGTGTTCAGTGGAGAGGTCAGCCCCCTGAGGCATCGACCTGGGAGTCCGAGTCTGATATGCGGAGCCGTTACCCACACTTGTTTCCTGACTCGGTACTTCTTTCTTTTGTCCGTTCGAGGACGAACGGTTGTTTTAGAGGTGGAGATTGTGACGACCCAAAGGGTCATCACTTATTTTATTAATAATTTCGAGCTTCTGAGGCCTTGAAAACCTCATTCTATGTTGCCTCGATTTATGTGCACGATCCGAGCATGTAGCCGGAAAGATTTTGTGATAGAAAATATGAATTCTATGAGAAATTTGGATAAAAATGATATTAATATTGATATGGTTGACTTCGGTCAACATTTTTGGTAAACGGATCCGGACCCGAGATTTGATGGTCCCGAGAGGTCCGTAGGAAAATATGGGACTTGGACATGCGTCCGGAGTCGAATTCCGAGGCCTAGAGCCCGAGTTATGAATTTTTATGTGAAATTGTTTTTGATGCAATTATTAAAGGAAATAAATTAATTGACCTTGGTATCGGGCTCGTATTTTGGTTCCGACGCCCGGTACAAGTCTTAAATATTATATATGTGATTTCTGTAAAGTTTGGTGACATTTGGATGTCGTTTGAGATGTTTTGGACCTTGAGTCCCAAGTTTGAAAGTTTTGAAAACTAAAGGTATGAAAATCATGCATTTGAGGCTTGATTTGATGAAAACGAGGTGATATTGGCGACGTGATCGCACGAACAAGTTCATAATGTGTTTTTGAGGTTATGTGCATATTTGGTTTGGAGCCCCGAGGGCTCGGGTGAACTTTGGATAGGCCACGAGATCAATTTTTCATGTTAGAAGTTGTTGTCTGCAACTGGTCTGCAGAGTTCGCAAATGCGAACAATAGTTCGCAAATGCGAACTCCCCACTATTCTGCAGAGTTCGCAAATGCGAACAATAGTTCGCAAATGCGAACTCCCCCTATTGTGTCTGTGTTCGCAAATGCGAACAATAGTTCGCAAATGCGAACTTGACCCTTCTATGCCTGTGTTTGCAAATGCGAGCTATAGTTCGCAAATGCGAACTGGCCACTATTCCGCCTGGGTTCGCAAATGCGAACAATAGTTCGCAAATGCGAACCTCCCCATATTTAGCCTGTGTTCGCAATTGCGAACAATAGTTCGCAAATGCGAAGTTCCCCGTTTTGCCTTGGCTTCGCAAATGCGAACTTCCCACCCTTAGCTTATTTTTCAAACTCCAGGAAATTGGTCGGGGTTCGCAATTGCGAACCCATGTTCGCAAATGCGAACACAGAGACCTGAAAAACACGGATTTCAGTCATTTCTTCACATTTTTACAAAACTAAAACACCCATTTGCGATTCTTCAAGGATTTCTTCTTCATCAAATCGATTGTAAGTCACTTTTTACTTAATTCTTTCAATTCCTAACATCATTAAACATGTTTTTCATTAGAAATCAAATGTTTTCATGGTAAAATTCTTGTTTTTGTTAGAAAATAGGGTTTTTCATAAATTGGGGAATTGGACCTCGAATTGAGGTCCGATTTTGAAACAAATTATATACATGAACTCGTGGGGGGATGGGTAACCGGATTTTGGTCCTAACCCCGAATTCCGGCCATGTGGGCCCGGGGTTGAAATTTACTATTCATGGCAGAATGTTGTAAAAGTGGTATTTGGTATTAAGAATTAGTTTGTTGAGTAGAATTGATGATATTAAATCAATTGTGTATAGATACGGTTGGATTGGAGCCAAATTGAAAGAAAAGACATTTCCACGGAGTGAATTGTTCATAAGCATTCGAGGTAAGTGTTTGTTCTATCCTAGCTTGAGGGAATAGGATTATGTGTTATGTGTTATGTGATCGAGTGCGGTGTATGGGCTGTGGTGACGAGCATCCATACACTGGCGGCGTCTAGTATGACCGTGAGTCATTGGAAAATGATATTTTGAGATATATTACAGGTGAATCATTATTGTTCTCCCTTGTTGGGACTTGTTGTGAAGATAATTATTGATTGCCCTTGATGGGACGATTTATGAATTGTTGTTTCTTTCTCTGCCCTTAATTGTGATTGTTATTTGGGTGAGGAAGAGTGATAATGCACGAAGGGTGATGCCGTGCCATGTTTATTTATTTATGCACGAAGGTTAATGCCGTGCCATGTTTATTTATTGATTATGCACGAAGGATCATGCCGTGCCCTGTTATTGAACCATGTACGAAGGATCATGCCGTACTATGGATGTGAGGATGAGAGTAAAAGCACGAAGGGTGATGCCGTGTACTTTATTTGTTTATTTGGTAAGGATGAGAGTAAAAGCACGAAGGGTGATGCCGTGCAATTGTTTGCTATTCCTTGACTTGATATTACTTGTTTTTTTCCATTATATTTTATTTGGGTGAGGCCGTGCAATTGTTTGCTATTCCTTGACTTGATATTACTTGTTTTTCCATTATATTTTATTTGGGTGATGCCGTGCAATTGTTTGCCATTTCTTGACTTGATATTACTTGTGTTTCCATTATACCTTGTTTTCCTTGTGAACTTATTTGATTGTTATTTGGGTGAGGAAGAGTGATAATGCACGAAGGGTGATGCCGTGCCATGTTTATTTATTTATTTATGCACGAAGGATCATGCCGTGCCCTATTATTGAACCATGTACGAAGGATCATGCCGTACCATGGATGTGAGGATGAGAGTAAAAGCACGAAGGGTGATGCCGTGTACTTTATTTGCTTATTTGGTGAGGATGAGAGTAAAAGCACGAAGGGTGATGCCGTGCAACTGTCTGCTATTTCTTCAATTGATATTACTTGTGTTTACATTACACTTTGTTTTTCCTTGTGAAATTATTAACTCGTGGTTAATTGTTGAATTCTTTAAGATATTCCTTATTGTGTTAATACTTGATTATTTCTTGTTATTTTGTGGTACACATATATATATATTGAATTGCACGGGGTTATGTGGGTGTCTGGTCCTAGGCTTGTCACTACTTCGCCGGGATAGGCCAGGCACTTACCAGCACACATGGGGTCGGTTGTGCTGATGCTACACTTCTGTGCGTTTTTGCACAGGTCCAGGTTACGATCAGGAGCAGCAACAGGAGTAAATAGATTGCGTGGGAGTTGATCATATTTGAGACCGAGGTAGCTTGCAGACGTCCGCAGGCCCGGCGTCTCTTTCTTTATTTATGTTAATAGCTGTAGTCTCATTGTTCCGAGACAAACAGAATTATGTTATATTTCTTTCAGACTTTTATGTGTAGTATTCCATAGTAGTTTGTGAGTTGGTGACTCCACGTCTTGGGTAGAGGATTTCAGTATGATTTTCACCGTGTGATTTGTTATTCCGCATTTATTTAATTAAAATTTTGTTAAAAACGGGATAGTATGAATACAGTGGCTTGCCTAGCTACCACGAGTAGGCGCCATCACGATCCCGATGTTGGGGGAAAATCCGGGTCGTGACATGATTTTTGCATTGATCTAGCCCTAGGCACGCGGCTCATCTCTATTCTGCCGTACTGTATGGCCCCGCCAGAGCTGAAAGAGCTAAAGGATCAGTTGCAAGATTTATTGGAGAAGGGTTTCATCAGGCCTAGTGTTTCTCATTGGGGTGGCCAATTCTGTTTGTGAAGAAAAAGGATGGTTCCATGCGGATGTGTATTGACTACCGACAACTGAACAAGGTAACAATTAAAAACAAGTATCCTCTACCGAGGATTGATGATTTGTAGGGTGCAAAGGTGTTTTCCAAGATAGATTTGAGATTGGGTTATCACCAGTTGAGGATTAGGGCTTGTATGTCCCTAAGACAGCATTTCGCACTCGGTATGGGCATTGTGAGTTCTTGGTCATGTCATTTGGGCTGACCAATGCCCCAACAGCATTTATGGAGTTAATGAACCTAGTGTTGAGGCCTTATTTGGACTTTTTTGTGATTGTCTTCATTTATGATATTTTTGTGTACTCCCGCAATCAGGAGGAGCATGAGCAGCACCTCAGAGTGGTTCTTCAAACTCTAAAGGATAGCCGGTTGTATGCCAAGTTTTCAAAATGCGAGTTTTGGTTGAGTTCGGTGATATTTCTAGGTCATGTCATATCAGCTGAGGGTATTCAGGTAGACCTAAAGAAGATTGAGGCAGTTAAGAATTGGCCTCGACCAGCTTCAGCGACACAGATTTGTAGTTTCTTGGGGTTAGCTGGTTATTATTGTCGGTTTATAGAGGGACTTCATCTATAGCTGCTCCAATGACCAGGTTGACCCAGAAGGGTGCCCAGTTCAGGTGGTCAGATGATTGCGAGGAGAGCATTCAGAAGCTCAAGACAACTTTGACTACAACACCGATATTGGTTTTGCCCACAAGTCTAGGACCTCACACTATTTATTGTGATGCTTCCCGTGTTGGTCTTGGTGCGATATTGATGCGAGATGGCAGGTTTTATTTCTTATGCTTCGAGGAAGTTGAAGATCCACGAGAAGAACTACCCAGTCTATGATCTAGAGTTGGCAGCCATTGTTCATGCCCTGAAGATTTTGAGGCATTATTTATATAGTGTGACGTGTGAGGTGTACACGGATCACAAGAGTTTGCAATTCATGTTCAAGCAAAAAGAGTTGAATTTGAGGTAGCGGAGGTGATTGGAGCTATTGAATGATTATGATGTTACTATCTTATACCACCCGGGTAAGGCCAATGTAGTGGCCGACACATTGAAGAGGAAGTCAGCCAGCATGGGTAGTCTAGCGTATGTTCCGGTCAACCAGAGACCACTTGCCTTAGATATTCAGGCCTTGGCCAATCGGTTAGTGAGGTTGGACTTTTTGGAGCCCAACCAAGTATTAGCTTGCACGGTCGCTCGCTTTTCATTATTGGAGTGGATCCGTGACCGACAGTTTGATGATCCTCATTTGTGTATCTTAAGAGACACTGTGCAGTGTGGAGGTGCCACGAAGGTGACCTTGGATGCAGATGGTGTTTTGAGATTGTAGGGGCGATTATGTGTGCCCAATGCTGATGGCATTCGAGAGTCAATCTTAGCGGAGGCCCATAGTTCTCTGTATTCTATTCACCTAGGCGCCGCGAAGATGTATCAGGACTTGCGGCAGCATTACTGGTGGCGTAGGATGAAGAAAGACATTGTTGCATATGTGGTTCGGTGTTTAAACTATCAGTAGGTCAAGTATGAGCATCAAAGACCTAGTGGTGTGTTTCAGAGGGTTGAGCTTCCCGAGTGGAAGTGGGTGCGGATTACCATGGACTTTGTTATTGGACTTACGGTGACCCATAAGAGGTTTGATGCTATTTAGGTCATTGTTGATAGGCTGACTAAGTTAGCGCATTTCATTCATGTTGCTACTACCTACTCCTCGGAGAGACTAGCTGGGATTTACATCCGCGAGATTGTTCGTCTTCATGGGGTACCGACATCTATCATTTCAGATCGGGGTATGCAGTTCACCTCGCGCTTTTGGAGAGCAGTTCAGCAGGATCTAGGTACCTAGGTTTAGTTGAGTACAACATTCCATCCTCAGATGGATGGTCAGTCCGAGAGGACTATTCAGATATTGGAGGATATGCTCTGAGTCTGTGTTATTGATTTTGGAGGCTTTTGGTACCAGTTCTTGCCTTTAGCAAGTTTGCCTACAATAACAGCTACCAATCCAGTATTCAGATGGCACCTTATGAGGCGTTGTATGGTAGGCGGTGTTGGTCTCCAGTCGGATGGTTTAAGCTGGGAGAGGCTCGATTGTTGGCTACTGATTTAGTCTGGAAGGCCTTGGACAAGGTCAATATTATCCAGGAGATGTTGCGTTCAGCTCAGTCTAGGCAAAAGAGTTATGCGGATTGCAAGGTTCAAGATGTGGATTTCATGGTTGATGAGCAAGTATTGCTCTGTATATCGCCTATGAAAGGCGTGATGAGATTTGGGAAGAAGGGCAAGCTTAGCCCTAGATATATTGGTCCATTTGAGATACTTGATCGACTGGGAGAGGTGTCTTATAGACTTGCCTTGCCACCTAGCTTGTCAGCTGTGCATCTAGTGTTTTATGTGTCTATGCTCTGGAGGTATCACGGTGATCCTACCCACGTGTTAGATTTCAGTACTGTCCAGTTGGACAAGGATCTGTCTTACGAGGAGGAGCCGATAGCTATTCTAAACCGGCAGTTTTGACAGTTGAGGTCGAAGAATTTTCCTTCAGTACGTGTGTAGTGGAGAGGTCAGCCTCCTGAGGCTTCGACCTGGGAGTTCGAGTCTGATATGCGGAGCTGTTACCCTCATCTATTTCCTCACTTAGGTACTTCTATCTTTTGTCCGTTCGAAGACGAACGATTATTTTAGAGGTGGAGAATGTGATGGCCCAAAGGGTCATCACTGTATTTCTCCTATTTTCCATGCTTCTGAGGTCTTGGAAACCTCACTCTCAGTTGCCTCGATATGCATGCACAGTCTGGACGCAAAGCCGGAAAGTTGTTATGTTAAGATATATGAATTTTATGGAAAATCTAAAGAATTTTTATATTAATATTGATATAGTTGACTTTGGTCAACATTTTTAGTAAACGGGCCCGGACCATTAATGTGACGATCCCGGGAGGTCCGTAGAAAAATATAGGACTCAGGTATGTGCCCGAAGTCGAAATCCGAGGTCCAGAACCTCGGTAAAAGAATTTTCCGTTAAATTGTGTTCTGAAATTAATAAGGAAAAAAGGAAATGAAAATGAGTTAAAAAATATAGGTATCGGGCTCGTATTTTGGTTCTGATGCGCGGTACATGTCTTAAATATTGGTTAAGCACTTCCTGTGAAATTTGGTCGAAATCGAACGTCGTTTGACGTGTTTCGGACCTAAATAGCTAAAGTTAGAAATTTATGAACTTTGATATGAAATCTTGAGTTTTGGCGGTTGATTCTTCATTTTTGATGTTATTTTAGCGATTTGATCGCTCGAGAAAGTTCGTATGATGTTGTTGAGTGCATTTGGGTAGGAGCCCCGAGGGCTCGGGAGTGATTTCGGGGGTGGTTCGGGATGTTTTGCACTTGAAAATCTGGTATTTTTGAGTTGTTGCTGGTATCTGGTATGATGTTCTATGTGATTGCATAGGTCCTTCCGTGATCGCATAGTGTAAAAAATCAGGAGCCCAAAATTGTTCTATGCGATCGCAACTCTCTTTGTGCGATCACATTGCCCAGCTTCCCAAACCTGTGCGATTGCATTGTCCCCCTCGCAATCGTAAAGAGCAATTCCCTGGCCCAGTCGCATTACTCTATGCGTTCGCATCATACCTCACGTGATTGCAGTTTATTAGCTCCATACCCTCTGCGATTGCAATGCCTTGTATACGATCATATAGGGCATTTTTGCCCAATGATTTTTATGATTAAAATAGAACAGAAGCACGGGATTTTTCACACAAAACTCATACGGGTTCTTCTCCTTCACCCTCCATTTTCAAGTTCCAAGCTCTCATTCCTCCATAACTCCTTGGGTAAGTTTCCTAACATCACTTCTTTATTATTTCTTCATCTAATCATAATTAATCCTAGCCCTAAGTCATGAATTCAAGGTGGAAATTGGGTGTTTTGGGTAGAACTAGGGCTTGGGGGATTTTGAGCGATTCAACCTCAATTTGAGGTCGGATTGTGAAACAAATCATATATTCTAACTCGTGGGGTCATGGGTGATTGGAATATGGTCCGAGCCTCGAGTTTGGACCATGTGGGCTCAGTGTCGGATTTTCCTATTTTTGGAAGAATGATGGGAATTTCATTTCTAGGCTATGTGATTGTGTTATTGAGCCCTAATTGATGTTACTGAATTGAAAATGACTAGATACCATTATTTCGGAGTCGGATTCTAGAGGAAAGGTGATGCTAGAGGATTGATTCCTATTTTCAGACCGAGGTAAGTGTTTGATCTATCCTGGCTTGAGGGAATAGGACTAGAGTATTATTGCTTGCTATTTGCTAAATGATCGAGTGCGGTGTATAGGCATAGTGACGAGTATCTATACACTGGCGTCTAGCATGATCATGAGTCTTATTTGTATTTGCTTTGGGGTATATTTTAAGAATCATTCCTAGTAAATGATGAATTTAACTTGATGAGTTAGTTGAGGAATTAGTTATGAAACATGAGATTTCTTGGAGCTTTGGCTCAAATGATAGTGACTTTTATGTAGTCAAAATTGTAAGTATTATAAAGAAATGTGGTTGGATCCCTTGCCGGGACGTGTAGATTATGATTATCGTGCTCCCTTATTCGGTCGAGCGTTATATGTAATCTCCATTATTGAGATGATTGGGCTGCTAGAGGTATCCTTATTGGGTAGATCGTTATATTGCCGAGATTTTGCTAAAAGGGGAACTCCTTGAGAGAGGCTATATGAATCACTTATATGATATTTATTGGGGTCGTGTGGCACGTCTTCCACCTATATTATATTTATTGGGATCGTGTGGCACGCCGTCCACCTATAATATATTTATTGGGATCGTGTGGCACGTCGTCCACCTATATTATATTTATTGGAATCGTGTGGCTCGTCGTCCACTTATATTGTATTTATTGGGATCGTGTCGCACGCCGTCCACTTATATGATATTTATTGGGATCATGTGGCACACTGTCCACTTATATTATATTTATTTGGATCGTGTGGCACGTCGTCCACTTATATGATATTTATTGGCATCGTGTGGCACGCCATCCACTTATATGATATTTATTGGGATCGTGTGGCACGCCGTCCACCTATATTATATTATGGGATCGTGTGGCACACCGTCCACTTATGATACATACTATGGGATCGTGCGGCGCGTCGACCACTTATGAAAGTAAATAATGTGATTTTTGGTTTAATGTTGTCACAGATGACTTGTTCTCCTTTCAGTTGTATTTCCTTCATATATAATCATGTTGTTCTTATGTTGTCGTTGTAGCTATATATATCTCTGCACAGGTTGATTTTAGTAAGTCATGTCTAGCCTCGTCACTACTTCGCCGGGGTTAGGCCAGGCATTTACCAGCACATGGGGTCGGTTGTGCTGATGCTACACTTCTATGCTTTTTGCACAGATCACAGCGTTGGAGCAGTTTTCGGACAACAGCAGCAGTAGGATCCTGTTGGGAGTTGTCTTCAGTTCAAGGACTCTCGAGGTAGCCTAGCCGGTGTTCGCATGCCGAAGTCCCTATCCCTTATTTCAGTTTATTTTTATTGTATCAAAACAGACATATGTATTTTCTTTCATTCAGACTTGGTTGTAATATTCTATAGTAGTCTGTAAGATAGCGACACCAGATTTTGGGGTAGTGTTGTGTCATTATTCTTCCGCATTTGGTTTATTCTTTAACTAGATTTAAAGTTTTTCTTAAAAGTTAATTATCTGAGTATATTCTATCGTTAAGGATTGGCTGGCCTAGCTTCGATAGTAGGCGCCATCACGACTCCCGATGGTGGGAAATCCGGGTCGTGACATTCAAAGAGTAGATGCATTAAATATTTTGTAATTTAGATTCTTTTTAAGAACAAATCTATACAAAGACAAGGAAGTTATAAGAGTTTAACAAAAAGTTTAAACAATCACCACATTACCAAATAAAATGGATCACATAGTTTTCACATAATTTCCATACCTCTAGGCTGCATTTCATAGCCCTTCCATAGGGTTCACATATCAAATTATACATTTATGCCCTTCATACAATAATAAGGAAATCACAAGTATGAATCAAACACTTTAAATGATCACCACATTATCAAATAAAAGAATCATGCCATTTTTATGTATATTAGTCCATCGGCTCTCGGGGCCGCAATTATCACATCAGACTTGGCACCAGGCCACATTTCATAACACAGTCTCTTCTTCCCCACATTTGATATCATTTTCGCATATTTCACATCAACATCATAATCTATTTCATATTCCCTCATGTCTCAAGTATCACCAGGTACAATTTCATTTCAAGTTCTCGACACATTGTCTATACTCTATTTCTCAAAAGTATTTGACTTATTTCAACATCTCTATACACGGAGGATTTCACAAAGTTTTATTTAATATATGCTGCTCCAATTTCAATTTAAGGCCTTCGCATTTCAATACATGATTCATATTCCTTGCACCCATTTTAAGTTGTCAATAATATCACATTGATCATACTAGAATGCATCTTTCACAAACATCAGGTCACAATACCAATTCATGTAAAGTATCAATCACAGCTAGAATCTAACATTTAGTCTTACCACATTTACACAGTAACTTACTTCACTTCCAAACATCTTTATATGTTACCAACAACTAGACGCAATCAATCAAATACCATTGGTACACATAAGAACATTTTGGAGGGATCAACCATAACAAGTGTTCTCACAAAATTTGGCATCAAAATATCAATTTAAACATGACTTGAAGTCTAGGCATTTTAACACATAGTTCACATTCTTTACATTATCCCCATTTACCAAGAACAGTATATTAAACACATGAAGAAGTACCTCCCACATATATTTTCACAATAATAATTCGCTTAACATAACAAAACGAGTATTGCATCAATCATATTTTGAACCTACAACATTTACGCGGGCACCATGGAAGATTAATTTCTGAGAGACGAGGTTTTAGTTGTACATACTGATGATATACTACATGATCTGGTGGTGCAGTGACATTACTAGGAACAAGGGTACTCCTCTTAATAACAAGTTCTACCAATCCCTCCATGGCTCAACATATTCCTCTAACAAGTCCTTGGGTAATCCACTCGGACTCAATGGTGGGATCAATCCCTCCTAACAAGCTTCAAGTTTGCAGATTATGATATCAAAATTACCAATCTTGAGGATAAGACTTAGAGAGTAAATCAACTCCCTATCTTATAGCACGATCTGGATTATCAAAGAATGGTGAAATTCTTAAATGTCCAAATAGCCTCCAACTTATAGATGTGGTCGACAACACACCGATAAGAAGGACTCTACTAGACACGGCTCCGAGATATCCTAGGACACTTTAAAACCTTAGGCTCTGATACCAAGATTGTCATGCCCCAAATTCGAGGAACATGACTGATGCCCGACCGGGTATCCCCAGTCAAGCGGACTTGGGTGCCTTTTATATCCCACATGTTACCCCTCATTCTCATTACCTAATAACCAAGTGAAATAACCATTTATAGGATATAGACTCCATTAACCAAATTTTATAAACATAATAATAACAATTTTCATTAGTAACTTCATTCATCATAATAAACGTATTCAAATTTTTATACATCATTGCCACACATCAATATTTATCTTTTAAATTACCATGCCCGACACAACCCACAACCTATATACGTAGCCTCTAAATACAATTGAAGAATAATATGAAAATACCGGCAACAAGGCTACTGCTATACCTTATACAACATCTAAACAAGATCCCAAAATAGAAAGTGGCGTGAGCCATATAGGGCCCCGAATGGAAAGGGGCTCGCTGAATCAGCTGACGAAAAGCGATGAGGTGCTATAGTCGGTGGACTGGAGTACCTGTTATGGGTCCACCTACAATCATAATACGAATATAGCGCCCCCGACAAAAGGGATGTCAGTACATTTGAATTGTACTGGTATGTATGAACAAACTTTGTTCCAAGTAAACTCAAGCCATACACAAGTAGATAACAGTAATAGAAACAATAATCAAATGCACAGGCAAAGGAACAATCAAGCCAAACAAGTTTTCAACATGTAACATTGTTTCAAGTAACCTCAAACCGTACACAAGTAGAAAACAACAATAGAAGCAACAACCAAACACAGATAAAAGGTACAATCAAGCCAAATAAATGGGCAATCACTGCCCACATGTTACAAACTCTCATGTTGTCTCCTTTCACAATTCCACATCAATGATTTCACAAATTTGTTCAAGTGTTTATTTCAATAGTGATTTCGATCAGTTTTCCACCCTTATTACCTCGTCCACCCTTATTACCTCTGCCACCCTTATCACCACAACCCACACCTTATAACTTCATGTTATGGCGCACAACCCGATCCCACCGTATTGTCACAATTCACAAACAACACAACAATAATCAACAATTCACAAGGATCAACAACAATGTTAGTCTAGGCCAGTCCTTGACTGCCTCCATCTTCCTTGGATCAACTTGTATACCTTCCGCCGTTACAACATGACCTAGGAATGCAATGGTACTTAACTAGAACTCACACTTTGAAAATATTTGCATATAGCTAACTATTTTTAGAGTCTGGAGAGCTACTCTAAGATATTGCGCATGCTCCTTCTGACTGCGGGAGTATATCAATACGTCATCAATAGAGACTATCACGAACAAGTCTAAATAAAGAATGTACACCTCATACATATGCATGTGACCATGACTCTGGCCATAAAAGTTGTCCCTAATTCACAACATTGCCAGTTAACCGTGTGTTATCAAATACCTTATTCCAAAACTCTCACTTTACTCATAATGAGGCATGGAGACCCCATGATTACTTTCCCAAATTAATGAGTCATATTTATCTTCACATGGGTGCTCGTCTCAAGGGCTAAAACTCAGCGGTTACAAAGCAAAAATGGCTAAATATGAATAGAAACTATACAAGAATTGTCAAATAATCCTAATAGACATTGCTCAAATTTAGGATATAGTACAAGATTTTTATTTTCAAAAAGGGAAAATTTTAAACACAAACTTCTCACCACCAGTACCTTGTCATCATATAATATCCACCGCAGCTTGTAGCTCAGTTTAAAAAAATATTTCACATTATAAAAAAATTGGAGGATCTCATCCTCAACTCTGAATCACAAGTACTTGCACATTGTACCAGCTGAAAATTTTTATTTCCTCTCTTTCTTCTTTTCAATAATTGTCCGTCAAAGAAACACACGACATAAAATGAACCCTCATGCCGATATGGTATA
This sequence comes from Nicotiana noctiflora, assembly GCA_032618575.1. Classification (NCBI taxonomy): domain Eukaryota; kingdom Viridiplantae; phylum Streptophyta; class Magnoliopsida; order Solanales; family Solanaceae; genus Nicotiana; species Nicotiana noctiflora. Next base: position 229,675 of record JASVEL010012455.1, on the reverse strand, counting down.
TAATTAACAATTGAAATTAATTATTCCAGGAATTACATCAACTCCCATTTTAGTAAGTAATATAAAGTCACTTTTAGCCTCATAAATATTCTTAGTGACCAACACATAATAATAAGGATAGTTATCTCCATATAATTGCACAACGTGAGTATTCTCATAAGTAGATTTGATGGTTGCGAAACTCACTCATGAGTGGAGCATGTTAAAAGGACTCGCCTAAATTTTTCAAAAAAAAAAAAACAAACCAACTTAAGGAAAAATATTGTTTTTATAACAATTAAAATTATACATGTGATGACACCATCTGGTGTAGTGACCTCACTCATACCATAGAAATTATATCAACGGTTGGGTCTCCACCTCTAGGATTCTCACCTCCACCTCTAACATCCTGACCTCTACCTCTGGCTGGTCATGTAAGATAAGTATTGACTGCAATGGAGCACATAGTTTGAGTGCTTTCCTAAAATTACATTTCTCCAAAATTCCACATTCACAACAATTCCTTTAAGGCTCAGTTAACTATTGCACGTGACAACATATTCGAACACTATTATGGTAACCTGGTACAACCGTTCAGATCGCATATACTACATATTGCAGAGTATCTGGGAGGTGACTTCTTCAGAACATTTTCTTAAAATAGAGTTGAGTAGGTAGTGTTGCGTTGGCCGGCTTGCCCTCTTCGTAGACTTGTCTCAAACATCGACTGCCAATTTTCTCTTTTGCTATGTTGACTTAACAATACTGAGCTACCCCATTTACTCATATACTCTTCGTTATTCTCTGGGGGCGATTCTTACCCCCTTGCAGAGTACCAAACCTTAAATATATATAGTTTGTTTGGGGGACCTTTTCCATACCATATATAAATACATTCCAAGCCAAACTGACATAATACATGGTCATCCAGTCCATTCACTAATAGTGGAATTCCCCCTTTTGGCTGTAAGTCAGAGTCACAACATCCAATAATTCACAATATTTATCCTTCACAACTCAAATAAATCAACCAGACGTCAAGGTCCATTGAAACCACAACTGGTTAGAATGTACATTATGTTCCCACTACTTTATTTGCCATCAGAAGCAGAGTAGAATCAACCCCCTCGCTTTTGACTATTCCCAAGTTCTCTAATACCTTATCGCAGCGGTCAAGCACAACCCTGTGGGTTCTCAAAATATGCATCGCTGAAGGTGGTAACGAAGAGTTTGGTGAAACCTATCTGACCTCCGCAAAACTTCTGAAGGCGTAGTTGATCTATCACCAGCATGTGCCATTGTTCAACTGAAGAAGCGGTAAGTGACTTCGCCATTCATGGGAAGACAAGAGTAGAAATTTAATTTAACATTTGAAGAACGAATTCACACGACAGGAAAGAACAAAAAAGAGATTTTTCCTAACTCAACATACTTTGAGGAACAAGTACAGACGTCTCCATACCTACCCCTCAGACTCTACTAAGTTTGTTCGTGAGTTGTGAGACCTATATAACCTAGTGCTCTGATACCAACTTTTTACGACACGGATCCTCCACCATTGGGATCATGATGGCGCCTACATGTGGTAGCTAGGCAAGCCAATTTACTCACTATCTTTCCATTAACACAATCATCCTGTTGTCAATATAACCAGAATAATAATAATAATAATAATAATAATAATAATAATAATAATAATAATAATAATAATAATAATAATAATAATAATAATAATAATAATAATAATGTTAACTGCAGAAGTCTACTTCATAAATCTGAATATAAATGTGAAATACTAACATAAATCCTCTACCCAAGATGTGAAGTCACAAACTCACGAACTACTAAAAATAACTATACATAATGGTCTGAAAGAAATATAACAACCGTCTGCCTCAAAACAATGAGACTACAGTATAAATGAAAAATATAGAAGAGACGTGGGGCCTACGGATGCCTGCAAGCTACCTCAGTCTCGAGAGTATGACAATCCTGCTAGTGAATTACTGCTGTTGCTGCTGCTCAAAGCCTGGACCTGTACAAAAATGCACAGAAGTGTAGTATCAGCACAACCGACCCTATGTGCTAGTAAGTGCCCGGTCTATCCCGACAAAGTAATGACAAGCCTAGGACCAGACACTCACGTAAACCTATGCAGTTTTATATACATACGTACCACAACAGTTATCACAAAATAAAAAATTTAATAGTTGCACGGCATCACCCTTTGTCCTTTTACTCTCATCCTCACCAAATAATCAAATAAAAGTGCACGGCATCACCCTTCGTGATTTTACTCTCATCCTCACATTCATGGCACGGCATGATCCTTCGTGCATGATTTAATTAACAATGGCACGGAATGTTCCTTTGTGCATAAATAGTAAAACATGGCACGGAATGATCCTTCATGCATAAATAGTAAAACATGACACAGATGATCCTTCGTGCATAAATAGTAAAACATGGCATGGAATGATCCTTCGTGCAAATATAATTAAAAATGGTAGGGCATCACCCTTCGTGCTTCATCACTCTTCCTCACCAAAATAACGGTCACAATCAACGGGCAAGAAGAATGAAATAAACAACAAGTACCATCCCATCGAGGGAGTAACAATAGTCATAATAATATCCCGGCAAGGGAATAATAACAACAACACAACAAGGTCCCGGCAAGGGAACATTACACAACCTTTACAACCCGGCAAGGGCTCAATAATATAACTTGGGAAAGTTTCACATTAGCTCACAACATGTATCAACAAACGACTCACGGTCACGCTAGACTCCGGTGTATATATGCTCGTCACCACGCCTATACACCGCACTCGATCATTTAGCAATTAGCAAGTCATTATACTCTACTCCTATTCCCTCAACCTAGGATAGATCAAACACTTACCTCGACGACAAATAGTCCACTCAATCCTCAAGCAATGCTTTCCTTTTGAATTTGGCTTTAAATCAATCGTATCTGTATACAATTTATTTAATATTATCAATTCTACTCAACAAACTAGCCCAATTGCCTAATTAAAGTATTTTTAACATGCTGTCCAAAAATTGTAAAACCGACCCCGAGCCCCCTTGGTCAAAAAAATCAGAAAATTATACCAACGGATTTCTCGTCTCGCCAAGAGTCCGTACATATAAAGAACACCAAAATCGGAGTCCGTTTGACCCCTCAAATAGACCCCTAAAGGTCTCATAATTCCAGGCCCCAAAATCCTATTTTTCTACTGTTTTCATGAATAAAGAATGGGATTGTGGTTTATAATCCCCCATAAATGAGTTTTAATATTAAAATCACTTAGCTCTTTGATACCTACTGATTTTTTCTCTTAAAAGTCGCCTCAGAAGCTTCTTCCCGTTCAAAAATTGGAAGCAAACTCGACATGCTCATTATAGGTATACTGTTCACACGTTTTACTGCTCTCAATGGATTCCTTGTGAAATTTTAATTAATTTAGGCTTTTGAATCACTCAATTTGACCTTATAATGAAGGATATATGTAGGTTTTAAGATTTGCAAATAGTGCAGGTTTTTAATACGCCATCAACGGCAATTTCGTCATTAACCTGAAAATCTTGGCAACCTTAGTAAAATGGCCATAAAATCCTCATACAATGTCCAAATTCGATGATTCTTTTTGCTACGGATCCTTAATTACGATAGGGATCTAATGCTACATTCAAAACAGTAATCGAAGCTCATTTGTTCAATATGATATCATTTACGCTTGAACAAACGATATCGAAGCATAAGAAAAACGAGCACAACGCAACCCAAACCAATCTGATGTCAAACGACATCTGTTTTCGACCAAACTTTACAGGAAGCGCTTAAACAATATATAGGACTTGTACCGGGTGTCAGAACCAAAATACGAGCCTGATACCATGGTCTTTGAATTAATTTTCATTTTTATTTTCCTTAATAATTTCAGAAAAAAATAGTTTAACAGAAAAATTCTTGTACTCATGTTTTAGACCTCGGATTTCAACTCCAGATATATGCCCGAGTCCCATATTTTTCTACAGACCTTCCAGGACAGTCTGATCTCAGGTCCAGGTCCGTTTACAAAAAATGTTGACCAAAGTCAACTATAGTCATATTAATATCAAAATCTTCAAATTTTTTACAGAATTCACATATTTCCACATAAAAAATTTCTGGCTACGCGCCCGGACAGTGCATGCAAATCGAAGCAATATAAAATGAGGTTTTCAAGGTCTCGGAAGCACAAAACAAATGAGGAAAATAAGTGATGACCCTTTGGGCCATCAGAGCCTGAGTCCTAGTTCAACTGTTGTTGAACTTTATCAATTTTTTGGAGGCGATGGCGCATTGCCTGAGTCTTGGTTCGAGTCTTGGTTCAACCGTAGTTGAATTTATTGGCGAAGGCACATAGCCTGAGTCTTGGTTCAACCGTAGTTGAATTTACTGGCGGAGGCGCATAGCCTGAGTCCAGTTCAACTATTGTTGAACTTTATCAATTTTTAGGGGCGAAGGCACATAGCCTAAGTCTTGATTCAACTATAGTTGAATTTATTGGAGAAGACGCATAGCCTGAGTCTTGATGTTGTGGGTATTGAGTGGTGAAGCTCAGTTATGGTTTGAGACCTTGAGCAGTTTATGTGTTGTCTTCCCAATCGGGGCATGCGGGTTGTTTTGAGGTGGCTCTTGGCTCGAGATATCTCTGTGCCGATTTTTGGTACGGGGCCCGTATCGGGGGTGCGGGAGATGTCTCACAGGGATCCTCCCTTTGGGGGGGATTCTTCTTCTTATTTGCACTATCGAAAATCGGAGTGAGAGAGGACTTGCTCGAGCTGGGTTATTTTTCTTTTCCGGTGTTTCTTTTCTTTTGATTCCGGGAAGAACTACGCAATCTTGCTGCAAAATCCCCACAGACGGCGCTAAATTGTTCGACTCAAAAGTTATCATACACTTTATAAATACGAAAAAACATATATAAGTTATGGGCCAATCATAGCAAGTCGTAATACTTCAAGAATCAAGTAAAAAAAATAATAATGAACACCGCAGATTAGGGTGAGAACTATTGATAGCTTTTATTGATGATAGTGATTTGGTCTACCTCTCCATGAAAAGGTTCAGAGCTTTACAATGATACTGTCTCTCTATGAGATGGATATTCCTGTCCATTTTATCTCTTTCTTTTTTGGGAATAGTGATGGAGAAGAAGTCCCCCCCCCCTCCTTTCTAGGGGTCATTCCTTAGTATTTATAGTTGTGAGCCACATGAGTAGGAAGTGAGGGGATTTTATCTCCATGGGGAGGTGGATATGACGTACCTTTGTCCACCTTGCTTGAATAGACAAATTTGTATTATAGGCTAGTGGTCATGTTTCTTAGCAACGGTGAATTAGTTCAAGATACGATTATCTTTATTAATTATTGTGGGGTCAGACCTGACCCATACAAGTATATTTTAATATGTTATAGTAAATTACTTATTATTTTTATTAGGTAATCAATCAATGCTTTTTACGAAATTTATATATAACTAGTAGTCATACCCGCGCGATGCGCGGTCGATATTAAAAAATATGAATTAACGGAAATTATGATCGGGTTATTTGAACATATTAGATTGTATTGTTTTATAAATTTTAATTATCATCATATTTGTCAATACGATATCTAATATCTCTATTAAATTAAATGTACTTATATACAACAACAACAACAACAATAATATACCTAGTATTATCCCACACCATGGGATTCGGGGAGGGTAGTCTGTACTCAAACCTTACATCTACCTTGTGAAGATATTATATTACCAATATTTAGTATTATTATATTGTTTATAGATATTTTTATTAGTATATTACATTGTTTAATGTTTTTATCTGCTACTATCTTTTTGTAATGTAATAGAAGATATATATTTTATTAATCAAGAAACATATTTTTATTTAAAATTTTATTCTTTTTTCTCAGCAATATTATTTGCATTTTAATGACTAAAATATCTATTAAATTAAAGGGACTAATAAAAAATATTTTTTGTTCTATATTATTCTTTATTATATATAATATTTAGTATTATTATATTGTTAATAAAAATTTATTAGCATATAAATTTGTATAATATTTTTTATTACTACTTTCTTTTTGTAATATAATAAAAGATATATTTTATTACTCGTGAAATATTATTTTATTTTAAATTTTATTTTGCTATTCTCAATAATATAATGAATTTTAATGGATAAAATCTCTATTAAATTAAAGGAACTAATATAGTCATCGAATAACTTTTTTGTTATGTAATTTTTTAATATATTATCCAATATTTAGTATTATTACATTGTTAATAAAAAAATATTAGCATGTTACTTTGTTTAATATTTATGTTTGCTGCTTTCTTTTGTATAATATTTTTCTTATATTCTTGATGAGTGAATCTTTATATAAATATAGATATATAATTTAAATTAATCAAAAATAGTTTCGATTTTATTCTAAAAGTGCCAAATAACTTTTTCTCAACACTATCAAATTAGTACACCAATATTTCTCTCTTTTCATAGAAAAATGTAACGGTATGTCTTGGTATACATTTTTTAAAATCAATGCATCTAATAAATACTCTGAATTTTTAATTTTCAAGAGAAAAGGGAAGGTTCAATTTGTAAAGTGACGCTAATTCTAGAGCACTCTTTTCATTTATGTGATTATATCGGCACTTAATAATTTAGACTTGGAGTAGTTATGTTTTTCGAATTTTTAGGTTTAACAAAGCATTTAAAAAATTGTCTGTGTTGTAGTAAATTGAATTGAAAGATTAAAGATTTTTTTAATTTTTTATTTATTTTAAATTATTTTTGAATATCCAAATATTTTGGAGGTTTGTTCCTAAATTTTGACAATTGCTGAATTTTGGTAAAACTTGGCATTCTTTGGACTTTTTTTCTATTCCTATTCTCTATAATAATATAATATAATATAATAACAATTTTATATATATATATATATATATATATATATATATATATATATATATATATATATATATATATATATATATATATATATATATATATTAGGAATAACTACTCCCCAATTTGAATTGATAATATTTTTTTCTTATTTTCATATTTTATAGATATTTAAATTAAAAAAATAACTAACTATTAACTAAATAACTAATTATGCTAAGTGGCTTTTTTTAAGGCTGTCACTTGGCTTAAGGAGAAGCCATTGTCTTTGGCTTTTAAGTATATATAGATTGCTTTAAAAGTAATAGGATTGTATAAATATTTTTACACCACTAATGTATATAGCTTAAAAATCAAAAATAAAAATGCGTCAGATCATTGTATTTTAGCTCTCATTATTCTTTCACAAATAGACAAGCAATTTTATGAAATTTCGTACTAGGGGATGACCCAAATTAATGTAAGTATAATAAATAAATAAATAAATAAATAAATAAATAAATAAATAAATAAATAAAGGGAAAAACGCGTTGCATTGTTTTTTTGGTGGATGTCATGGTCTAATAAAGTGCATTGCATGTTAGCCATGTACAATGCAATCGAGGGATTACAAAAGATTCAATAATATATGAGTTTCTATTTCAAGAATATCAACAATTTCTGTAAAGCTAAAGTTGCTGTGACCACTCGGTTAAAAAAACACAATGAATAATTCTTTTTTCACTAATAATGTAACTCCATTCATGGCTAAAAATGAACCTTAATCAAATATTAACGATTTAGCATATAATCATATATGTTATTGGAAGGTTTCTTTCTTTCTACTCTTCTTTCTTTTTGACAAGAGGATTTGTTATGATGGTAAACAATCTCCACTTCCAACTTAGAGGTTGTGAGTTCGAGCCTTCACAAGAGCAATGTGGGAAGTTCTTTGAGGGAAGGATGCTGAGGGTCTATTTGAAAGCAACCTCTCTATCCTAGGGTAGGGGTAAGGCTCGAAAACTCGAGAGTATGTCTCTACCCCTTTAAGCCTTTACCCTCCTCCCAACTTTAATACCATGTTTCTTTGGGAGAAATTCAAAAATAGCCAGATTTATGAATGATAATTAAAAAATAATTACAGTTTTAAAAGTAATGAAAATTTAACTATTTTTCATGTAAAAATAAATTTAAATAAAAATAATGTTTAAAATTTGAAAATTAAGCATAATATACCCAAATTCTAGAATTATAGTGACTATTTTTATATGACTTTGTAAATGCTAACTGTTTTTTAATTATCAATTAAAAAACTGACTAGCACGTGTTATTTTTTACTGATTCTTCCGTGGCAAGGTTTGAACTATGACGTACGCCTGGTCGCACATACAGATGTTGGGTCCTTACCATTGAACCAAAGAGCCCCGAGGTCTATCTAGAAGCATTTGCTCTCTGAGAAAAGGTTTTACTATCTGAGCATGCTTTCCTTTTTTTCAGAGAAGGCCATTCACTAAAAAATTATCCAAAAGCATAGCAGTGCATAATTTGGTAAATACTGAATTATCATACCAAAATAAAAAATTATAATATTTGATATTCGATATGGTATTTAGTTTAAATTTTAAAAATATATTGGTATTAGGTATGGTATTTGATATTTTAAAATAAAATATCAAAATACCGATATCATACCAAAATATATATTTTATTGCACAATACACACATTTAATTATAACATAAATATAATAATCTAAAATTTTATTTTTTTTATTTTCTAAGTTAATCATATAACTCTCGGCAAGTAACAAAGCATTTCTAATGATTAAATTTATTTTTTTATGTACAATTTCCTCTCTTTCGGACAAAAATGTTATCAACAAATATTTTTAATTTTATACTTTTGAGTACTTTAATTTAGAATCTTACAGTTTATGACTCTATGCACTAGTTAGTATTCAAACCGAATAAACCAAAGTGACCACCGAATAAATCGAAACCGAAAGGAGAAAAATCGAACCATACAAAATTTAATTAGGTACTGTATTGATATTACATTTTAAGAGACCGAATACCAAAAAATACTAGACCGAAATGTGCAAATACTGTACCATACCGACAGACGAACACCCTACCAAGAAGTGACTCTACAAAAGCACTTTATATGTTGCCCAAGAAGGTGTTTCCATATTCAAAAGAACTTTATTTTTGCATTTGTTGGATCATTCAGGTTTGAACAAAAATTGCCAACTCATACAACAATGAGAAGTTAATACCATTAAATCTATGGTGCAATACATGTTTATGTCAAGTAGTGTAGATTAAGTTGCCTGCACCAACAAGCCCACTATGTCATTAAGATCCATAATACGCCATTTACTAATCCCAAAAATTGGCACGGATCAAGAAGCGTGACAAGTGTACCAGAGACGCTCCCCCTACAAAACGGATTCAAGCAAGTCCTGATTATAACTAGCTCATAAAAGGATAAGAAATGAGAAACAAGAGAAAATGTCAAGCAACAACGAAGACGGAAGATCAAAATACCCTGCTAATCCAGGATCTATTAGGTTGTCAACTTCACCTATGTAAACAAGAAAAGAACAAAGAAATGAAGAGGACGTGCCAAGAAGCAAGCCCTCTGCCAATATATCTGGCAGCCTCTACCGAACGCTTCCCTTTTTTAGCTGTGCATTTAACATCTTCTTCAATATTAAGGAGTTGCCTCCTTGCTATTTCCTAGTCCATAAAGTTGAACACAACATCCCTCTTTTCAAATTCGGATATTCTTGAAACAGAACATGACAATAAGAGCTCCCAGAAGGATGGAGGATACAAGAACCGACCGTAGCTCATAGCTGAAACCATGAGAAAGATGATGCTCACATATGTTGGTTGGTGCTTTATGTCAGATGCTCAGGCGAAAATATGAAGTATCTTCTATTGCATTTGTCATGTGGCAACCCGAATATATTGGGTGGTACTAAACAAGTCCGTAGAACGAACACAGTAAAAGATGTGCTACACAGTTGAGACTTTAGAAGTGAAAAAAGATATAATTGAAGAAAACAAGGAGTGATCAAGAGAAGTTGTCCCTCGTGATCAATCCAAAGCGCTACTAACTCTTCTTGACGATCAAGTAAATCACAAGGAGGTCCACATCATCGAGAAATACGCTACTTCAGCCCTCGAATCAAGGAAAACAAATTAGAGACAAGAATCAGGGGATACGCAGAGTTGTACTCACAAGTTTTATTAAAAAAAGAATTGCCCTCATATGGTCATAAAAGGGAGAAAAACTGGAGAGCTTTTGCAGGTTTATATCATGACTTTATACGTTTTGAAGAATAATTTGTTTTAGTTAACTTTGAGTGTACCATGAGGTCCCTGTATGTTTTGTTAATGTAATTATGTTCTGTTGATATATAGGCAGACTAAGCAATTTGTAGGGTCCGTGTTAGTATAGACGATCGACAGTTTTTCTTTTGCAGAGAACAACATTTGTTGTAGGCCCTCTACTTTGGTATATTGCTGGCACATGAGTTCTCCCGCACTGAACTATTTACCTCATAAAAAGAGAAGGAACTAATCATAGCTCCCCTTTCTACTTCCAGATATTCCAAAAATGAGCAAGTGTATGATTAGTTATGGATGTTATTCTCCATTTTTAAGAAAGAACAAACCCGTGTCACATATAAGTAGTTCCTAGAATTTTTTTTTAAACCAGGAAATCCCGGGAACCAGTCGCAAACGGTTTAGAACTCGGTGGATAATGTGCCCTCACCTCTACCCTACTCCACTTGAATACCAGGCTTTTGTCGGCAGCAAAGTTCGAATCTATGATGTGTGCCCAATCCGCACATGCGCTTTTACCACTAGACCAAAGCTGTAAGGGCCACAAGTATTTCCTATACTACACCCACATAATATACCAATGTGGCAAAGAGTTATAGTGCAGGCACCAACGATGAGGCATCTCAGAGAGATTAGTACAGTTTTCTACAGGTAAAACAACGTTTATTTCAGAGATATAATACATGTTCAATAATAAATTCAAAAAAATTCAAAACCTACAAGATTCAAATACACACAAGATCAGAGCACATCTAATTAACAGGACACAACAGCTTAGAAAGCAGTCAATAACAAGTTCCAATTATATGGTAGTCTTCATTCTAAAGAGCACGTCAATGCATATAAAGTGAGATTTTATTTCCTTTCTCCGGCGTAGTGTCTATAGTGACCAGAGAGCACATAGTGTGTCTTTTGAAGGAAGACATTTATTCAGAAATCTATACTTTCCATGAAACATCACAAAACCTTGGCCACGCTGATAAATCAATATACTGGTCTACATAAGGAATTCAAATAATAAAGAAAATAACTTTAACCAACCTGCAAAGAATTTCAGCTCTTAAACTCATTTATATTCAAAGGTAGGTGGACTAGGAGCATCAAAGCTCTCTAAAACCTGTGTCTTGCTACCACTGTTTGTCGCTGTCTCCTCCTTCTTTCCACCACCAAAAATCCCTCCAAACCAGGAACTTGAGGAAGAAGAGGACGGCGCTGAAGATTCAGCCATTATTCCATCAATACTGACTGGAGCTTGACCAGGAAGCTGCCCCATTGGTTGACCAGGCAGCTGCCCGGTTGGATATCCAGGCATGCCAGGGGCATTTGGTAGTGGCTCATCCATGGGCGGGAAATTCTGGGGAGCACTCATGACTTTATTCAACATGATTCCAGCTCCCTCTATCAACGCAAGTAAAACTCCACCAAACATTGCTGATCTAGAAGCAGCACCTAATCCCTGTCGCATCTGGAGAAAGCCACCAGTTGCTGCACCAGCAATGATTGAGTTCCATGGATCTTCTTTCTGACGGAGATAAACCATTGTACAATCAAATGTGGAGAACAGTCCACCCCACACAGCAAAACTGCCACCAATACGAGGAGCATTCATGCGCACTGCTTGTGTACCACCAACCAAGCGCTCACCTTTTGGTGAATTGTATGTGCCTTTTATGAAGTGGAAGGCTGCACCTCCAACAGCACCCATACCAAATGCTCCGCCAACATCATCAAGTATACGGTCAGGGCAAGGTTCACGAGAGGTCTCTGGTGTTCCCATTGTTAAAGGGGACGATCACTAACCGGAAGGAAAAAGGTTAAAGCGGATGACACTGACCAAGCAAACTTGTTTTCACTTTCCAAACAAGTGATTGGTTTGATATAACAACATTAGAATGAGAAGATTTCACCTGCACCAAAAAAGTTCTCATCAAGCCGTGCCATCAATTTGAGCACTGAAAACAACAGTATTCCACTAACATGAACACAAACTTTGCATCGAACACTATAACAAGAACAGTTTTTGTCTTATACCTCTCAAAGTCATAACTCAGCTTAAGTAAGAACGTAATCCCAGTTTTAAATATACAAAAGGGTAATAACTTCCTTCTCAGCTACTTATCCATTCGCCCTTTCTTTATAAGGGAAAACATTATTCTTCATAAAGATTAACAAGAGTCTTACATAAAAAGGGAAATAACTTCTTTTTCAGCTACTGAACAACTTCAGATCACTCTTGGAAAGGATATCTTAACAACAGAATATTTCAGCGAGATAAAAAAGCCAAGCTATAAACTTTCTTTTATAATCGATAAATCCCCGAGGGTCAATGGTGCACAGGCTTTTGTCAGCGGGTAGGGTTTGAGCACACATCCTTGAGCCGAGGGTCTACTCAAAACAGCCTCTCTGTTCTCAAAAGGTAGGGGTAAGGTGTGCATACACACACTATCCTCCCCATACCTCACTTGTGGAATTACACTGGGTTTGTTGTTGTTGTAGGGTTAGAACAAACAAGCTATAAACTTCCATAGACACAATGAAAAAAAATCAATAGGATTCTTGAAAGTTGGAACAAATGTAATTTTGAGGACCGAACATATAAATAGCAAATACTAGCATTCTTTTCAATAAATAAATAAAGAAAAACCCCTCCTTCAACAAAACTAGGAAACACATAAACGCAAATTACCAAAAAACAACAACTTGCGCTACAAAAGCTGATATCTTTAATTAACCAATCAATCACCTAGACCTCAATCCCAAATCAGTTGGTCATCTATACAAATACTCCGTATCACTTCTTCGTTATCTAGGTCTAGAACTGACTTAATTTGAGAACTCACAAAAATAGTGAAAAAAATTGACATTTTGAAGTCTAAAAATTTTCGTTTTTTTTTATCAACAAAACATCTGAGAGTTAAACACTGTAAGCGAAAGTATTAGCGAACACAACGGTGAGCTTAAAGAAAGATATTTTAATTTACCTGAGAGAGACGTAGAAGGGAGGTCAGTGGCACCGACCCAGGTGAGCGAGACGCAGAAAAATGGAGAAGCTGGAAAACCTAGAAGAATTACAAAAATAGGGAGTTGCTGATATTTCATGGGTAGTAACTGATAACCATATGGGTTAACGGGTTATTGTTTCCCTTCTCTTTTTTTCTTCTTTTTGGTTTTTTATCAAGTAACGTGTTAATTAATTTTTTAATTATATGTCACGGAAGAGGAGGAATTGTTTATACTACTTATATGCTTTAATGTCACGAATCCGGATTTCTCATCTTCGGGAATTGTGATGGCACCTACTAACGAGAGCTGGGCAAGTCAAATTTAACTACCTTTCCATTAATGATCTAACCCATTTTAACATTTAATGGCAAATTATAAAAGCAATAAAATTCAATAGTAAGCGAAAGACTTAACATTTTATAAAACTGAAGAGAAATGCGAAAACTTTCTACAAAATTCTCTACACAAGATTAGTGTCACTGTACTCACGAACTGTTAAGAAACAATATCTGAAAAAAATACAAATTGTTTGTCTCGACACAATGAGATAACACGCTAAAAGAGAATATAGGGGAGACGCCGGGCCTGCGGACGCCTGCAAGCTACCTCGGGTCTTGCTAGACTGAAAGCTTGCTCCCACACTAAAGTTGTTTTTGTTGTTGTCCGAAATGTGGATCTGTGCAAAATAGCACAGAGTGTAGTATCAGCACAACCGACCCCATGTGCTAGTAAGTGTCTAGTCTAATCCCGGCGAAGTAGTGACAAGGCTAGATTGGACCACCACATAAACCTGAGCAATCATATATATATATATATGATTGCTCAAGTTCCTCAAGTTCCTTCTTTCCACCACCAAAAATCCCTCCAAACCAGGAACTTGAGGAAGAAGAGGACGGCGCTGAAGATTCAGCCATTATTCCATCAATACTGACTGGAGCTTGACCAGGAAGCTGCCCCATTGGTTGACCAGGCAGCTGCCCGGTTGGATATCCAGGCATGCCAGGGGCATTTGGTAGTGGCTCATCCATGGGCGGGAAATTCTGGGGAGCACTCATGACTTTATTCAACATGATTCCAGCTCCCTCTATCAACGCAAGTAAAACTCCACCAAACATTGCTGATCTAGAAGCAGCACCTAATCCCTGTCGCATCTGGAGAAAGCCACCAGTTGCTGCACCAGCAATGATTGAGTTCCATGGATCTTCTTTCTGACGGAGATAAACCATTGTACAATCAAATGTGGAGAACAGTCCACCCCACACAGCAAAACTGCCACCAATACGAGGAGCATTCATGCGCACTGCTTGTGTACCACCAACCAAGCGCTCACCTTTTGGTGAATTGTATGTGCCTTTTATGAAGTGGAAGGCTGCACCTCCAACAGCACCCATACCAAATGCTCCGCCAACATCATCAAGTATACGGTCAGGGCAAGGTTCACGAGAGGTCTCTGGTGTTCCCATTGTTAAAGGGGACGATCACTAACCGGAAGGAAAAAGGTTAAAGCGGATGACACTGACCAAGCAAACTTGTTTTCACTTTCCAAACAAGTGATTGGTTTGATATAACAACATTAGAATGAGAAGATTTCACCTGCACCAAAAAAGTTCTCATCAAGCCGTGCCATCAATTTGAGCACTGAAAACAACAGTATTCCACTAACATGAACACAAACTTTGCATCGAACACTATAACAAGAACAGTTTTTGTCTTATACCTCTCAAAGTCATAACTCAGCTTATGTAAGAACGTAATCCCAGTTTTAAATATACAAAAGGGTAATAACTTCCTTCTCAGCTACTTATCCATTCGCCCTTTCTTTATAAGGGAAAACATTATTCTTCATAAAGATTAACAAGAGTCTTACATAAAAAGGGAAATAACTTCTTTTTCAGCTACTGAACAACTTCAGATCACTCTTGGAAAGGATATCTTAACAACAGAATATTTCAGCGAGATAAAAAAGCCAAGCTATAAACTTTCTTTTATAATCGATAAATCCCCGAGGGTCAATGGTGCACAGGCTTTTGTCAGCGGGTAGGGTTTGAGCACACATCCTTGAGCCGAGGGTCTACTCAAAACAGCCTCTCTGTTCTCAAAAGGTAGGGGTAAGGTGTGCATACACACACTATCCTCCCCATACCTCACTTGTGGAATTACACTGGGTTTGTTGTTGTTGTAGGGTTAGAACAAACAAGCTATAAACTTCCATAGACACAATGAAAAAAAATCAATACGATTCTTGAAAGTTGGAACAAATGTAATTTTGAGGACCGAACATATAAATAGCAAATACTAGCATTCTTTTCAATAAATAAATAAAGAAAAACCCCTCCTTCAACAAAACTAGGAAACACATAAACGCAAATTACCAAAAAACAACAACTTGCGCTACAAAAGCTGATATCTTTAATTAACCAATCAATCACCTAGACCTCAATCCCAAATCAGTTGGTCATCTATACAAATACTCCGTATCACTTCTTCGTTATCTAGGTCTAGAACTGACTTAATTTGAGAACTCACAAAAATAGTGAAAAAAATTGACATTTTGAAGTCTAAAAATTTTCGTTTTTTTTATCAACAAAACATCTGAGAGTTAAACACTGTAAGCAAAAGTATTAGCGAACACAACGGTGAGCTTAAAGAAAGATATTTTAATTTACCTGAGAGAGACGTAGAAGGGAGGTCAGTGGCACCGACCCAGGTGAGCGAGACGCAGAAAAATGGAGAAGCTGGAAAACCTAGAAGAATTACAAAAATAGGGAGTTGCTGATATTTCATGGGTAGTAACTGATAACCATATGGGTTAACGGGTTATTGTTTCCCTTCTCTTTTTTTCTTCTTTTTGGTTTTTTATCAAGTAACGTGTTAATTAATTTTTTAATTATATGTCACGGAAGAGGAGGAATTGTTTATACTACTTATATGCTTTAATGTCACGAATCCGGATTTCTCATCTTCGGGAATTGTGATGGCACCTACTAACGAGAGCTGGGCAAGTCAAATTTAACTACCTTTCCATTAATGATCTAACCCATTTTAACATTTAATGGCAAATTATAAAAGCAATAAAATTCAATAGTAAGCGAAAGACTTAACATTTTATAAAACTGAAGAGAAATGCGAAAACTTTCTACAAAATTCTCTACACAAGATTAGTGTCACTGTACTCACGAACTGTTAAGAAACAATATCTGAAAAAAATACAAATTGTTTGTCTCGACACAATGAGATAACACGCTAAAAGAGAATATAGGGGAGACGCCGGGCCTGCGGACGCCTGCAAGCTACCTCGGGTCTTGCTAGACTGAAAGCTTGCTCCCACACTAAAGTTGTTTTTGTTGTTGTCCGAAATTGTGGATCTGTGCAAAATAGCACAGAGTGTAGTATCAGCACAACCGACCCCATGTGCTAGTAAGTGTCTAGTCTAATCCCGGCGAAGTAGTGACAAGGCTAGATTGGACCACCACATAAACCTGAGCAATCATATATATATATATATATATATATATATATATATATATATATATATATATATCCAAACCCATAAGCGACCCCTTTAAGTTGGCCCAACTTTTTATTTTGGCACCCCAACTTAGACTTGCTCCATTTTGACACTCGAACCCCTAATCTAATGTGTCATTTAAACACAAAATTCGGACGTGTCACGTTGAGTGAATTTCATCGCCCAAGTCGCGCGTGAGACAGAAGAAGACTCCTTGTCAATGCAATTACTTATTACCGTTGGAGCCCCATTTATACCACACTTCTTCCTACCTTTCTCGATTACTAGATGTAAAAAAAACCAACTATCTATAGATCCATCTCCATGAATATTCTAAAGGAAGCTTCTTTCTATAATTTTCTACAACTTAACTTGAGATTAATAGAAAAGTAAATATCATTCTTCTTCTTTTTATGTAATTTCTTCTGTACTTTTTTTTTGTTGTGATTTTGAGCTTGAACTCCATAGCCATTGTAGCTATGTCGAAAGGAGCAGAAAGTTCTCAGAAAGAACTGGGTATCTTTTATTATGGTTTTAATGCGAAACTGAGAATTTTATGGTCTCCTAGAAATCTAGGTCGATGATTTTATGGTTGTAAATTTGACAAAGTAATTCTTTCGTCTATTTGCACTTAAATCTGATAAATTGTTGATTTCAATTTGAATAAAAAATTTGTTTTATCTTGTTTTGAAGGATCGAGGTGGTTGTGATTACTTTAGATGGTATTACGATGATTTTCCCGAACAAGCGAAGATGACTTTTAATGGTTTACTGAAAGGGTCAAAGAAAATGATGAAAAATTGGCTCGAGCAAGGAAGAAATGAATTTTTGTGTTTGTAGTTGTGTTCATCGCATGGAATTATTTGGTTGTTCCTTTATTTTGTTGAACATGGTAGTATGAATGTTAGTTTTTGGTGGGATTTTATGTACTAATTATGAGAATGTTTTAAGTAGTAGATTGTGATAGTAGATTGGATCTATATATACTGCTTAAATTTGAGTAGCAAGCTAATAGAATATATATGAATTTTGTTCTAAAAGTATGTTCATTTAGTCCAAAAGAATCCCGTTTTCAAGATTTCAGCACAAATCTACCTTATTGCATATTAGTTTTTAGTATTAATTAGTCTCAAAAAAATGCAGCAGCTCATTGGAGCTCAACAGAAGCCCCTAAATTAAAAAAATACAGCAGCTCCATAGAAGCCCCTAACTGAATTTGTACATAAAAATTATAGAAATACACAATACAATAGAATACCTTTATAATAAAGATGGAGGGCATATGCAAAATCTTGCCACTAATGACGTAATTCTGCTTGATGTGCGTGATGATTAGCAAATTTCCTATCAAACCATCATACAAACATTCAAGTTGATAAAGAATAAATTATTAGCACAATAGAAGTGCTTAAATAGAGTAGAAATAGAATATAATGGATTCCAATAAATCTACTTAAACAAAACTGGAACATAACAGAACTCCAATACATATCTAATACCAAAAAACATTACCAATACCAAAAAATAAAATTCCAACTTTTAAACAATGGGTTGCTGTGTTACATATCCAACACCAAAAATATTAAACAAAAGATTCAACAACCTAGTCCTACGACATTAACAAAAGACTTCTAAAGCTGGGATTTCTGGTTACACTCCATTGGTTGACTTGAAGTCCTTCGATTTTTTGTTGCACTCATGCTTTGAAGCTGGGATGTTGTTACTACTTTTTTTCCTTTCCATTTTAGGCTATTAGACTTAAATCTAATGTCAATGTTTGTTGCCGATGCATCTCTAAATGTACCAGTTGCTATAACTCTTTCAGAAGATGCACCAGGCTATAAAATAATAAAAGTAAGCCTCTTTTAGAAAGGTGCACCAACTTACATTCAAAGAAAGAAACGGAGGTAAAGAAACAAAGGTATAAGCCTCTTTTAGAAAGGTGCACCAACTTACATTCAATATGCTTCGTCTAGTCATTGTGTCTTGATAAATGCCAAGATCTATTTGTCTAGGCCTTTTATACCCTGCTGCCCGATAAGTTTCATGTGCTTCCTGTAAGTTTGGAACATTGCTAGTACCCCCTCTTCCAGTAGCAGCCGCAACAGATCTAAAATATCCCTATCCTAGGCCTAGACCTCTACCTCTTCCTCTTGTGGTAGACTGACTTTGACCACTTCTTCTTACAGCTGAAGTGTCTTCACAAAGTGAAGATGGAGTGCTAGGCATAGTTGTTGCAGTAGTAGTTGGCTGACTCCTTTGAGTTGGATTACTTGCTTGAGTTGTATCTCTCATTGAAGGGTCAAAGAATATACAATAGTTAGTGTGCATTAGAGAATGCTAAAAAGGACTCAAAATATGTTTGGCTTACCTCAGATTTGCAAGCAGATTTGTTATGACCCAACTGGTGACATTTTGAGCAAGTCATCTTCACTACTTTCTCTGATAACTTGCCAAATTTTTTTCTTGGCTCATCCTTTGCCCTTCTCATACATTGTTTAGGTCTCTCTGGCATCGATTTTGGTTCAGGTGGCTCAATTGAAGGATTTTATGATTCTAGCCACATCTTCATATTGGGCATAGGTTGTATGGAATATTGGTAAGCTTTCAAGAATGTGTCCTTCATGTACCAATGCTCAACCAAGTTATTTAGATTTTCTTCTATGTGATATAATGCACAGACAACATGAGGACAAGGATTTCCTCTTAACATCCAGTTTCTACAAGTGCAAGTCTTCCATCGTAGATCAACAACATGCTTAATATTATTATCACTAATTTCAAAACCATCATCCCCATTCCAAAGCACTTTACACCTCTTAGAGGCATCTTTATTTTCTTATAATGTCATTCTTGCTATTGGGGATATATCTGTTATCCATCTCTCAGCAAATCTCCTCATATCAACATGCCTAGTCATGATTTTGCACCTTATTTCCTCTAACATTGATATAATTGACTTATACCTAGGTTCTACTATCCAGGAATTAAATGTTTTACACATATTATTTTCAACAACATCACACTTAGACACATCACTGAAATAAGCCCTTACCCAAACTTTTTTATTGTAATTTAAAGCATCCATTTCCCCTAGCATTGACAACCTTGAAAGCTCATCTTTAAACTGGACAACAAATGATCACTTGGAACATCTCTAGAATTGCATTCTTCTTTCTTCACCTTTCCATTTTTTAGCCCAGTTGGACCATATATGCCTGGCACACATTCTATGCTCTGTCATGGGCAGACAGTCCTCATATGTTGGAATCAATCCCTAAAATAAAAAATAAAAGATATTGTTTCAGTTTCTTATAGAAATACAAAATAAGTAAACAAAATTACTATTAAGTAATCAAGAAAATATACCTTTTGGCTATCTGACATTACTGTTAAGTTCGTTCCATCTCCTAGCTCCAAGTCAACAGCCAAATATTGTATAAACCAAGTCCAGAAATATTGTGTCTCCTTATCAACAACTGCCTATGCTATTAGAAACATTTGATTGTTCCTATTTTTTCCAACAGCTACCAACAATTCATCTTTACATAACCCCTTCAAGAAGCAACCATCAAGACTAATGATCCTCATGAACCCTTCTAACCATCCCCTTTTAAGAGCATCAAAACATACATAAAAGTAGACAAATAAGTGCTTCCTGATGTAGTCTCACTATCAGTTCTAATCCATCAAGAACTCCCTAGATTTTTCCTCCTAATTATGTCAGCATAGTCAGTTAACCTGGAAAATACTAGTTTCCAGTCCCCCATGAACTCCTACATTACAATAGACTTAGCTCTGTATGCTATAGTCCTTCTAATATACAAACCCAACTTCTTCCTAACCCATTCATGAATCTCCTACAATTTGATATTTGGCTATGATACAATTCTATCCTTAAATTTATGAGCAATATACTTAGAAGTGCACAACTTATTTTTGTTTTTTGTGGTACACTTATGCCATAGATGATAATTTTTTACCATAAAATCCCCAGAATCTCTATCGATGCTTGCATATAGCTCCCATTTGCACAAACCCTTACTTTTGCACTTAGCTCTAACTCTATGTTTCTCATTAGGCTTAAGTATGAGCTGAACTTTGTTTTCAACAGCATAAGATTGAACAGACTTCCTAAACTCAAGAACATCTTCAAAGACCATACCATGTTCAAAAATAGCCAACCAACAGTCTCGGTCATACCTGAGCTTTTTACTACTCCTTCTAGCTGGTAAGTCAACACCAGGTTCAGCTAGCACATCTAGCTCATCTTGACTATTATCACTTCCTATATCACTACTACCATAGTAATCCTCACCCCCCCTCCCCTTCAATTTTCCAGCATACTTGTCTCTCTTACTTGGCCTTTCAGTATCATCAAAACCTATGTCTGCTCCAGCTTCCCCTAGCTCAATCTCCTCAGTTGGAGTAGGTTTCTTCTTTTTCTTCTTTAGTTTTTCTTTCACCTTTTCTTTCTCCAAAATCTTCCTCCTTTTTTCTTTCCTTATTGTTGTTAACTCCTCATCTAACTCACTATCATCTTGCTTAGGTATATCATCAAAATCACAATCACTGGATTATAAATCTGATAAATTCATATCTGTATTTTCAGCAACAGCATCTAAATCAACCTCCACAGAAGTTTCAACATAGTTTTCTGTATTTATACTAGCTAAATCACCATCTAAAGTTGCCCTAGACTCGTTTTCAACCACTTGTGGCCCACAGATAAGAGCAGTTGGGACCACATCCACATGAGGGTCATCAATAATATGACAAACAAATAAGTCTAATACCCCCTCTTTACAGTGACAACCAATATTATACAATTGTTCATCATTTTCGATTAGTACAAATTTTTCAGACCTAGGGTTAAATACATAAAAGCCCCTAGCATAAACATACCCCATACTTTTAGTATAATATTCAAGCTCAAACAAGGATAAGTGGTCCTTATTTGTAGTAAACTCTTTTACCTCACTTTCACCAAGGTATTTGGCGACAGGAGCTTCGATAAAAACTCCACCATGGTGAAAACGAAAAAGAATATATTCTTACATGTCTTCAATTTTACCTACAATGATAAGGAAAAAATGATGAAGTTACTGTGACTAACTGTGAAAAAAATGACAAAAGTCAGAAGATTTGAAAAGAGAAAATTTTGACACTTACTGTGACCAACTGTAAGAACGTGATGAAGTTTCGAAAGGACCAATAATGAAATTTCGATTATCCAGCCTTCAAACAAGACGAGCAACACAAAGAATTCATGGTTTCATCTCCTATAAGAATTCTAGGGCTTGTAATTTAGGGCCTGTGATTGTAGTTAAGGGGAGAGAGAAGAACGGGAGGTATAGAGAATTAGGTAAATGAAGCGTTTACTTTTACTGATGGGTGTGTGTTATTTTTTTTATTGGGTATGGGTTATATTTTTATTGGGTGTGGGTTTTTATCGGGTTAAGTTGATTTTAACCGGGCACGGGTTGACATTTTTTGGAAGGGAATTACGTGGATAATAAATTTATGTGGCAGTCAATAATTAGTTAGCTTTACACGTTGGCAATGGTTGTTAACACGCACCTGACTCATACGCACGGGTCAGAGTTTTGTGTTTAAATGACACATTGGATTAGGGGTTCGAGTGTCAAAATAGAACAAGTCTAAGTTGGGGTGCCAAAATGAAAAGCTGGGCAACCTTAAAGGGGCCGCTTATGGGTTATATATATATATATATATATATATATATATAGAAATACAAGACATGTAAATAATATGTGAGTGAAAGTATGATGTGGGGAGATAACAGTTTCAAGTATAAATTGACTGATACGAAGGAAAAACACAAATCATACAGCAATAAGATACAGAGATCAACAAGTGCACGGCATCACTCTTTGTGCTTTTACTCTTATCCTCACCGAGCAATAGTATATCAAGCGTTCACGACATGACCTTTCGTGTTTATTCTCATACCTCACATGTAATCAATAGAATTGGCACGGAATGGCATATCGTGCGACACGACATCACCCTTCATGCTTTACTCTATTTTCCTCACAATAACAAATAATGCATGACATCACCCTTCGTGTTTTACGCTCTTTCCTCACAAGAAGCAAATAACGCACGGCATCACCCTTCATACTTTAACACTCTTCCTCACCCAATTAACAATCACAAACAACGGCAAGTGAAATGAAAATCCCAAAAAAGGAATGCAAGCAGACAATTAAAAACCTGGCAAGGGCGCAACATCAATAATCAACAACGTCCCGACAAGGGAATAAATCATCACCTCTTTCTCTTTTTTTCACTTTCATCTCATATACCTTCACAATTTACATTTCAACTCGAGCCAATGCTCCACAAAGTTTAAAGATCACAATTTCTTTCACAAGCTCTTTATAGATATAGAAGTCATCAATTAAGCATGGAAGGCATAACAACATCCAAACTATTCTTAAAATAAGAACTCATGATCATGCTAGACACCAATGTATAGATACTCATCACCATGCCTATACATCATACTCGACAATTAGCAAGTAACAAATAAGACTCAACTCCTATTTCCTCAAGCTAGGGTTAAACCAAACACTTACCTCAAAGTCTTGAACTCAACTCAAGCCTCAACTATGGCTTTACCCGGTGATTCCACCTCCAATCTGAATCTAGCCACAAATTACTTAATTGCTCTAATAAACATTAAATGAATCAATTTGAATGCATAAAAATGAATTTTCCAAAAACTTTCACAAAAAATTCCAAAATTGCCACCGGGCCCACGTAGTGAAAACCTGAGGTTTGAATCAAAATCCGATTATTAATTTTCCCACAAACTCTAATATATAATTTATTTTGGAATCGGACCTCAAATTGAGGTCCAAATCCCCAATTTTAGAAAACCTAAATTCTACCCAAAATTTCCAAATTTTCCCATTAAAATCTTTGTTTTGAAGCTGAAATTATGTTAGAACATGTCAAGGAGTGAAGAAAATGAGTTAGAAATCACTTACCAATCATTTCGAAGAAGAAGAATTATTTGGAAAATCACCTCTTATGTTATGGGTTTTTGAAAAGTGAAAAATAATTGAAATTCCCGTCTTTATATTCCCCTTTGAAATCCCAACGTGGACCGTGCAAAAAGGGACCGCGGCAACGCTGAACAACTTGTAGACATGTTGTCCTCTAAAGTTTGCAACCGCGCAAGGACGACCACGGCCGTGCAGCATCCACCGTGCTAAGGCGATCGTGGCCGTGCAGCATCCACCATGCTAAGGCGGTCGCGGTCGAGGTCGCGATCGAGGTCGCGGCTGCACATCACACACCGTGGATCGCGCTAAGGCGACCGCAGCTGCACGCGATTTCTCGCGTGCTGTGCTAGAGGGTTCAGAGGCCTGCAACATTTTTCCGAACCTGCAACATCTGATATTTTAAGCCTAAGGTCTCCCGGAACCTACTCGAAACTTACCCGAGGCCTCGGGCTCCAAACCAAACATACACACAACCTCAAAAATATCCTACAAACTTATGCGTGCGATCAAATTGCCAAAATAACATCATAAACATCAAATTAGGCCTCAAACCCAATGATTTCTTCCAAATTTCACAAAACATCACATTTAGTGTTTTATGTCCCAAATACGTCGAACGACGTCAGATTTCAATCGAACTTTACAGAAAGTACTTAAACCATATATAAGACTTGTACCAGGCACCGAAAGCAAAATACTGTCCCGATACCATAGCCTTTTAATCAAATTTCATTTCTAATTTCCTTAATTATTTCCAGAAAATAATTTCACAAAAAAATTCATTTCTCGGGCTTGAGACCTCGGAATTCAATTCCAGGCATACGCCCAAGTTCCATATTTTCCTACAGACCCTCTAGGATCGTCTAATAACGAGAATGGGTCTGTTTGCTCAAAATATTGACCGAAGTCAAATTTAATTAATTTAGTATCAACATTTAGTATTCTTCTCACAGAGTTCATATTTAAGCTTTTTTGGCTATGCGCCCCGACTGCGCACGCAAATTAAGACAACCCCAAATGAGGTTTTCAAGGCCTTAGAAGCACAAAGTGAGTAAAGAAATAAGCGATGACCTTTTGGGTCGTCACATTCTCCACCTCTAAAACAACCGTTCGTCCTCGAACGGACAAAATAAAAAATTACCTGAGTCGGGGAAAAGATAAGGATCACGACTCCACATATCAGACTCGGACTCCCAGGTCGATGCCTCGGGAGGCTGACCTCTTTACTGAACACGAACATAAGGAAAACTCTTGGACCTCAACTGATGAACTTGCCGGTCCAAAATAGCTACCGTCTCCTCCTCATAAGACAAGTCCTTGTCCAACCGGACAGTGCCAAAGTCTAACACGTGGGCTGGATCGTCGTGATACCTCCGAAGCATGGATACATGAAAAATTGGATGCACGGCTGATAAGATAGGCGACAATGCAAGTCTATAAGCCACCTCTCCCACTCGATCAAGAATCTCAAATGGACCAATGTACCTAGGGCTAAGCTTGCCCTTCTTCCCAAATCTCATCAAGCCCTTCATAGGCGACACTCGGAGCAATACCAGCTCACCAAGCATGATAGCTATATCTCGAACCTTACGATCTGCATAGCTCTTTTGGCTAGACTGAGCTGAACGAGGCCTATCCTGAATGATCTTGACCTTGTCCAAGGCCTCCTAAACCAAATCCATACCTAACAACCGAGCCTCTCCCGGGTCAAACCATCTAACTGGAGACCAATATCGCCTAACATATAAAGCCTCATAAAGAGCCATCTATATGCTCGATTGGTAGTTGTTGTTGTAGGCAAACTCCGCTAAAGGCAAGAACTGATCCCACGAACCTCCAAAATCAATAACACAAGCTCGGGGCATATACTCTAAATTCTAAATAGTCTGCTCAGACTGACTTCCCGTCTGGGAATGAAATGTTGTGCTCAAATCTACCCGCGTGCCCAACTCTCGCTGAGCTACTCTCCAGAAGCGCAAGGTAAACTGCATACCCTGATCCGAAATGATAGACATGGGCACACCATGAAGGTGAACAATCTCCTGAATATAGATCTCAGCGAGCCTCTCAAAAGAATAGGAGACTGTCACAAGAATTAAATGTGCTGACTTGGTTAGCCTATCAACAATAACCCATATCGCATTAAACTTCTTTCGAGTCAACGGGAGTCCAGTAATAAAATTCATAGTAATCCACTTCTATTTACACTCGGGGATCACAATCCTCTGAAGTAAACAATCGAGCCTCTAATGCTCGTACTTAACCTGCTGACAATTCAAACAATGAGCCATATATGCTACGATATCCTTCTTCATGCTACGCTACCAATAATGTTGCCGTGAGTCCTGATACATCTTCGCGGTGCCCGAATGAATAGAGTACCTAGTGTTATGGGCCTCCTTTAAAATAAATTCTCGAAACCCTTCTACATTGGGAACACAAACTCGTCCCTGCAATCTCAAAACTCCATCCATATTTAAGGTAACCTACTAAGAACCTCCTCGTTGCACCGTGTCTCTAAGGACACAAATGGGGATCATCAGACTGTTGATCATAGATACACTCCAATAATGAACAATGATGAATATGCAAGTTAACACACGACTGGGCTAAAAAACATCCAGTCTCATGAATTGATTGGCTAAAGCCTGAACATCCAAAGCAAGTGGCCTCTAACTAACCAGAATATAAGCAAGACTAACCATGCTGGCTGACTTCCTACTCAAAGCATCAGCCACTATATTGGCCTTCCCCGAATGATAAAGAATAGTGACATCATAATCCTTCAGCAACTCCAACCACCTCCTCTGCCTCAAATTCAACTCCTTCTGCTTGAATAAGTACTGAAGACTCTTGTGGTCAGCGAACACTTCACACGCCACACCATACAAATAATGCCTCCAGATCTTCAATGCATGAACAATGGCTACCAACTCTAGATCATGTACTGGATAATTCCTCCCATAAATCTTTAACTGTCTCGAAGCATAGGCAATGACCTTGCCATCCTGCATCAACACTGCTCCAAGCCCAGTATGGGAAGCATCACATTAGACTGTATAGGGACCTGATCCTGTGGGAAAAACCAACACCGGTGCCGTAGTCAGAGCTGTCTTGAGCTTTTGAAAGCTCTCCTCACACTTATCTGACCACCTGAATTGGGCACCCTTCTAGGTCAATCTGGTCATCGGGGCTGCAATAGATGAAAATCCCTCCATGAACCGTCTATAGTAGCCTGCCAACCCCAAGAAACTCCGAATCTCTGTAGATGATATTGGTTTAGGCCAGTTCTTGACTGTGTCTATCTTCTTTGGGTCTACCTGAATACCCTTAGCTGATATAACATGACCCAGAAATGCAACTGAACCCAACCAGAATTCACACTTCAAGAACTTAGCGTATAGCTAACTATCCCTTAGAGTCTGAAGAACTACTCTAAGGTGCTACTCGCGCTCCTCCTAGCTGCGGGAGTATATCAATATATCATCAATGAGCACTATAATGAATGAATCCAAATAAGGCCTAAACACTCGGTTCATCAAGTCCATGAAGGCTGCTGGGGCATTTGTCAACCCGAATAACATAACCAAGAACTCATAATGCCCATACCGAGTGCGAAAAGCTGTCTTAGGGACATCGGATGCCCTAATACTCAACTGATGGTAACCAGATCACAAGTCAATCTTGGAAAATACCCTAGCACCCTGAAGATGGTTGAAACAATCATCAATCCTCGGTAGTGGAAACTTATTCTTGAATGTTACCTTGTTCAACTGCTAGTAATCAATACACATCCTCATCGACCCATCCTTCTTCTTGACAAATAATACAGGAGCACCCCAAAGAGACACACTAGGTCTAATAAAACCCTTCTCCAGCAAATTATGCAACTGTTCTTTTAACTCCTTCAACTCCGGCAAGGCCATACGATATGGCAGAATAGAAATGGGCTGAGTGCCCAAAACCAAATCAATGAAAAAAATCAATATCCCTATCGGGTGGCATACCCTATAGGTCTGAAGGACAAACATCAGGGAACTCATAAATAATGGGCACAAAATTGATAGGAGGGAATCTCAACACTGGAATCCGGAACATAAGATAAATATCCAAACACCCCTTCTCGACCATACGCTGAGCCTTCACATACGATATGATAATACGGGTAGAATAACCTGGAGTCCCTCTCCATTCTAAGCGAGGCATACCCGGTAAAGCTAAAGTCACAGTCTTGGCATGTCAGTCCAAGATAGCGTGATAGAGTGATAGCTAGTCTATCCCCAATATAATATCAAAGTCGACCATATCTAAAAGAAACAGATCTACACGAGTCTCCAGACCCCCAATCACCACAACACAAGAACGATGGACTCGATCGACCATAATAGAATTACCCACAAGCGTAGACACGAAAATAAGAATACCTAATGCATCACTAGGCATGATCAAATATGGGGCAAAATAGGATGACACATACGAATACATAGACCCCGGATCAAACAACACCGAAGCATCTTTATCACAAACCAGAACTATACCTGTAATAACCGCATTTGAAGCCTTTACCTCGGGCCTAGCCTAAAGAGCATAACATTGGGGTTGGGCCCTACCACTCTGATCTGCTTTTCTGGGACGGCCTGCTGCTGGCTGGACTCCACCTCTAGCGGTCTGAGCTCCACCTCTATAACCTCCACATCCACCTCTGGGACATCTATCCCCACACCTAGCTGGCTGGGCGGGCTGTGGAGCAACTTGTGCCTGAACCATGGCACAAGATCCCTGGTGCTAATAACTGTTTGGTGCTCGAGGGTAAAATTTGGCAATATGACCTGTATCACCACAAGTGTAACAAGCCCTCAGTTGTTGAGTCTGCTGGCCCTGTCGACCTAAATTACCACTACTGAAACTCTAAAGCGGCAGCATGCTAATAAGAGCTGGCGGTGCACTGAATGGCTGCTGATTAGAATAATGCCCACGGAAACCATGATCACCTGAGGCACCTTGAGAAACCTAGAGGTCTGACTGGAAAGGCCTAGAAGGCTGACTCCTATCATAAAAGTCACTGCCTCTAGATGAGGCACCACTAAATCGGCCTGGTTGATGGGGTCTCTTGTTTGCTCTAAAACCAACCCCCTGCGGCAATACCATCTCGATCCTCCAGGCCACTTTGGCCGCTTCCTGAATTGGAATATCTTTCCCCGCCTCTCTAGCCATCTGAAGATGAATAGAATGGATGAGTCCATCAATAAATCATCTCAGTCTCTCCCTCTCAGTTGGGAGTATGACAGTAGCATGGCAAGCCAACTCAATAAACCTGGTCTCGTACTGGGTGACTGACATAGATCTTTGATACAGATGCTCAAATGGCCTCTGATAGGCCTCACATTATGTGACAGGGAGAAACTTCTCCAGAAATGTATGCATGAACTACTCTCAGGTCAAGGATGGAGAGCCTGCTGGTCTAGCTAAACAGAAATCCCTCCACCAAGTCTTGGCGGATCCAGATAGGCGAAATGCAGCAAAGTCAACTCCATTGGACTCCATAATACCCATGTTCCGAAGAAGCTCGTGGAAACTGACCAAATAATCCTGAGGATCCTCGGTAGGTGCACCGCTGAAAGTAGTAGTAAAGAGCTTGGTGAACCCATCCAATTTCTACAAAGCATCAACAGATATAACTGCCCCATCACTGGCCTAGGCTACCACACCCAATTGAGCTGCGCTAACTAGATGAACTATTAGGGCCTGAACCTGAAGAGCTACCTGCTCTGGAGTATGAGTAGGAGGAGTCTGGGCCCCTCCTCCAGCTTGAGAGATAGCTGGTGCTACAGGAAGTAAACCCGCTCGGGTAACACTCTCCATGAGGCATACCAATCATACCAAAATGTCCTGAAGAACTGGGGTGGCAATAAACCCCTCTGGGACCTGAGCTAGGCAAACTGGAATTACTGGGGCTGGGGCCGGAACGTCCTCGTCAAAGTCGACATGAGGCTCCGCCACAGGTGCTGCTGCTTAGGGCTGAGCTTTGCCCTTACCTCGGCCTCTAGCACGACCTCATCCTCTGCCTCTAGCAGGAGCTATCTGTGCTCGAACTACTGATCAGAAGATGAAGAAGCACATGTTCTCACCATCTGCAAAAGAACAAAGTAGAAATTCAATTAGCATTGAGAAACCAAACCGCACGACAAGAAAGAACAAACGTGAAACTTTTCCTAACCTGGTAGCCTCTGGAATAAATACAAACGTCTCCACAACGATCCCTCAGACTCTACTAAACTTGTTCGTGTGTTGTGAGACCTATGTAACCAAGAGCTCTGATACAAACTTGTCACGACTCAGATTTTCCACCCTCGGGAGTCATGATGGCGCATACTAATGAGAGCTAGGCAATCCAAATTTAACTACCTTTCCATTAATGACCTAACCCATTTTATCATTTAACGGCAAATTATAAAAGCAATAAAATTCAATAATAAGCGAAAGACTTAGCATTTTATAAAAATGAATAGAAATGTAGAAAAGTTCTACAAAATCCTCTACCCAAGATTGGTGTCATTGTACTCACAAACTGCTAAGAATACTAAATACAACGTCTGAAAAAAATACAAATTGTTTGTATCGACACAATGAGATAACATGCTAAAAGAGAAGATAAGGGAGACACCGAGCTTGCGGACGCCTGCAAGCTACCTCGGGTCTTGCTAGACTAAAGGCCTACTCCTATACTAAAGTTGTTGTTGCTGTTGTCCGAAACGTGGATCTACGCAAAATAGGACAGAGTGTAGTATCAGCACAACCGATCCCATATGCTAGTAAGTGACTAGCCTAACCCCAGCGAAGTACTCTCTCTCTCTCTCTCTCTCTCTCTCTCTCTCTCTTTATATATATATATATATATATATATATATATATATATATATATATATATATATATATATATATATATATATATATATATATATATATATATACATAGCAAAATCAAAATACAAGACATGTAAACAATATGGGAGGGGAAACATGTTGTGGGGAGATAACAGTTTCAAGTACAAACTGACTGATACGAAGGAAAAACACAACTCATACAACAATAAGAAATAGAGATCAACAAGTGCATGGCATCACCCTTCGTGCTTTTACTCTCATCCTCACCAAGCAATAATATATCAAGCATTCATGACATTACCCTCCGTGCTTACTCTCATACCTCACATGTAATCAATAGAATCGGCACGGAATGGCACATTGTGTGGCAAGGCATCACCCTTCGTGTTTTACTCTTTTTTCCTCACAATGACAAACAATGCACGACATCACCCTTTGTGCTTTACACTTTTTCCTCACAATAAGCAAAATAATGCACTGCATCACCCTTCATGTTTTAACACTCTTCCTCACCCAATAAACAATTACAAACAAAGGCAAGGGGAAATAATAAACAATAATGGAAATCACGGTAAGGAAATGCAAGCAAACAATTAAAAACCCGACAAGGGCACACCATCAATAATTGTGACGACCCGGCCGTCGTCACGGGAATTACCATCCCGTTATGTTGTAATTATATGTTTTATGCTTTTATATCAGTGTTAAAGTCTATCGGGTGAGTTAGGAGTGAATTGGATTAAAATGAGGAATATAGTCTTTTTTAAAGGAAACTTGAATATGGAAAGTCAACCCGGAGTTGACTATTTGGTTAGAGGGCTCGGAATCGGATTTTGATGATTTGGTTAGTTCCGGGAGGTGACTTGTGACTTAGGGGATCGATCGTAATTGAATTTGGAGGTCCGGTGTAGAAATAGGCTTGAATTGGCTAAGGTTGAGTTTAGGCAAAGTCCGAACGGTAGGTGAGATTTTGATCCGGGGGTCGGAATGGAATTCCGGCAATTTTTGTAGCTTCGTTATGTGATTTTGGATATGTTCACAAATTTTCAGGTCATTCGGACGTCGTTTGGTCGGGTTTTTTATTGAATGTGTAATTCGGAAAGTTTTAAGGAATTTAGGCTTGAATTCGATGTGAATTATGGATTTTGATGTTGTTAGACGTGTTTTGAGGATTGGAACAAGTTCGAATAAGGTATTAGGATGTGTTGGCGTATTTGGATGAGGTCCCGGGGGCCTCGGGATGTTTTCGGATGGCTAAATAGGAGAAAATGTGGAAAATTGCAGGTTTTGACTCTGGTTCTGTTGTTTTCGCTCCTGCGGAAATTGGGGCGCAGGAGCGAGTCCGCAGGAGCGGAAGTGGGGGCGCAGAAGTGCTGTTGATCGTGGAAGCAGAGCTAGGCCCGCAGGGGCGGCACCGCTGGTGCGGAAGGTTAGCCGCAGAAGCGGCCCAGGGCCATGAGGTGAGAGGATCGCAGAAGCGGAAGGGTAGCCGCTTAGGCGAGTCCGCAGAGGCAGACTCCTAGTCGTAGAAGAGGGAAATCCCGCAAGAGCGGGAGAATTTCCGCAGAAGCAGACGCGCAGGAGCGGTCCGTGGATCGCAGATACGGATATGGCCAAATAGGCCTGGGTTCACAGAAGCGACCAATTGGTCGCAGAAGCGGTTCCGTAGGGGCGGAAATGGTCCGCAGAAGCGAAAATCGCAGAAGATTAATTGTATCAGAAGTTAGAAAATTTTAGAAACATTTCACACATTTGGGTCTCGTCTTTAGAGGCGATTTAGGCGATTTTGAAGAGAAACTCAAGGGAAATCATCAGGTAATCTACTATGGACTTAAACTATGATTAGTATTGATAATATTATGCAATTATATCATGAAAATGGAGGAATTTGGGGTAATTTATGGAGGATTTAGCCCTAGGCTTGAACTTTAGAAAATCAAGGTTTTGAATGGGCAAATGGAGTCCGAATTTGGTAAATCTTATATGCTTAGACTCGTATCGAGATGAGGGTTCCGAATATGTGACTTTTGTGATTTTTTGAGAAGCGTACCAAAAATCGGGTTTTCTCAACTTTGCAATGGTGTAAATCGAGTTGTATTGATTGGGTGTCATCCCATTGACCTAATTTGTTGTGTTTCTACTATATTTGATCAGATTCTACGCGTGCGGAGCTTGATTCTCGTGGTAAGGGCATTGCAGAGTAGTCGTCGCGCTGTATTGAGGTGAGTAATAGATGTGGGTGATGACCAGCGGGTTTGAAACCCCGGTACACCACTTTGTGACGCTGTATAGCGGCGAGACACGTACTCTCTTGTGAGTGCGGGGTTGATTGTGAATTGGGGACTATAGCTTAGTCCAACCTGTTGTTACTGTGTTATGATATTTGGCTATTCTTGAGCCGTCGAACCTCCTTCTCGGATGGTTGCATACTATATTGTGATATTGGTTACTCTTGAGCCGTTGAACCTCCTTCTTGGACGGTTGAGTATACTTGTGGGCTGTGAGCCAGTATTGGATCCCGCGAGGATCGTTATCATTTTCTTGGGATATTGACATGCTAGTTTACTACCAGTCCGTAGCTATTTCTGTTATCGTGCTATTTCCAATCTCTGGAACTTTATATTACTGTATTCTAACTGAAGAATGATAAAAGGGTTTAAAAACTACTTTTGAGCCTGCGAGGCTGTATTTGCATATTAGCTGACTTGTAGTGGATCGGGCTACGCGCCGCAGCGGTATATATATGTTGGATCGGACTGCACACCGCAGTAATATTGTGTTTGGGCTGTAGGAGCCCCTCCGGAGTCTGAACCCCCACAGTGAGCACGGGTACCCAAATTGGATCGGGCTACGTGCCGTAGCGGTCATTTCATGCATTGCGTTGCATTTAGCTACATCTGCTAGCTGTTGTACATGTTGTTAATATTGTTGGCTCTCTACTGGTGGTATTGGACTGTTACAGGGTAATGGTATAGCTTTACATTGTGCTTTACTGTGGATTTCTTATCTACGTTGTCTTACCCTTGTTTATTACCACTGAGTCTGTCAATACTCATTTTACTCCCTGCACCTTGTGTGCAGATCCAGGTACCTCCTAGCAGACCTGATTCGGTAGCCGCTCGGAGGCATTGTGCGGGATAGTCGAGGTAGCTACAACGTCCGTAGGACCTGACTCCCCTTCTAGCTGTCATTTCTTATCTTGTTGTCTTTCCTTTCCGCACTGAGTTTGTTATAAACTTTATTACACTTATGTTCTTTAGAGGCTCATGACTCTTGACCCTGCGGTCTATGGGAGTTGGTGTATTTTGGGACTTGGTTCCCCATTTTCGATATATGTATCACTGTTGTTTCATGTTTTGATATCCTTAAATGGGATAAAGCTAGCTCCTAGCTCCGTCATTGTTATTGATTGGTCAGGCTGGCCTAGCAATGTGCTGGGCGCCATCACGACCGGATTTGGGGTCGTGAAAATAATCAACAACGTCCCGACAAGTCAATAAATCATAACCTCTTTCTCTTTCTTTCACTTTCATCTCATAGTTCACATTACCACTTGAGCAAATGCTCCGAGGATTCACTTATCTCATATACCTTCACAATTTACATTTCAACTTGAGCCAATGCTTTATGAAGTTCAAAGATCACAATTTCTTTCACAAGCTCTTCATATCATATAGAAGTCATCAATTAAACATGGAAGGCATAACAACATCCAACTATTCGGAAACTAAGGACTCACGGTCAGGCTAGACATCAATGTATAGACACTCATCCCCATGTCTATACATCATACTCGACAATTAGCAAGTAGCAAATAAGACTCAACTCCTATACCTCAAGCTAGGGTTAAACAAAACACTTACCTCAAAGTCTAGAACTCAACTCAAGCCTCAACTATGGCTTTACCCCGTGATTCCACCTCCAATCCGCTCGAATCTAGCAAAAAATTACTTAATGCTTTATTAAACATTAAATGAATCAATTTGAATGCATAAAAATGAATTTCCCAAAAAAAATTCCCAAAAATTCCAAGATTGCCCCCAGGCCCACGTGGTCAAAATTCGAGATTCTAACCAAAACATGATTACCCATTTTCCCACGAACTCTAATATATAAATTTTTTTTGGAATCGAACCTCAAATTGAGGTCCAAATCCCCAATTTTAGAAAAACCTAAGTTCTACCCAAATTTTCTAAATTTTCCAAAAATCTTTATTTTGAAGTTAAAATTATGTTAGAAGATGTTAAGGAGTGAACAAAATGAGTTAGAAATCACTTACCAATTGTTTTGGAGAAGAAGAATTGTTTGGAAAATTGCCTATTGTGTTTTGGATTTTGAAAAGTGAAAAATAACTGAAATTCCCGTCTTTATATACCCCTCGAAGTCCCAGCGCGGACCACGCAAAAAGAGACCGCGGCCGCGATGAACAACTTGTAGACCTGCTGTCCGCTGAAGTTTGCTACGCGGACCGTGCAAGGACGACTATGGCCTGGCAGCATCCACCACGGACCATGCTAAGGCGATCGCGATCGCATAACACACACCGCGGACCGCACTAAGGCGACCGCGACCGCGTTAGCCCCTCCACGGCCGCACGCAATTTCTTGCAGGTCGCCTAGAGGGTTCAGAGGCCTGCAACATTTTCCCAAACATGCAACGTCTGATATTTTAAGCCTAAGGCCTCTCAAAACCTACTCTAAACTCACCCGAGCCCTCGGGGCTCCAAATCGAACATACACACAACCTCAAAAATACCCTACGAACTTATGTGTCCGATCAAATCGCCAAAATAATATGATAAACATCAAATTAGGCCTCAAAATCCATAATTTCTTCCAAATTTCACAAAATAACAAATTTAGAGTTTTAAGTCCGAAACACATCAAACGACGTCCGATTTCAACCAAAATTTATAGAAAGCGCTTAAACCATATATATGACTTGTACTGAGCGCTGGAACTAAAATACGGGCCCAATACCATAATCTTTTAATCAAATTTCATTTCTAATTTCCTTAATTATTTCTAAAAAAAACAATTTGACACAAAAATTCATTTATTGGGCTTGGGACCTTGAAATTCGATACCGGGCATACGCCCAAGTCCCATATTTTTCTATGGACCCTTCGGTAATTACAGGCCCGGGTTCATTTTCCTAAAATGTTGACCGAAGTCAAATTTAATCAATTTAATATATACATTTAACATTTTTCTCATAGAATTCATATTTAAGCTTTTCCGGCTACGCGCCCGGATTGCGCACACAAATCAATGCAACCCCAAATGAGCTTTTCAAGGCCTCAGAAGCACAGAGTGAGTAAGAAACAAGTGATGACCCTTTGGTTTA
Source organism: Nicotiana noctiflora (assembly GCA_032618575.1). NCBI lineage: Eukaryota > Viridiplantae > Streptophyta > Magnoliopsida > Solanales > Solanaceae > Nicotiana > Nicotiana noctiflora. Next base: position 193,616 of record JASVEL010012455.1, on the reverse strand, counting down.
TCACATTTAATCTACTAGTTTATATGTAGTGAATAAATATGAAATATAGGACCAATGAGGGGTTTTCCAAAAAAAATGTCACGGAAACAACAACAATAATAACACTAGACCTAGTATATCCCAATAACAAACCTAGTGTAACCAATTATTTTGATCAAAATATAGTGTTGCGAAGTATCTAAACACATATAGTGGGCAGTTGCATCTAATGGGTATTGAGCATTATCGCCTGAACCATTAAAAATGGTGTGTAACTCGGTAGCCTCTGGGAATAAATACAAATGTCTTTGTAACAATCCCTCAGACTCTACTAAACTTGTTCGTGAGTTGTGAGACCTATGTAATCTAGAGCTTTGATACCAACTTGTCACGACCCAGATTTTCCACCCTCGAGAGTCGTGATGGTGCCTACTAAGGAGAGCTAGGCAATCCAAATTTAACTAACTTTCCATTAATGATCTAACCCATTTTAACATTTAACGAAAAATTATAAAAGCAAGAATACTAAATACAACATCTGAAAAAAATACAAACTGTTTGTCTCGATACAATGAGATAACAGGCTAAAAGAGAAGATAAGGGAGACGTCGAGCCTGTGGACGCCTGCAAGCTACCTCGGGTCTCAGTAGACTGAAGGCCTGCTCCCACACTAAAGTTGTTGTTGTTATTGTCTGAAGTGTGGATCTATAAAAAATAGTACAGAGTGTAGTATCAGCACAACCGACCATATGTACTAGTAAGTGTATAGCCTAACCTCGGTGAAGTAGTGACAAGCCTAGACTGGACCACCATATAAACTTGTGCAATTATATATATATATATATATATATATATATATATATATATACACACACACACACACACACACACTTAACGAAATCGAAATACAAGACATGTAAACAATATGGGAGGGGAAACATGCTGTGGGGAGATAACAGTTTCAAGTATAAACTGACTGATACAAAGGAAAAACACAACTCATACAAAAATAAGAAATAGAGATCAACAAGTGCATGGTATCACCCTTCGTGCTTTTACTCTCATCCTCACCAAGCAATAGTATATCAAGCATTCACGACATCACCCTTCGTGCTTACTCTCATACCTCACACGTAATCAATTGAATCGGCACGAAATGGCACATCGTGCGGCAATGCATCACTTTTCGGGCTTTACTCTCTTTTTCTCACAATAACAAATAATGCACGGCATCACCATTCGTGCTTTACACTCTTTCCTCACAAGAAGCAAATAATGCATGACATTACCCTTCATGTTTTAACACTCTTCCTCACCCAATCAACAATCATAAACAAAGTCAAGGGGAAATAATAAACTGTGATAACCCGGCCCATCGTCACAGGAATTACCACCCCGTTACCTTGAATTTATGTGTTTTATGCTTTTATATCAGTGTTAGAGTCTATCGGGTGAGTTAGGAGTGATTTGGATTGAAAATGAGACATATAGCCCTTTTGAAGGAATATTGAATATGGAAAGTCAACTAGGAGTTGACTATTTAGTTATAGTGCTCGGAATCGGATTCTGATGATTTGGTTAGTTCCAGGAGGTGATTTGTGACTTAGGGTAGCGAGCAGAATTGAATTTGGAGGTCCGATATAGAAATAGGCTTGAATTGGCTAAGGTTGAATTTTGGCGAAATCCGAACGGTAGGTGAGATGTTGATCCGGGGGTCGGAATAGAATTCTGACAATTTTTGTAGCTTTGGCATGTGATTTTGGATATGTCCGCAAAATTTTAGGTCATTCGGACGTCGTTTGGTCGGGTTTTGATTGAATGTTAGTTTTAGAAGTTTAGATGAAATCCTAGGCTTGAATCCGCTATAATTCGATGATTTCTATGTTTAAGGACGTGTTTTTATGATTGGAACAAGTTTGAATCATGTTTTGGAGTATGTTGGTGGTTTTCGTTGGGGTCCCGGGGGCCTCGGGGTGAATCTGGACCATCATCCGGGCACTTTTGAGCTTTGAAATCTGCAGAAAATTGCAGCAGCAGTGCAGTAGAGATTTGGCCTTCGCGTTCGCGAGGCTTGAGCCGCGTTCACATAGGCAGGGGAAATTGAGCATCGCGTTCGCGTACATGATGTCGAGTTCGCGTAGAAGAAGTTTGGGACGCACCGCGTTCGCGTCCAGGAGGGTCGCGTTCGCGAAGTGTAAAAGTTAGCGGCTAAGAAATTGTTCATCGCGAACGCGTGAAGCAGCGTCGCATTCGTGAAGGGTTAGCCTGGCAAAGTATTGTGGATGCGTGGAGTTGAACGCGAACGCGTCGGGTAATGATCCTGTCAGTGAATTTAATATTAGAACACAGTCCAGTCGCGATTTTAGTCAGAGAACCTCCATTTTTGAGTTCTAAAGAGAGAAAATCACGGGAGATTGCTGGGAATTCATCGGTTATTCGTCGGAGGTAAGTTTTATGGCCTAATTACAGTATTTTGTCATGAAATCTTTGGGTATTTCTCTGTAAATGGAAGATTAAAGGGGGGTTTTAGCCCTAGGCCTAAATTATAGAAAATCACTGATTTGAGTGGGCAAATAGAGTCCGATTTTGGTAAATTTTATATGCCTAGACTCGTGTTGAGACGAGGGTTCCGAATATGTGACTTTCGTAATTTTTCGAGAAGCATACAGAAAGTCGGGTTTTGGCAACTTTGTAGTTTTGGTGTAAATTGAGTTGTTTTGACTGGGTATCATCCCATTGGCCTAATGTGATGTATTTCCACTATATTTGATCAGATTCTACGCGTGCGAAGCTTGATTCTCGTAGCAAGGGCATCATGGATTAGTTGTCGAGCCGTATTGAGGTGAGTAATGGATGCGGGTGATGACCAGCGGGTTCGAAACCTCGGTATACCACTTTGTGACGCTGTATAGCGGTGAGACACGTACTCTCCTGTGAGTGCGGGGTCGATTGTGATTTGGGGACTATGGCTTAGCCCAACCTGTTGATATTATATTATGATATTGGCTATTCTTAAGCCGATGAACCTCCTTCTCGGATGGTTGCGTATTATATTGTGATATTGGCTACTCTTGAGCCGGTGAACCTCCTTCTCGGATGGTTGTGTACTTTTATGGGTTGTGAGCCAGTTATTGGGATCCTGCGAGGATCGTTATCATTGTTTTGTGATATTGACATGCTAGTTTTACTACCAGTCCGCAGCTATTACTGTTATCGGGATTTTTTCCAATCTCTAGAACTGGACATACTGTTTTCCACTGAAAAATGATAAAAGAGTTTTCAAAAACTACTTTTGAGCCTGCGAGGCTATATTTGCATATTAGCTGACTGGTAGTGGATCGGGCTGTGCGCCACAGCGTATATTCATTATATTGTGCTTGGGATGTAGGAGCTCCTCCGGAGTCTGAACCCCCACAGTGAGCACGGGTACCCAAATTGGATCGGGCTACGCACCGTAGCGATCATTTCATGCATTGTATTGCATGTAGCTACATCTTATAGCTGTTATACTGTGTTGTTGATACTTGTTGGTACATTACTGTTGATATTGAACTGTTACAGGGTACTTGATTACAGCTTTACTTAGTGCTATATTGTGATTTCTTATCTACGCTGTCTTACCCCTGTTCATTACCACTAAGTCTGGCAGTACTCATTTTACTACCTGCACCTTGTGTGTAGATCCAGGTACCTCTCAACAGTCCTGATCCGGTAGCTGTACGGAGGCGATTTATGCGGGATAGTCGAGGTAGCTGCAGAGTCCGCATGACCGACATCCCTTCCAGTTGTCTTTTCATTTAGTATTGCTATTTTCTTCCGCACTAAGTATCTTGTAAACACTATTGCACTTATGTTATCTTTAGAGGCTCTTGACTTTTGACCCCTCGGTCTATGGAGAGTTGTACTGTTTGGGACTTGATCCCTGTATTGGTATTTTATCACTTGACTTATTTCTGTTATGCTTAAATTTGGATAAAGTGATCAAAGCTCCGTGAATGTTATTAATTGGTCGGGCTGGCCTAGCAGTGTGTTGGGCGCCATCACGACTAGGTTTGGGATCGTGACAAGTTGGTATCAGAGCCTAGGTTTACTAGGCCTCATGAGTCATGTGCCGGTTGGTAGAGTCTTGTGGATCGGTACGGGGACGCCTGTACTTATCCTCGGGAGGCTGCGAACTTTTAGGAAACACTTCACATTTCTTGAACTCTATCATGCGATCTTATTGTTCTGAGAACTGAACTTCTATATTCTATTCTCTTGCAGATGGCGAGAACTCGAGCATCAGGACGAGGTGGACGACCTCCTTTGCCACCTGCTAGAGGCCGTGGGCGCGGTCGTGGTAGAGGTAGAGGTAGGGCAGCTGAGGCAGTGCCAGCTGACCCGCCTGTTGTACCAATTTAGGAGCAGCCCCTAGTGGTTGGTGCTCCAGCAGCCCCAGTTCAAGCCCAGACTGTATCTATTGCTATTCCTAGTCTTCGGGAGACTCTGTCCCAGATATTATCGGTGTGTTCCGGTTTGGCTCAGGTAGTATCAGCTATCGCTACTGCAGCGACATCTCAAACAGGGGGTGGTCAGAAGACCCCTGCAGCTCGCACACCGAGCAGGTGGTTTAAGGACTTCAGACACCGGAGGCAGTACCCACTCAGGTGGTTGCACCAGTTATTCCTCCAGCTGCACCAACTCCAGAGCATATGGTTCAGGTTATGCCCGACGATGAGCAGCGTCGTCTAGAGAGGTTTGGTAGACTCCAGCCACCCCATTTTAGTGGCGCTGAGGGCGAGGATGCCCAGGGTTTCTTAGATAAGTGCCAGAGGATGCTACGTACATCTGGTATTCTTGAGTCCAGCGGAGTTTCATTCACTACTTTTCAGTTTACTGGTCTCGCATTTGATTGGTGGGAGGAGTTTCAGAGGCGTAGGCCTACGGGAGTAGCACCTCTCACCTGGCAGCAATTTTCTACTCTCTTCCTAAGAAAGTATGTACCTCAGTCCCGTCGTGAGGAGCTTTGTCGGCAGTTTGAGTGGTTGGTTCAGGGCGACATAGCAGTGACCTAGTATGAGCTGAGATTCACACAGTTGGCTAGGCATGCCACATGGATGATCCCTACTGAGTCGGAGAGGATTAGAAGGTTCATTAATGGCCTCAACTACTCCATTCGCATTCTTATGACCAGAGAGAGTTCTATCGTCATCATTTGAGCAGGTTGTGGATATGACACGCTCCATTAAGGCGGATCATCGCCGAAAGAGGGAGGAGCGGGAGGCCAAGAGGCCTCGTGGTTCTGGTAGCTTTAGTGGTTCTCCATCTATAGGGCATTATCAGCAGTGCAGAGGTCCTTCATCTAGACCTTCTCATTTAGGCCGCCCTGAGCAGAGCGGAACTTCTTCTACTTGTGGTCGACAGGGAATTCAGCAGGGCCAGTCTTCACTTAGTGTCCTCCCAGCCCAAAGTACAGCACCTACTTCTTCAGCTTAGGGTTCTTCTGCGGTGAGGGGTTCCCTTCAGTCCTACTTCTCCAGCACCAGGTGCATGTTATGAGTGTGGTGAGTTTGGCCACATGAGGAGATAGTGCCCTCTACTTCGTAGGGACAGGACTCAGCTGAGGGATCATCCCTCCTCTTCAACACCATCTCAGGCTAGTAGCGGTGGAGGTCGGTCTTCTCGTAGTCGCCCCAGAGGCGAGGAGAGATCCAGTGGAGGTCAGGCACGATTCTATGCACTTCCTGACAGGCGTGATGCAGTTGCCTCCGATGCAGTGATTACATGCATCATTTCTGTCTGTCACATAGATGCCTCTGTTCTATTTGATCCAGGGTCCACATATTCCTACTTGTCTTCTTATTTTGCACATCATTTGGGTGCGACCCGTGGTAGTCTTGATTTACCTGTTCATGTATCCACCCCCATGTGTGATACGATTGTTGTGGATCTTATCTATAGATCCTGCGTTATTTCTATTGAGGGTCTAGAAACCCAGGTGGATCTGTTATTGTTAGGGATGGTGGACTTTGATGTGATATTGGGTATGGACTGGTTGTCTCTGTACCATGCTATATTAGACTGTCATGCTAAGACAGTTAGGTTGGCTATTCCTAGAATTCCTCATATTGAGTGGCGGGGTTCGACTGATTTCGTCCCTAGCCGCGTTATTTCATTCTTAAAGGCTCAGAAAATGGTTGAAAAGGGGTGTTTGTCGTACTTAGCATCGGTGAGAGATGTGGGAGCTGAGTCTCCTAGCATTGATTTTGTACCTATTGTGAGGGATATTCCAGATGTATTCCCCTTAGACCTGCCGGGCATGCCGCCGGACAGGGATATTGATTTTGGCATTGACTTGGTGCCGGGTACTCGGCCTATATCCATTCCTCCTTATCGGATGGCACCAGCTGAGTTGAAAGAACTGAAAGAGCAGCTTCAAGAGCTTCTGGATAAGGGTTTCATTCGCCCTAGTGTGTCCCCGTGGGGTGCACCAGTGTTATTTGTTAAGAAGAAAGATGGTTCCATGCGGATGTGTATAGATTATAGACAGTTGAACAAGGTAACAGTGAAGAACAAGTACCCTGTATCGCGCATTGATGATTTGTTTGATCAGTTACAGGGTGCGAGAGTGTTTTCTAAGATTGATCTTCGTTCAGGCTATCATCAGCTGAAGATCAGGGACTCTGATATTATGAAGACTGCATTCAGGACCTGATATGGTCATTATGAGTTTCTTGTGATGTCGTTTGGGCTGACCAACGCCCCAGCAGCATTTATGCATCTGATGAACAGTGTGTTCAAGCCCTACTTGGATTCATTTGTGATTGTGTTCATTGATGACATTCTAGTCTACTCCCGTAGTCAGGGAGGAGCATGCTCAGCATTTGAGTATTGTGTTGCAGAGGTTGAGGGAGGAGAAGATGTATGCTAAATTCTCCAGGTGCGAGTTTTGGCTCGAGTCGATAGCATTTCTAGGTCATGTGGTGTCTCGTGATGGTATTCAGGTTGATCCGAAGAAGATAGAGGCGGTGCAGAGTTGGCCTAGACCGTCCTCAGCTACAGAGATCAGGAGCTTTCTTGGCTTGGCGGGATATTATCGCCGGTTTGTTCAGGGATTTTCATCCATTGCTTCTTCATTGACTAAATTGACCCAGAAGGGTGCACCATTCGTGTGGTCGGATGAGTGCGAGGAGAGCTTTCAGAAGCTCAAGACGGCTTTGACCACGGCTCCAGTGTTAGTATTGCCATCAGCTTCAGGTTCATATACTGTTTACTGTGATGTCTCGAGAGTGGGGATAGGTTGTGTGTTGATGCATGAGGGCAGAGTGATTGCTTATGCTTCTTGGCAGTTGAAGCCCCATGAGAAGAACTACCCTGTTCATGATTTGGAGCTATCTGCCATAGTTCATGCCTTGAAGATTTGGAGGAACTATTTGTACAGCGTGGCTGGTGAGGTGTATACCGATCATTATAGTCTCCAGCACTTGTTCAAACAGAAAGATCTTAATTTGAGATAGCGAAGATGGCTTGAGTTGCTCAAGGATTATGGCATTACTATTCTATATCATATGGGGAAGGCCAATGCGGTGGCTGACGCTTTGAGCCGGAAGGCGGTCACTATGGGGAGCTTGGCATATATTCCAGCTGAGGAGAGATCATTTGCTTATGATGTTCAGTCGATAGCCAATCGGCTAGTGAGGTTAGACATTTCGGAGCCTAGTAGGGTATTGGCTTGTGTTGTATCTCGGTCTTCTCTATATGATCGTATTCGTGAGCGCCAGTATAATGATCCACGTTTGGTTGTCCTTAGGGACAGAGTTCAGCATGATGATGCTAGAGATGTCACCATTGATAGTGACGGTGTATTGAGGATGCAGGGCCGGACATGTGTGCCCAATGTTGATGGCCTTCGTGAGTTGATCCTGGAGGAGGCCCATAGCTCGCGGTATTCTATCCATCCAGGAGCCGCAAAGATGTACCAAGACTTGAAATAGCATTATTGGTGGATAAAGATGAAGATGGACATTGTTATACATGTAGCACGGTGCCTCAACTGTCAGCAGGTTAAGTACGAGCATTAGAGGCCGGTGGCGTATTTCAGCGCATTGATATTCCCGAGTGGAAGTGGGAAAGGATCACTATGGACTTTGTTACGGGACTCCCTCGGACAACGAGGAAGTTTGATTCTGTTTGGGTGATTGTGGATAGGCAGACCAAGTCAGCTCACTTCATTCATGTGTGTACTACGTACTCCTCGGAGCGATTAGCTGAGATATTCATTTGGGAGATCGTTAGATTGCATGGAGTCCCGGTTTCTATTATATCAGATAGAGGTACACAGTTTACTTCACAGTTCTGGAGGACATTTCAGCGGGAGTTGGGCTCTCAGTTTGAGTTGAGTACTGCATTCCATCCTCAGATGGACGGACAGTCCGAGCGTACTATTCAGATCTTGGAGGATATGTTGAGAGCTTGTGTTATTGACTTTGGTGGTTCGTGGTCTGGTTACTTACCTCTTGCAGAGTTTTCCTATAACAACAGCTACCAATCCAGTATTCAGATGGCGGCGTATGAGGCATTATATGGGAGACGGTGTAGATCTCCAGTTGGTTTGTTTGAGCCCGGTGAGGCAAGGTTGTTGGGGACAGAATTAGTCCATGATGCTTTGGATAGAGTGAAGGTAATTCAAGAGGGACTTCGCACAGCTCAGTCGTGCCAGAAGAGTTATGCGGACCGGAAGGTTCGAGATGTGTCTTATTCTGTGGGTGAGAAAGTCTTGCTGAAGGTTTCGCCGATGAAGGGCGTCATAAGATTTGGGAAGAAAGGGAAGCTCAGTCCGAGATTTATTGGCCCTTTTGAGATCCTCAAGAGGATTGGAGAGGTGGCGTATATGCTTGCTTTGCCACCCAGTCTATCAGGAGTTTATCCAGTGTTTCACGTGTCCATGCTCCGGAAGTATGTTGGCAACCCATCGCATGTGTTGGACTTTAGCACTATTCAGCTTGATGATTATTTGACCTATGATGTGGAGCCAATAGATATATTGGGTCGTCATGTGAGAAGATTGAGGTCCAAGGATATTGCATCAGTTAAGGTTCAGTGGAGAGGTCGACCTATGGAGGAGGCCATTTGGGAGATCGGGCGGGAGATGCGGAGAAGATATCCTCACTTGTTTGAGTCCTCAGGTATGTTTCTTGACCCGCTCGAGGATGAGCATTTGCTTAAGTGGGGGAGGATGTGACGACCCGGCTCGTCGTCACAGGAATTACTACCCCGTTACCTTGCATTTATGTGTTTTATGCCTTTATATCAGTGTTAGAGTCTATCGGGTGATTAGGAGTGATTTGGATTGAAAATGAGGCATATAGCCTTTTTGAAGGAAGCTTGAATATGGAAAGTCAACCTGGAGTTGACTATTTAGTTAGAGTGCTCGAAATCAGATTCTGATGATTTGGTTAGTTCCGGGAGGTAATTTGCGACTTAGGGGAGCAATCGGAATTGAATTTGGAGGTTCGGTGTAGAAATAGGCTTGAATTGGCTAAGGTTAAATTTTGGCGAAATCCGAACGGTAGGTGAGATTTTGATCCGGGGGTTGGAATGGAATTCTGATAATTTCTGTAGCTTCTTCATGTGATTTTAGATATGTCTGCAAATTTTCAGGTCATTCGGACGTCGTTTGGTCGGGTTTTTGATTGAATGTTAGTTTCGGACGTTTAGATGAAATCCTAGGCTTGAATCCGCTATAATTCGATGATTTATGTGTTTAAGGACGTGTTTTTATGATTGGAACAAGTTTGAATCGTGTTTTGGAGTATATTGGTGGTTTTCGTTGGGGTCCCGGGGGCCTCGGGGTGAATCCAGACCATCATCCGGGCACTTTTGAGCTTTGAAATCTGTAGAAAATTGTAGCAGCAGTGCAGAAGAGATTTGGCCTTCGCGTTCGGGAGGCTTGAGCCGCGTTCGCGTAGGTAGAGGGAAATTGAGCATCGCGTTCGCGTACGGGATGTCGTATTCGCGTATGAGAAGTTTGGGACGCACCGCATTCGCGTCCAGGAGGGTCGCGTTCGCGAAATGTAAAAGTTAGCGGCTGAGAAATTGTTCATCGCGAACGCGTGAAGCAGCATCGCATTCGCGAAGGGTTAGCCTGGCAAAGCATCGCGGACGCGTGGAGTTGAACGCGAACGCGTAGGGTAATGATCCTGTCAGTGAATTTAATATCAGAACACAGTCCAATCGCGGGTTTAGTCATAGAACCTCTATTTTTGAGTTCTAGAGAGAGAAAATCACGGGAGATTGCTGGGAATTCATAGGGTATTCATCGGAGGTAAGTTTTATGGCCTAATTACAGTATTTTATCATGAAATCTTTGGGTATTTCTCTGTAAATGGAAGATTAAATGGGGGTTTTAGCCCTAGGCCTAAATTATAGAAAATCACTGATTTGAGTGGGTAAATGGAGTCCGATTTTGGTAAATTTTATGTGCCTAGACTCGTGTTGAGACGAGGGTTCCGAATATGTGACTTTTGTAATTTTTTGAGAAGCGTACCGAAATTCGGGTTTTGGCAACTTTGTAGTTTTGGTGTAAATTGAGTTGTTTTGACTGGGTATCATCCCATTGGCCTAATTTGATGTATTTTCACTATATTTGATCAGATTCTACGCGTGCGAAGCTTGATTCTCGTGGCAAGGGCATCACGGATTAGTCGTCGAGCTGTATTAAGGTGAGTAATGGACGTGGGTGATGACCAGCGGGTTTGAAACTCCGGTATACCACTTTGTGACACTGTATAGCGGCGAGACACGTACTCTCCTGTGAGTGCGGGGTCGATTGTTATTTGGGGACTATGGCTTAGTCCGACCTGTTGTTATTATATTATGATATTGGCTATTCTTGAGCCGATGAACCTCCTTCTCGGATGGTTGCGTATTATATTGTGATATTGGCTACTCTTGAGCCGGTGAACCTCCTTCTCGGATGGTTGTGTACTTTTATGGGTTGTGAGCCAGTTATTGGGATCCTGCGAGGATCGTTATCATTGTTTTGTGATATTGACATGCTAGTTTTACTACTAGTCCGTAGCTATTATTGTTATAATGATTTTTTCCAATCTCTGGAACTGGACATACTGTTTTCAACTGAAAATGATAAAAGAGTTTTCAAAAACTACTTTTTGAGCCTGCAAGGCTGCATTTGCATATTAGCTGACTGGTAGTGGATCGGGCAGCACACCACATCGTATATTCATGATATTGTGCTTGGGCTGTAGGAGCCCCTCCGAAGTCTGAACCCACACAGTGAGTACGGGTACCCAAATTAGATCGGGCTACGCGTCGTAGCGGTCATTTCATGCATTGCATTGCATGTAGCTACACTTGATAGCTGTTATACTGTGTTGTTGATACTTGTTGGTACATTACTGTTGATATTGAACTATTACAGGGTACTTGATTACAACTTTACTTAGTGCTATATTGTGATTTCTTATCTACGCTGTCTTACCACTGTTCATTGCCACTGAGTCTGGCAGTACTCATTTTACTCCCTGCACCTTGTGTGCAGATCCAGGTATCTCTCAGCAGTCCTGATCCGGTAGCTATACGGAGGCGATTTATGCGGGATAGTCGAGGTAGCTGCAGAGTCCGCAGGACCTGACATCCCTTCCAGTTGTCTTTTTATTTAGTATTGCTATTTCCTTCCGCACTGAGTATCTTGTAAACACTATTGCACTTATGTTATCTTTAGAGGCTCTTGACTCTTGACCCCTCGGTCTATGTGGATTTGTACTGTTTGGGACTTGATCCCTGTATTGGTATTTTATCACTTGACTTATTTCTGTTATGCTTAAATTTGGATAAAGTGAGCTCATAGCTTTGTAAATGTTGTTAATTGGTCGGGCTGGCCTAGCAGTGTACTGGGCACCATCACGACCGGGTTTGGGGTCGTGACATAAACAATAATGGAAATCCCGACAAGGGAATGCAAGCAAACAATTGAAAACCCGACAAGGGAACAACATCAATAATCAACAACGTCCCGACAAGGGAATAATTCATAACCTCTTTCTCTTTCTTTCACTTTCGTCTCATAGTTCACATTACCACTTGAGTAAATGATCCGAGGATTGACTTATATCATATACCTTCACAATTTACATTTCAACTCGAGTCAATGCTCCACGAAGTTCAAAGGTCACAATTTCTTTCACAAGCTCTTTATAGCGTATAGAAGTCATCAATTAGGCATGGAAGGCATAGTAACATCCAAACTATTCGCAAACTAAGGACTCACGGTCATGCTAGACACCAATGTGTAGATACTCATTGTGAGCACGTGATTTTTGCACCGAGCAATTAATTCCAAAATTAAAATAAATATGTTTTTGAGTGCAATTACTTGCTTTGTTTGAAATTAGCTATACTTTATGTGTTTGAATAAGTAGAAATTAGGAAAAATCAAAAAAATTAGGCTAGGTAATTAATTTGATTAGTTTTAAGAAGAAAATTAGCAAAAATAGTGTTAAGTAGTGGAAATTAGGGAAAAATAGTAGAAAATTTCCAAAAAATACTAAATAATTAGAGTAAGTAGGAAATTAGGTTTTATAATTTTCCATAAAAGAAAAAGAAAAAAAAAGTATAAGAGAAAATACATAAAAATCATTAAAATCAAAAAAATACAAAAATATATAGGTATAATAAGGTTGGGCCAAATTGAATTGAAATGAACTGGCCCAGTGTATTGAGCCCAAACGATCCGGTCCGTAAGCCTCTTAATTAGCAAAAATCTCAGTCGTTCAATTGTGTTAACCAACGGTTGAGATAATAGCGAAGTTATTGGTTTAATTTTAAATTGCAAGATCGAATCTGGGCCGTCCGTTTAGATTGATCTAAGGGTCTTGGTTTTAGTCTCTAAGGCAATGAAACGGCGTCGTTTTAGTAACGCAATTGAGAGCCGTTGATCTCCATTGAATGAACGGCCTGGATTACCTCAGACGCATGGCCTATATAAGGCTTTTGTCTGAGAATTTTGGCCATTTCTTTCAAATGCCAAACCCTAGCCGCCCTGAGGTCTTCTTCTCCTTTCATCATCTCCTTCATCACCCCGTCTGCAACCATCACCGGCCATGGAGGCCACCACCTTCTACGGTGGTCTCCGGCCATTCCCTTTCATCCCCCTTACCCTTTTCTTCCTTCTTCTTCCTTTTAACCCTGAGAAAACCCAGAAACAGACCTTTCTTTAGAACTCCGGTCACCGGAACTCCACCGGTGACCACCCAAACAACGAATCACCCTACCAAACCAACGCCGATCGAACCGTCTTGGTGAGATCTACCCAACTATACAAGCCACCACCCTCGAATCTTCCCCAATCCCGTCGAATATCCCAAAAAGTGTCGCCGGAAACCTAACTCCGGCGACTCCAAAACTTGAACCACCCAAGATCCGTCCTTCACCACACCCTGAACACCCCCCTGCAACTCAGAATCCAAAAGGCTCCATCTTTGAGCCTAAAAGAAAGACCAGAGAAGAAAAATTGAAAAAAAAGAGATAAGGAAAAGAGGTAAAGAAAAAAAGAAACAAAGTCTGAAGAAGAGTGAATAAAAGGGTTAGGAAGCTTGGGGGACAGACCCCGCAAAGCTAAGTCCCTTTCCCTTCTGTGTTTAATTAGCCTGTTCTTCATGTTTTCGTGTTTTGCATGCTTCTTATGTCTTCTCTGATTGTGTGTCTCACATGTTAGTCATAGGATTTTTGTACTTGCTTCTCTTTTGTTTCTGTTTAACACTTTCGTCCATGATTTGGTTCTGTTTGGTTATGTTCTCATGTTTCTGTAGTTTAGTTTTCCTATGTCGCTTTTCTCAGTTGGCCTTTTGATATCTCTTCTACATGTCTTATCTGTTCACGCATGTTGATTTTAGGGTTTTATTTTTGCTTGCTTTCACTTGTTCATGCTTGCCTTCGTTTTGTATCTGTCGTCTTGACATTTTGTTTATGTCTTCATTCCTTGTGCTTCTTCACCTTCCGTAGTTCTAGTGTCATTAACTTGTTCATCTTCATGTCTCTCTTCTGATTTGTACGTTTTAATCATGTTCAATTTCTTTCCTTTTCGTCCTGCTATGTATTATGATTCTGGACTTGTTAACTTTCCATAGCATGACCTTTCCTTTCTCCATGATACTTTACGTGTTTAGTTGTCTAGTCACTGTTTATTCATGTCTTATTATATGTTTGGATTGTGCTTCTGATTCTTGATTTGAAGATTTGAACCTGATATCTTTCCTCTTCTTTGTCCTCTGCTAATATTTGGTTTCTTCACATGCTTAGTTCTCTAATCCATTATGTTTATGTCTAGTAGAACCATGTTAACTGTTTTGTGAGAATTTAGTGTCTATGTGTCTATGTCAAATGAACCCTGAGTATGTTTTAAGTCTTTCAGTGAGTCATTCAACATAAGATGTTTTCCAACTAAGCCTGTTCAATGTTTAATTGGCACTCTGCCATTGAGAATTAAGTTTGTAAAGTCTAATTGATTGAGATTCAACAATACTCAACATTTCCTCTGAATTTTGATTAGTTAGTGGACAAATTTGATTTCATTTGGCCATGTATGCAATTATCTGTTGAAATGGCTATGTTTGCAATAGTTCTGTGTTAGTGAATACTGTTAATACCTTCATGCTTAGGTGAATTGGTTATAGCTGTTAGTGCTAGGTTTCATAAAGTAGTTAATTTTGAGATAGGTTTAAAGCTGAAAATCACAAAAAATAGGTCACAAGTTAAATAAGTGATCAGAGTGGTCAATTTTGCAATTGACCAACTCTGTAGGTCTGTCACACACTGGCCAATACTGAAGTAGCCTAAGTCTGCAAGGCAGACTTGCCCAGGCTCTGTTTGAGCCCTGAACTTTAGGTGGCTAAGTGTAAGGCCCCATAAATTATTTGTGCATAAGACCTAGTAGCTATGGTGTCATGGTCCGAATAAATGTGTTAGGAATGCATAGAATTCTTCGCGGCGAGCTTGCTCGCCGCGGTTCGGACCCTTGGTAGTGATTTAAGTTTCAAAAATGTAGAGAATTAATTTTTTTCGAAAAATGTCAAATATGCGGTCAAGAATGCGACCGCAAACCTGACATGCGGACCGCATTCTTGCCGCAAAACGTTCCAGAGAGTTTCCCAAAAATCGTGTCAAAAGTGCGGTCGATATGCGATCGCATGTCAAATCCGCGGTGCACTTTGCGACCGCAGAATCAACATGCGGACCGCATTCTGGCCGCATTTCTTAATAGAACCTGTGTAAAATTTGGGGCAATTCTGCGGTCACTATGCGGACCGCATGTTGATTCTGCGGTCGCATAGTGCACCGCATAATTGACCCCGGCCCGATTTTTGTAACATTTTGACCCGATCTCTTCTTTAATATAACACACTTCTTCTTCATTTTATCATATCATCTTACCAAAAATTAGAGAGAGAAGGGAGGGTTTTTAGAGAGAGAAATATTTCATCTTCAAAGATTGTTCCAACCATCTTAATTCCAAGGGATCTTAGGGCAAGGATTCAACTTCCCCAATCTTTTCAAGGTAAAAACCCTAACTATTTTCTTTGACTTTCAGGTTTTAATTGGGTAAAGAGAGGTTTGCATATAATAGCTTTTGAAAATAGAATTTTTACACTCATGCATGATTATTGAACTTGATTTCTAGTAAAAAGAAGTGAGTAGAAGTAAGAGTCTTCAAGAACAAGGTTGGCAAGAGTAAGATAGTGTGGGTAAGCATAAAGTAGGAAGTTAACGGAAGAAAACTCATCACCAGGTATGTATGGCTAATTTTGATTCTTGTAAAATCGCCCAAATGTGTGCGAATTGTTTTGGCATGTGTCAAATTGAGAAATTTTACGTAATTCTTTGATTTCCTTGTTGAGCATTTGATTGATGTTGAACTACGTGTGGTATGGTATGAAATATGAATTGAAAGATAAAAAGGTAATCGAGATTGGTAAAGAATTGGGAACAACCATTGTGATGGCATATTTGGCTTATTGTGGAAGGAATTTGAAACACCTTAATTGTGGTAAATTGTTGAACATGATTATGTGGGCATTTTCAATTTTGGAATACTTGTAACTTGGTTTTGATATTGGCTTGAGAAGAAATTGAGAACAAGAACCGATGTGTAAGTTGCTTATTTGAACTTGTTGAAATTGTGTGTAGTACCTTATCTGCTGTTTGAAATTGTTGTGTTTTCAACCTGTAAGGCGGGGTCGTGTTGCGCGCCGCAACGTGGGGAAATAAGGTGTGGGTTGGGGTGATAAGGGTGGCCGAGGTTGTCACGCCCCAAATCGAGGGACATGACCGGCGCCTGACCGGGTTGCCCCAGTCAAGCGGACCTGGGTGCCTTTCACTCCCACGCGTTACCCCTGTGTTGATTGTTTCTCATTAACCAATTATCTTACCAATAAAGACTGATTTCACAATACATAAACATAACCATGTGATTTATTTACTAACAATTCATAATTTATATTTACAACGCCCCATACATATACATAGGCCACAATCCCACAGTTTACATGTCTACGGAGCCTCTAGGATACAAAAGGGAATACAATACTTGCCGGTAACAAGGCCCCGGCTATACCTTACAAAATCCAAAAGAAAGTCTGAAATAAAAGTGGCATGAGCCACACTGTGCCCCGAGGAAGAAAGGGGCTCACCAAAACGGGCAGTGGAAGGAGAAGGATACTACTGCCGATGAGCTGAAGTGCCTGCTACTGATCCACCTACTATCATGATACGAATGTAGCGCCCCCGGCAAAAGGGACGTCAGTACACTTGAATTGTACTGGTATGTATGGACAAACTTTGTCCCAAGTAAACTCAAGCCATTAAATTACATCAACAATTTATTAAGCCAACCAACCATGTTTCCACATTTTCCTCATTTCAAATAATTCTCACACAAAGCACTTTCTACAATCAACCAATTTAACAATAACCAATCAATCACGTAAAGAACAAGTAGTCAAACAAAGGGGCAATCAGTGCCCCACAGGTTGCAAACTCTCCTGCTGTCTCCTTTCACAATTTCACATTATTGATTTATGTATCAATTTTCAATAGCGATTTCGATCGCTTTCCATCCTTATTGCCCCCGACCACCCTTATTACCTCGGCCACCCTTATCACCCCAACCCACACCTTATTTCACCACGTTGCGGCGCGCAACACGACCCCGCCTTACAGTTGAAAACACAACAATTTCAAACAGCAGATAAGGTACTACACACAATTTCAACAAGTTCAAATAAGCAACTTGCACATTGTTTCATGTTCTCAATTACTTCTCAAGCCAATATCACAACCAAGTTACAATGTTTCCACATTCAAGAATATTCACACATGTATATTCAACAATTTTCCATAATTCAAGTGTTTCATCTCTTTCCACAATAAACCAATTCTCAAGTGTTTCGTTTTCTTTTCCACAAGGTGCCATATAGGCCATCATAATCATTATTCACAAATTCTTTACCCAATTCAACTCTCATTTACCTTTCGGTTCATATTTCATACCACAACACTCATAGTTCAACAACAACTTTGAATATCCAACAACAACATCAAATAATCACATACAATTTCTCAAATCAACACATGCCAAACAATTTTACACATAAGGGCGATTTCACAAGAATCAAAATTAGCCATACATACCTGGTGATGAGTTTTCTTCCGTTAACTTCCTACTTTATGCTTACCCAAGCTATCTTATTCTTGCCAACCTTGTTCTTGAAGACTCTTACTTCTACCCACTTCTTTTTACTAGAAATCAAGTTCAATAATCATGCATGAGTGTAAAAATTCTATTTTTAAAAACTATTATATGCAAACCTCTCTTTACCCAATTAAAACTGAAAATCAAAGAAAATAGTTAGGGTTTTTACCTTGAAAATATTGGGGAAGTTGAATCCTTGCCCTAGAATCCCTTGGAATTAAATGGTTGGAACAATCTTTGAAGATGAAAGATTTCTCTCTCTAAAAACCCTCTCTTCTCTCTCTAATTTTGGTGAGATGATATGATAAAATGAAGAAGAAAGGTGTTATATTAAAGAAGAGATCGGGTCAAAATGTTACAAAATCTGGGCCGGGATCAAATATACGGTCACTATGCGACCGCAGAATCAACATGCGGTCCGCATAGTGGCCGCAGAATGGCTCAAAAAATTACGCAGGTTCTGTTAAGACATGCGGTCACTATGCGGACCGCATGTTGATTCTGCGGTCGCAAAAGTGCACCGCAGATTGACATGCGATCGCATATCGACCGCACTTTTGACAGATTTTTGGGAAACTCTCTGGAACGATTTGCGGTCAGAATGCGGTCCGCATGTCAGGTTTGCGGTCGCATTCTTGACCGCATATTTGACACTTTTTCGGAAAAATTATTTCTCTACATTTTTGAAACTTAAATCACTACAAAGGGTCCGAACCGCGGCTCGCAAGCTCGCCGCGAAGAATTCTACGCATTCCTAACACATCATTCGGACCATGACACCACATCTACTAAGTTTTACGCACAAAAATTTTACGGGGCCTTACAGAGGTAATAAGGGTGGTCAGGGGCAATAAGGATGGAAAGCGATCGAAATCGCTATTGAAAATTGATACAAAAATCAATAATGTGAAATTGTGAAAGGAGACAGCAGGAGAGTTTGCAACCTGTGGGGCACCGATTGCCCCTTTGTTTGACTACTTGTGCTTTACGTGATTGATTGGTTATTGTTAAATTGGTTGATCGTAGAAAGTGCTTTGTGTGAGAATTATTTGAAATGAGGAAAATGTGGAAACATGGTTGGCTCTGGCTTAATTAATTGTTGATGTAATTTAATGGCTTGAGTTTACTTGGGACAAAGTTTGTCCATACATACCAGTACAATTCAAGTGTACTCACGTCCCTTTTGCCGGGGGCGCTACATTCGTGTCATGATTGTAGGTGGATCAGTAGCAGGCACTTCAGCTCATCGGCGGTAGTATCCTTCTCCTTCCACTGCCCGTTTTGGTGAGCCCCTTTCTTCCTCGGGGCCTTGTGTGGTTCATGCCACTCGGTTTAGATTTCATTTTGGTTTTGTAAGGTATAGTCGGAGCCTTGTTACCGGCAAGTATTGTATTTCCCTTTTTGTATCCTAGAGGCTCCATAGACATGTAAACCGTGGGATTGTGGCCTATGTATATGTATGGGGCGTTGTAAATATAAATTATGAACTTGTTAGTGAATCAATCACATGGTTATGTTTATGCATTATGAAATCGGTCATTATTGGTAAAATATTTGGTTAATGAGAAACAATCAACACAGGGTTAACGCGTGGGAATGAAAGGCACCCAGGTCCGCTTGACTGGGGCAACCCGGTCAGGCGCCGGTCATGTCCCTCGATTTGGGGCGTGACAAACTTGGTATCGGAGCCTATGGTTTTTAAAGTGTCCTAGGATGTCTCGGAGCCGTGTCTAGTAGTGCCCTTCTTATAGGTGTGTTGTCGACCACATCATATAAGTAGGGGGCTACACGGGCATTTAGGAATTTACCTATTTCTTTGCTAATCTATATCGTGCGGTAAAGTGCAATGTGGAAATATCTATGTCTAATTCGTGCCTTGTTCCCAAATTTTCAGAATATGGCACCTAAGAAGAAGGCTAGACTCGGCCTTAGGGCCAATGCCGGCCCAAGTGCAGCTGTTAATCATGTACCCGATGCCGTGGGAGAGAATGACCCACCGGTCCCGAATTTGCCTGGCCCATCTGTTCAAAACCCAAGTGTCCCTATTCCAGCTGCGGCAGAGGATGCCACCATTCCTCCTGCCAGTGTTCCTGACTCAGATACAGTTCCCGCTTCGGGCTCCGGTATCTCTAATGAAGAACTTAGGGGAGCCATCCATATGTTAACACAATTAGTGGCTGCCCAGGCCCAGAGATCCCATGATGCCCCTACATCCTCTAGCGGACAGGGAGATTCCTTTGGCTCCAGAGTCCGCCAGTTCTTGCGGTTGGACCCTCCAGAATTTTCAGGCACCGATCCAGAGGCTGACCCACAGGAATTCCTTGATGAGATATACAAGACCCTCAGAGTGATGAAGGCTACAGATATAGAGGGGGTAGAGTTGGCCTCTTACAGGCCGAAGGGAGCGGCACGTTCATGGTTCGAAATGTGGGAGGATTCCCGTGAGGAAGGGAGCCCTCCGGCCAGATGGGATGAGTTCGTGGATGCATTTATGGACCACTTCTTACCTGCTGAGGCAATGGCAGCCCGTGCCACCGAGTTCGAGGTTCTCAAACAGGGCAGTATGAGTGTTTGGGAGTATCACATGGAGTTCGTAAGGTTGTCCAAGTACGCTCCTCATTTAGTGTCGACCATGGATGCCCGGGTTCGACGGTTCGTTCAGGGCCTTAGCCCTTTGTAGTGAATGAGGCCGCCACAGCAGCTTTGCACTCAGACATGAACTATGGGAGGATCGTGGGGTTTGCTCAGGCCACAGAGGCCAGGAAATTGAAGATTCGTGCAGAAAGAGAAAGTAGCAGCAGGGCCCGGTCAATGGGTCGTTCGGGGAGATCACTTCCAGGGAGGGGGTCATCAGGGCCATCCCAGTCATATGCTCAGTCCTCCGCGAGTGCACCGCCATCCATGCACAGTCATCAGCAGGGCAGTTACTCGAGACCTGGTTCAGACAGCAGGAGGTCTCGTCAGTCTGGTCATCCTGGGGTGAGATCCCAGCAGCAGGGGAGACCTACATGCCCCAAGTGTGGGAGATTTCATACAGAAACTTGCTACCTTGACCTTTCAGTGTGCTTCGGGTGCGGGGTGAGAGGTCACATTCGGCGGGACTGCCGTGCACCCCGTCAGGGTATAGGTAGGGGATCTGCTCAGTCATCCAGTTCTTCAGCTGCTACATCATCAGCGCGTACTCCAGCAGCAGTAGGGCGTGGTGCAGCTAGGGGTGGAGCTCGGGGTAGGGGTGGACCTAGCCGATTCTATGCATTGAGTGACCGCCAGAATGCCGAGGCTTCTCCAGATGTTGTTACAGGTATCCTGTCTGTTCAAACTATTGATTGCTATGCCCTTATTGATCCGGGGTCCTCCTTGTCTTATGTTACTCCATTCATTGCTTCAAGCTTTGGGATAGAACCCGAACAGCTTCATGAGCCGTTCTCTGTGTCGACTCCTATTGGTGATTCTATTACAACCTCACGAGTCTATAGGAATTGTGTTGTTACGGTGGGTGGTCGTGATACCACAGCCGATCTTATTGAGCTTGGGATGGTAGATTTTGATGTAATTATGGGGATGGATTGGCTCTATTCGTGCTTTGCCAAGCTTGATTGTCGGACGAGAGTTGTGAGGCTCGAGTTCCCTAACGAGCCACTCATTGAATGGAGAGGAAATGGTGTGGTGCCAAGGGGTAGGTTTATTTCCTACCTTAAGGCTTCGAAGATGATTAAGAAGGGGTGTATCTATCACCTGGTTCGGGTAACGGACACCACCTCGGAGGTGCCTACCCTCGAGTCCGTGCCAATTGTGAATGAATTTCCTGAAGTGTTTCCAGATGAGCTTCCAGGCATCACGCCGGATAGGGAGATTGATTTTGGGATCGATGTTTTGCCAGATACTTAGCCAATATCCATTCCACCATATAGAATGGCGCCAGCGAAGTTAAGGGAGTTAAAGGAGCAGCTGAGGGATTTATTAGAGAAAGGGTTCATACGACCGAGTGTGTCGCAGTGGGGTGCTCCGGTTCTCTTTGTCAGAAAGAAGGATGGGTCACTTCGAATGTGTATTGATTATCGGCAGCTTAACAAAGTCACCATTAAGAATAAATATCCATTGCCTCGAGTGGATAATCTGTTTGACCAATTGCAGGGAGCGAGGTTCTTCTCAAAGATTGATTTACGGTCTGGGTACCACCAGTTGAAAATCAGGGAGCAGGATATTCCTAAGACCGCCTTCAGAACTCGTTATGGTCACTTTGAGTTTTTGGTTATGTCTTTTGGGCTAACCAACGCCCCAGCAACTTTCATGGACCTTATGAATCGGGTTTTCAAGCCATTCCTAGATTCCTTTGTAATTGTATTCATTGACGATATCCTCATCTACTCTCGAAGCAGGGAAGATCATGCCATTCACCTCAGAGCAGCATTGCAAACCCTTCATCAGCATCAATTGTATGCCAAGTTCTCAAAATGTGAGTTTTGGTTGAAGTCGGTAGCCTTTCTAGGGCATGTTATTTCCAGTGAGGGAATTCAGGTGGATCCTCAGAAGATTGCGGCAGTGAAAGATTGGCCTAGACCCACGACCCCAACAGAGATTCGTAGCTTCTTGGGTTTGGCAAGGTACTATCGGAGGTTTGTAGAGGGATTCTCAACCCTCGCTTCCCCATTGACAAAACTGACGCAGAAGGCAGTGAAGTTCCAGTGGTCCGATGCTTGTGAGAAAAGTTTCCAAGAATTGAAGTCAAGATTGACCTCGGCACCGGTATTGGCCTTGCCAGAAGGCACAGAGGGATTTGTGGTTTATTGTGATGCCTCCAGGGTTGGTTTGGGATGTGTATTGATGCAGCACGGAAAAGTCATATCTTACGCTTCCAAGCAACTCAAGAACCATGAGAAGAATTATCCGACGCATGATTTGGAGCTTGCAGCTGTTGTGTTTGCCTTGAAAATATGGCGACACTATCTTTATGGGGTACATGTAGATGTGTTTTCGGACCACAAGAGCCTCCAGTATTTGTTCAAGCAGAAAGAGCTGAATCTGAGACAGCGGCGGTGGTTAGAACTGCTCAAGGACTATGATATGAACATATTGTACCATCCAGGAAAGGAAAATATGGTAGCCGACGCTCTTAGTCGAAAATCCATGGGTAGTTTGGCTCATTTGGGTGTGGATCGGAGACACCTGGCTCGAGAGGTTTACCAATTAGCCAGTTTGGGGGTTCGTATCTCGACGTCAGACGGGGGGGATATTTTGGTGCATAATGGAGCAGAATCATCATTGGTCGCAGAAATCAAGGAAAAACAGTTCATGGATCTAGCATTGGTTCGGGTGAAGGAAGCAGTCATGAATGACAAGACCTCAGCATTTGTACTCAGGAGCGAAGATGGTGTATTGCGGTGTCAAGATAGGCTATGTGTTCCGGATGTGGACGAGCTTCGGGAAAGAGTGATGGCAGAGGCTCATATTTCCAGGTATTCGGAACACCCGGGTTCCACGAAAATGTATCATGACCTTAAGGAGATTTATTGGTGGAACGGTATGAAAAGAGATGTAGCAAGCTTTGTAGCTAAATGTCCGAACTGTCAACAAGTGAAGGCCGAGCATCAACGGCCCGGTGGATTAACTCAGCTTATAGAAATACCAAGGTGGAAATGGGAGATGATCAATATGGATTTCGTGGTGGGGTTACCTCGCACTCGGCGTAAGTTTGACTCAATATGGGTGATAGTAGATCGACTCACCAAATCAGCTCACTTCCTGCCTGTCAAGTCTACTGATACTGCGGAGCAATATGCAAGATTGTACATCAAGGAGATAGTAAGGCTTCATGGCACTCCACTTTCTATTATCTCGGATCGCGGAGCTCAGTTCACAACTAACTTTTGGAAGAAGTTTCAGCAAGGTTTGGGAACTCAGGGTGAATCTCAGCACAGCTTTCCATCCACAGACCGACGGTCAGGCCGAGCGGACCATCCAGACGCTTGAAGATATGTTGCGAGCTTGTGTCTTAGATTTTAAAGGTAATTGGGATGAACACTTGCCACTGATAGAATTTGCTTACAATAACAGCTATCATGCTAGCATTCAGATGGCCCCGTTTGAGGCATTGTACGGGAGGAGATGTAGATCGCCAATCGGGTGGTTTGAGGTAGGTGAAGCGGAATTGCTAGGGCCGGATATGGTGTACAAAGCTATGGAAAAGGTCAAGGTTATTCAGGAGAGAATGAAAACAGCACAGAGTCGTCAAAAATCCTATGCAGATGTTCGCCGAAGAGATTTGGAGTTTCAAGTCGATGATTGGGTGTTCTTAAGGGTATCTCCTATGAAGGGAGTCATGCGATTCGGAAAGAAAGGGAAATTGAGTCCTAGGTATGTCGGGCCATAACGGATCGTTCAAAGGATTGGTCAAGTTGCTTATAGGCTAGAGTTGCCTCCTGAGATGTCATCCATCAGTGCATCCGGTATTCCATGTGTCCATGTTGAAGAAAGTGATTGGAGATCCATCCACCATCATGCCGGTCGAAGCTATAGAGGTTAATGAAGATTTGTCATATGAAGAAGTTCCAGTTGCCATTCTTGATAGGCAAGTCCGTAAGTTGAGAAATGATGGCGCCTACTCGTGGTAGCTAGGCAAGCCACTGTATTCATACTATCCTGTTTTTAACACAATTTTGATTGAATAAATGCGGAATACTTTATCGAAATGGAAATAACAATTCACAAGGTAAAACCATACCGAAAATCCTCTACCCAAGATGTGGAATCACCAACTCACAAACTACTATGGAATACTACACATAAAAGTCTGAAGAAATATAACACAATTCTGTTTGTCTCGGAACAAAGAGACTCCAGCTAATAATATAGATAAAGAGAGAGACGCCGGGCCTGCGGACGCCTGCAAGCTACCTCGGTCTCAAATATGATCAACTCCCACGCAATCTACTTACTGCTGCCGCCGCTGCTGTCCGTAACCTGTATCTGCGCAAAAAGAGCGCAGAGTGTAGTATCAGCACAACCGACCCCATGTGCTGGTAAGTGCCTGGCCTATCCCGGCGAAGTAGTGACAAGCCTAGGACCGGACACCCACATAAACCTGTGCAGTTGCAATATATATATATATATATATAACACATTTATAAGGAAATACTCTGCTCTGAAATAATATTCAATAACTCACGATATCTAAAATAATCTAATCAACATAATAAATCTGACTTTCATGTCTCAATTCCTCTCTCATTTCATATCTCGTGGTAGGCGTACCACCCGCTCCCAACTATCACAGTAATTATATCTTGTGGTAGGCGTACCACCCGCTCCCAAATATATCAATAATCATATCTTGTGGTAGGCGTACCACCCGCTCCCAAATATATCAATAATCATATCTTGTGGTAGGCGTACCACCCGCTCCCAAATATATCAATAATCATATCTTGTGGTAGGCGTACCACCCGCTCCCAAATATTTCAATAATCATATCTTGTGGTAGGCGTACCACCCGCTCCCAAATATTTCAATAATCATATCTTGTGGTAGGCGTACCACCCGCTCCCAAATATTTCAATAATCATATCTTGTGGTAGGCGTACCACCCGCTCCCAAATATATCAATAATCATATTACTACAAATAACAAGAATTAACCAAGTAATAACACAATAAGGAATATCTCAAAGAACTCAACAATTAACAACAGTTAATAAGTTCACAAGGAAAACAAGGTATAATGGAAACACAAGTAATATCAAGTCAAGGAATGGCAAATAGTTGCACGTCATCACCCAAATAAAATATAATGGAAGAACAAGTAATATCAAGTCAAGGAATAGCAAATAGTTGCACGGCATCACCCTTCGTGCTTTTACTCTCATCCTTACCAAATAAACAAATAAAGTACACGGCATCACCCTTCGTGCTTTTACTCTCATTCTCACATCCATGGTACGGCATGATCCTTCGTACATGGTTCAATAACAGGGCACGGCATGATCCTTCGTGCATAATCAATAAATAAACATGGCACGGCATTAACCTTCGTGCATAAATAAATAAACATGGCACGGCATCACCCTTCGTGCATTATCACTCTTCCTCACCCAAATAACAATCACGGTTAAGGGCAGAGAAAGAAACAACAATTCATAAATCGTCCCATCAAGGGCAATCAATAATTATCTTCACAACAAGTCCCAACAAGGGAGAACAATAACGATTCACATGTAATATATCTCAAAATATCATTTTTTTCAACGACTCACGGTCATACTAGACGCCAATGTATGGATGCTCGTCACCACAGCCCATACACCGCACTCGATCACAAAACACATAACACATAATCCTATTCCCTCAAGCTAGGATAGAACAAACACTTACCTCGAATACTTATGAACAATCCAATCCGTGGAAATGTCTTTTCTTTCAATTTGGCTCCAATCCAACCGTATCTATACACAATTGATTTAATATCATCAATTCTACTCCACAAACTAATTCTTAATACCAAATAACACTTTTACAACATTCTGCCATGAATAGTAAATTTCAACCCCGGGCCCACATGGTCGGAATTCGGGGTTAGGACCAAAATCCGGTTACCCATCCCCCCACGAGTTCATGTATATAATTTGTTTCAAAATCGGACCTCAATTCGAGGTCCAATTCCCAATTTATGAAAAACCTATTTTCTAACCAAAACAAGAATTTTACCATGAAAACATTTGATTTCTAATGAAAAACATGTTTAATGATGTTAGGAATTGAAAGAATTAAGTAAAAAGTGACTTACAATCGTTTTGATGAAGAAGAAATCCTTGAAGAGTCGCAAATGGGTGTTTTGGTTTTGTGAAAAATGAAGAAATGACCGAAATTCGTGTTTTTCAGGTCTCTGTGTTCGCATTTGCGAACATGGGTTCGCAATTGCGAACCCCGACCAATTTCCGGAGTTTGAAAAATAAGCTAAGGGTGGGAAGTTCGCATTTGCGAACATTTCTTCGCATTTGCGAAGCCAAGGCAAAACTGGGAAGTTCGCATTTGCGAACTATTGTTCGCAATTGCGAACACAGGCTAAATATGGGGAGGTTCGCATTTGCGAACTATTGTTCGCATTTGCGAACTATTGTTCGCATTTGCGAACCAAGGCGGAATAGTGGCCAGTTCGCATTTGCGAACTATAGCTTGCATTTGCGAACACAGGCACAGAAAGGTCAAGTTCGCATTTGCGAACTATTGTTCGCATTTGCGAACACAGACACAATAGGGGGAGTTCGCATTTGCGAACTATGGTTCGCATTTGCGAACTCTGCAGAATAGTTGGGAGTTCGCATTTGCGAACTATTGTTCGCATTTGCGAACTCTGCAGACCAGTTGTAGACAGCAACTTCTAACATGAAAAATTGATCTCGTGGCCTATCCAAAGTTCACCCGAGCCCTCGGGGCTCCAAACCAAATATGCACATAACCTCAAAAACACATTATGAACTTGTTCGTGCGATCACATCGCCAATCTCACTTCATTTTAATCAAATCGAGCCTCAAACTCATGATTTTCATACTTTTGATTTTTCAAAACTTCTTAACTTGGAACTCAAGGTCCAAAACATCTCAAACGACATCCAAATGTCACCAAACTTTACAGAAATCACATATATAATATTTAAGACTTGTACCGGGCGTCGGAACCAAAATACGAGCCCGATACCAAGGTCTATTAATTTATTTCCTTTAATAATTGCATCAAAAACAATTTCACATAAAAATTCATAACTTGGGCTCTAGGCCTCAGAATTCGACTCCGGACACATGTCCAAGTCCCATATTTTCCTACGGACCTCTCGGGACCATTCAATCTCGGGTCCGGATCCGTTTACCAAAAATGTTGACCGAAGTCAACCATATCAATATTAATATCATTTTTATCCAAATTTCTCATAGAATTCATATTTTCTATCACAAAATCTTTCCGGCTACATGCTCGGATCGTGCACGTAAATCGAGGCAACATAGAATGAGGTTTTCAAGACCTTAGAAGCTCTTAATTTATTAATAAAATAAGTGATGACCCTTTGGGTCGTCACAATCTCCACCTCTAAAACAACCGTTCGTCCTCGAACGGACAAAAGAAAGAAGTACCGAGTCAGGAAACAAGTGTGGGTAACGGCTCCGCATATCAGACTCGGACTCCCAAGTCGATGCCTCAGGAGGCTGACCTCTCCACTGAACACGCACAGAAGGATAACTCTTCGACCTCAGCTGTCGAACCTGCCTGTCTAGAATGGCTACCGACTCCTCTTCGTAAGATATATCATTGTCCAATTGGACAGTACTGAAGTCTAACACATGTGTGGGATCGCCGTGGTATCTCCGAAGCATAGATACGTGAAAAACTGGATGCACGATTGATAACTATTATAATAAGCAAACTCTGCCAAAGGTAGGAATTGATCCCATCAGCATCTAAGGTGACCTGATTAGCACCTCCTCGTTGAACCGTGTCTCTAAGGTCACATAAATAGGAATCATTATATTGTTGATCGCAGATACGCTCCAATAATGAAGAGCGAGCGATCGCACAAGCTAGTGCTCGACTAGGCTCAGAAATATCCAACCTCACAAATCGATTGGCCAAGGACTGAACATCCAAAGCAATTGGCCTCTGATTGACTGGAATATAAACAAGACTGCCCATACTGGCTGACTTCCTACCCAAAGCGTCAGCCACCACGTTTGCTTTTTCCCTGATGATATAAAAAGGTGACATCAAAATCTTTTCGCAATACCAGCCACCTTCTCTGCCTCAAATTCAACTCTTTTTGTTTAAACAAATACTGAAGGCTCTTATGATCGGTGTATACTTCACATACTATACACCATACAAATAATGCCTCCAGATCTTCAATGCGTGAATAATCGCCGCAAATTCTACATCATGCTCTGGGTAATTCTTTTCATGCATCTTCAACCGCCTCGAAGCATAGGCAATAACCTTGCCATCCTGCATTAACACTGCACCAAACCCAATACGGGAAGCATCACAATAATCGGTATAAGGTCCCGTACCTGTGGGTAAAAATCAATACCGGTGCTGTGGCCATGGCTGTCTTGAGCTTTTGAAATCCCGCCTCACATTCATCTGACCATTCAAATTGAACACCTTTCTGTGTCAATCTGGTCAGTGGGGTTGCAATAGGTGAAAACCCCTCCACGAAACGCCCGTAATAACCCGCTAATCCCAAGAAACTCCAAATCTCTGTGGCTGATGTTAGTCTAGGTCAGTCCTTGACTGCCTCAATCTTCTTCGAATCAACCTAAATACCTGCTGCCGTCACAATATGACCCAGGAAATGCAACTGAACTTAGCCAAAATTCACACTTCAAATTTTTTGCATATAGTTGGCTATCTTTCAGAGTCTGCAAAGTCACTCTGAGATGTTGCGCATGCTCCTCATGACCGCAGGAGTATGTCAATATGGAAACAATGAAGACTACAACGAACAAGTCTAAATAAGGCACGAACACACTCATGCGTATGCACATATCCATGACTCTGAAGTCTGGCCATAAGAGTTATTCTTAAATTACAACATTGTCAATTAACCCTGTTATCAAATACCTTATTCTACAAATCCCACTTTACTCAGAATGAGGTATGGTGACCTCGTGATTATTTTCCCGAATTAATGCGTCATATTTATCCTTACCTGGTGCCCGTCTCAAGGGCTAAGCTCAACGGTTTCAAAATAGAAATGGCTAAATATGAACAAAAACTATACAAGAATTGTCAAATAGTCCTAACGGGCATGACTCTTATTTACGGATGCAATACGAAAATATTAATTTCATAAAAGAAGAATTTTAAACACATAAACTCTTACTACCAGGACCCAGTCCTCATATGATATCCACCGCAACTTGAAGCTCGGCTTAGAAATATTTCACATTATGCCAAAAATTGGAGGATCTCATCCTCAACTCTGAATCACAGTGCTTGCACATCATATCATCTGAAATTTTTCATTTCCTTTCTTTCTTCCTTTCAATAATTGTTCGTCAAAGGTAATCACGACATAAAATAAGCCCTCATACTGATAGGGAGCACAGTTAACGATTAAAATTAGTTATCCCGAAAATTATATCAAAACCCACTGTAATAAGTAATATAAAGTCACTCTTAGCCTCATGGATATTTTAATGACTAACACCTAATAATAGGGATGTCTATCCTCATGGCAATATATATTCGGACATAGTCATTGTGACCTGGTACAACCGTTCAGATCACATATACTACATATTGTAGAGAATCTCGGGGTGACGTCTTCGGAACATTTTCTTAAAACAGAGATTAGTAGATAGCGTTGCGTTGGCCGGTTTTCCCTCTTCGTAGGCTTGTCACAAACATCGACGGCCAATTTCTTCTTTTCCTATGTTGGCTTAACACTGCCGAGCTACCCCATTTACTCATATACTCTTCGTCATTCTCTGGGGGCGATTCTTACCCCATGAAAAGAACCAACCTTAATTGTGTATAAATTATTTGGAGGACCTTTCCATACCATATATATACATTCCAATAACTCATCATATTTGTCCTTCACAACTCCAACACATCGACCGGACGTCAAGGTCCATTGAAACCCAACACGATTTATTAGGTGATCTCCTGATATAATTGCATCTTCCGTTGGGACCATAACTTGTGTGGTAAATACATTATCTTCCCACTACTTCTGTGTGCCTTCCGTAGCACAGTAAAATAAACTCCTCGCATTCGACTATTCCCACGTTCTGTAATTCCTCATAAGAACTGTCAAGCACAATCTCGTGGGTTCTCAAAAGATGCACCGCTGAAGGTGGCAGCGAAGACTTTGGTGAAACCTATCTGTCCTCCGTAAAACTTTTGAAGGCATAGTTGATCTATCACCAGTCCGTGCCATTGTTCGGCTGGATAAGCGGTACGTGACTACGCCATTCGTGGGAAGACAAGAGTGGAAATTTAACTTAACACTTTGAAGAACAAATTCGCACGATAAGAAAGAACAAATGAGAGACTCTTTCCTAACTCAATAGACTCTGTGGAGGACAAGTACGGACGTCTCCGTACCTACCTCTCAAACTCTACTAAGCTTGTTCGTGAGTGGTGAGACCTATGTAACCTAGAGCTTTGATACCAACTTGTCACGACCCGGATTTTCCCCCAACATCGGGATCGTGATGGCGCCTACTCGTGGTAGCTAGGCAAGCCACTGTATTCATACTATCCCGTTTTTAACACAATTTTGATTGAATAAATGCGGAATACTTTATCGAAATGGAAATAACAATTCACAAGGTAAAACTATACCGAAAATCCTCTACCCAAGATGTGGAATCACCAACTCACAAACTACTATGGAATACTACACATAAAAGTCTGAAGAAATATAACACAATTCTGTTTGTCTCGGAACAAAGAGACTCCAGCTAATAATATAGATAAAGAAAGAGACGCCGGACCTGCGGACGCCTGCAAGCTACCTCGGTCTCAAATATGATCAACTCCCACGCAATCTACTTACTGCTGCCGCCGCTGCTGTCCGTAACCTGTATCTGCGCAAAAAGAGCGCAGAGTGTAGTATCAGCACAACCGACCCCATGTGCTGGTAAGTGCCTGGCCTATCCCGGCGAAGTAGTGACAAGCCTAGGACCGGACACCCACATAAACCTGTGCAGTTGCAATATATATATATATATATATATATAACACATTTATAAGGAAATACTCTGCTCTGAAATAATATTCAATAACTCACGATATCTAAAATAATCTAATCAACATAATAAATCTGACTTTCATGTCTCAATTCCTCTCTCATTTCATATCTCGTGGTAGGCGTACCACCCGCTCCCAACTATCACAATAATTATATCTTGTGGTAGGCGTACCACCCGCTCCCAAATATATCAATAATCATATCTTGTGGTAGGCGTACCACCCGCTCCCAAATATATCAATAATCATATCTTGTGGTAGGCGTACCACCCGCTCCCAAATATATCAATAATCATATCTTGTGGTAGGCGTACCACCCGCTCCCAAATATTTCAATAATCATATCTTGTGGTAGGCGTACCACCCGCTCCCAAATATTTCAATAATCATATCTTGTGGTAGGCGTACCACCCGCTCCCAAATATTTCAATAATCATATCTTGTGGTAGGCGTACCACCCGCTCCCAAATATATCAATAATCATATTACCACAAATAACAAGAATTAACCAAGTAATAACACAATAAGGAATATCTCAAAGAACTCAACAATTAACAACAGTTAATAAGTTCACAAGGAAAACAAGGTATAATGGAAACACAAGTAATATCAAGTCAAGGAATGGCAAATAGTTGCACGTCATCACCCAAATAAAATATAATGGAAGAACAAGTAATATCAAGTCAAGGAATAGCAAATAGTTGCACGGCATCACCCTTCGTGCTTTTACTCTCATCCTTACCAAATAAACAAATAAAGTACACGGCATCACCCTTCGTGCTTTTACTCTCATTCTCACATCCATGGTACGGCATGATCCTTCGTACATGGTTCAATAACAGGGCACGGCATGATCCTTCGTGCATAATCAATAAATAAACATGGCACGGCATTAACCTTCGTGCATAAATAAATAAACATGGCACGGCATCACCCTTCGTGCATTATCACTCTTCCTCACCCAAATAACAATCACGAGTTAAGGGCAGAGAAAGAAACAACAATTCATAAATCGTCCCATCAAGGGCAATCAATAATTATCTTCACAACAAGTCCCAACAAGGGAGAACAATAACGATTCACATGTAATATATCTCAAAATATCATTTTTTTCAACGACTCACGGTCATACTAGACGCCAATGTATGGATGCTCGTCACCACAGCCCATACACCGCACTCGATCACAAAACACATAACACATAATCATATTCCCTCAAGCTAGGATAGAACAAACACTTACCTCGAATACTTATGAACAATCCAATCCGTGGAAATGTCTTTTCTTTCAATTTGGCTCCAATCCAACCGTATCTATACACAATTGATTTAATATCATCAATTCTACTCCACAAACTAATTCTTAATACCAAATAACACTTTTACAACATTCTGCCATGAATAGTAAATTTCAACCCCGGGCCCACATGGTCGGAATTCGGGGTTAGGACCAAAATCCGGTTACCCATCCCCCACGAGTTCATGTATATAATTTGTTTCAAAATCGGACCTCAATTCGAGGTCCAATTCCCCAATTTATGAAAAACCTATTTTCTAACCAAAACAAGAATTTTACCATGAAAACATTTGATTTCTAATGAAAAACATGTTTAATGATGTTAGGAATTGAAAGAATTAAGTAAAAAGTGACTTACAATCGTTTTGATGAAGAAGAAATCCTTGAAGAGTCGCAAATGGGTGTTTTGGTTTTGTGAAAAATGAAGAAATGACTGAAATTCGCGTTTTTCAGGTCTCTGTGTTCGCATTTGCGAACATGGGTTCGCAATTGCGAACCCCGACCAATTTCTGGAGTTTGAAAATTAAGCTAAGGGTGGGAAGTTCGCATTTGCGAACATTTCTTCGCATTTGCGAAGCCAAGGCAAAACTGAGAAGTTCGCATTTGCGAACTATTGTTCGCAATTGCGAACACGGGCTAAATATGGGGAGGTTCGCATTTGCGAACTATTGTTCGCATTTGCGAACCAAGGCGGAATAGTGGCCAGGTTCGCATTTGCGAACTATAGCTCGCATTTGCGAACACAGGCACAGAAGGGTCAAGTTCGCATTTGCGAACTATTGTTCGCATTTGCGAACACGGACACAATAGGGGGGGAGTTCGCATTTGCGAACTATTGTTCGCATTTGCGAACTCTGCAGAATAGTGGGGAGTTCGCATTTGCGAACTATTGTTCGCATTTGCGAACTCTGCAGACCAGTTGCGGACAGCAACTTCTAACATGAAAAATTGATCTCGTGGCCTATCCAAAGTTCACCCGAGCCCTCGGGGCTCCAAACCAAATATGCACATAACCTCAAAAACACATTATGAACTTGTTCGTGCGATCACATCGCCAATCTCACTTCATTTTAATCAAATCGAGCCTCAAACTCATGATTTTCATACTT
The DNA here is from genome assembly GCA_032618575.1 of Nicotiana noctiflora. NCBI lineage: Eukaryota > Viridiplantae > Streptophyta > Magnoliopsida > Solanales > Solanaceae > Nicotiana > Nicotiana noctiflora. The sequence goes on along the minus strand of JASVEL010012455.1, from coordinate 159,746 downwards.
TTGATTTTTCAAAACTTCTTAACTTGGAACTCAAGGTCCAAAACATCTCAAACGACATCCAAATGTCACCAAACTTTACGGAAATCACATATATAATATTTAAGACTTGTACCGGGCGTCGGAACCAAAATACGAGCCCGATACCAAGGTCTATTAATTTATTTCCTTTAATAATTGCATCAAAAACAATTTCACATAAAAATTCATAACTTGGGCTCTAGGCCTCAGGAATTCGACTCCGGACACATGTCCAAGTCCCATATTTTCCTACGGACCTCTCGGGACCATTCAATCTCGGGTCCGGATCCGTTTACCAAAAATGTTGACCGAAGTCAACCATATCAATATTAATATCATTTTTATCCAAATTTCTCATAGAATTCATATTTTCTATCACAAAATCTTTCCGGCTACATGCTCGGATCGTGCACGTAAATCGAGGCAACATAGAATGAGGTTTTCAAGACCTCAGAAGCTCTTAATTTATTAATAAAATAATGAAGAAGTTCCAGTCGCCATTCTTGATAGGCAAGTCCGTAAGTTGAGAAATAAGGAAGTTGCCTCTGTTAAAGTATTGTGGCGAAGTCAACAAGTTGAGGAGGCCACATGGGAAGCAGAAAAAGAGATGAAAGAAAAGTACCCCCAATTGTTTGATCAAGCCTAGAAGAAATTAGGTGACCCTCCTAATCTTAGTAACTGTCATCTTGTCTAAGTTGTTTCCCTCTTAGTATTAGTAAAGTCCTCTTCATTTTGTAATGAGTTAAATGTGTTGTTACCTTGGGTCACTTGAACCTTTCGTGATAAATGAAATCCTTATAAATATTTGGGTGTTAAATAAACAACTGATAGTAAGTGTAGATTGGCAATGATTTGTTAAGTGTACATGGTGTGTTAAAATGGTTAAATAAGGTGAGAATTCATTGAAGTGACTAGTTTATGTGCAATTGTAACAATGTGATAGAATATGTGCATTTGTTGAGGCAAGAAAGTATATACGAGTTGTGGAAATGGTTGTAGTTGTATATTGTTGTTTGGTAATGTGTTTCGGGGGCCCTCTGACAAGTGGATATGTCCATAATACAAAGGAAACTCTGGCGAAATTTTTCTAAAATATAAGAGTTAGTCAAAATTTTGATAACTTGCATATCATGTCTTTCAAAACTCATTTATTTCAAAATCCTCATTCGAGGACGAATGATCTTAAGGGGGGGAGGATGTAAGGCCCCATAAATTATTTGTGCATAAGACCTAGTAGCTATGGTGTCATGGTCCGAATAAATGTGTTAGGAATGCGTAGAATAAATGTGTCAAGCTCGCCGCGATTCGGACCCTTGGTAGTGATTTAAGTTTCAAAAATGTAGAGAATTAATTTTTTTCGAAAAATGTCAAATATGCGGTGAAGAATGTGACCGCAAACCTGACATGCGGACCGCATTCTTGCCGCAAAACGTTCCAGAGAGTTTCCCAAAAATTGTGTACAATACTTTGTGACCGATATGCGATCGCATGTCAAATCTGCGGTGCACTTTGCGACCGCAGATCAAGCATGCGGACCGCATTCTGGCCGCATTCCTTAACAGAACCTGTGTAAAATTTGGGGCAATTCTGCGGTCACTATGCGGACCGCATGTTGATTCTGCGGTCGCATAGTGCACCGCATAATTGACCCCGGCCCCGATTTTTGTAACATTTTGACCCGATCTCTTCTTTAGTATAACACACTTCTTCTTCATTTTATCATATCATCTTACCAAAAATTAGAGAGAGAAGGGAGGGTTTTTAGAGAGAGAAATATTTCATCTTCAAAGATTGTTCCAACCATCTTAATTCCAAGGGATCTTAGGGCAAGGATTCAACTTCCCCAATCTTTTCAAGGTAAAAACCCTAACTATTTTCTTTGACTTTCAGTTTTAATTGGGTAAAGAGAGGTTTGCATATAATAGCTTTTGAAAATAGAATTTTTACACTCATGCATGATTATTGAACTTGATTTCTAGTAAAAAGAAGTGAGTAGAAGTAAGAGTCTTCAAGAACAAGGTTGGCAAGAGTAAGATAGCGTGGGTAAGCATAAAGTAGGAAGTTAACGGAAGAAAACTCATCACCGGTATGTATGGCTAATTTTGATTCTTGTAAAATCGCCCAAATGTGTGCGAATTGTTTTGGCATGTGTCAAATTGAGAAATTTTATGTAATTCTTTGATTTCCTTGTTGAGCATTTGATTGATGTTGAACTACGTGTGGTGTGGTATGAAATATGAATTGAAAGATAAAAAGGTAATCGAGATTGGTAAAGAATTGGGAACAACCATTGTGATGGCATATTTGGCTTATTGTGGAAGGAATTTGAAACACCTTAATTGTGGTAAATTGTTGAACATGATTATGTGGGCATTTTCGATTTTGGAATACTTGTAACTTGGTTTTGATATTGGCTTGAGAAGAAATTGAGAACATGAACCGATGTGTAAGTTGCTTATTTGAACTTGTTGAAATTGTGTGTAGTACCTTATCTGCTGTTTGAAATTGTTGTGTTTTCAACTGTAAGGCGGGGTCGTGTTGCGCGCCGCAACGTGGGGAAATAAGGTGTGGGTTGGGGTGATAAGGGTGGCCAAGGTAATAAGGGTGGTCGGGGCAATAAGGATGGAAAGCGATCGAAATCGCTATTGAAAATTGATACAAAAATCAATAATGTGAAATTGTGAAAGGAGACAACAGGAGAGTTTGCAACCTGTGGGGCACTGATTGCCCCTTTGTTTGACTACTTGTGCTTTACGTGATTGATTAGTTATTGTTAAATTGGTTGATCGTAGAAAGTGCTTTGTGTGAGAATTATTTGAAATGAGGAAAATGTGGAAACATGGTTGGCTGGCTTAATTAATTGTTGATGTAATTTAATGGCTTGAGTTTACTTGGGACAAAGTTTGTCCATACATACCAGTACAATTCAAGTGTACTGACGTCCCTTTTGCCGGGGCGCTACATTCGTGTCATGATTGTAGGTGGATCAGTAGCAGGCACTTCAGCTCATCGGCAGTAGTATCCTTCTCCTTCCACTGCCCGCTTTGGTGAGCCCATTTCTTTCTCGGGGCCTTGTGTGGTTCATGCCACTCGGTTTAGATTTCATTTTGGTTAAGGTATAGCCGGAGCCTTGTTACCGGCAAGTATTGTATTTCTCTTTTTGTATCCTAGAGGCTCCATAGACATGTAAACTGTGGGATTGTGGCCTATGTATATGTATGGGGCGTTGTAAATATAAATTATGAACTTGTTAGTGAATCAATCACATGGTTATGTTTATGCATTATGAAATCGGTCATTATTGGTAAAATATTTGGTTAATGAGAAACAATCAACACAGGGTTAACGCGTGGGAATGAAAGGCACCCAGGTCCGCTTGACTGGGGCAACCCGGTCAGGCGCCGGTCATGTCCCTTGATTTGGGGCGTGACACCAAGTCTGCAAAGACCTTAGTCCAGCCTATGTTCAGTAATTGGGCTTCAATTGCCCAAGCTAAGTCTCAACTTGAGACTGGCCATTAGTTAAATAGTTCAATTAAGCAGGCTAATCCTGCAATTTAGTTTAATTAGTCTTAAATGAACAAAAATAGGTTATTAAGCAATAACTGGCCTAAGAATGGTTAACTTTGCAAAAGGTTGACCAATTCTATAAGGCCCTAACACACAACCCACCTTTAAAAGGGGCTGGTTGTGCAAAATGGCTAAGTCTGCAAATGCAGACTGGCCCAGGCTCTATATTGAGCCCTGAACATCAAAGTGGCCAAACTTGTAAAGGTTTTGGAGCCCAGCTGTTCAGTAATTGGGTTTAATACCCAAGCCTAAGTCTTAACTTGAGACTGGCTAACTTTTAAATAGTTTATTTTCATTAATAAAGCAGGCTAGTCCTGCAATTAGCTTTAAATTAAAATAATCAGGTCTTAATTAACTGAAATAGATCCAGAAGTGGTTAAAATTGAAATAGTTTCCTAAAGTAGACCTGGCCAGCCCTTAAATACCAATGCAAGGGCTGGCTATTAGTTAAATAAGTCCCCAAGAAGCTGAAACTTGACCTAGGCAGGTCTAGTAAATCAGCAGTGCCCTTAGGGGCACAATTGGGAATTAATTTGGTAAAATAGTGAATAGTTTGGAACTTAAGAGGGTAAGGGAGTCATTTGTACCCCTGATTTCTGCAATTTTGCAGAGATTTAAGGGTATAATGGTCTCCCTAAAATAGGAAATCTGTAAAAATCTATAACCCTTAGGGCTACATTGGTAAAAGACCCATAAAAAGAATCTTTGGAACCTTCCAGCACATGCTGGAAGGGTTTCTAGTAACAGAATTAGGGGCTGAAGTTAACATTTAATAATTTTAGGAGGGGGAGAAGTGGGATGGAATCCCATAACTTTCTCCCCAAGTCTCAGCCTTTAGTTAGCTATAAATACACCCCAAAAAGGGCTGAAGAAGGGTTCGAAAATTTGGAGTTCTAAAATTCACTTTAAGCTGATTCTTTGAAAAGAAAATTCAGAGAAGAACATAGTAATCTAGCAATAGTTTTCTGGAAATTTTCTACTCGATTACCTGCTTGGTTTTCTTCTGTGTTGCTGTTGCTGGAATTTGCTTGTTGTTGTGTTGCTGTGTTCGTCTAGCATCCATCTCTCTGTTGCATTGTCTGAGTTCATTGCTGTGCTTGCTGCTTAATCCCCTGGACTCATTGGTTGATTCAGGTACATTACTATCCCAATCGAAGCTGTATTGATGACATTGATGAAATAAAAATGAGAGATCCAGATTTTATCATATGCTGTCATGTAGTTGTAGTTTTACATTGATTAGCTTCAGTTATAGATTATTCCTTGTAGTAGTGTGTAGTAGCTGAAAAACAGAAACCAAACAAACAATGTAATAGCTTAGTGATAATAGTAGTATAGTAGTAGTAGCCTATCACTTACTTTAATTAGGTAAAAACTCATAAAACATAAGTTAACATATCAGTCTTAAAATCAGTAGTTAATCATGTGTAAGTCATTCGAGAGACTCACTAATAGGTGATCGAAGTTGTACAATGGGGTAATTTGACTAAGTAATTATCGTTCGTATGTTTTGGATAATCTTAAGAAAAATAGGAGCCCAAATCTGATCTAAGCCTAAAATGAGAAACATCCTCCCAACATGACAATTCAATAAAAACCAGGCTTCGGAGGTTAAAAGGCTCACTCTCAATGAAACCAGCGATATAGTGAAACATTTGTGAATAGATTGTTTAGTTTCCCTTTGATACTGCAAATAGTTAGTTGACTCATTTTAATTTAATCTAATCTAGCGAGGCAAGTAACCTGCGTTCTCAAACCTCTCGACTAGCAGACAATTAGACATTAGCGTAAAACCTTAAGTTGTAAATTAAGCTTGAAGACAATCTGTTGAGTTTAATTGTATTGGTATTTGGTTTAAAGTTATCAAGTTATGTACCAATTTTCCTTTTCTGATCAATAAAAGTGATTCCATTTCATTTTCGATTCCAAGTATCTGTTTATTATGAATTCTGCACTGTTCGTTTGCCATTGTTACCAGAAATCCGGTCTGGGCCTGTTATACAGCGAAGGCCTGGGCTATGATCATGAATTCGCTAGGCTTTTGAGCCCGAGCTTGATCCAGGTTAATAAGGCCTGAAATTATTTGATGCTGTCCTGAATATTATCTCAAAAGCCCAGTCCTGATGGAGAAGGAAAATATATGGGCCTGGAATGCTTAGTGTAAAAAACGATTAAGGGAAAAACATAATTAGAAAAAAATAGCATATACTTCTTAAGATTGAACTTTAAAATTAATTAGGGACGAGCCTCGCCCGACTTTAAACAAGTGGGGCCCCCATTTAATAATGGTTAATACAATTAGACTCGGGAAGACTACTAGCTAATTCCATAGTCTTACCCAAAACAATTAAAAGCCGATAGACTATTTTAGGCCACGATTTTAATATACCTTCCATTGAATGAGTGTGCACTTGGTGCGACTCAAATCCAAATCTCGGCAAAGCTGAAATACACCGAAAGTCATAGGCGTACTGGTTGCGGTATGACTCGAGGCGTGTTTTCGCGATGCCGCAAATTCTCTAAAAATAATACTTAACTTAAAAAGCACTATATATGTTGTTAAAATCTGTAATTGAGTCAAACAAGAGTCGAGAACGACAATTGAGCGACCGTTCTAAAACCACGGAACCTGGGAATGCCTAACACCTTCTCCCGGGTTAACAGAGTTCCTTATCCAGGATCTTTGCTTCGCGGACATTTTTATGAGTCAAATTCCTCGGATTCGGGATTAACCGGTGACTTGGGACACCATTATCTTTCCCAAGTGGCGACTCTGATTAATCTCAATAAATCCCGAACCGATTGTCCTCTAATTGGAAAAACTCCTTCCCTTACGTTATTTTATCCGTTTCGGGTATTTGAGCGTCGGGGTATACCCTACAAGCTTATTTATATGCTTTATGTGTGGGGTAGTAAAAAGGGAGGTGTGATAGCTCTGGCGACTCCACTGGGGAGTCCCAACCCCGAACTTCGATTTCAGGGTTTAAGAACTCGAGCTCTTTAGAACTGTCGTTCGCGTTATTGTTTGACTTCATTATATGATTTGAATAACATGCTATGTGCTTTATCGCTTTGATATTATGTGGATTGTATATAAAAATTGTGCCGAAAACCTTTCTCTCTTCACCCCCGGGGATGTGCTTACTGGTTGAGACTCCCCTTTCTGTTAAAGTCACCGTAAATTAAGAAAACAGAGGCCGGATAAGTTACAAAGCCGATTGACTCCGCCGGTCACCGGTACGTAGCCCCCTCCTCGATTCGAGTTGTCCGCTCGGGTACACGGTCTATCACTCTATGAAACCGTAAGATTTTTGAACGTAGGTCTAGGACGATTATTTGCATCATATTTGACTTAGGGGACTCAACACAGGGGTTGGGTCCGTCTAGGACAGGTGACCCAGTATTGAAAAAGACCGAGCATGCTATGTGTTGCATTTTTATTGTCCTTGATTCTTATGCGGACCGGCGGAAATCCCGAGGATAGAAAAAGAAGAAAAAAGAGAGAGAGGAAAATATGATTTATAGAAAATAGGTATCCGAAAAATTTGAAAATCTGAAAAAAAAAGGGTGGAACAATTTTTTGTTGAAATAATTGGTCAAATAATCTGACCGAACTACGCAGGTTTGATTCTCGCCGTTAGGTGGGATACGTAGGCAACCCTTAAAGGGTCCAACCACACTTTCAAAAAAAGACCAAAAAGATTTTCTCTTTCAAATAATTGAGGTGATTGCTATTTTTGGAAATGGCCGAATGTTCCGAAAGGACGCCGGAAGGCTGTTTTGGCAAAATTGGCCACTTTGAAAGTCATTTTTCTTTTCTTTCCTTCAAAAATGAAAACTTGCATCGAAAAAGATTTTCCTTTTTTCTAAATAAAATCACCTTAATAAATGTGCAGGACGAGCACAATGATGAATGAACATTTCTCCCTAAATAAAATCCCCTTGGAGCTGAAATTATGGTGGCAAGACATGGGATCCGATGGTCAAGACTGGGTCAAAGGGTACTTAAAAGGCCTTACGGGGTTATTAGACATGGTTCCCCGAGGTGATGTGATTAGAGCGTTGGTCACGTTTTGGGATCCGGCACACAACGTATTTCATTTCCCAGATTTCGAACTTACCCCTACTTTAGAGGAGATTGCCTTCTACATCGGGAAGACTGAGGTCCCGCTAAAAGGAAAATACCCGTTATCTCCGAGGACGATAACAGTATATCATTTCCTCGACTCTTTGAAAATTGCCCGGAATGTTCACAACGAAGATCTGGCCAACGGGTTTTGTTCTTTAAGCTTCATCTACAACAGGTTTGGACACATTGGGGGTTTCAACGACCTCACCAACAAGTTATGTTGCAAGTCCAACCGAGCGAAATGGGAGGAACACCGGAGGTTTGCATTTTTGGTAGCATTTCTCGGAGTCGTCGTATTCCCGAGGAAGGATGGACATATCAATATAAAAGTTGCCGGAGTAGCTACCACACTGATAGTACAAGATAATTGTACTCTAGCCCCAATGATCGTCGCGGACATCTACCGTGCTTTGACATCGTGTAAAGCGGAAGCCAACTTCTTTGAAGGATGTAACTTGATCTTGCAAATCTGGCTAATTGAACATCTATGCCACCATCCTTCGTTCTTGACCTATGGTTCGGCTGAACGGACATGTTTGGAAGAGTTCAGTACGAGGACAAAAGAAGTAAAGTTGCCGAAAGGAGTCCAAGGTTGGATTGTGTATCTTCGATCACTAACTGACGGTCAAATCGATTGGACGTATGACTGGTTACCTCTTGACGAGTTGATATACATGCCAACGGAGGGTTCGCCATTTTTGATCATGGGTTTGAAGAGTATACAACCTTATGCCCCATACAGGGCCCTGCGACAGTTGGGTCGGTGTCAGATTATTCCGAGAGATGGGGATCTCAGTGTGCAAGCTGTGGAGATTGGTCCGGACGGGCAATTCCCGGAAGCAAAAATCCGGCAAATCTGGAATGAGTGCCAAAATTTGAAGATTGATACTTGTGTGCCGAATAGAGCAAAGGGGGAGGTGTCGCCCGGATACTCCACATGGTACCGACGAGGGGTTGAACACGAACGTCTTTCGAAGAGACCTCACCTGCAAGATCTGATAGAGCAATCTAAGGAGAATCAGAACTGGGTGGCCAAGGAAAAAGAATACAAGGCCAAAATCAGCTTGTTGGAGGATAAATTGAGAAATCTCCATTTCGAAAGTGGCTTGCAGGCAACATCCGATGAAGTGGAGAAGAAACAACTGAAAAAAGAAAATGAGATGTTGAAGGCTCAAATGGCTCAAATGAAAATTGCATCCGAGACCCCAGTTCGCTCGGCCCGGGATGAAAAGTTAATTGAGATTCTCCGGCGCAAAGTAAATGACTACAGCTTCGATTTGGACAAAGCTGAAAAAGAGTTAGTCAGGGATCGGAAGCAAATCGACAGAGACGCTAAGGAAAGAGCCAAGTTGGTTCGGCAATTACAAGACAAGCACGATTTTGAGGTAGCTCAGCTTAGAAAGAAAATAATTTCAGCCACGGTTAAAAGTAACAAGATTATCAAGGATCTTGAAGAAGAGAGAGAGCATTGTTACATGACTATGGCTAGATTAGAATTGGAGCTGCAGCAAGTGCAAAAAGACAACCAACATACCTTGGATGCTCGCACTGAACAAATAAGCCGGTTATTGCAAGAAAAGGGGGTCATCAGAGAAAAGATTGTTCGCATTGCCCAATACATCACCCGGAAGAGTCAACTGTGTGAAGATATGTCTCGAGGAACCTTTGTATCAGCAGTGAAGTTCTTCGTGCAACAAGTCATGTCTGACCTAGATAGGCTCCAAAGGGGATTAGCATATAGGCCCGCGGCAAGGCCGAACGATGCCTCGCGGGCACTAGGAGCATTAATGTACTCATAGGGCATGCATCATTTTTTTTTATATTTTTCCTTTTTATAACATCACCTTGTAATCAATGCTTTGAATTATCAATGGAAAAGCAAGTGTTGTTATCAATTCTTTTGCTTTATGTCATTTCTTTTAAATTCGCTAGGCAAATAAATAGGAACGTAATTATGGGAAAAGAGAGAGAAAGAAAAAGAGAAAAAGAGAGAAAAGAGAAAGAAGAAAAAGAAAAAAAAAGCAAAAAGAAGGAAGAAAGAAAAAGAAAGAAAAAGGAAAGAAAAGAAAAAGAGAGAAAAAGAAGTGATTGATCCAAATGAGCTGCGGCCGGGATGATGCATGACGACTCAAGGAAATGTGTTTGTTTTTAAAGTCGCTGCATGCTATTCATGCGCTAACAACTAACGGGTGTTGATGCTTGTGAGTTCAGATTCTCTAGGCAACTGGTATTCTGGCTACCCACCCATACAACACAAGATACAAAAAGATGACGAAAGCTGTGTCCCAGGAAATCGAGGCAACTATTGTGGATCCTGCTCACGAAGAAGAGATTGTGGATGTGGCAGGCATGAAGGAGGAAATGTACAAGCTGAGGCAGCAGATGGCCGAGATGTACCGGGCCTGGTCTAGAGGTCAACCACTACCAGCCTACCCTGCCAACCCCGCATATATCCCTCCAGCCAATCCCAATCCTGAACCACCGACAATGAATTCATCCTCCACATATCCCGATTACCCTCACTATTATGCCTCTACCTCCCAGGTACCACCACCTCCAGTCAAACAAGCACCACCTCACATACCCCAAGTTGCTCCAGTGTATGTGGCACCTCCGCCCGCTGCCATACACAAATCCTCCAGTGAACCGATGTTTCATATACATGATCCTCACTACTACCCCCCAGAACTAACTTTCCGACAACATGAGTCTCATGCTCCGTTGATAGAAACAAGTGAAGAAAGAATTGGCAAGAGTGCTGGACAGGAAGAGATGGCCAGAAAAGTGAAAAGTTTGGAGAATACCTTCCGCACTATGCAAGGGCTAGGAGGGCAGGTGAGTGTGGCCTACAAGGACTTGTGCCTATTCCCTGAGGTGCAGCTTCCTGTGGGATTCAAGTTGCCAAAATTCGATATGTATAGTGGTCACGGAGATCCGGTGGCCCATCTCAGAGGATACTGTAGCAAAATGAGAGGTGCAGAAGGTAAAGATGAGTTATTGATGGCGTACTTCAGCCAGAGTCTGAGTGGTTCAGCTTTAGAGTGGTATACCCGACAAGATCATACAAGGTGGTTCGTCTGGGATGACCTTGCACAAGCTTTTGCAAATCACTTTCAGTACAACTTAGAGATCATACCTGATAGACTATCCCTTACAAAAATGGAGAAGAAGCTAGGGGAAAGCTTTAGGGAATTCGGTTTCAGATGGAGGGAGCAGGCCGCAAGAGTAGATCTACCCATGAAGGAAGGGGAGATGGTGGATTGTTTCATGCAGGCTTTGGAGCCTACATACTACGGTCATTTAGTGTCGGCGATTGGGAAGAGTTTCAATGAAGTCGTGAAAATGGGAAGCTTTGTGGAGGAAGGTTTGAAAACAAATAAAATCATGAGTTTTTCGGCCATCAAGGCCACCAACCAAGCAATACAAACTAGAAACGGGGGAGCAATGGGAAAGAAGAAGAAGGAAGAGGTAGCAACTATAGAGAGTAGGCCATGGAGCCGTAACCCGCATCATCGCCCACCAAGACCCTATCACCAACACCCACCAAACCCACCAAACCCATCAACCCCATATAATCCACCACCACCATCTTACCCGCCAAACCCATATAACACATCAACCCCATATAACCCACCACCACCACCATACCTACCAACAGTCCCACACTACCACCACCCACAAGCCCAAGTCTACCCACCACCACCACCCCATGTGTGAAGAGCTCAAGCTCCACACAATGTGTACCACACCCAGAACACATACCCAACCTCTAAACCCTACAGAAACCAAAATAGGCCCAGGCCTGACTGTCACGACCCAAATCCGGTCGTGATGGCGCCCAACAATCGAACTAGGCCAGCCAGACCAACAATTCAATTAACACATAGATATCCGTCCCAAATGGACAACCCAAGAAGAATATATGAGTTTAAGAACTCCAATAATAATAATACTGAACAAAATACTGACACTCCCAAAGATCCGGAGTCACAAGTCTAGAGCCTCTAACAAAACCCAATAGGAAATAGAGAGTACGATATAGAAGTACTCAAGTCCGAATACAAAATATACAATAACAACCGGAATGAGAGGAGAAGCTAGGCTCTGCGAACGTAGGCGCAGCTACCTCAGCAACTCGATGTGACAATGTAAACGCCGGAGATGTCCGTCTACTGCTCCCTGAGTACCTGAGTCCGCACACAAAAGGTGCAGGGAGTAGGGGTGAGTACTAAGTACTCGGTGAGTAACAAATATATACATGTAGCTGAGAGTAAGAAATCCACAAAATACCACAATATGAAGCTACACTACAGAGTCCGAATCTCCTACGAACTAGCAACAATAATACAATACAACTACCACAGAGTAATCCAACAAATACGGATGCAATGCAATGCACATAACCGCTACGGCGTGTAGCCCAATCCCATTTAACGTCGACGGCGCTCACCGGGGGCGTGTACAGACTCCGGAGGGGCTCCTACAGCCCAAGCGCAATACTGCTGCGGCGTGTAGCCCGATCCTCACATCAACCACTGCGGCGTGCAGCCCGATCCCATACTCAGGTCCACAATAAGCAATTAAGTCACAAAACAACTCATTTTCCTTATTTCCAGTTCTCAATTCATAATTTATGAAAGATACTTTAACTTTATTAAGTTTGTAAAAGCCGGTGACTTAGCATTTCAAAAGTGTGATTACAATTTCCAGGATTGAGATCAGTGATTTAAGCAATTTTAGCTATCACATAAATATTGTCCTCTAAGGACGCTACAGATCGGCACAAAGCCCCAAACAAGGCTTACAGCCCACAATATAGCAAATACCGTGTATTTCCAACACTAACACATATTATTCATATCCTGGGATGGACCAAGTCTCAATCCCCAATCACAGTCAATCCCGCACCTGCCACGGTGTGCGAGCCACGCCCTATTAGCGTCACAATGTGCTAAGCCGGGGTTTCGAACCCTCAGGCTACAATATACACAAACTACTCACCTCTAGCCGGTCGTCGAATCGCCCGCGATGCCTTTTCCCTTGAATTTCGTTGCCTCGTGCGTAGAATCTAGTCAAATAACAATAATTATATCAAATACGGGTCAAAGAATCATAACCCACTTCAATTCATATGAAATTCTCAACATTACACCAAGTTGGTAAAACCCGACTTTCGGTACGATTCTCGAAAAATTACGAAAGTCACATATTCGGAATCCTCATCTCCATACGAGTCTAAGCATATTAATTTTACCAAAATCGGACTCCATTTGCTCATTCAACACCTTGATTTTCTAAAGTTCAAACCTAGGGTTAAATCTTCCATGAATCACCCCAATTCTTCCATTTTCATGATAAAATTGCATGATATTATCAATACTAATCATAATATGAGTTCATAGTTGATTACCTGATGATTTCCCTTGATTTCTCCCTCAAAATCGCCCAAAGTCGCCCTTAAGCCGAGACCCCCAAATGATAAAATGTTTCTGAAATTTTCTACTTCGGATACACTTAACTTACAGCGATTTCCGCTTCTGCGGAAATATTTCCGCTCCTACGCGTCCGCTTCTGCGGAGATTGGACCGTTTCTGCGGATAGTTCCGCTTCTGCGGCTAGACGTCCGCTTCTGCGGACTCGCCCAAGCGGCTCCCCTTCCGCTTCTGCGAAGGCCGCTTCTGCGGCTCCCCGTCCGCTTCCGCGCTTCCGCTTCAGCGGCTCCCTTTCCGCTTCTGCGGTCGCCGCTTCTGCGGCTCCTTTCCACTTCAGCGCACCCGCTCCTGCGCCCATAATTCCGCAGGAGCGGAAACAACAGAGGCAGTGCACTATTTTCTGCAATTTTCCATATTTCTCCCGATTAACCATCCGAAAACACCCCGAGGCCCCCGGGACCTCATTCAAACACACCAACACATCCTAACTCCTTATTCGAACTTGTTCCAATCATAAAAACACCATCCTAAACATCAAAATCATCAATTAACCACGGATTCAAGCCTAAATTTCTTAAAAACTTTCAAAACTAACATTCAACCCAAAACCCGATCAAACGATGTCCGAATGACCTGAAAATTTGCAGACATATCCAAAATCACATAACGAAGCTACAGAAATTGTCGGAATTCCATTCCGACCCCCGGATCAAAATCTCACCTACCATCCGGTTTTCGTCAAAATTCAACATTCGCCAATTCAAGCTTAAAACTACACCGGACCTCCGAATTCAATTCCGATTGTTCTCCTAAGTCATAAATGATCCCCCGGAACTAGTCGAATCATCGAATCCGGTTCCGAGCACTCTAACTCAATAGTCAACTCTTGGTTGACTTTTCATATTCAAGCTTTCTTCAAACATGCTATTTGTTTCATTTTCAACCCAAATCACTTCTTACTCACCCGATATACTCTAATACTGTTTTAAAAGCATAATATATGTAAATGCACGGTAACGGGGTGGTAATTCCCGTAACGACGGGCCGGGTCGTTACATTCTCCCCAACTTAAACAAACGCTCGTCCGCGAGCGGGTTAAGAAACATACCTGGAGCATCAAACAAGTGTGGATATCTGCTCTGCATTTCCTGCTCGGTCTCCCAAGTTGCTTCCTCCACGGGACGACCTCTCCACTGCACTTTAACTGAAGCTATGTCCTTAGATCTCAGCTTACGAACCTGTCGACCCAAGATGGCTACTGGTTCCACATCATAAGTCAAATCCTCATCTAGCTGTATCGTGCCGAAGTCCAACACATGAGACGGGTCTCCGACATACTTCCGGAGCATAGATACATGGAACACCGGGTGAACTCCCGACAAACTGGGTGGCAAAGCAAGCATATAAGCCACCTCCCCAACTTTCCTAAGCACCTCAAAAGGTCCAATAAACCTTGGGCTCAACTTCCCTTTCTTCCCAAACCTCATAACACCCTTCATAGGCGAAACCTTCAGCAACACCTTCTCACCTACTGAATAAGACACATCTCGGACCTTCCGGTCCGCATAACTCTTCCGACGCGACTGAGCTGTGCGAAGTCTCTCCTGAATCACCTTCACCTTGTCTAAGGCATCTTGGACTAACTCTGTCCCCAACAACCTAGCCTCGCCGGGCTCGAACCAACCAACCGGAGACCTACACCGTCTCCCATATAAAGCTTCATACGGTGCCATCTGAATGCTGGACTGATAGCTATTATTGTAAGCAAACTCCGCCAAAGGCAAATAATCAGCCCATGAACCACCAAAATCAATGACACAAGCACGCAACATGTCCTCCAATATCCGAATAGTACGCTCAGACTGCCCATCCGTCTGTGGATGAAATGCTGTGCTCAACTCTACCTGTGAACCCAACTCTCGCTGAAATGTCCTCCAGAACTGAGATGTGAACTGGGTACCTCTGTCTGATATAATGGAAATAGGAACTCCATGCAATCTCACTATCTCACGGATGAATATCTCTGCCAACCGCTCTGAGGTATAGGTAGTACACACTGGGATGAAGTGAGCTGACTTAGTCAACCTATCCACCACCACCCAAACTGAATCAAACTTCCTCGCTGTCCGAGGGAGTCCACTAACAAAGTCCATAGTAATCCTTTCCCACTTCCACTCGGGAATATCAATACGCTGGAACACACCACCAGGTCTCTGATGCTCATACTTGACCTGCTGACAGTTTAGACACCGAGCCACATGGCTCACAATATCCTTCTTCATCTTTCTCCACCAGTAATGCTGCTTCAAATCCTGATACATCTTCGTGGCTCTTGGATGAATAGAATACCGCGAGCTATGGGCCTTTTCCAATATCAATTCACGAAGGCCATCAACATTGGGCACACATATCCGGCCCTGCATCCGCAATACACCATCACTATCAATAGTGACATCTCTAGCATCATCATGTTGAACTCTGTCCTTAAGGACAAGTAAGTGTGGATCATCATACTGGCGCTCTCGAATACGATCATATAAGGAAGAACGAGCTACTACACAAGCCATCACCCGACTGGGCTCAGAAATATCCAGCCTTACCATCTGATTAGCTAACGCCTGAACATCAACTGCTAGGGGTCTCTCCCCAACTGGAATATACGCCAAACCGCCCATACTAATAGCCTTCCGGCTCAATGCATCAGCCACTACATTGGCTTTCCCGGGATGGTACAAGATAGTAATATCATAGTCTTTAAGCAATTCAAGCCATCTCCGCTGCCTCAAATTTAGATCTTTCTGCTTAAACAAATGCTGAAGGCTGCGGTGGTCTGTATATACGTCACAAGATACACCATATAGATAATGCCTCCAAATCTTCAAGGCATGAACAATAGCAGCTAACTCCAAATCATGAACAGGGTAGTTCTTCTCGTGGGGCTTTAGTTGACGAGAAGCATATGCAATAACTCTACCCTCCTGCATCAACACACAACCGAGTCCAACTCTGGAAGCATCACAATACACCGTATACGACCCTGAGGCCGATGGTAACACAAGTACTGGAGCTGTGGTCAAAGCCTCCTTGAGCTTCTGAAAGCTCTCTTCACATTCATCGGACCACACAAATGGAGCATTCTTCTGTGTCAGCTTAGTCAACGGTGAAGCAATAGATGAGAAATCCTGAACAAACCGACGGTAATAACCTGCCAAACCGAGAAAACTACGAATCTCTGTAGCTGAGGAAGGTCTGGGCCAATTCTGTACTGCCTCAACCTTCTGAGGATCAACCCTAATACCATCACTGGACACTATATGTCCCAGAAAACCCACAGTATCAAGCCAGAACTCACACTTAGAGAATTTTGCATAAAGCTTCTCTTCCCTCAACCTCTGCAATGCCACTCTCAAATGCTGTGCATGCTCCTCCTGGCTGTGTGAATATACCAGGATATCATCAATAAACACAATCACAAAAGAATCAAGGTACGGCCGAAATACACTATTCATCAAGTGCATGAATGCCGCTGGGGCATTAGTCAACCCGAAAGACATCACCAGGAACTCGTAGTGCCCATATCGCGTCCTGAACGCTGTCTTCATAATATCTGAGTCCCTGATCTTCAACTGATGATAGCCCGATCGAAGATCAATCTTAGAAAATACACTAGCTCCCTGTAGCTGATCAAATAGGTCCTCAATACGAGGCAATGGGTATTTATTCTTCACTGTTACCTTGTTCAGCTGCCTGTAATCAATGCACATTCTCATTGTGCCATCTTTCTTCTTTACGAGCAACACCGGTGCACCCCAAGGTGACACACTCGGACGAATGAAACCCTTATCTAAGAGTTCCTGAAGCTGTTCCTTCAATTCTTTTAACTCTGCTGGTGCCATACGATAAGGAGGAATAGAAATGGGCCGAGTGCCCGGCACCAAATCAATACCAAAATCAATATCTCTATCAGGCGGCATGCCTGGCAGGTCTGCTGGGAATACATCCGGAAACTCCCTCACAATGGGGACCGAATCAAGACCGGGTGTCTCAGCCTCAACATTTCTAATGAAGGCCAAATAAGACAAACAACCCTTGCCAATCATTCGTTGAGCTTTTATATAAGAAATCACCCTGTCAGACACATAATCAGTCAAGCCACGCCACTCGATCCGCGGATTACCCGGAATAGCTAACGTGACTGTCTTGGCATGACAGTCCAGAATTGCATGATAAGGAGATAGCCAATCCATGCCTAGGATAACATCGAAATCTACCATACCCAGTAGTAATAAATCAACTCGGGTCTCCAGACCCCCAATAGTAACAATACAGGATCGATATACCTGATCCACAACAACAGTATCCCCCACCGGGGTGGACACATGTACGGGCAAAGCAAGAATACCACGGGTCATACCCAAATGATGTGCAAAGTAAGTAGAGACATAAGAATAGGTGGATCCGGGATCAAATAAGACAGAAGCATCCCTGTGGCAGACTGAGATAATACCTGAAATAACCGCATCTGAAGCGCTAGCATCCTTCCTGTCCGGAAGAGCATAGAAACGAGCTTGACCTCCACCAGTACGATCCTCGCCCCCGGGGCGACCTCTGGATACCTGGCCACCAGTCCTAGCTAACTGTGCTGGCGCTGAAGAAGCAGGAGTAGAAGACGAAGGCTGATCCCTCCGCTGTGACCTCTTACGAAGCCACTGAGGACACTCTCTCCTGATATGACCCAAATCACCGCACTCAAAACAACGGCCTGAAGATGGAAGAAGGGGCTGCTGAGGACCCCTCGCTACCGATGAATCCTGTGCTGAGGAAACAGGAGCAGAGCTCTGAGCTGGAAGAGCACTCAGTGCAGGCTGACTCTGCTGGCGGCCCCGCTGACCCTGATAACCCCGCCGGCCTCGACGACCACGATCGGATGAAACCCCACTGGACTCTGTACGTCCAGACTGATGAGACCTGAAGGAGCGACCTCTGCTATGCTGAAATTGGCCCCTAGACGGAGCACCACTGTAACTGCCAGTACCACGAGGCCTCTTAGCCTCTCTCTCCTCTCGCTCTCTGCGGCGATCTGTCTCAATGTGACGGGCAGCATCAACCACCTCCTCAAAGGTAACCGTAGAAACTCTCTCCCGGGTCATCAATATGCGGATGGGATAAATAAGACCATCAATAAATCTCCGGATCCTCTCCCTGTCGGTAGGAACCATCCGCATGGCATGACGGGCCAACTGTGTGAATCTCATCTCATATTGATTAACCGTCATCTCTCCCTGCTTCAACCGCTCGAACTGATGTCGCAGCTCCTCTCTCTGAGACTGAGGCACGTACTTCTCCAAAAATACCGTGGAGAACTGCTGCCAAGTGAGGGGCACTGCCCCAGCGGGCCTACGCCTCTCAAAATCCTCCCACCACCGGAAAGCTGCACCTGTGAACTGGAAAGTAGTGAATGAAACACCGCCGGACTCTAGAATACCCGCAGTGCGAAGCATGCGCTGACATCTGTCAAGAAAACCCTGGGCATCCTCGCCCTCGGCTCCACTAAATGTCGGAGGCCGTAGCCTCTCAAATCTCTCCAAACGACGCCGCTCATCGTCGGGCATAACCGGAACCACATATGCAAGAGCCGGTGCAACGGGTGCAACCGGCTGCACCGGCTCGGGTGTCCGAGCCACGGGGTTTGATTCCCTCCCCCGCTCGTGAAGATGATACCGCAGCGAGTAGCAGCAACTACTCGTGCCAATCCCGTGCACACCGATAATATCCGAGCCAAGGTCTCTCGAAGACCCGGTATCACAACAGGCACTGCCGGTGCCTGGAACCTGAGCTGTCGGAGCGTTCACCGCTGGAATCCGGTCCCGAGTCCGATCCGCCGGTGGGTCGGCAAGTCGCGGTGCCGGTGCCGCCGCCCTACCTCTACCACGACCACGGCCTCTCGGGTGCCAATGGTGGTCGTCCGCCACGTCCGTTAGCTCGTGTTCTCGCCATCCGCGAGAGAATAGAATATGGAAAAATTTAATTTCATGATAACACAAATCGCACGATACGAATTCAAGAAAATGAGGTTTTTCCTAAAGTCTCTGTAGCCCTTCGAAGATAGATACGGACGTCTACGTACCGATCCGCGAAAGCCTACTAAACCGGCTCATGACTCGCGAGTCCTAATAACCTAGAGCTTTGATACCAACTTGTCACGACCCAAATCCGGTCGTGATGGCGCCCAACAATCAAACTAGGCCAGCCAGACCAACAATTCAATTAACACATAGATATCCGTCCCAAATGGACAACCCAAGAAGAATATATGAGTTTAAGAACTCCAATAATAATAATACTGAACAAAATACTAACACTCCCAAAGATCCGGAGTCACAAGTCTAGAGCCTCTAACAAAACCCAATAGGAAATAGAGAGTACGATATAGAAGTACTCAAGTCCGAATACAAAATATACAATAACAACTGGAATGAGAGGAGAAGCTAGGCTCTGCGAACGTAGGCAGCTACCTCAGCAACTCGATGTGACAATGTAAACGCTGGAGATGTCCGTCTACTGCTCCTGAGTACCTGAGTCTGCACACAAAGGGAGTAGGGGTGAGTACTAAGTACTCAGTGAGTAACAAATATATACATGTAGCTGACAGTAAGAAATCCACAAAATACCACAATATGAAGCTACACTACAGTCCGAATCTCCTACGAACTAGCAACAATAATACAATACAGCTACCACAGAGTAATCCAACAAATACGGATGCAATGCAATGCACATAACTGCTACGGCGTGTAGCCCGATCCCATTTAACGTCGACGGCGCTCACTGGGGGTGTGTACAGACTCCGGAGGGGCTCCTACAGCCCAAGCGCAATACTGCTGCGGCGTGCAGCCCGATCCTCACATCAACCACTGCGGCGTGCAGCCCGATCCCATACTCAGTCCACAATAAGCAATTAAGTCACAAAACAACTCATTTTCCTTATTTCCAGTTCTCAATTCATAATTTATGAAAGATACTTTAACTTTATTAAGTTTGTAAAAGCCGGTGACTTAGCATTTCAAAAGTGTGATTACAATTTCCAGGACTGAGATCAGTGATTTAAGCAATTTTAGCTATCACATAAATATTGTCCTCTAAGGACGCTACAGATCGGCACAAAGCCCCAAACAAGGCTTACAGCCCACAATATAGCAAATACCGTGTATTTCCAACACTAACACATATTATTCATATCCTGGGATGGACCAAGTCTCAATCCCCAATCACAGTCAATCCCGCACCTGCCACGGTGTGCGAGCCACGCCCTATTAGCGTCACAATGTGCTAAGCCGGGGTTTCGAACCCTCAGGCTACAATATACACAAACTACTCACCTCTAGCCGGTCGTCGAATCGCCCGCGATGCCTTTTCCCTTGAATTTCGTTGCCTCGTGCGTAGAATCTAGTCAAATAACAATAATTATATCAAATACGGGTCAAAGAATCATAACCCACTTCAATTCATATGAAATTCTCAACATTACACCAAGTTGGTAAAACCCGACTTTCGGTACGATTCTCGAAAAATTACGAAAGTCACATATTCGGAATCCTCATCTCCATACGAGTCTAAGCATATTAATTTTACCAAAATCGGACTCCATTTGCTCATTCAACACCTTGATTTTCTAAAGTTCAAACCTAGGGTTAAATCTTCCATGAATCACCCCAATTCTTCCATTTTCATGATAAAATTGCATGATATTATCAATACTAATCATAATATGAGTTCATAGTTGATTACCTGATGATTTCCCTTGATTTCTCCCTCAAAATCGCCCAAAGTCGCCCTTAAGCCGAGACCCCCAAATGATAAAATGTTTCTGAAATTTTCTACTTCGGATACACTTAACTTACAGCGATTTCCGCTTCTGCGGAAATATTTCCGCTCCTACGCGTCCGCTTCTGCGGAGATTGGACCGTTTCTGCGGATAGTTCCGCTTCTGCGGCTAGACGTCCGCTTCTGCGGACTCGCCCAAGCGGCTCCCCTTCCGCTTCTGCGAAGGCCGCTTCTGCGGCTCCCCGTCCGCTTCCGCGCTTCCGCTTCAGCGGCTCCCTTTCCGCTTCTGCGGCTCCTTTCCGCTTCAGCGCACCCGCTCCTGCGCCCATAATTCCGCAGGAGCGGAAACAACAGAGGCAATGCACTATTTTCTGCAATTTTCCATATTTCTCCCGATTAACCATCCGAAAACACCCCGAGGCCCCCGGGACCTCATTCAAACACACCAACACATCCTAACTCCTTATTCGAACTTGTTCCAATCATAAAAACACCATCCTAAACATCAAAATCATCAATTAACCACGGATTCAAGCCTAAATTTCTTAAAAACTTTCAAAACTAACATTCAACCCAAAACCCGATCAAACGATGTCCGAATGACCTGAAAATTTGCAGACATATCCAAAATCACATAACGAAGCTACAGAAATTGTCGGAATTCCATTCCGACCCCCGGATCAAAATCTCACCTACCATCCGGTTTTCGTCAAAATTCAACATTCGCCAATTCAAGCTTAAAACTACACCGGACCTCCGAATTCAATTCCGATTGTTCTCCTAAGTCATAAATGATCCCCCGAAACTAGTCGAATCATCAGAATCCGGTTCCGAGCACTCTAACTCAATAGTCAACTCTTGGTTGACTTTTCATATTCAAGCTTTCTTCAAACATGCTATTTGTTTCATTTTCAACCCAAATCACTTCTTACTCACCCGATATACTCTAATACTGTTTTAAAAGCATAATATATGTAAATGCACGGTAACGGGGTGGTAATTCCCGTAACGACGGGCCGGGTCGTTACATTCTCCCCAACTTAAACAAACGCTCGTCCGCGAGCGGGTTAAGAAACATACCTGGAGCATCAAACAAGTGTGGATATCTGCTCTGCATTTCCTGCTCGGTCTCCCAAGTTTCTTCCTCCACGGGACGACCTCTCCACTGCACTTTCACTGAAGCTATATCCTTAGATCTCAGCTTACGAACCTGTCGACCCAAAATGGCTATTGGTTCCACATCATAAGTCAAATCCTCATCTAGCTGTATCGTGCTGAAGTCCAACACATGAGACGGGTCTCCGACATACTTCCGGAGCATAGATACATGGAACACCGGTGAACTCCCGACAAACTGGGTGGCAAAGCAAGCATATAAGCCACCTCCCCAACTTTCCTAAGCACCTCAAAAGGTCCAATAAACCTTGGGCTCAACTTCCCTTTCTTTCCAAACCTCATAACACCTTTCATAGGCGAAACTTTCAACAACACCTTCTCACCTACTGAATAAGACACATCTCGGACCTTCCGGTCTGCATAACTCTTCTGACGCGACTGAGCTGTGCGAAGTCTCTCCCGAATCACCTTTACCTTGTCTAAGGCATCTTGGACTAACTCTGTCCCTAACAACCTAGCCTCGCCGGGCTCGAACCAACCAACTGGAGACCTACACCGCCTCCCATATAAAGCTTCATACGGTGCCATCTGAATGCTGGACCGATAGCTATTATTGTAAGCAAACTCCGCCAAAGGCAAATAATCAGCCCATGAACCACCAAAATCAATGACACAAGCACGCAACATGTCCTCCAATATCTGAATAGTACGCTCAGATTGCCCATCCGTCTGTGGATGAAATGCTGTGCTCAACTCTACCTGTGAACCCAACTCTCGCTGAAATGTCCTCCAGAACTGAGATGTGAACTGGGTACCTCTGTCCGATATAATGGAAATAGGAACTCCATGCAATCTCACTATCTCACGGATGAATATCTCTGCCAACCGCTCTGAGGTATAGGTAGTACACACTGGGATGAAGTGAGCTGACTTAGTCAACCTATCCACCACCACCCAAACTGAATCAAACTTCCTCGCCGTCCGAGGGAGTCCACTAACAAAGTCCATAGTAATCCTTTCCCACTTCCACTCAGGAATATCAATACGCTGGAACACACCACCAGGTCTCTGATGCTCATACTTGACCTGCTGACAGTTTAGACACCGAGCCACATGGCTCACAATATCCTTCTTCATCTTTCTCCACCAGTAATGCTGCTTCAAATCCTGATACATCTTCGTGGCTCTTGGATGAATAGAATACCGCGAGCTATGGGCCTTTTCCAATATCAATTCACGAAGGCCATCAACATTGGGCACACATATCCGGCCCTGCATCCGCAATACACCCTCACTATCAATAGTGACATCTCTAGCATCATCATGCTGAACTCTGTCCTTAAGGACAAGTAAGTGTGGATCATCATACCGACGCTCTCGAATACGATCATATAGAGAAGAACGAGCTACTACACAAGCTATCACCCGACTGGGCTCAGAAATATCCAGCCTCACCATCCGATTAGCTAACGCCTGAACATCAACCGCTAGGGGTCTCTCCCCAACTGGAATATACGCCAAACTGCCCATACTAATAGCCTTCCGGCTCAATGCATCAGCCACTACATTGGCTTTCCCGGGATGATACAAGATAGTAATATCATAGTCTTTAAGCAATTCAAGCCATCTCCGCTGCCTCAAATTTAGATCTTTCTCCTTAAACAAATGCTGAAGGCTGCGGTGGTCTGTATATACATCACAAGATACACCATATAGGTAATGCCTCCAAATCTTCAAGGCATGAACAATAGCAGCTAACTCCAAATCATGAACAGGGTAGTTCTTCTCGTGGGGCTTTAGTTGACGAGAAGCATATGCAATAACTCTACCCTCCTGCATCAACACACAACCGAGTCCAACTCTGGAAGCATCACAATACACCGTATACGACCCTGAGGCCGATGGTAACACAAGTACTGGAGCTGTGGTCAAAGCCTCCTTGAGCTTCTGAAAGCTCTCTTCACATTCATCGGACCACACAAATGGAGCATTCTTCTGTGTCAGCTTAGTCAACGGTGAAGCAATAGATGAGAAATCCTGAACAAACCGACGATAATAGCCTGCCAAACCGAGAAAACTACGAATCTCTGTAGCTGAGGAAGGTCTGGGCCAATTCTGCACTGCCTCAACCTTCTGAGGATCAACCCGAATACCATCACTGGACACTATATGTCCCAGAAAACCCACAGTATCAAGCCAGAACTCACACTTAGAGAATTTTGCATAAAGCTTCTCTTCCCTCAACCTCTGCAATGCCACTCTCAAATGTTGTGCATGCTCCTCCTGGCTGTGTGAATATACCAGGATATCATCAATAAACACAATCACAAAAGAATCAAGGTACGGCCGAAATACACTATTCATCAAGTGCATGAATGCTGCCGGGGCATTAGTCAACCCGAAAGACATCACCAGGAACTCGTAGTGCCCATATCGCGTCTTGAACGATGTCTTCATAATGTCTGAGTCCCTGATCTTCAACTGATGATAGCCCGATCGAAGATCAATCTTAGAAAATACACTAGCTCCCTGTAGCTGATCAAATAGGTCCTCAATACGAGGCAATGGGTATTTATTCTTCACTGTTACCTTGTTCAGCTGCCTGTAATCAATGCACATTCTCATTGTGCCATCTTTCTTCTTTACGAGCAACACCGGTGCACCCCAAGGTGACACACTCGGACGAATGAAACCCTTATCTAAGAGTTCCTGAAGCTGTTCCTTCAATTCTTTTAACTCTGCTGGTGCCATACGATAAGGAGGAATAGAAATGGGCCGAGTGCCCGGCACCAAATCAATACCAAAATCAATATCTCTATCAGGCGGCATGCCTGGCAGGTCTGCTGGAAATACATCCGGAAACTCCCTCACAATGGGGACCGAATCAAGACCGGGTGTCTCAGCCTCAACATTTCTAATGAAGGCCAAATAAGACAAACAACCCTTGCCAATCATTCGTTGAGCTTTTATATAAGAAATCACCCTGTCGGACACATAATCAGTCAAGCCACGCCACTCGATCCTCGGATTACTTGGAATAGCTAACGTGACTGTCTTGGCATGACAGTCCAGAATTGCATGATAAGGAGATAGCCAATCCATGCCTAGGATAACATCGAAATCTACCATACCCAGTAGTAATAAATCAACTCGGGTCTCCAGACCCCCAATAGTAACAATACAGGATCGATATACCTGATCCACAACAACAGTATCCCCCATTGGGGTGGACACATGTACGGGCAAAGCAAGAATACCACGGGTCATACCCAAATGATGTGCAAAGTAAGTAGAGACATAAGAATAGGTGGATCCAGGATCAAATAAGACAGAAGCATCCCTGTGGCAGACTGAGATAATACCTGAAATAACCGCATCTGAAGCGCTAGCATCCTTCCTGTCCGGAAGAGCATAGAAACGAGCTTGACCTCCACCAGTACGATCCTCGCCCCCGGGGCGACCTCTGGATACCTGGCCACCAGTCCTAGCTAACT
This sequence comes from Nicotiana noctiflora, assembly GCA_032618575.1. Classification (NCBI taxonomy): domain Eukaryota; kingdom Viridiplantae; phylum Streptophyta; class Magnoliopsida; order Solanales; family Solanaceae; genus Nicotiana; species Nicotiana noctiflora. The sequence goes on along the minus strand of JASVEL010012455.1, from coordinate 134,164 downwards.
GTGCTGGCGCTGAAGAAGCAGGAGTAGAAGACGAAGGCTGATCCCTCCGCTGTGACCTCTTACGAAGCCACTGAGGACACTCTCTCTGATATGGCCCAAGTCACCGCACTCAAAACAACGGCCTGAAGATGGAATAGGGGGCTGCTGAGGACCCCTCGCTGCCGATGAATCCTGTGCTGAGGAAACAGGAGCAGAGCTCTGAGCTGGGAGAGAACTCAATGCAGGCTGACTCTGCTGACGGCCCTGCTGACCCTGATAACCCTGATGGCCCTGATGACCACGATCTGATGAAACCCCACTGGACTCTGTCCATCCAGACTGATGAGATCTGAAAGAACGACCCCTGCTATGCTGAGGTTGGCCCCTAGACGGAGCACCACTGTAACTGCCAGTACCACGAGGGCCTCTTAGCCTCTCTCTCCTCCCGCTCTCTGCGGCGATCTGTCTCAATATGACGGGCAGCATCAACCACCTCCTCGAAGGTAACTGCCGAAGCTCTCTCTCTGGTCATCAATATACGGATGGGATAAATAAGGCCATCAATAAATCTCCGGATCCTCTCCCTGTCGGTAGGAACCATCCACATGGCATGACGGGCCAGCTGTGTGAATCTCATCTCATACTGATTAACTGTCATCTCTCCCTGCTTCAACCACTCGAACTGACGTCGCAGCTCCTCTCTCTGAGACCGAGGCACGTACTTCTCCAAAAATACCGTGGAGAACTGCTGCCAAGTGAGGGGCACTGCCCCAGCGGGCCTACGCCTCTCAAAATCCTCCCACCACCGGAAAGCTGCACCTGTGAACTGGAAAGTAGTGAATGAAACACCGCCGGACTCTAGAATACCCGCGGTGCGAAGCATACGCTGACATCTGTCAAGAAAACCCTGGGCATCCTCGCCCTCGGCTCCACTAAATGTCGGAGGCCGTAGCCTCTCAAATCTCTCCAAACGACGCTGCTCATCGTCGGGCATAACTGGAACCACATATGCGGGAGCTGGTGCAACGGGTGCAACTGGCTGAACTGGCTCGGGTGTGTGAGCCACGGGGGTTTGATTCCCTCCCCTTGCCTGTGAAGAAGATACTGCAGCAGTAGCAGCAACTACCTGTGCCAATCCCGTGCACACTGATAATATCCGAGCCAAGGTCTCTCGAAGACCCGGTATCACGATAGGCACTGCCGGTGCCCCGAACCTGAGCTGTCGGAGCGTTCACCGCCGGAATCCGGTCCCGAGTCCGATCCGCCGGTGGGTCGACAGAGGCCGGTGCCGGTGCTGCCGCCCTACCTCTACCACGACCACGGCCTCTGGGGTGCCAACGGTGGTCGTCCGCCACGTCCGTTAGCTCGTGTTCTCGCCATCCGCGAGAGAATAGAATATGGAAAAATTTAATTTCATGATAACACAAATCGCACGATACGAATTCAAGAAAATGAGGTTTTTCCTAAAGTCTCTGTAGCCCTTCGAAGATAGATACGGACGTCTACGTACCGATCTGCGAAAGCCTACTAAACCGGCTCATGACTCGCGAGTCCTAATAACCTAGAGCTTTGATACCAACTTGTCACGACCCAAATCCGGTCGTGATGGCGCCCAACAATCAAACTAGGCCAGCCAGACCAACAATTCAATTAACACATAGATATCCGTCCCAAATGGACAACCCAAGAAGAATATATGAGTTTAAGAACTCCAATAATAATAATACTGAACAAAATACTGACACTCCCAAAGATCCGGAGTCACAAGTCTAGAGCCTCTAACAAAACCCAATAGGAAATAGAGAGTACGATATAGAAGTACTCAAGTCCGAATACAAAATATACAATAACAACTGGAATGAGAGGAGAAGCTAGGTTCTGCGAACGTCGGCAGCTACCTCAGCAACTCGATATGACTCTGAAACCGCTGGAAATGCCTGTCTACTGCTCCTGAGTACCTGAGTCCGCACACAAAGGTGCAGGGAGTAGGGGTGAGTACTAAGTACTCAGTGAGTAACAAATATATACATGTAGCTGACAGTAAGAAATCCACAAAATACCACAATATGAAGCTACACTACAATCCGAATCTCCTACGAACTAGCAACAATAATACAATACAGCTACCACAGAGTAATCCAACAAATACGGATGCAATGCAATGCACATAACTGCTACGGCGTGTAGCCCGATCCCATTTAACGTCGACGGCGCTCACTGGGGGTGTGTACAGACTCCGGAGGGGCTCCTACAGCCCAAGCGCAATGCTGCTGCGGCGTGCAGCCCGATCCTCACATCAACCACTGCGGCGTGCAGCCCGATCCCATACTCAGTCCACAATAAGCAATTAAGTCACAAAACAACTCATTTTCCTTATTTCCAGTTCTCAATTCATAATTTATGAAAGATACTTTAACTTTATTAAGTTTGTAAAAGCCGGTGACTTAGCATTTCAAAAGTGTGATTACAATTTCCAGGACTGAGATCAGTGATTTAAGCAATTTTAGCTATCACATAAATATTGTCCTCTAAGGACGCTACAGATCGGCACAAAGCCCCAAACAAGGCTTACAGCCCACAATATAGCAAATACCGTGTATTTCCAACACTAACACATATTATTCATATCCTGGGATGGACCAAGTCTCAATCCCCAATCACAGTCAATCCCGCACCTGCCACGGTGTGCGAGCCACGCCCTATTAGCGTCACAATGTGCTAAGCCGGGGTTTCGAACCCTCAGGCTACAATATACACAAACTACTCACCTCTAGCCGGTCGTCGAATCGCCCGCGATGCCTTTTCCCTTGAATTTCGTTGCCTCGTGCGTAGAATCTAGTCAAATAACAATAATTATATCAAATACGGGTCAAAGAATCATAACCCACTTCAATTCATATGAAATTCTCAACATTACACCAAGTTGGTAAAACCCGACTTTCGGTACGATTCTCGAAAAATTACGAAAGTCACATATTCGGAATCCTCATCTCCATACGAGTCTAAGCATATTAATTTTACCAAAATCGGACTCCATTTGCTCATTCAACACCTTGATTTTCTAAAGTTCAAACCTAGGGTTAAATCTTCCATGAATCACCCCAATTCTTCCATTTTCATGATAAAATTGCATGATATTATCAATACTAATCATAATATGAGTTCATAGTTGATTACCTGATGATTTCCCTTGATTTCTCCCTCAAAATCGCCCAAAGTCGCCCTTAAGCCGAGACCCCCAAATGATAAAATGTTTCTGAAATTTTCTACTTCGGATACACTTAACTTACAGCGATTTCCGCTTCTGCGGAAATATTTCCGCTCCTACGCGTCCGCTTCTGCGGAGATTGGACCGTTTCTGCGGATAGTTCCGCTTCTGCGGCTAGACGTCCGCTTCTGCGGACTCGCCCAAGCGGCTCCCCTTCCGCTTCTGCGAAGGCCGCTTCCGCGGCTCCCCGTCCGCTTCCGCGCTTCCGCTTCAGCGGCTCCCTTTCCGCTTCTGCGGTCGCCGCTTCTGCGGCTCCTTTCCGCTTCAGCGCACCCGCTCCTGCGCCCATAATTCCGCAGGAGCGGAAACAACAGAAGCAGTGCACTATTTTCTGCAATTTTCCATATTTCTCCCGATTAACCATCCGAAAACACCCCGAGGCCCCCGGGACCTCATTCAAACACACCAACACATCCTAACTCCTTATTCGAACTTGTTCCAATCATAAAAACACCATCCTAAACATCAAAATCATCAATTAACCACGGATTCAAGCCTAAATTTCTTAAAAACTTTCAAAACTAACATTCAACCCAAAACCCGATCAAACGATGTCCGAATGACCTGAAAATTTGCAGACATATCCAAAATCACATAACGAAGCTACAGAAATTGTCGGAATTCCATTCCGACCCCCGGATCAAAATCTCACCTACCATCCGGTTTTCGTCAAAATTCAACATTCGCCAATTCAAGCTTAAAACTACACCGGACCTCCGAATTCAATTCCGATTGTTCTCCTAAGTCATAAATGATCCCCGGAACTAGTCGAATCGTCAGAATCCGGTTCCGAGCACTCTAACTCAATAGTCAACTCTTGGTTGACTTTTCATATTCAAGCTTTCTTCAAACATGCTATTTGTTTCATTTTCAACCCAAATCACTTCTTACTCACCCGATATACTCTAATACTGTTTTAAAAGCATAATATATGTAAATGCACGGTAACGGGGTGGTAATTCCCGTAACGACGGGCCGGGTCGTTACATTCTCCCCAACTTAAACAAACGAGGCAAGGAAAACATTCACCCCACTGGGGGAATCATACACCAGCCTTTATCATAAGTTGAAAGAGTTGGGGATGCTAAGCCCGGTTGCACCTAAAGTCCCAAACCCACCCCCGAAAAACCTTGATCCTTCTGTTAGGTGTGAATATTGCTCGGGGACATTGGGCCATGATACCGAAAAATGTTGGCAGTTGAAGAATGCCATTCAGGATCTCATTGATGATAGGAGAATTGAAGTTCAGGCTCCAGAAGCTCCGAACATTACCCAGAATCCACTGCCAAATCACCATGAGACACACATGATAGAATTGGTGCAAGGTGATAGTAGTCAGAAACCATCTCAGTCTGTGATGATGATAAAGTCAAGTGGTAAAGCAAAAAAGGAAGCCGTGAAAGAAAAAGCGATTGTTGAAGAACCAACAGGAAAGCCAGTAGTGGTGGAAGGTTTGAAAGTGGTAGTGCCAGGCGTAAAGCCAATTGTGACTGTGAAAGGCGTGAGTACGGAGCCAGTAATTATAAGGCCGGTGGTGCAGATGCCGGTGGTGAGCACAAAGACTGTACTTTGGAACTACAACAAGGTAGCAGTGGTTTACAAAGGAAAAGAGGTGTCTGGGGAAATTAACGAAACCCATGGTCTCACCCGGTCCGGAAGATGCTTTGCTCCAGAAGAATTGAGAAAGATGAAAGCAGTAAAAGAGAACCAATTGAAGAAACCAGTGTCCGAAGAGGAAGCGGAAGAATTCCTCAAGAAGATGAAGTCACAAGATTATTCTGTAGTTGAACAGGTTGAGAAAGACCCCTGCATAGATCTCCTTGCTATCTTTGCTAATACACTCAGAAAACATAGGAAGGCTCTGATGAAGATACTGAATGAGGCTCATGTTCCAGAAAAGATCTCAGTTTGTCACTTGGAAAAGATTACCAACAAGATTTTCGAGTCTAATAGGATCACATTCTCGGATAAGGAATTGCCTGTTGAGGGAACCGAGCACAATAAGGCGATGTACCTTACAGTGAAGAGTGAAGAGTCGGTAGTGACCAGAGTGTTGATAGACAACGGGTCAAGCGCTAACATTTGCCCGCTGTCATCTTTGGGAAAGCTGAACATCAGTTCGGACAGAATCCGGAAGAAAAGTATAAACGTGAGAGGATTTGATGGTGGGGGTAAAAACACATTGGGAGACATCATTCTGGAAGTTACCATCGGTCCTGTGGATTTTACTATGGAATTCCAGGTGCTCGACATTGCTGTGTCATATAATTTGTTGTTAGGCCGACCCTGGATCCACGCGGCCAAGGCAGTACCATCGTCTTTACATCAGATGGTCAAATTTGAGTGGGAGCAACAGGTGGTTATGGTACATGGGGAAGAAAATGCTTGCAATATGGTGACTCTGTTTGATGATACTGACAGAGATAGAGGTCCCTGGGTCTACCAAGTGATAGATGCTATCGTGGTAAACAGAATTGCTGAAGGGGAGAAGTTGCCAATCCCTATGATGGCACCAACTGCTATGATGGTGGCCAAAGAAATGCTTAGAAATGGTTTTGCACCAGGGAAGGGATTGGGCAATGCATTGCAAGGGGTTATTCAGCCGGTTCAGCTTCCAGAAAACAAAGGTACTTTCGGCTTAGGGTTCAAACCCACCTTTGCCGACATCCAGAGGGCCTCAAAAGCCAAAAAGAACTGGACCTTGCCTAAACCTATACCCAAACTATCCGACACCTTCGTCAAGCCTGGTACAAAATATCGGACATCTGCTGCAACAAAGTACATCGAGACCCGACCTGATAACGAAGTGTTGAGTTTTGAGAAGATGTTTTGGGAGGTGAATATGGTTGAAGTGGGGGAAGGCACAAGCAAAATGGATGTGCAGTTTGTGGGACCTGGAATCATGTTGAACAATTGGGAAGCTACTTCTTTCCCTATCAGGAAGGAGTCTTGGTAGTTAGCTCCAAAATTTTCATCGTTGCTTTCCCAAAAATTGTTATTTTTTTAGTTCTCCCATCCCCCTCATGAAAAGAAAATCAAAATGTATCCCGAACTTTGTTCGTTCTTTTTATCAATGAAATGCAGTTTTCCTTTTCTTCACTTTTGCCTTATTTTTCTTTATTTTTCCTTTTGTACAGTTCTGCATGTGTTGATTCCGATGCCATGTCATGCGTGAAGGATTCTAGACCCAGTTCTGACAATCACGTTACCATACAAGAAATTGAGGAAGATAGTGAAATAGAATGTGAGGATGAGGAAGCCCTGGAGGAAGTAAGCAAGGACATGAAACAATATGAGGAAAAACCCAAACCGAATCTGAGTGATACAGAATCTGTAAATTTGGGGAGCGAAGACGATGTCCGGGAAACAAAGATTAGCGTACATTTAGAGGCACCCCTCAGGGATGAATTGATAAGGTTGTTACATGAGTTCAAGGAAATTTTTGCCTGGTCCTATGATGACATGCCCGGACTTAGCACTGATTTGGTGGTACACAAGTTGCCTATCTATTCTGAATGCCGGTCGGTAAAGCAAAAGTTGAGGAAATTCAAAACGGACATTAGTGTGAAGATAAAAGAAGAGGTGAACAAGCAGTTTGAGGCAAAGGTTATAAGAGTTACCAAGTACCCCACCTGGTTGGCAAACGTTGTGCCGGTCCCGAAGAAAGATGGAAAAACCAGAGTGTGTGTGGACTACAGAGACCTCAACAAGGCCAGTCCGAAGGATGACTTCCCATTGCCAAACATCCACATATTGATCGACAATTGCACCAAGCATGAAATCGGTTCGTTTATGGACTGTTATGCTGGTTATCACCAGATCCTGATGGACGAAGAGGATGCTGAGAAAACTACCTTTATTACACCTTGGGGAACGTATTGTTATAGAGTAATGCCGTTTGGATTGAAGAATGCCGGGGCAACTTACATGAGGGCAATGACCACAATGTTTCATGATATGATGCATCGAGAGATTGAAGTGTATGTGGATGATGTCATCATAAAGTCCAAAAAGTAACCTGATCATGTCAGAGATTTGAGAAAGTTTTTCCAAAGACTCCGGAGGTACAATTTAAAGCTCAATCCTACGAAGTGTGCCTTTGGAGTACCTTCAGGGAAATTACTGGGGTTTATAGTGAGTCGGCGAGGTATTGAACTGGATCCATCAAAGATCAAGGCTATTCAAAGTCTACCTCCGCCAAAGAACAAGAAGGAGGTCATGAGTTTGCTAGGAAGGTTGAATTACATTAGTCGATTCATTGCTCAATTGACATCAACGTGTGAGCCGATCTTCAAGTTGTTGAAAAAAGATGCAGCAGTGAAATGGACCGACGAGTGTCAGGAAGCCTTTGACAAGATCAAGAAATATTTAGCCAATCCTCCGGTGTTAGTTCCTCCAGAACCAGGGCGACCTCTAATTTTGTATCTGACGGTGCTTGATAACTCCTTTAGTTGTGTATTGGGTCAGCATGATGAGACAGGCAAGAAAGAACAAGCCATATATTACCTTAGCAAGAAGTTTACATCCTACGAGGTAAAATACACTCAACTTGAAAGAACTTGTTGTGCGTTGATTTGGGTAGCTCAGAAGTTGAAGCACTATTTGTCGGCATATACCACATACTTAATATCATGACTGGATCCTCTGAAGTACATATTTCAGAAGCCTATGCCTACGGGAAGACTAGCCAAATGGCAGATTCTGCTCACAGAATTCGACATTATCTATGTGACTCGTACGGCAATAAAGGCACAAGCTATTGCAGACCACTTAGCTGAGAATCCGGTGGATGATGAGTATGAACCATTGAAGACGTACTTTCCGGATGAGGAGGCAATGACTGTCGAGGAGATGGAGCAAGATGAGAGACCGGGATGGAAAATGTACTTCGACGGGGCCGTCAACAGCAAAGGCGTTGGTATCGGAGCGGTACTCATTTCAGGTACGGGTCAGCACTATCCCGTCACAGCTCAGCTCCGATTTTTCCGTACCAACAACATGGCCGAATATGAGGCGTGCATCTTGGGATTAAGGATGGAAATTGACATGGGTATTCAAGAGATTTTGGTCATGGGTGACTCGGATCTCTTGGTACATCAAATACAAGGGGAATGGGAGACACGAGATTTGAAATTGATACCATATCGGTATTGTTTACACGAGTTGTCTCAAAGATTCCAGTCTATAGAGTTCAAGCACATCCCAAGAATGCACAATGAGATCACAGATGCTTTGGCCACACTGTCCTCTATGTTGCATCATCTTGACAAGACATACATAGATCCGCTCCAGATCCAAGTCTGTGATCAAAATGCTTATTGCTTTGCTGTGGAAGAAGAATCAGATGGAGAGCCGTGGTATCATGATATCAGGGAATACCTGAAAGCTGGCAAATACCCGGAATAAGCTACTGGAGACCAGAAGAGAGCCATCAGGCATCTAGCTAATGGATTTTTCCTCAGTGGACGAGTGGTATACAAAAGAACACCAGATCTGGGGTTATTGCGGTGTGTGGATGCACAACAAGCAGATGAAATCATGATTGAAGTACATGCCGGAGTATGTGGACCCCACATGAGTGGATATGTTTTAGCGAAGAAGATTTTGAGAGCCGGGTATTACTGGCTCACCATGGAGCGTGATTGTATCAGGTATGTGAAGAAATGTCACCAATGCCAGGTACATGGGGATTTGATCCACTCCGTTGCATACAATGTCAGCACCTTGGCCCTTTGTTGCTTGGGGCATGGATGTTATCGGCCCAATAGATCCAGCCGCTTCCAATGGGCATAGGTTCATTCTGGTTGCAATCGATTATTTCACCAAGTGGGTTGAAGCTAAGACATTCAAGGCAGTAACGAAGAAAGCGGTGGTGGATTTTTGCATGAGAATATTATATGCCGATTTGGAATTCCCAAGGTGATTATCACAGATAATGGAGCCAATCTAAACAGTCATCTCATGGCGGAAATTTGTGAGAGATTTAAGATCACACACCGCAATTCCACACCTTACAGGCCAAAGGTGAATGGTGCAATAGAGGCGGCGAATAAGAACATCAAGAAGATTCTCCGAAAAATGGTGGAGGGATCCAGGCAATGGCATGAAAAGCTACCCTTTGCTCTCATGGGTTACCGCACGACGGTGCGTACTTCTATCGGAACCACACCTTATACACTGGTGTATGGAACAGAGGCTGTTATACCCGCAGAAGTAAAAATACCGTCATTACAGATCATAGCAGAAGCTGAGATAGATGATGATGAATGGGTAAAAGCCCGGCTGGAACAATTGGGTTTGATCGATGGGAAGAGGTTGGCCGCAGTTTGCCATGGGCAGTTGTATCAATAGAGAATGGCCAGAGCATACAATAAGAAGGTACGATCTCGAAAGTTTGAAGTCGGACAGCTTGTGTTGAGGCGTATCTTACCGCATTGGGCCGAGGCGAAGGGCAAGTTTGCACCAAATTGGCAAGGACCGTTTGTGGTATCACGGGTGTTGTCCAATGGAGCATTGTATTTAACAGATGTTGAAGGAAAGTACATAGAGACTGCTATCAATTCAGATGTACTCAAAAGATACTATGTATGATTCCTTTTCAATTATGTGTTTTGTATTTTGTTGTAATTTTGGAATTGAAATGACGAAGGCGTTTTATTCTCTATCCAAACACTTTATCCATTGATAACCCCTTTTGAGCCTTAATGAATATATTCTTTCATATCCCTCTCTAGGAATCGCTTTAGCGCAATAAGATCGAAATTGCCAAAACATAAAAAAAAAGATTTTGAATTGAAAAAAAAAATGAAAAAAGAAAAAAAAAGAATGAAAAAAAAAGAAAAAAAAAGAGAAAAAGACAAAGAAATCGGGAAAAAGTCAAAAAGAAATCCATCTAACTAATGAAGTTGGATGAACTACGTCTAACTTGATCCCAAAAGGGTACGTAGGTAGCCTCTCTGAGATTCAGTCATAATAAAGAAAAAATCCAAAAATTCCCCACATATTGAAACTGGGGCAGAAGTTTTGTTTAATAATTCCGAGAGTTGTAAATATTTTGAACCCTCGAGAAATTTTGAGCTTTTATACCTTTCTTTCTTAACCCATCCAAAGGCCACGTTACAGTCTAAAGAAAGACCTTCTAATCAATTCCGAAATGATAATGAATGCAATGAAGGAGGAGCGAAACACCGGACAACACCTGTGGTAAGAAAACAAAATACAAAAGAAAAAAAATGAGAAAAAATGAAAAAAAATGAGAGTCTCATTGGTGAAAGCCTTAACCGGCACTGTGAGGCGAGTGTGAGTTTGAGAGAAATAAAATGAGAGAATCTCATCAGTGAAAACCTTAATCGGCACTGTGAGACGATTGTGAGGTTGAGAGAATAAATGAGAGAGTCTTATTGGTGAAAACCTTTCGAGGCACCGTAGGGCGATCGTGAGGACTACCGGAAAAGAGAAAAGCAACAAAAAAAAGTATCGGTTTGGGTTGGAAACAATTCGGAGACAGAATAAGGATTGGAACGAACTGGGTCAGAGTTTAAATACATGGCATGGTCAGCGGAATCAGCCAGCAAATACCCAGATAAGTTCTATCATCTCTCCAAAATGCCCTTACCTTTCTTTCATTTTTCTGCATTTCATTGTTTACCTTTGAGAGCTAACTACCAGCTCCTGATAACGAAAGCTGAAACAACACTGGGTCGGAAAAAGGAAGAGTTGGCAAGGAAATAAAGAAACTTGGCAGATATGGCCAAAAGGAAAGAAAACAAAACAAAAATGAAAAATTGAGAAAAATACACAAAAAGAGAGTTTGCAAGGGACAAGCAGTTGAAAGTTATGCAGTATGAAAAAAGCAAAAGAAGGAAGCAATAAGAAGCGGGGACGGCAGATGCCAGTTGCCAGCAGTTTATATCAAATAAAATTTGTTTCATGCAGGAACAAATTGTCACTAATCACTTTAAAGTGAATGTGACCAATGTGGAAAATAGAAAACACCAAAAAGAGAAGTTCGCCAATAAGTGAAGAAATTCACGGGCAAGAGATAATTGGTAAAACAAAATACCAAAAAGAGGAAGGTAACATCTTTTAAAATCCACTCCCCAGTCTTCAGGCTGCGGGAATACATTTCTGCATTTGCATTTGCACGTTTAATTTCTGTTAGGTGCCCACCTTCGAATACGGGAATATTTTCTGCATCGCATTGCACGTTTAAATTCTGTTAGGTGCCCACCTTCAAATACGGGAATACTTTTCTGCATCGCATTGCACGTTTAAATTCGTTAGGCGCCCACCTTCAAATACGGGAATATTTTACTGCATCGCATTGCACGTTTAATTTTCGTTAGGTGCCCACCTTCGAATACGGGAATATTTTTCTCTGCATCGCATTGCACGTTTAAATTCCGTTAGGCGCCCACCTTCAAATACATGAATACTTTTCCTGCATCGCATTGCACGTTTAATTTCTGTTAGGTGCCCACCTTCGAATACGGGAATACTTTTATGCATCGCATTGCACGTTTAAATTCTGTTAGGTGCCCACCTTCGAATACGGGAATATTTTCTGCATCGCATTGCATGTTTAAATTCTGTTAGGTGCCCACCTTCAAATACGGGAATATTTTCTGCATCGCATTGCACGTTTAATTTATGTTAGGTGCCCACCTTCAAATACGGGAATAATTTTCTGCATCGCATTGCACGTTTAAATTCTGTTAGGTGCCCACCTTCAAATACGGGAATATTTTCCGCATCGCATTGCACGTTTAATTTCTGTTAGGTGCCCACCTTCAATACGGGAATACTTTTCTGCATCGCATTGCACGTTTAATTTCTGTTAGGTGCCCACCTTCAAATACGGGAATATTTTCCGCATCGCATTGCACGTTTAAATTTCTGTTAGGTGCCCACCTTCGAATACGGGAATATTTTCTGCATCGCATTGCACGTTTAAATTCCGTTAGGTGCCCACCTTCAAATACGGGAATATTTTCTGCATCGCATTGCACGTTTAAATTCTGTTAGGCGCCCACCTTCAAATACGGGAATACTTTTCTGCATCGCATTGCACGTTTAAATTCTGTTAGGTGCCCACCTTCGAATACGGGAATACTTTTCTGCATCGCATTGCACGTTTAATTTCTGTTAGGTGCCCACCTTCGAATACGGGAATATTTTCTGCATCGCATTGCACGTTTAAATTCTGTTAGGTGCCCACCTTCGAATACGGGAATATTTTCTGCATCGCATTGCACGTTTAAATTCTGTTAGGTGCCCACCTTCAAATACGAAAAAAAAAAGTAGTTTGTTGTTTTGTTTTGAGCGGTTGAGTTCGAGATCAAGAAAAACAAGAAAATCAACAAAAAGAGAAAAACAAGAAAAGAAAATCAACAAAAAAGAGAGTCAGCATCAAAGAAAATCAACAAAAAAGAGAGTCAGCATCAAAGAAAATCAACAAAAAAGGAAGATTCTGCATCACCGGAAAGGGAAGAAGAGCAAAAGCTAGATTAGGAACAATTGTAATTGTAGGATCATAGCTTAGAATAACTTCTTCATTTTACATTCCCCCCGGTGTAATAAGAAGTAAGTCAGCAGGTCTCAACAGTGTCAATGCAACAGTGAGTCTGGTAGTTTTTTAAACTGCCAGACCTTCCCGAACTACACTGACCTAATTCCTGTTTAGCCCAGGATATGTAGGCAACCTCTAAAGCAGGGTGCGGTCAAAAGGTTTTCAAAAATGGTTTTACGGAATGTGCCAATGTGCAAAAATCTCTCATTACTGCTCACTTGTCTTTGCACTCACGGTCATGCTAGACACCAATGTGTAGATACTCATTGTGAGCACGTGATTTTTGCACCGAGCAATTAATTCCAAAATTAAAATAAATATGTTTTTGAGTGCAATTACTTGCTTTGTTTGAAATTAGCTATACTTTATGTGTTTGAATAAGTAGAAATTAGGAAAAATCAAAAAAATTAGGCTAGGTAATTAATTTGATTAGTTTTAAGAAGAAAATTAGCAAAAATAGTGTTAAGTAGTGGAAATTAGGGAAAAATAGTAGAAAATTGCCAAAAAATACTAAATAATTAGAGTAAGTAGGAAATTAGGTTTTATAATTTTCCATAAAAGAAAAAGAAAAAAAAGTATAAGAGAAAATACATAAAAATCATTAAAATCAGAAAAATACAAAAATATATAGGTATAATAAGGTTGGGCCAAATTGAATTGAAATGAACTGGCCCAGTGTATTGAGCCCAAACGATCCGGTCCATAAGCCTCTTAATTAGCAAAAATCTCGGCCGTTCAATTGTGTTAACCAACGGTTGAGATAATAGCGAAGTTATTGGTTTAATTTTAAATTGCAAGATTGAATCTGGGCCGTCCGTTTAGATTGATCTAAGGGTCTTGGTTTTAGTCTCTAAGGCAATGAAACGGCGTCGTTTTAGTAACGCCATTGAAAGCCGTTGATCTCCATTGAATGAACGGCCTGGATTACCTCAGACGCATGACCTATATAAGGCTTTTGTCTGAGAATTTTGGCCATTTCTTTCAAATGCCAAACCCTAGCCGCCCTGAGGTCTTCTTCTCCTTTCATCATCTCCTTCATCACCCCGTCTGCAACCATCACCGGCCATGGAGGCCACCACCTTCTACGGTGGTCTCCGGCCATTCCCTTTCATCCCCCTTACCCTTTTCTTCCTTCTTCTTCCTTTTAACCCTGAGAAAACCCAGAAACAGACCTTTCTTTAGAACTTCGGTCACCGGAACTCCGCCGGTGACCACCCAAACAACGAATCACCCTACCAAACCAATACCGATCGAACCGTCTTGGTGAGATCTACCCAACTATACAAGCCACCACCCTCGAATCTTCCTAATCCCGTCGAATATCCCAAAAAGTGTCGCCGGAAACCAAACTCCGGCGACTCCAAAACTTGAACCACCCAAGATCCGTCCTTCACCACACCCTGAACACCCCCCTGCAACTCAGAATCCAAAAGGCTCCATCTTTGAGCCTAAAAGAAAGACCAAAAAAGAAAAATTGAAAAAAAAGAGATAAGGAAAAGAGGTAAAGAAAAAGAGAAAGAAAGTCTGAAGAAGAGTGAATAAAAGGGTTAGGAAGCTTGGGGGACAGACCCCGCAAAGCTAAGACCCTTTCCCTTCTGTGTTTAATTCGCTTGTTCTTCACGTTTTCGTGTTTTGCATGCTTCTTATGTCTTCTCTAATTGTATGTCTCACATGTTAGTCATAGGATTTTTGTACTTGCTTCTCTTTTGTTTCTGTTTAACACTTTCGTCCATGATTTGGTTCTGTTTGGTTATGTTCTCATGTTTCTGTAGTTTAGTTTTCCTATGTCGCTTTTCTCAGTTGGCCTTTGATATCTCTTCTACATGTCTTATCTGTTCACGCATGTTGATTTTAGGGTTTTATTTTTGCTTGCTTTCACTTGTTCATGCTTGCCTTCGTTTTGTATCTGTCGTCTTGATATTTTGTTTATGTCTTCATTCCTTGTGCTTCTTCACCTTCCGTAGTTCCAGTGTCATTAACTTGTTCATCTTCATGTCTCTCTTCTGATTTGTACGTTTTAATCATGTTCAATTTCTTTCCTTTTCGTCCTGCTATGTATTATGATTCTGGACTTGTTAACTTTCCATAGCATGACCTTTCCTTTCTCCATGATACTTTACGTGTTTAGTTGTCTAGTCACTGTTTATTCATGTCTTATTATATGTTTGGATTGTGCTTCTAATTCTTGATTTGAAGATTTGAACCTGATATCTTTCCTCTTCTTTGTCCTCTGCTAATATTTGGTTTCTTCACATGCTTAGTTATCTAATCCATTATGTTTATGTCTAGTAGAACCATGTTAACTGTTTTGTGAGAATTTAGTGTCAATGTGTCTATGTCAAATGAACCCTGAGTATGTTTTAAGTCTTTCAGTGAGTCATTCAACATAAGATGTTTTCCAACTAAGCCTGTTCAATGTTTAATTGGCACTCTGCCATTGAGAATTAAGTTTGTAAAGTCTAATTGATTGAGATTCAACAATACTCAACCTTTCCTCTGAATTTTGATTAGTTAGTGGACAAATTTGATTTCATTTGGCCATGTATGCAATTATCTGTTGAAATGGCTATGTTTGCAATAGTTCTGTGTTAGTGAATACTGTTAATACCTTCATGCTTAGGTGAATTGGTTATAGCTGTTAGTGCTAGGTTTCATAAAGTAGTTAATTTTGCGATAGGTTTAAAGCTGAAAATCAAAAAAAATAGGTCACAAGTTAAACAAGTGATCAGAGTGGTCAATTTTGCAATTGACCTACTCTGTAGGTCTGTCACACACTGGCCAATACTCAAGTAGGCTAAGTCTGCAAGGTAGACTTGCCCAGGCTCTGTTTGAGCCCTGAACTTTAGGTGGCTAAGTCTGCAAAGACCTTAGTCCAGCCTATGTTCAGTAATTGGGCTTCAATTGCCCAGGCTAAGTCTCAACTTGAGACTGGCCATTAGTTAAATAGTTCAATTAAGCAGGCTAATCCTGCAATTTAGTTTAATTAGTCTTAAATGAACAAAAATAGGTTATTAAGCAATAACTGGCCTAAGAATGGTTAACTTTGCAAAAGGTTGACCAATTCTATAAGGCCCTAACACACAACCCACCTTTAAAAGGGGCTGGTTGTGCAAAATGGCTAAGTCTGCAAATGCAGACTGGCCCAGGCTCTATATTGAGCCCTGAACATCAAAGTGGCCAAACTTGTAAAGGTTTTGGAGCCCAGCTGTTCAGTAATTGGGTTTAATACCCAAGCCTAAGTCTTAACTTGAGACTGGCTAACTTTTAAATAGTTTATTTTCATTAATAAAGCAGGCTAGTCCTGCAATTAGCTTTAAATTAAAATAATCAGGTCTTAATTAACTGAAATAGATCCAGAAGTGGTTAAAATTGAAATAGTTTCCTAAAGTAGACCTGGCCAGCCCTTAAATACCAATGCAAGGGCTGGCTATTAGTTAAATAAGTCCCCAAGAAGCTGAAACTTGACCTAGGCAGGTCTAGTAAATCAGCAGTGCCCTTAGGGGCACAATTGGGAATTAATTTGGTAAAATAGTGAATAGTTTGGAACTTAAGAGGGTAAGGGAGTCATTTGTACCCCTGATTTCTGCAATTTTGCAGAGATTTAAGGGTATAATGGTCTCCCTAAAAAGGAAAATCTGTAAAAATCTATAACCCTTAGGGCTACATTGGTAAAAGACCCATAAAAAGAATCTTTGGAACCTTCCAGCACATGCTGGAAGGGTTTCTGGTAACAGAATTAGGGGCTGAAGTGAACATTTAATAAATTTAGGAGGGGGAGAAGTGGGATGGAATCCCATAACTTTCTCCCCAAGTCTCAGCCTTTAGTTAGCTATAAATACACCCCAAAAAGGGCTGAAGAGGGGTTCGAAAATTTGGAGTTCTAAAATTCACTTTAAGCTGATTCTTTGAAAAGAAAATTCAGAGAAGAACATAGTAATCTAGCAATAGTTTTCTGGAAATTTTCTACTCGATTATCTGCTTGGTTTTCTTCTGTGTTGCTGTTGCTGGAATTTGCTTGTTGTTGTGTTGCTGTGTTCGTCTAGCATCCATCTCTCTGTTGCATTGTCTGAGTTCATTGCTGTGCTTGCTGCTTAATCCCCTAGACTCATTGGCTTCTCTATTTGATTCAGGTACATTACTATCCCAATCGAAGCTTTATTGATGACATTGATGAAATAAAAATGAGAGATCCAGATTATATCATATGCTGTCATGTAGTTGTAGTTTTACATTGATTAGCTTCAGTTGTAGATTATTCCTTGTAGTAGTATGTAGTAGCTGAAAAACAGAAACCAAACAAACAATGTAATAGCTTAGTGATAATAGTAGTATAGTAGTAGTAGCCTATCACTTACTTTAATTAGGTAAAAACTCCTAAAACATAAGTTAACATATCAGTCTTAAAATCAGTAGTTAATCATGTGTAAGTCATCCGAGAGACTCACTAATAGGTGATCGAAGTTGTACAATGGGGTAATTAGACTAAGTAATTATCGTTCGTATGTTTTGGATAATCTTAAGAAAAATAGGAGCCCAGATCTGATCTAAGCCTAAAATGAGAAACATCCTCCCAACATGACAATTCAATAAAAACCAGGCTTCGGAGGTTAAAAGGCTCACTCTCAATGAAACCAGCGATATAGTGAAACATTTGTGAATAGATTGTTTAGTTTCCCTTTGATACTGCAAATAGTTAGTTGACTCATTTTAATTTAATCTAATCTAGCGAGGCAAGTAACCTGCGTTCTCAAACCTCTCGACTAGCAGACAATTAGACATTAGCGTAAAACCTTAATTTGTAAATTAAGCTTGAAGACAATATGTTGAGTTTAATTGTATTGGTATTTGGTTTAAAGTTATCAAGTTATGTACCAATTTTCCTTTTCTGATCAATAAAAGTGATTCCATTTCATTTTCGATTCCAAGTATCTGTTTATTATGAATTCTGCACTGTTCGTTTGCCATTGTTACCAGAAATCCGGTCTGGGCCTGTTATACAGCGAAGGCCTGGGCTATGATCATGAATTCGCTAGGCTTTTGAGCCCGAGCTTGATCCAGGTTAATAAGGCCTGAAATTATTTGATGCTGTCCTGAATATTATCTCAAAAGCCCAGTCCTGATGGAGAAGGAAAATATATGGGCCTGGAATGCTCAGTGTAAAAAACGATTAAGGGAAAAACACAATTAGAAAAACATAGCATATACTTCTTAAGATTGAACTTTAAAATTAATTAGGGACGAGCCTCGCCCGACTTTAAACAAGCGGGGCCCCCATTTAATAATGGTTTAATACAATTAGACTCGGGAAGACTACTAGCTAATTCCATAGTCTTTCCCAAAACAATTAAAAGCAGATAGACTATTTTAGGGCACGATTTTAATATACCTTCCATTGAATGAGTGTGCACTTGGTGCGACTCAAATCCAAATCTCGGCAAAGCTGAAATACACCGAAAGTCATAGGCGTACTGGTTGCGGTATGACTCGAGGCGTGTTTTCGCGATGCGGCAAATTCTCTAAAAATAATACTTAACTTAAAAAGCACTATATATGTTGTTAAAATCTGTAATTGAGTCAAACAAGAGTCGAGAACGACAATTGAGCGACCGTGCTAAAACCACGGAACCCGGGAATGCCTAACACCTTCTCCCGGGTTAACAGAGTTCCTTATCCGGATCTTTGCTTCGCAGACATTTTTATGAGTCAAATTCCTCGGATTCGGGATTAACCGATGACTTGGGACACCATTATCTTTCCCAAGTGGCGACTCTGATTAATCTCAATAAATCCCGAACCGATTGTCCTTTAATTGGAAAAACTCCTTCCCTTACGTTATTTTATCCATTTCGGGTATTTGAGCATCGGGGTATACCCTACGAGCGTATTTATATGCTTTATGTGTGGGGTAAGTGAAAAGGGAGGTGTGACACTCATCACCATGCCTATACATCATACTCGACAGTTAGCAAGTAGCAAATAAGACCCAACTCTTATTCCCTCAAGCTAGGGTTAAACAAAACACTTACCTCAAAGTCTTGAACTCAACTCAAGCCTCAACTATAGGTTTGCCCCGTGATTCCACCTTTAATCCGCTCGAATCTAGCCAGAAATTACTTAATTGCTTTAATAAACATTAAATGAATCAATTTGAATGCATATAAATGAATTTCCCAAAAAATTTCCCAAAACTTCCAAAATTGCCCACACGCCCACGTGGTAAAAATTCATGGTTCTAACCAAAACATGATTACCCATTCCCCCACGAACTCTAATATATAATTTATTTTGGAATCAGGCCTCAAATTGAGGTCCAAATCTCCAATATTAGAAAAACCTAAGTTCTACCCACATTTTCTAAATTTTCCAATTAAAATCTTTATTTTTGAAGTTGAAATTATGTTAGAAGATGTTAAGGAGTGAAGAAATGAGTTAGAAATCACTTACCAATCGTTTAGGGGAAGAATAATTGTTTGGAAAATCGCCTATTATGTTTTGGTTTTTTGAAAAGTGAAAAATAACTGAAATTCACGTCTTTATATACCCCTCTGAAGTCCCAGCGCAGACCACGCAAAAAGGGATCGCGGCCGAGATGGACAACTTGTAGACCTGCTATCCTCTGAAGTTTGCCACGCGAACCGCGCAAGGATGACAGTGGCCCGGCAACATCCACTGTGGACATGCTAAGGCAATCGCGGCCGCACAACATACACCGCGAGCCGCACTAAGGTGACCGCGATCGCGGTCGCGCTGGCCCCTCCACGGCCGCACACAATTTCTTGCAGGCCGCGCTTGTCACGACCCGGATTTCTCACCATCGGGGTCATGATGGCGCCTACTAATGGAAGCTAGGCAAGCCAAATATTAATTACTCCTCCATTAATTATCGAATTCTTATTAATACATTAAAATTTAAAATATATATATATATCAAACTTAGCGGAAAGCTTAGTCAAATATGATAAAGAAAACTCAAACATGATACACTACCCAAGACTGGTGTCACAATACTCACGAACTTTTAAGAATAATACACATAATTGTCTGAAAGAAAATACAAGATGTTTATCTCGGTTACATGAGATAACAGAATGAAAAGCATAGATAGAAGAGACAACGGGTCCTACGGACGCCTGCAAGGCTACCTCGTAGTCTCTGTAGTCAGAAAATCCACAAGTCGCTACTGCCGTTGCTGTTGTCCGTAACCTGTATCTGCGCAAAAAGAGTGCAGAGTGTAGTATCAGCACAACCGACCCCATGTGCTGGTAAGTACCTGGCCTATTCCAGCGGAATAGTGACGAGACTAAGGCCAGTCACCCACATAAACCTGTACAGTTGCAATATATATATATTTACAAAACATTTATAAGGAAAGACTCTGCTCTGAAATAACAATCAATAACTCGTGATATCCAGAATAATCTAATCAACAGAATAAATCTTACTTTCATGTCTCAATTCCTCTCTCATTTCATATCTCGTGGTAGGCATACCACCCGCTCCCAACTATCACAGTAACTACATCTTGTGGTAGGCGTACCACCCGCTCCCAAATATATCAATAGGCTACCGGCAACTATGGCCAATGCGAAGATTTAAATCACTTTGTGGTCGGCGTGCCACACGATCCCATTTCTTATTATATAAGTGGTCGGCGCGCCACACGATCCCAATTCATAAATATATATATATATATATTACCGGCATTTAGCCAATAATCTCTACATCAACAATATTTATAATTACCGGTTTTAAACCAATAATTGATAATAATTTCAACAATTTATCTCCATTACCGGTATAACACCAATAACTCTTAATCAACAATTTATTCATAACTAAATTCCTATTCCTTCAAGCTAGGATAGAACAAACACTTACCTCAAATGTTTTACGAACAATTCAATCTGTGGCAATGCCTTTTCCTTTCAAATTCGGCTCCAATTCAATCGTATCTATACACAATTGATTTAATATCATCAATACTACTCAACAAACTAATTCATAAGGCCAATTTCAACTTTTACAACATTATGCCCGGAATAGTGAAATTCGACCCCGGGCCCACATGGTCGGAACTCGGGGTTCGGACCAAAATCCGGTTACCCATTCTCCCACGAGTTCATGTATATGATTTGTTTCAAAATCGGACCTCAATTCGAGGTCCAATATCCCAATTTATGAAAAAACCTATATTCTAACAAAAACAAGAAATTCTACCATGAAAACCTTTGATTTCTATTGAAAAACATGTTTAATGATGTTAGGAATTGAAAGAATTAAGTAAAAAGTGACTTGGAATTGTTTTGAAGAAGAAGGAATCCGTGAAGAGTCGCAAATGGGTGTTTTTGGGTTGTGAAATGTGAAGAAATGAACTGAAAATCGTGTTTTACAGGTCTCTGTGTTCGCATTTGCGAACATGGGTTCGCAATTGCAAACCCCGACCAATTTCCGGAGTTTGAAAAATAAGCTAAGGCTGGGAAGTTCGCATTTGCGAACTTTTGTTCGCATTTGCGGGATTTCGCATTTGCGAAATAAGGTTCGTATTTGCGAACCAGCAGGCTTCTGGGCTTTGTCGCAATTGCGACACATTCTTCGCTATTGCGAAGACAGGCAATTACTGAAGGCCTCGCAATTGCGAGGTTAAGTTCGCAATTGCGAACTCTGGTCCAGGTGTGCCGGTGTCGCATTTGTGACACTTTGTTCGCATTTGCGAACTTGGCTGGTTCTGGCAGGCATCGCATTTGCGATAATGGGTTCGCATTTGCGAACCCAGCCTTGAACTGCCTTCTTCGTATTTGCGAGAAATTCTTCGCAAATGCGAAGCCAACAGCTGGGTGAAAAACCAGCAGTGCATAAATTCAGAAATTGATCCTACGGCCTATCAAATCTTTACCCGAGCCCCCCGGGCTCCAAACCAAACATGTACACAACATCAAAAACACATTATGAACTTGTTCGTGCGATCACATCGCCAATATCACATCGTTTTCATCAAATCAAGCCTCAAATTCATGATTTTCATACTTTTGGTTTTCAAAACTTTCAAACTTGGAACTCAAGGTCCAAAACGTCTCAAACGACATCCGAATGTCACCAAACTTTACATAAATCACATATATAATATTTAAGACTTGTACCGGGCGTCGGAACCAAAATACGAGCCCGATACCAAGGTCAATTAATTCATTTCGTTTAACAATTACATCAAAAACAATTTCATAGAAAAATTCATAACTTGGGCTCTAGGCCTCAGAATTTGACTCCGGACGTATGTCCAGGTCCCATATTTTCCTACGGACCTTTCGGGACCATCCAATCTCGGGTCCGGATACGTTTACCAAAAATGTTGACCGAAGTCAACCATATCAATATTAATATCATTTTTATCCAAATTTCTCATAGAATTCATATTTTCTATCACAAAAATCTTTCCGGCTACATGCTCGGATCATGCACGTAGATCGAGGCAATATAGAATGAGGTTTTCAAGGCCTCAAAAGCTCGAAATGATTAATAAAATAAGTGATGACCCTTTGGGTCGTCACAATCTCCACCTCTAAAACAACCGTTCGTCCTCGAACGGATAAAAGAAAGAAGTACCTGAGTCGGGGAACAAATGTGGGTAGCGGCTCCGCATATCAGACTCGGACTCCCAGGTCGATGCCTCAGGAGGCTGACCTCTCCACTGAACACGCACAGAAGGATAACTCTTCGACCTCAACTGTCGAACCTGCCAGTCTAGAATAGCCACCGGCTCCTCCTCGTAAGATAGATCATTGTCCAATTGGACAGTACTGAAGTCTAACACATGTGTGGGATCGCCGTGGTATCTCCGAAGCATAGATACATGAAAAACTGGATGCACGGCCGATAAGCTAGGCGGCAAAGCTAATCTGTAAGCCACCCCTCCCACTCTGTCTAGAATCTCAAATGGACCAATGTACCTAGGGCTGAGCTTGCCCTTCTTCCCGAACCTCATCACGCCCTTCATAGGCGACACTCGGAGCAATACTCGTTCACCAACCATGAAATCTACATCTCGAACCTTACGATCCGCATAAGTCTTCTGCCTGGACTGAGCTGAACGTAATCTCTCCTGAATAGTCTTGACCTTAACCAAGGCCTCCTGAACTAAGTCTGTACCCAACAACCGAGCCTCTCCCGGTTCAAACCATCCAATTGGTGATCGACATCGCCTACCATACAACGCCTCATACGGAGCCATCTGGATGCTAGACTGGTAACTGTTATTGTAGGCGAACTCTGCTAATGGCAGAAACTGGTCCCACGAGCCTCCGAAATCAATAACACAGGCTCGAAGCATGTCCTCTAAAATCTGAATAGCCCTCTCGGACTGGCCATCCGTCTGAGGATGAAATGCTGTACTCAACTAAACCTGGGTGCCTAACTCCTGCTGGACCGCTCTCCAGAACCGCAAGGTAAACTGCGTACCCCGATCAGAGATAATAGATACTGGAACTCCATGGAGACGAACAATCTCCCTAATGTAAACCTCTGCTAACCTCTCAGACGAGTAGGAGACAGATACTGGAATAAAGTGTGCTGACTTGGTCAGCCTATCAACAATGACCCAAATAACATCAAATTTCCTCCGATAAAGGAAGTCCAGTAACGAAGTCCATAGTGATTCGCTCCCATTTCCACTCGGGAATTTCAATCCTCTGGAATACACCACCAGGTCTCTGGTGCTCATATTTCACCTGCTGATAATTTAGACACCGAGCGACATACGCAACGATATCTTTCCTTATTCTGCGCCACCAATAGTGCTGTCGTAAGTCCTGGTACATCTTCGCGGCGCCTGGGTGAATAGAATACCGCAAACCGTGGGCCTCCGCTAAGATTAACTCTCGAATCCCTTCGACATTGGGCACACAAACTCGACCCTGCAATTTCAATACCCCATCATCATCTAGATTTACCTGTGTGGAACCTCCCCATTGTACTGTATATCTCAACTCACGCAAATGAGGATCATCAAATTGCCTCTCACGGATACGCTCTAATAAAGAAGAACGAGCGACCATGCAGGCTAACACCTTGCTAGGCTCAGAAATGTCTAATCTCACGAACCGGTTGGAAGGCCTGGACATCTAGAGCTAATGGTCTCTGACTGACCGGAATATATGCAAGACTACCCATGCTGGCAGACTTTCTACTCAATGCATCGGCCACCACATTGGCCTTACCCGGGTGATATAAAATAGTAACATCATAGTCTTTTAGCAACTCTAGCCACCTTCTCTGCCTCATATTCAACTCTTTCTGCTTAAACAAGTACTGAAGACTCTTATGATCGGTGTATACTTCACATGCTACACCATACAAATAATGCCTCCAGATCTTCAATGCGTGAATAATCGCCGCCAATTCTAGATCATGCACTGGATAGTTCTTCTCATGAATCTTCAACTGCCTCGAAGCATAGGCAATAACCTTGCCATCCTGCATTAACATTGCACCAAGCCCAATACGGGAAGCATCACAATAAACAGTATAAGGTCCCGTACCTGTGGGTAAAACCAATACCGGTGTTGTGGTCAAGGTTGTCTTGAGCTTTTGAAAGCTCGCCTCGCATTCATCGGACCATTCAAATTGAACACCCTTCTGGGTCAATCTGGTCAGTGGGGTTGCAATAGACGAAAATCCTTTTACGAATCGGCGATAATAACCCGCTAACCCCAAGAAACTCCGAATATCTGTGGCTGATGTCGGTCTAGGCCAGCTCTTGACTGCCTCAATTTTCTTCGGATCAACCTGAATACCTGCTGCCGTCACAATATGACCCAGGAATGCAACTGAACTTAGCCAAAATTCACACTTTGAAAATTTTGCATATAGCTGGCTATCTCTCAGAGTCTGCAAGGCCACTCTGAGATGTTGCGCATGCTCCTCCTGACTGTTGGAATATATTAATATGTCATCAATGAAGACTATTACAAACAAGTCTAAATAAGGCCGGAACACCCGATTCATTAATTCCATAAAAGCTGCTGGAGCATTTGTCAACCCAAAAGACATGACCAGAAATTCAGAATGTCCATACCGAGTGCGGAACGCTGTCTTAGGGACATCGGATGCCCTAATCTTCAGTTGATGATAGCCCGATCTCAAATCTATCTTTGAAAATACCTTGGCACCCTGAAGCTGGTCAAATAAATCATCAATTCGCGGAAGTGGATATTTATTTTTGATAGTCACCTTGTATAAATGTCGATAGTCAATGCACATTCTCATCGAACCATCTTTCTTATTTACGAATAATACTGGTGCACCCCATGGTGAAACACTGGGTCTAATGAAACCCTTTTCAAGTAAATCCTGCAACTGTTCCTTCAATTCTTTTAACTCCGGCGGAGCCATACGATATGGAGGAATGGAAATGGGCCGAGTGCCTGGAGCCAAATCAATGCAAAAATCAATGTCCCTATCGGGCGGCATACCTGGTAAGTCTGAAGGAAATACTTCAGGAAATTCGTGAACCACAGGCACAGAGTCAATAGAAGGAACCTCAGCACGAGAATCACGGACATAGGCCAAATAAGCCAAGCATCCCTTTCCAACCATATGCTGAGCCTTAACATAAGAAATAACATTACGACTAGTATGATCTGAAATTCCTTTCCACTCTATACGAGGCAAATTCGGCAGAGCTAAAGTCATAGTCTTGGTATGGCAATCTAAAATAGCATGATATGGAGATAGCCAGTCCATGCCTAGTATAATATCAAAGTCCACCATATTCAGGAGTAATAAATCAGCACGGGTCTCGAGACCCTCAGTTACTATAATACATGACCGATGAACTCGATCAACCACAATAGAATCACCTACTGGTGTAGACACATGAACAGGAACACTCAGTGGATCACTGGGTTGAATCAAGTATGGTGCAAAATAGGAAGACACGTACGAATATGTAGACCCAGGGTCAAATAATGCTGATGCCTTTCTATCACAAACCAAAATAATACCTGTAATGACGGCATCGGAAGACTCAGCCTCTGGTCTGGCGGGAAGTGCATAACATCGGGCTGTGCCCCACCACCCTGAGCAGTATCTCTAGGACGATCAGCTGCTGGCTGGTCTCTACCTCTATCGGTCCGAGCTCCACCTCTATGACCTCTACCTCCACCTCTATGTCCTCTACCTCCGCCTCTAGCCGGCTGGGCAGGCTGTGAGGGAACTGGGGCCTGAATCATGGCACGAGAACCCTGCTGGTGAGATCTGTCAGAAGCTCGAGGGCAACACTTTGCAATGTGCCTAAGATCACCGCACATAAAACAAGCCCTCGGCTGCTGAAAATAGCAAAGTGGTGGTGCACTGATAGGCTGCTGATCAGAGTAGCGTGGCTGAGAATTACGATCACCTGAAGCATCATGAGAAACCTGAAGAGCTGACCGATAAGGCCTAGGAGGATGGCCTCTATCATAAAAATCTCTATCTCCAGACGAGGTACCACTGAATCTACCCGAATTACGAGATCTCTTATCTGATCCATGTCTCGCTCCCTGTGACAGAGCCATCTCGATCCGGCGGGCTGCATTAGCCGCCTCCTGAAAAGTGATTTCAGTTCCTGCCCCCATAGCCATCTATAGCCGAATTGGCTGATTCAAGTCATCAATGAACCTTCTCACCCTCTCCCGATATGTGGGAAGTATGATAATAGCATGACGAGCCAGGTCCACGAACCTAGTCTCGTACTGTGTGACAGATATAGAACCGTGATGAAGACGCTCAAATTGTCTGCGCATAACCTCCCGCTGAGTTGCTGGAAGGAACTTCTCCAAGAATAATTCTACAAATTGCTCCCAAGTCAAAGATGACGATCCCGCTGGCATGGATAGAGAATAATCTCTCCACCAAGTCTTGGCGGAACCAGATAATCGAAAAGTAGCAAAGTCCATACCATTAGTCTCCACAATACCCATAGTACGGAGAACTTCGTGGCAGCTGTATAGGAAATCCTGTGGATCCTCTGAAGGAGTGCCACTGAATGTGGTAGTGAACAGCTTGGTAAACCTGTCCAATCTCTATAACGCGTCAGAAGACATGGCTGCACCATCATTAGACGGAGTCGCAATAATAGGCTGAGCTGCCT
Organism: Nicotiana noctiflora; assembly: GCA_032618575.1. Lineage (NCBI taxonomy): Eukaryota > Viridiplantae > Streptophyta > Magnoliopsida > Solanales > Solanaceae > Nicotiana > Nicotiana noctiflora. The sequence continues at coordinate 107,227 of JASVEL010012455.1, read as the reverse complement.
CAACTGGCTGAATCACAGGAACCTGAGCCTGGGGAATTACTGGCTCCGGAGTGCGCGTAGCAGGAGTCTGATTACCTCCTCCAGCCCGAGAAGTGGCTGGTGCTACTGGTAATAAACCTGCTCTGGTGATATTGTCCATAAAACCTGCTATCCGAACCAAAGCATCCTGAAGATCCGGTGAAAACAAAATTCCTCCTGGGACCTGAGCTGGCCCTACTGGAGCTGCTGGGGCTGGAACTTCCTCCTCGATATGAACATGAGGTTATGCCACTCGTGCTGCTGCTCGGGGCTGAGCTCTGCCCCTACCTTGGCCTCTAGTACGACCTCGACCTCGGCCTCTGCCCCTAGCGGGAGCTGCCGTTGCTGGAACCTCGGGCTGCTGGTCACTGGATGAAGATGCACGTGTTCTTACCATCTGCGGAAGAACAGAGTAGAAATTCAATTAACATTTGAAAGATCAAGTCGCACGGCTGGAAAGAATAAAGGGAATATTTTCCTAACTCTGTAGCCTCTGGAGGATAAATACAGACGTCTCCGTACCGATCCTTCAGACTCTACTAAGGTTGTTCGTGAGTTGTGAGACCTGTGCAACCTAGTGCTCTGATACCAACTTGTCACGACCCGGATTTCCCACCATCGGGGTCATGATGGCGCCTACTAATGGAAGCTAGGCAAGCCAAATATTAATTACTCCTCCATTAATTACCGAATTCTTATTAAGACATTAAAATTTAAAACATATATATATTACAGTGGAATAATCAAACTTAGCGGAAAGCTTAGTCAAATATGATAAAGAAAACTCAAACATGATACACTACCCAAGACTGGTGTCACAATACTCACGAACTTCTAAGAATAATACACATAATTGTCTGAAAGAAAATACAAGTTGTTTATCTCGGTTACATGAGATAATAGAATGAAAAGCATAGATAGAAGAGACAACGGGTCCTGCGGACGCCTGCAAGGCTACCTCGTAGTCTCTGTAGTCAGAAAATCCACAAGTCGCTACTGCCGCTGCTGCTGTCCGTAACCTGTATCTGCGCAAAAAGAGCGCAGAGTGTAGTATCAGCACAACCGACCCCATGTGCTGGTAAGTGCCTGGCCTATCCCGGCGAACTAGTGACAAGGCTAAGGCCAGTCACCCACCTAAACCTGTACTAGTGACAAGGCTAAGGCCAGTCACCCACATAAACCTGTACAGTTGCAATATACATATATATACAATACATTTATAAGGAAAGACTATGCTCTGAAATAATAGTCAATAACTCGTGATATCCAGACTAATATAATCAACAGAATAAATCTTACTTTCATGTCTCAATTCCTTTCTCATTTCATATCTCGTGGTAGGCGTACCACCCGCTCCCAACTATCACAGTAACTACATCTTGTGGTAGGCGTACCACCCGCTCCCAAATATATCAATAGGCTACCGGCAACTATGGCCAATGCGAAGATTTAAATCACTTTGTGGTCGGCGTGCCACACGATCCCATTTCTTATTATATAAGTGGTCGGCGCGCCACACGATCCCAATTCATAAATATATATATATATATATTACCGGCATACGATCCAATTCATAAATATATATATATATATATATATATATATTACCGGCATTTAGCCAATAATCTCTACATCAACAATATTTATAATTACCGGTTTTAAACCAATAATTGATAATAATTTCAACAATTTATCTCCATTACCGGTATAACACCAATAACTCTTAATCAACAATTTATTCATAACTAAATTCCTATTCCTTCAAGCTAGGATAGAACAAACAACTTACCTCAAATGTTTTACGAACAATTCAATCTATGGCAATGCCTTTTCCTTTCAAATTCGGCTCCAATCCAATCGTATCTATACACAATTGATTTAATATCATCAATACTACTCAACAAACTAATTCATAAGGCCAATTTCAACTTTTACAACATTCTTCCCCGGAATAGTGAAATTCGACCCCACGCCCACATGGTCGGAACTCGGGGTTCGGACCAAAATCCGGTTACCCATTCTCCCACGAGTTCATGTATATGATTTGTTTCAAAATCGGACCTCAATTCGAGGTCCAATTTCCCAATTTATGAAAAAACCTATATTCTAACAAAAACAAGAAATTCTACCATGAAAACCTTTGATTTCTATTGAAAAACATGTTTAATGATGTTAGGAATTGAAAGAATTAAGTAAAAAGTGACTTACAATTGTTTTGAAGAAGAAGGAATCCGTGAAGAGTCGCAAATGGGTGTTTTTGGGTTGTGAAATGTGAAGAAATGAACTGAAAATCGTGTTTTATAGGTCTCTGTGTTCGCATTTGCGAACATGGGTTCGCAATTGCGAACCCCGACCAATTTCGGGAGTTTGAAAAATAAGCTAAGGCTGGGAAGTTCGCATTTGCGAACTTTTGTTCGCATTTGCGAACACTGGCAGGATAGGGGAATGTTCGCATTTGCGAACTAATGTTCGCATTTGCGAACAAGTTGGCTTCTGGGCTTTGTCGCAATTGCGACACATTCTTCGCAATTGCGAAGACAGGCAATATACTGAAGGCCTCGCATTTGCGAGGTTAAGTTCGCAATTGCGAACTATGGTCCAGGTGTGCCAGTGTCGCATTTGCGACACTTTGTTCGCATTTGCGAACTTGGCTGGTTGTGGCAGGCATCGCATTTGCGAACCCAGCCTTGAACTGCCTTCTTCGCATTTGCGAGAAATTCTTCGCAAATGCGAAGCCAACAGCTGGGTGAAAAACCAGCAGTGCATAAATTCAGAAATTGATCCTACGGCCTATCAAATCTTTACCCGAGCCCCCGGGCTCCAAACCAAACATGTACACAACATCAAAAACACATTATGAACTTGTTCGTGCGATCACATCGCCAATATCACATCGTTTTCATCAAATCAAGCCTCAAATTCATGATTTTCATACTTTTGGTTTTCAAAACTTTCAAACTTGGAACTCGAGGTCCAAAACATCTCAAACGACATCCGAATGTCACCAAACTTTACAGAAATCACATATATAATATTTAAGACTTGTACCGGGCGTCGGAACCAAAATACGAGCCCGATACCAAGGTCAATTAATTCATTTCCTTTAACAATTACATCAAAAACAATTTCATAGAAAAATTCATAACTTGGGCTCTAGGCCTCAGGAATTCGACTCCGGACGTATGTCCAAGTCCCATATTTTCCTACGGACCTTTTGGGATCATCCAATCTCGGGTCCGGATCCGTTTACCAAAAATGTTGACCGAAGTCAACCATATCAATATTAATATCATTTTTATCCAAATTTCTCATAGAATTCATATTTTCTATCATAAAAATCTTTCCGGCTACATGCTCGGATTGTACACGTAAATCAAGGCAACATGGAATGAGGTTTTCAAGGCCTCAGAAGCTCGAAATGATTAATAAAATAAGTGATGACCCTTTGGGTCGTCACAATTGTTGAAATTATTATCAATTATTGGTTTAAAACCGGTAATTATAAATATTGTTGATGTAGAGATTATTGGCTAAATGCCGGTAATATATATATATTTATGAATTGGGATCGTGTGGCGCGCCAACCACTTATATAATAAGAAATGGGATCATGTGGCACGCCGACCACAAAGTGATTTAAATCTTGGCATTGGCCATAGTTGCCGGTACTACACTTCTGTTTTTTGCACAGGTCCAGGTTACAATCAGGAGCAGCAGCAGTAAATCTTTTGCGTGGGAGTTGATCATATTTGAGACCGAGGTAGCTTGCGGACGTCCGTAGGCCCGACGTTTCTCTCTTTACTTATGTTACTAGCTGTAGTCTCTTTGTTCCGAGACAAACAAATTATGTTATATTTCTTTCAGACTTTTATGTGTAGTATTCAGTAATAGTTCGTGAGTTGGTGACTCCACGTCTTGGGTAGAGGATTTCAGTATGGTTTTACCTTGAAACTGTTTAATACTATTTCGATAAAGTCTTCCGCACTTATTTAATTAAAGTTATGGTGTGTTGATAAATTAATTATGAAATTTTATTAAAATCAAGATAGTATGAATACAGTGGCTTGCCTAGCAACCACGAGTAGGCGCCATCACGATCCCGATGTTGGGGAAAAATCCGGGTCGTGACAAGTTGGTATCAGCTAGAGGGTTTAGAGGCCTGGAACATTTTCCCAAACCTGCAACATCTGATATTTTAAGCCTAAGGCCTCTCGGAACCTACTCGAAACTCACCCGAGCCCTCGGGCTCCGAACCAAACATACACACAACCTCAAAAATATCCTACAAACTTATTCGTGCGATCAAATCGCCAAAATAACATGATAAACATCAAATTAGGCCTCAAAACCCATGATTTCTTCCAAATTTCACAAAATATTAAATTTAGAGTTTTAAGTCCGAAACACGTCAAACGATGTCCGATTTTAACTAAAATTTAGAGAAAGCGCTTAAAACCATATATAAGACTTATACCAGGTGCCATAACCAAAATATGGGCCCGATACCACAATCTTTTAATCAAATTTTATTTCTAATTTCCTTAATTATTTCAAAAAACAATTTCACACAAAAATTTATTTCTCGAGCTTGGGACCTCGGAATTCAATTTCGGACATACCCCCAACTCCCAAATTTTCCTACGGACCCTTCGGGATCGTTAAATAACGGCTCCGGGTCCGTTTTCCTAAAATATTGTCCAAAGTCAAATTTAATCAATTTAATATCAATATTTTGCATTTTTCTCACGGAATTCATATTTAAGCTTTTCCGGCTACTCGCCCCGACTGCGCACCCAAATCAAGATAAGTTCAAATGGGGTTTTTAAGGCCTCAAAGAACATAGTGAGTAAGAAAACAAGTGATGACTCTTTGGGTCGTCACATTTAATCTACTAGTAGTGAATGAATACAAATATAGGACCAATGAGGGGTTTTCCAAAAAAATGTCACGGAAACAACAACAACAACAACAACAACAACAATAATAACACCAGACCTAGTATATCCCGACAACAAATCTAGTGTAACCAACTATTTTGATCAAAATATGGTGTTGCGAAATACGTATACACATATAGTGGGCAGTTGCATCCAATGGGTGTTGAGCATTATTGGCCGCCCGAACAATTAAAATGGTGTGTAACAAGTGCTATTTATGTCGAATAGAGGTGCAGAAGAGAATGCGTATACGGAACCAAATGGATGTTAATGATACTATTTATGCACGTATATGTGGCATATGCTCGCAAACAGGACACGACCGTCGAAAATGTCCTTCGGTTGGTTTGGGTGGCAATAGTAATCAAGCTTGTGGTAGGTGTTCTACTATTGTGCCTAACTATCAATGAATTTATATTGTAATATTTTGTTATTTTGTTTATGTTGCAAGATTTATAAAATAAAATTAGGTTTGTTAATCATGAGTTGAACTTTTCAATTTTAGTTTTTTTAACGATAATTAAAAAAAATTATATATTCGAAAGAACTGGAATCAACATTTAAAATTTTTTAAAGTTGATTAATTTAATGTTAGTTATGTTTGTTATTTTATATATGTTTGATGTCTTATCGAACTGAAAAAGCTGTCCAACTGATATGAAGTTGTTTCGTACCCGTCAGAACCTTTAACATACAAAGCATAATACGATTAAATAATGTGTTATGTATATATATAGTGTGGTTAAATACTATGGTATGTGTATTGTCTTGTCGAACTGAAATTGTTGTACTACTGACATAAAGTTATTTCATACTTGTCATAATCTTTAACACGCAAAGCATAGCGCAGTTAAATAATATCTTATGTGTATATATAGCACGGTTAAATACTATGTTATGTGTGTTGTCTTGTCGAACTGAAAATGCTGCCCAACTGACATAAAGTTGTTTCGTACGCGTCAGAACCTTTAACACGCAAAACATAGCGCGGTTAAATAATACGTTATGTGTATATATAGTATGGTCAAATACTACGTTATGTATGTTGTCTTGCCTACAAATAACGGGCTCATTCTAGTTATTATTTGTGCTCAACAATAACTAATAGCAAATCTCTCAAGAAAAACAAGTTTTTTTAACGCACAAATGTCTCAACCTCTTTATGTACCAAGGTGCAAGTGTGGAAAAAATACATGATGCAAAGTTGTTGGGATAATGGTGAAGCTGGACGCCACTACTGGAATGTTTGAACAAGTTTTATAAGGTTCCCGACGAATCTATTTGCGATTTTGAGGTATGGGTTGATGAACCATGTTATCATGAATACTACAAAGAATCTTTGAACGATCTTCATAATTTGTATTTAAAACAGTGGGAACGTGAAAGAGGACATTAAAAATAGGTTGTGAAGTTGAAAGTAAAACTGAAAGAGATAGAAGAAGAAAACAATAAGTTGGAAGAACAATTTAAGTGGGCAGGAACTAAACATTGACATGTATGTGTTTAGTGTATCACTTTATCTTTATGTTTCCCGTATCGTATATTATTGTTAGTTGTACTGAATTTTAATATGTTAAGTTGCTATATTTGTGTTTGTGTTGTAATATTAAACTAAAGTAGTTGTAATGAACTTTATTTTTATTAATTGTAATGGAATTTAAGTTTTAATGCATTTATTTGTATTGTAGTACGAAACTAACTATTGAAGGGAGAAATAAACAAGTAATGTGCATATTATATAAAAACAATTGTTAATGTAAATACAAAAATATTATTTACATCAAATACAAAAAAAAAATCAATGTGTCCCGCATCCAGTGTGCTTCAACGCAGCAGGTGGCCTGAGGTGCATCCGATCCCGCCTGAGTATGCTATTAGGATCGTCATCATCAAGTTGCCTTTTTATAGCCGGATGCGCCGCAACATGATCATCTATGGTGCTGACGTTATCAGCAGAATGGGTCGTCAGTCCAGTAGAAACCTACATAAGAATAGAAAGCTCAGTATAGCAAAGTATATAATAAGTCACAACAATATAAATTGTCTTACCATGATCTCATCGGGCTCCTGAATGTAATCATCTGTCGCAACCATGTCAACATCGCACAAATCCTTAAAAAGGAAATTAATAAAGTTATGGAAAATAAATGAGAAGAATAAAAACAAATTGCAATTCAATACTAAGAAAACCATACATGCGCCTATGATGATGAACCATAACTCAATCTCGAGTCGGTCGATCTTCAGCAACAGTAGACAGGAGTAGAAAGTATATATCCCAATTCACTCTAGAAAGGTCCGCGCCCGTGATCAATAGTTGACTTAACGGGGTCACCTGTGGAGTACCTAGTGTGAGATCCATCCCAAGGCTGCATGACGACATGTTTGTCTCGTGTAGGCACCCGACAAATCAGCAGCAACATCATCAGTAGGGGCATCAACGCCCCCTTATTGGGGACCATCTCCTCTTCGCCCACACCACGTTTTCTGGCACCCCCGCCTCGTCGGGTACCACCACCTTGTCAGGCACAACCACCTCGTGCGACACAGGGCCTCACTCGTACTGCCCTAGCTCCACATAATGAAGCATGTGTGCCAAATGCTGATCCTCCTGTGCTCACTATAGTGACCGGGCAGCTACCTCTACAAATCAACAGATGTAATCCTGCAAGGCGGTTACAGGATTGCTTATATGATCCTGCATATGCAATCCCATCTGATAGACTGTATGCAGTCCAATAGCCTGCGCAACGTAAAAAATATAAACTATATATATATATATATATATATATATATATATATATATATATCACTAAGTTATGGTTATATAATTAATAATAACAAAAAACATACCAGGGTCTCGTATCGCCCGCCGTATGGAACGTACCGGCTGCCATCCTGATGAATAGGGTTCCCGATAAAAAGTCAGGTAACGTGGCGGTACAAAGACATATACCTCTTCATATCCACCGTCGGATCTATGTAGGTGGGGCAGAATCATCCGATCTCATTGGTCCCAAGTATGGATCTGTGCCGCTATCTATGCTATAAATGTGTCGTCCGACCTGGAACGATCATCCCTCTGATAATGTGTAAGCTCCTATATAGGCCCCCTCGGTATATACTGCGGGCGGCCAAACTGGCGAAGCACCCACTCCAAGGCACTCCACATTATCGAGGCATATGATCGGGGCAGAAACACTCCAAATTAGTCGGCCAAATGAGCAATAATTTGGTAAGCCAACTATCAAATCGTCTCTGTATGGCATCCAGATGAACTATCAAATAAGAACACAAAATGTGAGTATGTGAAACACTAATTTAATCTATACTAGGTAAGTGTAGGTTCATATTTACTTGTGCGCCCTCCAGCATATCCAACACATCCCTGCAGAGGAGGGGATTATGACGAGCATCACACTCTCGTAAAAGTATACGGCGGAGAACCCACCTCCTCGCAAGAGGGAGTAACAGAGGTGCTACATTATGAGGTAATTATGGTAGATGTGGCTGAAATTACAAGAACCACACCCAGTCCCAAACTTAAACCTAACATGCAAAGTTGACGTAAGGTTCAAGATAAATTCGAACTAGGTAGAGTTGTAACTAATGAACAGACTATTCGAATATATTGTCACCTGTAAAAGTTGTATAAAACCACAAACATCACTCTGGGTGCCCAGCTCACTCGGCACATCTGCCTGTAAATGTGTCCGAGAACAGCAGCACCCCAGCTGTAATAGGGTAACTCATCTAGCAGCTGAATATGGTGTATAAATCTCAGGCTGACTAGGTTCCCCGAAGTCTTCGGGAATAAGGCCCCTCTAAATAGAAGAAGCAACAACAACCTCGTATATCAGGTAATATGTAGCTCCTCTGTATCATCAGTGATATCGGGGTGGAGTACCTCCAAGTGCTATCTAATAGGGGTCAAAGTCAACCGACTGGCCCCCGACGATGTAGTCTTATCCTGTGGCCTGAAACCCATGAGTTGTTGTAGCATGTCCAAATAATCTGCACACGACATAGATTCATAGCAATAGTTAGTGAAACGGACATGCCATCAACGGGCAGGCCATATAAAACATCCACGCCTTGCAGCGTGATGGTGGCATCGCCAATGGACAGGTGAAAAGTGTGCATCTCCGGTCACTACCGCTCAATCAACCCCGTGATTAAAGCCCAGTCGAGCTGCATCTACCCGATCTCAATAATCCTATGGAATCTCGTATCCTGCAGGGGCTGGACTACATGAGGATGGAGATCCCTATCCCTCAAAAAATCCCGCATGTCATCCATTCTCCTTGCGCGGAGAGTCTGGGATAGTAACTCTTCGTCTCATATATGGGCGGACCTATGATCGCCCTGTAGCACTAATAGCTCAGGAAAGTAAGGACCAGGATGTATGGGCGGCACGTCCATTTCGTCAACTGTAAATTAAAAAATATTAATTGTATTTTTAATCTGTAAATGGACATGGTATATGGTCTTATAGGGTCCATGCTCGATATTTGAGGTCCAGTAGCACCAAACTATCATGAATAATTATGTGTGTCAAATTCAATATTTTTCAATTTTGTGTGTTTGTTTTATAATTTAAATTCTCAACTTTTAATTATTTAATTGTAAAAAGTTTATTTCTTATGGGTTCCAGGTCCGATATTTGAGGCCCAATAGTATCTAACTATCATGAATAATTACGTGTGTCAAATTCAAATTTTTTATAATTTTGTATGTTTATTTTATAATTTAAATTCTCAATTTTTAATTACTTAATTGTATAAAGTTTGTATTCTTATGGGTTCCAGGCTCGATATTTGAGGCTCGGTAGCACCAAACTATCATGAATAATTATATTTGACAAATTTAATTTTGTGTGTTTATTTTATAATTCAAATTCTCAATTATTAATTATTTAATTGCATAAAGTTTTTATTACTATGGGTTCCAGGCTCGATATTTGAGGCCCAATAACACCAAACTATCATGCATAATTGAGTTTTTTACCTGGATGATCTCTTTACAGAAAATATTCTCACAACTAATAGTATTTCTTATTAATTGCAATAAAAGTAAATTTTATTACACATATAGCATTATCCAAATATATACTACGGCTTAAATGTCGCTACAACAGGAATCCCATTTAAAAGCCAAAAGGCCAGTATTAAAAAGTGACTATTTTCATTAAACGGTCTTAAATATCCTATATTTAAGGAAACACTTTTCCCAACACTAATAATATTTCAGATTCTTTCAAAAAATAAAATAAAATAAATCCAGATTTTCTCTCTCTTACCATATACCAAAATATATCAAAAATCTCTAAGAAATTTCCTCTATGTCGTTGATTTATGCCATATTTCTTCTAAAAAGATGCCATTGTGATTTATACCCTGTTAAATATTATTATTACATGTGTATATTAGCATATTAGAATTTTTATTATAATTCATATACTACTAAATATCATCATTATATCATACATATACATATTTATACACAATCACACACATACACACACATATGTATATAATATACAATAAATATATACAATAGTTGGAGAAATTATGTTAACATATATAAATATATACGTGATTTTTAGTTGGTATATTATCTGGTATAATTTATACATGATTTACATTGCATATAAATTATCTAATGTAATTTGTACATAGTTTATTACAATTTATACATGACTTATACAACATATATTATCAAAATTATGAGATTATATTTAGACTTCCATATGTATATTATTATACATGTTATATTCTAGATTTGTTAGTTTTATATCTTTGTAAATGAGAATAACCAAATAATATAATATGGGTAATAATTAAGTATAATAGTCTTTTTTGAATAATGTAACTAATTAACCCTTTTTAACGTAATAAAATGCTTTGTCTCCGTCATTTTAGGTGCAAGATTTAATTAAGAGAATTTTTCATAAAACACCATCTTTTTTGGTTTAATTAGTCATTTATAGTTACCCTTTGCTATATTACGTGTTATAGATACCTTTTATGTTTTTATACAATGTATTTCATATATTAAAGTTGTTATATTCATTAGTACAACCAAAAATATAGGCAAAAATCTAGAATTCCAGCTAAGTTTGACATGTATTGTGACGACCCAAAGGGTCATCACCTGTTTTCTTCATTTGTTCCGCGCTTTCGAGGCCTTGAAAACCTCATTTTATATTGCCTCGATTATGTGCATAGTCCGGGCATGTAGCCGGGAAGATTTTGTTCTTGAATATGTGAATTCTATGAAAACTTTAAAGAAATTTGATATTAATAATTATATAGTTGACTTCGGTCAACATTTTTGGTAAATGGACCCGGACCCGAGATCGGAAGGTCCGTAGGAAAATATGGGACTCGGACATGCGTCCGGAGTCGAATTCTGAGGCCTAGAGCCAAGATATGAATTTTTCTGTTAAATTGTTTTTGCTGAAATTATTAAATGAAAATTGATTAAAAGGCCATGGTATCGGGCTCATATTTTGGTTCCGACGCCCGGTACAAGTCTTAAATATTATTTAAGTACTTCCTGCAAAGTTTGACGTCATTTGAACGTCGTTTGATGTGTTTTTAACCTTGAGTTCCAAATTTGAAAGTTTATGAAGTTTAAAAGAAGAAATCATGAATTTGAGGCTTGATTCTATGAAAACGATGTTATATTGGCGATTTGATCGCGTCAGCAAGTTCGTAGTATGTTTGTGAGGTTGTGTGCATGTTTGGTTTGGATCCCAAGGGTTTGGGTAAAGATTTGATAGCCTGTTAGAGCAGATTTTGAAAAATAACACAGCTGGTATTTTTTCCCAGCTGATATCTTCGCAATTGAGAAGAATTACTCGCCATTGCGAAACTCCCCAGAAAAAACCCATGTTCGCAAATGCGAACGGATTCTCGCAAATGCGAGGGCCACAGTCAGAACCTGCTAAGTTCGCAATTCCCATATCCGCAGTTGTGCAATCTGATACTTAAACGAATTTTAAACCCCTTTTTACCATTCTTTCAAAACCAAACACACCACACACGATTCTCCAAGAGCAATATCACTACAAATCACTTGTAAGTCACTTTTTACTTAATTCTTTCAATTCCTAACATCATTAAACATGTTTTCGAAGAGAAATCAAAGGTTTTCATGGTTGAAATTGTTGTTTTTGGGTATAACCTAGGTTTTTCATGAATTGGGGAATTGGATCTCGATTTGAGGTCCGATTTTGAAACAAATCATATAATTGAACTCGTGAGGGAATGGGTAACTAAATTTTGGTCCGAACCCCGAGTTTCGACCACGCGGGACCGGGGGCGTTTTGGGAAATTTTGGGTAAAACTTTGAGAAAACTATTTTTATGCATCCAAACCAATTCACATAGTATTTATTAAAGTAATTGAACCAATTGCGATCAGATTCGAGCGAGTTGAAGGGTGAAATTCAAGGTAAAGCGATAATTGAAGGATAATTGGACTTCAAGGCTTTGAGGTAAGTGTTTGATCTATCCTAGCTTGAGGGAATAGGATTGAATGTGCTAATTGCTATGTGATCGAGTGCGATGTATAGGCTGTGGTGACGAGCATCTATACACTGGCGTCTAGCATGACCGTGAGTCGTTTGTTGACATGTATTGTGAAGTTGATTATTGTTTTTCTTGCCGGAACTTTAGTGTGATGATTATTGTTTCCCTTGCAGGGACGGTTCATATTATTTGTTTTATTCTTTTGCCCTTAATTGTGATTGTTATTTGGGTGAGGAATAGTGATAATGCACGAAGGGTGATGCCGTGCCATTTTTACTTATGTTCGCACGAAGGATTATTTCGTGCATTGTTTTACTGATTATGCACGAAGGATCATGCCGTGCCTTGTTTTACTGATTATGCATGAAGGATCATGCCGTGCCTTGTTTTACTGATTATGCACGAAGGATCATGCTATGCCTTGTTTTACTGATTATGCACGAAGGAACATTCCATGTCGTTGTTATTTAAACCATGCACGAAGGATCATGCCGTGCCATGGATGTGAGGATGAGAGTAAAAGCACGAAGGGTGATGCCGTGCACTTTTATTTAATTATTTGGTGAGGATGAGAGTAAAAGCACGAAGGGTGATGTCGTGCAACTATTGAATTTCTTATTTTGGTGATAGCTGTTCTTATTACACTCTGATTCTCTTTACTAATTTATTATATGTTGCTGATTGTATTCCCCCAATATGATACCTCTTTTGTTAGTTGTATTATTCAATAATTCTGTTATTTTGTGGTATATACATTATATAGAACTGCACAGGTTTATGTGAGTGTCTGGTCCTAGGCTTGTCACTACTTCGTCGGGATAGGCCAGGCACTTACCAGCACATGGTGTCGGATTGTGCTGATACTGCACTTATGTGCGTTTTTGCACAGGTCCAGGTTTCGAGCAGGAGCATCAGCAGCAGTAGAGTACTTGTGGGATTTATGTGCTTCCGAGGCCGAGTAGCTTGCAGGCATCCGCAGGCCCGACGTCTCTTCTATTTATTTTTGTTGTTGCTGTGGTCTCATTGTTCCGAGACAGACGGTTGTTCGTTATTTTCTTTTAGACCATTATGTGTAGTTATTCCTTAGTAGTTCGTGAGTTGGTGGCTCCACATCTTGGGTAGAAGATTTATGTCAGTTGCTTACATTATTATTATTCATCTCTTATTCAAAAGACTTCCGCATTTAACAATTTGAGTAATTATTTTTCTATTAAATATGAGAACAAAAATGATGGTATGAACAGGAAAATGTGAATGAGTTGGCTTGCCTAGCTACCACGAGTAGGCGCCATCACGATCCCGATGGTGGGGAAATCCGGGTCGTGACATGTATTTAGCTGTATTCAAGCGACATTAACATTAAATACAGTAACGTATCTGCGCTAAAAACGGAAGGAAATAAAATTACATGATATTCTCCTAATTTAACTCAACGAACTAAAACGATCCCTCGTTAATCTGTATTTGAAAGATACATAATAAAGATTATAGCTGAAGAAAGAGAAATACATATGAATAATACAATTGAATACAACACAATACACCTTAATTTATCTGAATAAAACACTTGAATACAACAAAAATTTAATTGAATACAGCTGAATAAACTCTTGAATGCAACAAATACAACTAACTTCTGCTGAATAAAATAGTTGAATATAACTGAATACAGTTGTATAAAACACTTGAATACAACTAACTACTCTTGAATAAAATAGTTAAATACAACTGATTAAATCTGAATACAAGTAAATACAGCGGAAGAATACATTCAAATACAACTAAAAGTGTTCGTGTACCCATATGTAAGTGTTAACCTTTTGTCTCTTTCTTTTATCATTTTCCCAAACAACACCGATTTCTTTTAGATTTCCCTATTTTTTTCATATTGCTGTCGTTCTGCAAATTCTCCTCTCACGATGTGCTATTGTTTGATATTGAGAATTTAGGTAAGAAACTGAGATTTGTGGGAGAAGAGAGTCTGGTTGTATGCACACAGAGAGAGATTGTATTGAGGTTTGCAGATACACGGTAATTATGTGAGAGAAAAATACAAAAAGAGAGAGAGAAAAATAATAGTTAACATATATCGTGCCTTAATTGTAGGATGTAACTATATTTTTTTTTTCTATAATGAATAAAAGGTATTTATAGGATGTAATATTTTAAAATAATATTTATTATTGATAAATAGGATACTAAGGTTTTCTATAAGGTGTAAAAATTCCTTTAATTAAAGCTAACAGCTAGGGAATGAATTATTTTTTAATGACCATGTATATAAAATACTTGATGCTGCTAGGTTTGTGAAAAGCTTTCTTAAATTTTGCCTATTTATATTTTTTACTCTGCATAATGATACGTGTCAAATACAATATTCTTATAATTTTATGTGTTATTTTTATAATTTAAATACTTAATTATTAATTATTTAATCGTACAAAGTTTGTATTTTTATTTATTAGTATAAGAGATACTTAAAGTACAGAGATTCTACGCTAAAATACTACGCTAAAAGGCTTCATATTTTACTACGTTAAAAGGTTCTATATTTTACCACACTAATGAATAATCTAAAATAAATATAAACAACAAATATATTTTAATCGCATAACATTCACAAAAATACACTAATATACTAATTCGCAAAAATAAAATACGAAACGACATAAAAACACTAATTTCTAAATCCGGATATTAACAGAAAAATTATTTCTCAATTTTACATTTTTAGAACAGTAATATCTAAGTCTGGATAAATATAACATACTAATTTCGCAAATAAAACACAAAACGACATGGAAACATATTCAAATCAACTAATATACATTATTATACAAGTTTCGACGTATAATAAATCGCAATATCTTGATTTAGTGTATTCGAAAGGTAATTTGGCTGAAAATTTGAGTCCGAAAGAGTGAAACCACAATAACACGATGCTTTACTATGATGTGGGACCTACGTTCTTAACGATTTGGGTGACGAGATGGGCCCACTATTTTTTTAATACACGAAGGGCTGGGAGGGGGGGGGACCAGAGAAGTAAAAAAAATGGGGGAGGAGAGTTCTGGTCGGGGAAGAAGATGAAGGGGATTATTTAATCAGGGTATAACAAGCTGATTTTTGGCGTTATAGGTATAGCGCGTGGTTTCTTTATGCTATATTTGCTAGTCAAAATACGCTAACAGCAAAAATTATCGTTAAAGTAAGCACGGAATATTTTGGCGTTATATATAAAAAATAATTTTTTTTACACTAATTTACGTGAGTTCAAAAGAATCACAATTAGGTGCGGACTCAAAAAATCACAAGGGAAAAAAAGAGAGGCTTGTAGAAACAGACGGTGTATCTCAACTTTATACACCTTCCCTTATGTGATAATTCTCGTTAGAGTTCCTTCTTTTTTTGTCAGAACTATTGTTTGCTTGCTATGAAATTAAGTAAGGAAAAATAGTTTTTCCCAATATGCATTTTTAAATGTAGAATTGAAAATTTTATGAATAAATGCAAAAAAGTAAAATCTATATATAATTAAAAGCCAAAGACAAAAGTCCCTCATGAAGTCAAATGTCACAACAATAACATGACACATGGCATGTTAGGACATTCGTCCTAATTATTAGGAAGTTGAATTTGGATTACAATTTAATTTATTTTAAAGAAAATGTAAATGATAGTTTTTCTTTTCAAACTTCCAAATTTCAGAATTTTTATATTTTAAAAACATAACTGATTGTACTTAGCACAAATAAAAGACACATTTTTTTCTCTATGTAAAAAGAAAATTGATTGTAGATTAATTGAAGTTTTAAAATTATTTTACATATAAAAATAAAAATAATAAAATAAAATAAAAAATTACCATATCTATATATCTATATTAATTGGTTACTTTATTTGAATTTAATAAATATAGATATCTTAATAAAAACAACAAAAAATGAATATATACATAAAATTTACCCATTCAAATAGGGTGGGAGTAGTTTCAAGTTTGAATTATTAACTTATTTTAAAATAAAAATAAAAAAATTAACCTATAAAAAATGAAAAAAGAGAAGAAACAATGCCCATTCAAATCGAGAAGTGATTTCAAGTTGGAATTTCAAAATAAATTTAAATAAAAAAATAAAAAAAAATGAATTACCAATTCAAATTGGGGAGTAGTTTTATATTGGAGTTTTAAAATTATTTTAAATTAAAAAAAATGAAAAATCTATTTATATATAAATCTTCTATATATAATTAAAAGCCAAAGACAAAAGTCCCTCATGAAGCCAAATGTCACAACAATAACATGACGCATGGCATGTTAGGACATTGATCCTAATTATTAGGATGTTGAATTTGGAATTACAATTTAATAATGACAGTGTTTCTTTTCAAAATTCAAAATTTAGAAAAAATAACTGATTGTACTAAGCACAAATAAAGGACACATTTTTTTCTCTATGTAAAAAGAAAATTGATTGTAGATTAATTGGAGTTTTAAAATTATTTTACATATAAAAAATGAAAATAATAAAATAAAATAAAAAAACTACCATATCTATATATCTATATTAATTGGTTACTTTATTTGGATTTATTAAATATAGATATCTTATAATTAAATATAATAAAAAATAACAAAAAATAAATATATACATAAAATAACCACCCATTCAAATAAGGTGGGAGTAGTTTCAAGTTTGAATTTTTAACTTATTTTAAAATAAAAAGAAAAAAAATTAACCTATAAAAAACGAAAAAAGAGAAGAAACAATGCCCATTCAAATCGAGAAGTGCTTTCAAGTTGGAGTTTCAAAATAACTTTAAATAAAAAAAATTAAAAAGAATAATGAATTACCAATTCAAATTGGGAAGTAGTTTCGTATTGGAGTTTTAAAATTATTTTAAATTAAACAAAACGAAAAATCTATTAATATATACATATAAAAGATGAAAATAATAAAACAAATAAAATAAACACACACACACACACACACACACACATATATATATATATATATATATATATATATATATATATATATATATATATATATATATATATATATCCCCCACTCCCCTCAGGTAAGGTTACTCCCTCTCTTCTCTCTCCTTATTAAGAAACCGAATAATAAAAGCCTTGCTGTAGCTTTACTGGCCTTTTATTATTTATTTTTTTATCTAAATAAGTTTGTGTATGCTTGTCACGACCCCAAATCCGGTCGTGATGGCGCCCAGCACATTGCTAAGCCAGCCTGACCAATCAATATTAACAACAGAGCTAGAAGCTCTCTTCAACCCATTTAAGCATTTCAAAATATGAAACAATAGCGATACCAATAACGAAAACGGTAAACCAAGTCCCATAACACATCAACTCCCATAGACCAAGGGTCAAGAGTCATGAGCCTCTAAAGAACATAAGTGTATAAAGGTTTACAAGATACCAAGTGCGGAAAGAAAAGTCAATACAACATCAAAAGACAGTAGGAAGGAATATCGGGTCCTGCGGACTCTGCAGCTACCTCGAATATCCACAAACGTCGCCTCGCACGGCTACTGGATCACTGCTGAGAGGTACCTGGATCTGCACACAAGGTGCGGGGAGTAAAATGAGTACCGCCGGACTCGGTGGTAATAAACAAGGGTAAGACAGCGCGGATAAGAAATCCGCAATAAAACACTATGTAAGGCTATAATCGGCTACCCCGTCATAGAATCAATCTTCACCGTACTGTTCCAACAAATACCAATATATAGCATAACGGCTAGCGGATGTAGCTAAATGCAATGAAATGCATGATATGACCGCTACGGCGTGTAGCCGACTCCAATTTTGGGTACCCGTGCTCGCTGTGGGGGTTCGGACTCGGAGGGGCTCCTACGGCCCAAGCACATCTCATAGAGATATCACTGCGGCGTGCAGTCCGATCCAACATATATCTTGCTGCGGCGTGCGGCCCGATCCACTACTAGTCAGCTAATATGCAGATACAGCCTCGCAGGCTCAAAAGTAGTTTTTGAAAACTCTTTTATCATTTTTCGGTTGGAAAACAGTAATATCAAGTTCCAGAGATTGGAATTTGCATAATAACAAAAATAGCTGCGGACTAGTAGTAAACTAGCATGTCTATGTGATAAGACAATGATAACGATCCTCGCGGGATCCAATAACTGGCTCACGGCCCACATGTATAATCAACCGCCCCAAAAAAGGGGTTCCTCGGCTCAAGAGTAGCCATTATCACAATATATATATGCAACCCTCCGAGAAGGAGGTTCGACGGCTCTAGAATAGCCAATAATACAGGTATCAACAGGTTGGACTAATATATAGTCTCCAATTCATGATCGACCCCGCACTCTCAAGAGTGTGCGTGTCTCGCCGCTATACAGCGTCACAAAGTGGTATACCGGGGTTTCGAACCCGCTGGTCATCACCCACATATATTACTCACCTCAATACGGCGCGACGACTATTCCGCAATGCCCTTGCCACGAGAATCAAGCTCCGCACGCGTAGAATCTGATCAAATACAGTAGAAATACAACAAATTAGGCCAATGGGACGACACCCAATCAATACAACTCAATTTACATCAAAATTCCCAAAGTTGTCAAAACCCGAGCCCCGGGCCCACATTCCGAAAATTTACGAAATTCACATTTCTGGAACCCTCGTCTCGATACGAGTCTAAGCATATCAATTTTACCAAAATCGGACTCCATTTGCCTACTCAAATCCTTGTTTTTCTTCAATTTAGGCTTAGGGCTCAAACCCACCATTAATCTTCCATTTACAGGGAATTAACCAAGGATTTCATGTTAAAATGATGTAATTAAGCCACAAAACTTACCTCCAACGAAACCCCGATGATTTCCCAGCAATCTCCCGTCAATTTCTCCTCTTGGAACTCAAAAATGGAGTTTTGGGTTAATGAACCCGTATGTGAAATGTTCTGTAATTAAACTCACTGCCAGAGCAATTTGCTCTACGCGTTCGCGATGGTCTCCACGCGTTCGCGGTGCTTGGCTTCCAGTTACTCTACGCGAACGCGACAAATTCCCACGCGAACGCGTGGCCTCGCCAACTCCTTCTTCGCGATCGCGGCCTAGACCCACGCGAACGCGATGCGTTCCAACACTCTCATACGCGAACGCGACATTTACCCACGCGTTCGCGATGCTTCCCAACCTTTCCAATACGCGAACGCGTTACCTCCCTCGCGAACGCGATGACCATTTCCCCTCAGCCTACGCGAACGCGGGCCTAGCCCTCGCGAACGCGAAGGCTTATCTGGTGCCCAGTGGTCTGCAATTTACAGCAGACCATTCCTTGTTCCAAAGTGCCGGATGATGGTCCGGATTCACCCCGAGGCCCCCGGGACCCCAACGAAAACCACCAACATGCTCCAAAACACGATACGGACTTGTTCCAATCATAAAAACACCATCCTAAACATCAAAATCATCAATTACACACGGATTCAAGCTTATGTTTATTCAAAACTTACATTCAATCCAAAACCCGATCAAACGATGTCCGAATGACCTGAAAATTTGCAGGCATATCCAAAATCACCTAACGAAGCTACTGCCACTATCGGAATCCCATTCCGACCCCCGGATCAAAATCTCACCTACCGTTCGGATTTCGCCAAAATTCAACCTTAGCCAATTCAAGCCTATTTCTACACCGGGCCTCCAAATTCAATTCCGATCGCTCCCCTAAGTCACAAATCACCTCCCGAAACTAACCGAATCATCAGAATCCGATTCCGAGCACTCTAACTCAATAGTCAACTCCGGGTTGACTTTCCTTATTCAAGTTTCCTTCACAAAGGCTATATGCCTCATTTTAAATCCCATTTCACTCCTAGCTCACCCGATAGACTCTAACACTGATATAAAATCATCAAACATGCATTCACAATATAACGGGGTGGTAATTCTCGTGACGACGGGCCGGGTCGTCACATTCTCCCCAACTTAAACAATCGCTCGTCCTCGAGCGTACTCAGAGTTGTACTAGAAGCAACCCAATAGCTGAATGACCTTACCAAGTATATATTAGGGCGATCATACGTCACCCTTATCTCACATAAGTCCGAAAACACCATATAGTCAAAATTTCACAGACCATCTTAACCATAAAGCACATTGTACTCTCTGAAATCATATGCCAAATGCTAATCCCATGCCTATACTCAGGATACACTCGAATCCACTGCAATAACCCATATTCACTACTCCGGGTGAGATCATATGATGTATCAAACAACCCAATCACTCGAGACGATAGTCTCTAATCACAACAACTGGCCACAATCACCAAATACTAGCTGAAAAACCTTTTCTATTAGATAGAGTCTTGTTCCAACGCCTTCATATCATGCCCACGGCAACCAAACACGCGATATATCGAACCCATCTCTCAGGTCAACCATTCATGAATCCATTTCACTTTTAACTGATACCACAACAGATTTCGGACCCAAATCTCGGTATTACCTTTCTAACAAGCTAAGATCCAATATGCTCGTATTCATTAATGACTCCAACGGTCATTTCGATTATAACACACCACACTGGTGATAAGACACCTCAACACCGGCCTAAGCCACGACGAGCACAACATAGGCTCAAATAGAAACGTATGCACACACTCGAATCATGACAACTCAATTCATGACAACTGTCTCCAGCAAATAGAGCTGCAATTTAATCCCTCTGTGCCATCATAATATAGAACTGAGACCGCGTCTCGCATTATAGAAATAAAGTACCTGAATCCTCCTCGAGAGGTCATAACATTACGCGGCCTTGCCACGATTCATGATTTTATCCAAACATTATTATTCATGAAGCACCCCAATTTACCAAGCTCAAAACGATCAGCCACGCACATATTTAGGTCTGAACCCAAGCAATCAACCTCACCCACGGTGAAACAATTAACGTATGCTATCAAATCCTGAAAGAACACAACCGATGTGCCATTCGCCAAGCGATACTCAATACAGACTCTTCCTCAGAAGCCAGGAGGTATTGTATACCAGGTAGCATATAACTAGCTATATTTTCACAATATTCTGTTGCGGCGTGCAACCCGCTCCAATGACATACCCGTGGCGGCGTGCCACCCGATCTAGATACCATACCTGTGGCGGCGTGCCACCCGATCCAAGTAACCCTCGTCAAATGAATACGCGTCGAGTCAAGTTGCTCATCATAATAAACATATATCGCCTCAAGTTTGGCCACATGAAACGCATCCGACAACGTTTCTCAATACTGGAACTGAATCAATGGTAGATACTTCTACACTAACATCCGCCACTAAGGTCCAACTGACAAAGCAATGCCTACCAGCCGTCCGCTGGTCCTGTGTACAACTACTCTGTTGGAGCATACTCTGATGTTCTATGCTACGCAATTTGTGCCATTTTCCGACATAGCCCATATCACATTAGTCTAGACGACCTGGCTTATGTCAACCAGTCTGAAATAAGGTATCATAACCCAAATTCATCATATCAAGCTAAGAGCTAAACGGTGCTAATACACACGATATACAACCACTGCATAGGCGGATTACGAGAACTTCCAGACTCTAACACATGTATTACATATGGATCACCATGCCTGATCCCACACTCCACCGTACGAATACATAACGCACATCAAGCGTCCATTCATACTACGCAAGCCATTCAGAAATTTCCTTATGCCATTTACAACTCAATCATCAATGTCAATCTAACAAGAGGATACCACCACACCACTAAATATTATCAGTTTATATTACCTGGCCCTTTTTGGACCATATTCCCTGCCAAATTACGAGAATAGCAGTACCATTTTCTTAAATCATCAGAAAGATCGATTCCTAATTCACCTGCAGCTGTCCGCGCTGCTCAATAATTTCATTGACTTCTCATATATTATGAATTGATCTCAAAACCTAGAATATACCATTATCAACTTTCCGTAACACATCGTGTATACCATATCACACTAAGACAACATGGAAATTCATATCCCTTTCCTCCGCTGCAAACATCGGTGCACTCAACTCATCAAGGGCTTTCATGATCCTATATAGAGAAAACTCATTACACATTATAAACTCTTTCTCCAAATTACATTGCATAAGTTAAACTGCCAGGACTAAGTCCTTATACACATATTATACCCATATCGGGTTACACGACTGTCAACACTCAAAAGCTTTATTGCACAATATCTACAAGACTCATTACTTCAACCACATACCAGGAATTAGTCGTATTCCTTATCATACCATTCTGGTTTATTAACAAGTTGTTCCATTTACCCAGTTTCCTTTCCGATTCATCTTTGATTTAATATTAGCCACTACTGTAGCACCATAACCTTTATCAGAATTTTCCCAACATACTTAGAGACAGAATCAACATAGCACACAATAGTGCAATCAATTAATCAATAGCAACCTCCCCAACTTAGCTCGAAGCCATTCATCAAAGCACTTCCAACCACTCATATCAGTATTACTCAAGTGATGCCGAAATGTTAGTATGATATTAAACTCAAGTCATTTACAAGCTTCGGCGGAGATTCGAATCATCGGGAATATTAACTCTTTTGCAATTCTTGCATTCATTCACACACAACAGTTACGCCCCTCTTTAGGTGACAAAATCTTTTCTAAGTCCCGAATTTTCCAAAAATTTCGGCAGAGTTTCCTTTGTAAATTGGCCTATCCACCTGCCAGAGAATCACCAAACCATTCTAACAATACATCCACAATGTATTTCAACAACATTAAATCTCAATACTACACGAATCATATTATCACAATTTATACTTGAACCTGCGATGTATCTGCTCAAATCATAACACATATCAATACCTTTCAATTACACATGAGAATCAACCCACCTACCTCGCCTCAATTTAGCATTTCAGCACAATACCTTCCACCAGGATACACATAGCATAATCATTTTAGTCTTCCTGAGTTTAAACTTGTTCCACTACACCTAAGGCACTTTACCTTCCAATTACGAGATATGATAATTATTCACCATGCCCATAGCTCGGAGCTACACAACAGATTAGGTAAGAGTCGAACAATTAACAACTCATCCATTAGTAAGCCTTCCCTAATACTCTACAGATCGGCACAAGGCCTCAAACATGGCTACTAGCCCAAGTACATAGATATAAGCCCAGTCTTAGTCACTTTACACAGTAATTTATCAATTGGGAAGGATCAAGTCCAAATCCCCAGTCACAATACCACCACGCTCGTCACACGACGCGTATTCCATCTCAGCACATCACTTTATAGTGCAAATACGGGGTTTCAAACCCTCAATACATCATCTATTGCCACCACTCACAAAATCAGCACCTCAATGCTCAAGTCATAAACAAGGTCCAGCCTCAAGTCATCCTGACTGGCCCAACATGAACTCACCGAGATTATATCTCGCCCCTCGTTCGAGGAAATCATAAGCCATAAGGCAATTACATTACTGAGCGCTCGATGCGTACACAGACGTGTGGAAGGAATTTCAAGAATTATATCTCAAGCTGAATCAAGTACGCATGATAAGAATTCCAAGATTGTGAAGTGTTTCCTAAAAGGTTTGCAGCCTCCTGAGGATAAGCACAGGCGTCCCCGTACCGATCCACGAGACTCTACCAACCGGCTCAAGACTCACGAGGCCTAGTAAACTAAGCTCTGATACCAACTTGTCACAACCCCAAACCCGGTCGTGATGGCGCCCAGCACACTGCTAAGCCAGCCTGACCAATCAATATTAACAACAGAGCTAGAAGCTCTCTTCAACCCATTTAAGCATTTCAAAATATGAAACAATAGCGATACCAATAACGAAAACGGGAAACCAAGTCCCATAACACATCAACTCCCATAGACCAAGGGTCAAGAGTCATGAGCCTCTAAAGAACATAAGTGTATAAAGGTTTACAAGATACCAAGTGCGGAAAGAAAAGTCAATACAAAATCAAGACAGTAAGAAGGAATATCGGGTCCTGCGGACTCTGCAGCTACCTCGAATATCCACAAACGTCGCCTCGCACAGCCACTGGATCACTGCTGAGAGGTACCTGGATCTGCACACAAGGTGCAGGGAGTAAAATGAGTACTGCCAGACTCGGTGGTAATAAACAAGGGTAAGACAGCGCAGATAAGAAATCCGCAATAAAACACTATGTAAAGCTACAATCAGCTACCCTGTCATAGAATTAATCTTCACTGTACCTGTTCCAACAATTTCCAATATATATAGCATAACAACTAGCAGATGTAGCTAAATGCAATGCAATGCATGATATGACCGCTACGGCGTGTAGCCCGACTCCAATTTTGGGTACCCGTGCTCACTGTGGGGGTTCAGACTCCGGAGGGGCTCCTACAGCCCAAGCACATCTCATAGAGATATCACTGCGGCGTGCAGTCCGATCCAACATATATCTTGCTGCGGCGTGCAGCCCGATCCACTACTAGTCAGCTAATATGCAGATACAGCCTCGCAGGCTCAAAAGTAGTTTTTGAAAACTCTTTTTATCATTTTTCAGTTGGAAAACAGTAATATCAAGTTCCAGAGATTGGAATTAGCATAATAACAAAAATAGCCGCGGACTAGTAGTAAACTAGCATGTCTATGTGATAAGACAATGATAACGATCCTCGCGGGATCCAATAACTGGCTCACGGCCCACATGTATAATCAACCGCCCCAAAAAAAGGGGTTCCTCGGCTCAAGAGTAGCCATTATCACAATATATATATGCAACCCTCCGAGAAGGAGGTTCGACGGCTCTAGAATAGCCAATAATACAGTATCAACAGGTTGGACTAATATATATAGTCTCCAATTCATGATCGACCCCGCACTCTCAAGAGTGTGCGTGTCTCGCCGCTATACGGCGTCACAAAGTGGTATACCGGGGTTTCGAACCCGCTGGTCATCACCCACATCTATTACTCACCTCAATACGGCGCGGCGACTACTCCGCAATGCCCTTGCCACGAGAATCAAGCTCCGCACGCGTAGAATCCGATCAAATACAGTAGAAATACAACAAATTAGGCCAATGGGACGACACCCAATCAATACAACTCAATTTACATCAAAATTCCCAAAGTTGTCAAAACCCGACTTTCGGTACATTTCTCGAAAAATTACGAAAGTTCACATTTCTGGAACCCTCGTCTCAATACGAGTCTAAGCATATCAATTTTACCAAAATCGGACTCCGTTTGCCTACTCAAATCCTTGTTTTTCTTCAATTTAGGCTTAGGGCTCAAACCCACAATTAATCTTCCATTTACAGGGAATTAACCAAGGATTTCATGTTAAAATAATGTAATTAAGCCACAAAACTTACCTCCAACGAAACCCCGATGATTTCCCAGCAATCTCCCGTCAATTTCTCCTCTTGGAACTCAAAAATGGAGTTTTGGGTTAATGAACCCGTATGTGAAATGTTCTGTAATTAAACTCACTGCCAGAGCAATTTGCTCTACGCGTTCGCGATGGTCTCCACGCGTTCGCGGTGCTTGGCTTCCAGTTACTCTACGCGAACGCGACAAATTCCCACGCGAACGCGTGGCCTCGCCAACTCCTTCTTCGCGATCGCGGCCTAGACCCACGCGAACGCGATGCGTTCCAACACTCTCATACGCGAACGCGACATTTACCCACGCGTTCGCGATGCTTCCCAACCTTTCCAATACGCGAACGCGTTACCTCCCTCGCGAACGCGATGACCATTTCCCCTCAGCCTACGCGAACGCGGGCCTAGCCCTCGCGAACGCGAAGGCTTAACTGGTGCCCAGTGGTCTGCAATTTACAGCAGACCATTCCTTGTTCCAAAGTGCCGGATGATGGTCCGGATTCACCCCGAGGCCCCCGGGACCCCAACGAAAACCACCAACATGCTCCAAAACACGATACGGACTTGTTCCAATCATAAAAACACCATCCTAAACATCAAAATCATCAATTACACACGGATTCAAGCTTATGTTTATTCAAAACTTACATTCAATCCAAAACCCGATCAAACGATGTCCGAATGACCTGAAAATTTGCAGGCATATCCAAAATCACCTAACGAAGCTACTGACAACTGTCGGAATTCCATTCCGACTCCCGGATCAAAATCTCACCTACCGTTCGGATTTCGCCAAAATTCAACCTTAGCCAATTCAAGCCTATTTCTACACCGAGCCTCCAAATTCAATTCCGATCGCTCCCCTAAGTCACAAATCACCTCCCGAAACTAACCGAATCATCAGAATCCGATTCCGAGCACTCTAACTCAATAGTCAACTCCGGGTTGACTTTCCTTATTCAAGTTTCCTTCACAAAGGCTATATGCCTCATTTTAAATCCCATTTCACTCCTAGCTCACCCGATAGACTCTAACACTGATATAAAATCATCAAACATGCATTCACAATATAACGGGGTGGTAATTCTCGTGACGACGGGCCGGGTCGTCACATCTTTTCTCAAGGGTTTTGAAGCAAGGTCGGTTCACTTTTAGATTTCTCTTTTAAACCACTTTAAAAAAAAGACTTCTCTTCACTTTTAAACCACTCCCGCCCAGCCCCCCCAACTCCGGTGAGGCGTCGGCAGACCCCCCACCCGTTTCCCTCCGTTTTGTGTGGTTGATTTTGTGTTTGTGCAGGTTTTCGGCGGGACGCAACAGAACTACACGTCCCGACAAATCTCAGGTCAGGTGACAAGGCGACTTTGCGGCGTTGGAAGTGAAGAGCTAAGCAACATCGGCCAGGACGTGTGTCACGACCCCAAAACCCGGTCGTGATGGCGCCCAACACATTGCTATGCCAGCCCGACCAACCATTCATATCACAGAGCTATCAGCTCTCACTTTACCCTTTGTAGGCATAAAAACAATAATATAATGAAATGATGTCTAGCACATCGGGGATAGATATCCCAAAACCAGTATAAACCTCCCACCGAATCAGGAGTCATAAGTCATGAGCCTCTACCAGAATTTATAAACTGTGATAGTGTATACAACTGTGCACAAGTGTGGCATAGACAGAATAAAATAAGGATAAACTGGAGAGTCAGGTCCTGCGGACGCTGGCAGCTACCTCGACTGTCCAAATGCACTCCCGAGCAGCTATAGAATCAGCTCTACTGTGATGTACCTGGATCTGCACACAAGGTGCAGGGAGTCGGGTGTGAGTACTTCCAACTCAGTGGTAATAAAAGTAAATAATGCTAAAGGAAAGGAAACCACGCAAAGCACTATCTCATGCTACACAATACAGAACTACCTTTAAACTTCAACACACTATCATTTTATCCCCTTTCAGCATATGTGAGTAAATTATTTAGAAATCTCATTTTTAGCTTCTTTCTTTCATGATAACATACCAATACCTGGATACAATCTCAAGCAGTGCAAGTCCGCACTCAAATCAGCCCCTCGGGCTCAGCACTCCTTAACAAATACCACCAGGAGATCTGGTCAATAAGGCAAATAATGCATGTGTTCCAGTAATGTATGAGTGCTAAATGTTATGCCATGTAGTACACGTAAACCAATGTATGTATGTCATGCAATGCATATGATGCTGTGGCGTACAGCCCGATCCATGCAAAGGCGCCTGCGCTCACTGTGGGGGTTCAGACTCCGGAGGGGCTCCTACAGCCCAAGCGCAATATCAATATCACACCTGCTGCGGCGCGCAGCCCGATCCATATACCACTACGGCGTGCAGTCCGATCCATGCATGTGTATGCATATGCTCACATAAATCGTCATGCCCTAACATATGGCCCTCGGCCCCAATCAGTCTAAAAACTAATCAAGAAAGCCCCTCGGGCAACAATATCATATTAGCTCACAGCTAGAAATGCCATTAAGACCATGTTCAAGTTTTTCATAACTTTATAAAAAAATGCTAAGTAGCAAAATACCATTTGAAACTTTAAATTGAGATAAAAATATGGATAGTATTATCAAGACAATGATACCAATCCCTGAAGGATTCAAATAATCAGCGCGAAGCCCAAGCATGATAATTAGTCCAATTCATGATAATTAGTATCTTTATTGAGGCGTCAATTTCATTTCAAATAATTAGGTGTTATAATTTATTACGCAGGACGGACCAAGTCACAATCCCCAATGGTGCTCTACCCCACGCCCGTTATCCGGCATGCAACTCACCTCAACACAACACTAAGATTTACAAGTCCGGGGTTTACTAACCCTTAGGATATCATTTACAAGTATTACCCACCTCGAACCAGCGAAAACTCATGCCCGAGGCGTCTTTGCTTCTCAAACCGGCCTCCACGCGCATCGAAACTAGCCAAAATTAGTACAAATATATCATAATAGGCTAATGGAACATAACCCAATTGAAAGAACTCGAAAAATACCAAAAATCACGAAATTGGCAAAACCCGAGCCCCGGGCCCACATTCCGAAAAATTACGAAATTCATATTTCTGGAATCCTCGTCTCGCCACGTGTCCGTACATACCAAGAACTCTCAATTCGGACCACAAATGGCCCTTCAAATCATAAATTTAAGATTTTTGCTCCAAGCCCTATTTTCTTGATTTTTAGCCATAAGTTCATGAATTCCATGGATTATTCTTGTATAAAAACATGTAATTAACTCATAAAACTTACCTTCAACGATTCCTAGTCGAAACCCCTTCATTTCCCGTCCAAAAGCTCTCAAGAGTGACCAAAAATGGTGGAAAAATGGGTTATTTTCGCGATTGGAATGTTTTAAAACATTCTGCCCAGGCATTTTGTTCATCGCTATCGCGGGAAATGCTTCGCAATCGCGGAGAACAAATTTCTGGCCCAAAAATTACCCTTCGCGATCGCGGGAAAGGCTTCGCGATCGCGGTGCATAAATTCCGTTTCTTCTGGACATACTTCAGTATAATGGTCATAACTATTTTCATACAACTCCAAATGACAAATGGTTTGATGTTTTGGAAACTAGACACATAGATCTATGACTTTCATTTGTTGCTCAGTTCCTGAATCCTTATAAATTTTGAGATATATGTTTCCCAATGCATATATGTGTATTAGAGATCCTCCTCGGACAGTCCATAGTGTAACATCCATAACTTTTGATACATATGTCCAAATCATGATTTCTTTATCTTTATCAAAATTAGACAAGATGATCTACAACTTTCGTTTTTGTATCACCTCAAAATACCTTGTATATAAAATGATATGATCTTCCGAAGTAGGACCTGCGCGACAGAAATTTCTTCTTCGCGATCGCAAATAGCTTTACGCGATCGCGATTCATTAAGGTTTTTTTCAGATTTTACTCACCGCGATCGCGACCAAATCCCCGCGATCGCATAGAGCACTGCTGTAGCCAAAAACCAGCAGTTAAAAATGGCTTAGAAATGGTTCGAAACCACCCCGAAACTCACCCGAGGCCCCCGGGACCTCAATCAAAAGTACCAACACGTCCTATAACCTTATTCAAACTTGTTCCAATCATCAAAACTCTATCGTTAACATCAAAATCGTCCGTTTTCAACAAATCCAAGCTTAAGTTTAACTTTAACTTTCAAAATTCACATTCAATCCGAAACCCAACCAAATGACGTCCGAATGACCTGAAATTTTGCGGACAAGTCCAAAATCACCTAACGAAGCTACTACAACTCTCAGAATTCCTTTTCAACTCCCGGAGCAAAATATCACCTATCAACTGGAATTCGCCAAAATACTAACTTCGCCAAAATATGCTAACTTCTTCACCGGACCTCCAAAATTACTTTTGATTGCGCTCCTAAGTCACATTTCATCATCCGGAGCTAACCGAATCATCAGAATTCGATTCCGAGTACTCTAACTCATAAGTCAACATCCGGTTGACTTTTCCAACTTAAGTCTTCTTAAAAGAGACTAAGTTTCTCATTTCTTAACAAAATTACTCCAATTTAATTCTAACGCACCCAAAACTGATAATGAAACATAAGGCAACACAATGTGGGAAACACGGGGCGGTTACATCTGAGACGACGGGTCCGGTCGTCACATTCTCCCCAACTTAAACAAACGCTCATCCTCGAGCGGACCCGGAGTTGTTCTAGAAATTCACCAATAGTTGAATAACTTTACCTCGCATATAACCCGCGGTGATCCCACGTCACCCTATCTCATATAGGTCCGACAACACAACTTAGCTGAAATTACTCAATCCATCCGATCCATAAACTATAGAACTACATTTCACCCTTTGTAATCTTACACAAGATCAGAACCTCACATTTTTACTCAGAATAAACTCGAATCAGCTGTAATAATCCATACCTGCAACCTCAGGTGAAATCATATATTATACCGCATAACTCAAACACATGCAACAATAACTTCCATTCACAACAGCTGCCCATGATAACCAGATATCGATGGAAAACCCTTTTATTAGCTAGAGACTTATTCCAACACTTTCATATATTGCCAATGGTAAATAAAACACGCGATAAACAATATTCATTCCTCAGGTCACCCATTCATGAGGCCATTTATCCTCTGGCAATTACCATAACAAAATTTTGAACCGAAATCTCGATATTTATCCATCAAACATGCTGAAATCAAATATGTCTATATTCATTAATGATCCTCACGATCTCCTTTGACCAAACACACCATCCTGGTGACATGACACAATCAATACGACCTAACCACAACCTTGTATAATACATGCACCATTAAGAAACGCATTCAAAAATTCCATCCATACCGGGATAGGATCAATGATAGCAACCTCCGCACTGACATCCATCTCGAATACCCAATTAAGAAAATGGTCCTTCCCAGCTGTCCGCTGATTCTTTAAAATATAAATCATTCTTCTAAAATATATTCTAACGCACTTCACCACTTAACTCGTGGCATTTATGACATTTCCCTTAATGCAATAGTTCAAAATCACCCAACACTAAGACAATCAGTCTGAATTCCAACATCACCACATAGCCTGTACATCAGAACTCCATATAATACACCAATCATCATGCCTAATCCAATTTCCACCGCGCAATACACGCACATATTTGATAATCATTCATCCCATGACAGATGCTTAATGTTTACCTGTGATACCGAGCAGACCCGAATGCCACCAATGGACCCAACAAGAACATGCCGCAATACTACTGATATATAATCAGTTTAATCACATTACCTTTTTCTGCGACATATACTCTCATCAAATCACTTCCACTTAGCAATACCATTTTCCTTAATCATCCGACGATTCTTTAACTAATCACTTGGAAGGAATCACTATACATCACATGCTCTGTATGACATACATGGGTCTTGTTCAAATTCTTACAATGTTGACACAGCGGATGAGACCTGAACACATTCATAACTACTACCGAAACAACAATTCATTAGTTCTATACTCTTGACAAGAACTATCAACTCATTCTGAGCCAAACAATGGTCTTAGTTCTATAATTTCACTTCACATACTCAGATTGCATTGATCTCAACTTCAATGATCTCGTCTTTCCAAGTACGAACTATCTGGGCAATAAGCCACTCCAGACGTAACTATAAATCGCATATGATGCCCCAAAGTGCCAATAGGCTACCGATTCTAACGCAATACAAAATAAAACGAACTCTGGAGTGAATTATCAATTCCACGCATTAATGGGGACTTTCTTTAGAAAACAAAGAACAAGGCATACAAAATAGTATATATAAAATTATACTCAACATCACATTGTTGCGGCGTACAACCCGATCCAGTTAACATACCCATGGCGGCGTGCCACCCGATCCACACACAGATCTCATATAAGGAGATACACATCGAGCCAAATTTGCTCATCATAACCAAATACCAAATATCGGACATAAGCATGCTAAGTGCATAATATCATCCCTGAGGGGGATTTAGCGTTATAGCTACAAAACCAAGCACAACTGATGTGCGATATACGAAATTGAATTTCAGTAGCCAAGCTGCTCAGGTAACATCATCCCTACGCGGATTCTCAACACATAACAATTTCTTGAGCCTTTTCACAAATCACATGGCATAAGGCATCACTACGCGAGATATCTGACAATAAAGCATCAACCTAACTACTCCTTCATGAGGATTGCATTACAAAATGCACACATCTGGCCTGATATAGAGCCATTATTCACATTAAATCTATCCATCGACTTCGAGCCGATTCTGATCACATTGAACTTAGTCTGATAACCTTTCAAAGGTCCATAATAACTCCCATTTTTTTTTCATAATGCACAAGAGCAACCATCACAACCTTCATATTTGGTTTACATCATTATTTTGATTTTTCTCTCTTGTTATAGCATCAATTCAGGCTCACCACAGGAGATTCAAACATAAGGCCACATTCTTTAATACTCATAGGCCACTGAATACTTTCTCCAATGTCTCCCAGAAATATCACCTTCCATAATACTTTGTTTTGAAACACTTCTTGCGAATCTGAATTCGTTACTTCTACTTTCCTGATACTTATACTTAGGGTCTCGTAGTTATCACAAAATACCACAAGTCTTGATCTTTTCTAATGAAGACACTATCTTTAGTCACATACACCATCTTAGAACATATTATAACATTCCCAACAGTCATCCACTCTTATCGAAACTGCAAATTACCAGACTTAACCAACAAAACCACTCGTGCCTTATTAGCACCCTGACACCACAGAATATGATCTCATTTAAATACCAACAAACATCCTTCTCCTCAATTCACTAAGCATTCCTTACTAACAACAGCTCAAGACATACTATTATTTTCTCACATCTACGAAAGCACCGTATAACTTTTGTCAAAATCTTGCTTCACTCGTGCTTTTCTCGGCACAATTTTTGCAATCAGAACTGGTTCGTCAGTGTACTTTAAGACATAACCAACGTAGCATACAACTGCGCAATCAGCTAATCAATGGAAACCTCCCCAACTTAACTCGAAGCCATATTTATCAGAACACATATACTTTATTGTTGTCGTAATATCATGGTGAGATTAAACTCACTCTTTCACCGGCTTACGGAGACACGAATCATCAAAAATTCTAACTCTCCCCTAATTCTTGCATTCATTCACACTACAGTTAAGCCCACTCTTTAGGCGACAAAATTTTTACTAAGTCCCAAATTTTTCAAAAATTTTGCCAGAGTTTCCTTTGTAATTAGGCCTATCCACCTGCCAGCGAATCACCAAAACCATCCTAACAACACGTCCACAACTCGACAAGACATCACAATGTATATCAACAACATTAATCTCAATACTACATGAATTATATTATCAAAATTGTTATACTGACATGCGTTGCACCTGCTCGAATCATAACACATGTCAAATACCTTTCAATTACACATAAGAATCAGCTTACCTAAGGGCACTCCGCAAGAGATAACCCACCTGCTTCGCCTCAATTTAGTATCTCAGCACACCTTCCACTATGATACACATCACCTGGCTATCTAGCCGACATTCCCAGAATTAGGGACAATATTGAACATATAAGTTCATAATACTAGCTCGCAAAATCAGCACCTTGGTGCTCAAGCCATAGGCGAAGATTCGGCCTCAAGTCCTTCAGACTGGCCCAACATGAAATCACGGAGATTATATCTCTCCCTCGATCGGGAGTCACAAGCCATCAAGGCAAATTTATTACTAAGCGCTCGAGTGTGAATACAAACGTGTGGAAGGAATTTCAAGAATTACATCTCAAGCTGAATCAAGTACGCACGATAAGAATTCCAAGAAAGTGAAGTGTTTTCTAAAGGTTCTGTAGCCTCTCGAGGATAAATACAGACGTCTCCGTACCGATCCGCGAGACTCTACTAACCGGCTCAAGACTCATGAGGCCTAGTAACCTAGGCTCTGATACCAACTTGTCACGACCCCAAAACCCGGTCGTGATGGCGCCCAGCACATTGCTATGCCATCCCGACCAACCATTCATAGCACAGAGCTATCAGCTCTCACTTTACCCTTTGTAGGCATAAAAACAATAATATAATGAAATGACGTCTAGCACATCGGGGATAGATATCCCAAAACCAGTATAAACCTCTCACCGAATCGGGAGTCATAAGTCATGAGCCTTTACAAGAATTTATAAGATGTGATAGTGTAGACAATTGTGCACAAGTGTGGGATAGGCGGAACAAAAATAAAGAAAAACTTGAGAGTTAGGTCCTGCGGACGCTGGCAGCTACCTCGACTGTCCAAAGCAATCTCTAAGTAGCTATAGACTCAGATCTACTGCGATGTACCTGGATCTGCACACAAGGTGCAGGGAGTCGGGTGTGAGTACTTCCAACTCAGCGGTAATAAAAGTAAATAATGCTGAAGGAAAGGAAACCACGCAAAGCACTATCTCATGCTACACAATACGGAACTACCTTTAAACTTCAACACACTATCATTTTATCCCCTTTCAGCATATGTGAGTAAATTATTTAGAAATCTCATTTTTAGCTTCTTTCTTTCATGATAACATACCAATACCTGGGTACAATCTCAAGCAGTGCAGGTCTGCACTCAAATCAGCCCCTCGGGCTCAGCACTCCTTAACAAATACCACCAGGAGATCTAGTCAATAAGGCAAATAATGCATGTGTTCCAGTAATGTATGAGTGCTAAATGTTATGCCATGTAGTACACGTAAACCAATGTATGTATGCCATGCAATGCATATGACGCTATGGCGTACAGCCCGATCCATGCAAAGGCGCCCGCGCTCACTGTGGGGGTTCAGACTCCGGAGGGGCTCCTACAGCTCAAGCGCAATATCAATATCACACCTGCTGCGGCGCGCAGCCCGATCCATATACCACTACGGCGTGCAGTCCGATCCATGCATGTGTATGCATATGCTCACATAAATCGTCATGCCCTAACATATGGCCCTCGGCCCCAATCAGTCTAAAAACTAATCAAGAAAGCCCCTCGGGCAACAATATCATATTAGCTCACAGCTAGAAATGCCATTAAGACCATGTTCAAGTTTTTCATAACTTTATAAAAAAATGCTAAGTAGCAAAATACCATTTGAAACTTTAAATTGAGATAAAAATATGCATAGTGTTATCAAGACAATGATACCAATCCCTGAAGGATTCAAATAATCGGTGCGAAGCCCAAGCATGATAATTAGTCCAATTCATGATAATTAGTATCTTTATTGAGGCGTCAATTTCATTTCAAATAATTAGGTGTTATAATTTATTACGCGGGACGGACCAAGTCACAATCCCCAATGGTGCTCTACCCCACGCCCGTTATCCGGCGTGCAAGTCACCTCAACACGGCACTAAGATGTGCAAGTCCGGGGTTTACTAACCCTTAGGATATCATTTACAAGTATTACCCACCTCGAACTGGCGAAAACTCATGCCCGCGGCGTCTTTGCTCCTCAAACCGGCCCCACGCGCATCAAAACTAGCCAAAATTAGTACAAATATATCATAATAGGCTAATGGAACATAACCTAATCGAAAGAACTCGAAAAATACCAAAAATCACGAAATTGGCAAAACCCGAGCCCCGGGCCCACATTCCGAAAAATTACGAAATTCATATTTCTGGAATCCTCGTCTCGCCACGAGACCCTACATACCAAGAACTCTCAATTCGGACCACAAATGGCCCTTCAAATCATAAATTTAAGATTTTTGCTCCAAGCCCTATTTTCTTGATTTTTAGCCATAAGTTCATGAATTCCATGGATTATTCTTGTATAAAAACATGTAATTAACTCATAAAACTTACCTTCAACGATTCCTAGTCGAAACCCCTTCATTTCCCGTCCAAAAACTCTCAAGAGTGACCAAAAATGGTGGAAAAATGGGTTATTTTCGCGACTGGAATGTTTTAAAACATTCTGCCCAGGCATTTTGTTCATTGCGATCGCAGGAAATGCTTCGTGATCGCGGAGAACAAATTTCTGGCCCAAAAATTACCCTTCGCGATCGCGGGAAAGGCTTCACGATTGCGGTGCATAAATTCTGTTTCTTCCGGATAGGCTTCAGTATAATGGTCATAACTGTTTGCATACAACTCCAAATGACAAATGGTTTGATGTTTTGGAAACTAGACACATAGCTCTATGACTTTCATTTGTTGCTGATTTCCTGAATCCTTATAAATTTTTAGATATATGCTTCCCAATGCATACATGTGTATTAGAGATCCTCCTCGGACAGCCCATAGTGTAACATCCATAACCTTTGATACATATGTCCAAATCACGATTTCTTTATCTTTATCAAAACTAGACAAGATGAGCTACAACTTTCGTTTTTGAATCACCTCAAATTCCTTGTATATAAAAAGATATGAGCTTCCGAAGTAGGACCTGCGCGACAGAAATTTCTTCTTCGCAATCGCAAATAGCTTTACGCGATCGCGATTCATTAAGGTTTTTCTCAGATTTTACTCACCGCGATCGCGACCAAATCCCCGCGATCGCATAGAGCACTGCTGTAGCCAAAAATCAGCAATTAAAAATGGCTTAGAAATGGTCCGAAACCACCCCGAAACTCACCCGAGGCCCCCGGGACCTCAATCAAAAGTACCAACACGTCCTATAACCTTATTCAAACTTGTTCCAAACATCAAAACTCTATCGTTAATATCAAAATCGTCCGTTTTCAACAAATCCAAGCTTAAGTTTAACTTTAACTTTCAAAATTCTCATTCAATCCGAAACCCAACCAAATGACGTCCGAATGACCTGAAATTTTGCGGACAAGTCCAAAATCACCTAACGAAGCTACTACAACTCTCGAAATTCTATTCCGACTCCCGGATCAAAATATCACCTATCAACCGGAATTCGCCAAAATACTAACTTCGCCAAAATATGCTAACTTCTTCACCGGACCTCCAAAATTACTTTTGATTGCGCTGCTAAGTCACATTTCATCATCCGGAGCTAACCGAATCATTAGAATTTGATTCCGAGTACTCTAACTCATAAGTCAATATCCGGTTGACTTTTCCAACTTAAGTCTTCTTAAAAGAGACTAAGTTTCTCATTTCTTAACAAAATTACTCCAATTTAATTCTAACGCACCCAAAACTGATAATGAAACATAAGGCAACACAATGTGGGAAACACGGGGCGGTTACACCTGAGACGACGGGTCGGGTCGTCACAACGTGCAAGGGAAAGCAACACTTGACCTCGGGCGCACCAAAGCCTACCTTTAGGTTTTTCCACCGGGAGTTGGTACCTCCCGCTTCTCGTTTAACCTGTACACCTTTTTCGTACTCCTGCTAGCATTTCCTGTGAGGTTTACTCTGTTTCTATCTTGTGCATCCTTTTCGTATCTCCCTTTTGTGCGTGGGTGCATCATTATTCTCCATAGTCGGTTGGAGGGATAGTGGCCGCAGCGGGGGATGTAAGTGCAAGGTCATGTCCTCGGGGGTGGGGGCGGTGGCGGTGGCGGGGGTGAGTAGGGGGCATGGAGCGGTTCTGCGAGTAGGGCGGGAGGTAAGAGTGGGAAGAGGGTAGCGGACGCTCATAGGTTAAGGATCGGGTTGTGGAACATAGGCACTCTGACGGGTAAGTCCATTGAGTTGGCGAAGACTCTTCGGAAGAGGAGGGTCAACATAGCCTGTGTCCAAGAGACTAGGTGGAAAAGGACGAAGGCACGGGATGCTGACGAGTTTAAGTTGTGGTACTCTAGGGTCGTGAGGGGTAAGAATGGAGTGGGTATCCTGGTGGATAAGGACCTTAGGGAGTCTGTGGTGGAGGTTAGGCGAGTGAACGATAGGTTGATGTCTATTAAGTTGGTTATCGGGGGTTGCGTCCTCAACGTCATCAGCGCCTACGCACCGCATACGGGCTTAGATGAGGAGGTCAAGAGGCGTTTTTGGGACGACTTGGATGAGTTCGTGCGTGTATTCCCCAATATGAGAAGTTGGTCATTGGAGGGGACTTTAATGGCCATATTGGGGCAGATGCTAGTGGTTATGGTGAGGTTCACGGTGGCTTTGGCCTTGGGGTTAGGAACGGAGGAGGCTCTGCGCTGTTGGAGTTCGCTAGGGCTTCCGAGCTTCTGATTGCTAACTCGCCTTTTAAGAAAGGGGAGGAGCATTTGGTCACCTTCAAAAGTTCGACGGCGAGGACACAAATCGATTACCTCCTTCTTAGAAGGAGCGATAGAGGTTTGTGCAGGGACTGCAAGGTTATTCCGGGAGAATCCCTTTCAACTCTTCATAGACTCCTAGTGATGGATGTCGAAATCTGGGTGAAGAAGAAGCGGAGAGGTGCTCGGGGCCAACTGCGAATTAGATGGGGTGCTCTGACTAAAGAGAAAGCCAAGGAGCTGGAGCGGAGGTTAGTTGATGGTGGTGCTTGGAGTAGTTCTGGGGTAGTAGACGCGATGTGGTCAGAGACGGCGAATCTAGTTAGGGAGGCAGCGCGGGATGTGCTTGGGGTAACGAAAGGCTATCTAGGCAGGCATCAGGGAGACTGGTGGTGGAATGAAGTAGTGCGAGGAAAAGTAGAGGTGAAGAAAGCTCCTTTTGCGAAGTTGGCAGGGAGCACAAGCGAGGAAGAAAGGCGGGTGAACAGTGAGAGATATAAGGTGGCAAGGAAAGAAGCGAAAATGGCGGTCACAGAGGCTAAAAACGCGGCTTTTGACTGCATGTACGAGGAATTGGGGGAGAAAGGCGGGGACAAGAAGTTATTCCGGTTAGCCAAAGCAAGGGAAAGGAAGGTGCGGGACCTGGACCAGGTTAGGTGCATCAAGGATGAGGATGGTAGAGTCTTGATGGGGGAGTCTCAAGTCAAACAGAGATGGCATGCGTACTTCCGAGATCTTCTAAACGAGGAGGGGGACCAAAGCATAGAACTAAGGGAGCTGGGGCATCCAGAGCGGCAAAGAGACTTAGGGTACCGCAGGCGCATTAGGGTGGAGGAGGTCGTGGGGGCTTTGCGTAGGATGAGTAGAGGTCGAGCGACCGGGCCAGACGAGATCCCGGTGGAGTTCTGGAAATGCATGGGTAAGCCAGGAGTGG
Source organism: Nicotiana noctiflora (assembly GCA_032618575.1). Lineage (NCBI taxonomy): Eukaryota > Viridiplantae > Streptophyta > Magnoliopsida > Solanales > Solanaceae > Nicotiana > Nicotiana noctiflora. Next base: position 67,632 of record JASVEL010012455.1, on the reverse strand, counting down.
AGTGGCTTACCAGGTTGTTCAATGCGATCTTCAGGTCCAAAAGGATGCCGGAGGAGTGGAGGTGGAGTACAATGGTGTCCTTGTATAAGAACAAAGGGGATATCCAGTGTTGCAACAACTATAGGGGCATCACATTAATAAGCCACACCATGAAGGTCTGGGAGCGGGTGATCGAGGCCAGGGTGAGGGAGTCGACATCTATTTCCGAGAACCAGTTCGGTTTCATGCCGGGTCGGTCCACTACAGAAGCTATCCACCTTGTGAGGAGATTGGTGGAACAGTTCAGGGATATGAAGAAGGACCTGCACATGGTGTTTATCGACTTGGAGAAGGCGTATGACAAGGTCCCTAGGGAGGTAATATGGAGGTTCCTGGAGGCTAAGAGCGTGCCGAAAGCCTACATCAGACTAATCAAGGACATGTACGATGGAGGATATTTGATAACAGTGGGTGGCGACTCGGACCATTTCCCGGTGGTTATGGGGCTCCATCAAGGATCCGCGCTTAGCCCCCTCTTGTTTGCCTTGGTAATGGATGCTTTGACGCGGCATATTCAAGGGGACGTACCTTGGTGTATGCTATTTGCTGATGACATAGTCCTGGTAGACGAGACGAGGGTCGGTGTTAACGAGAGGCTAGAGGTATGGAGACAGACTCTCGAGTCTAAGGGGTTCAAACTAAGCAGGTCTAAGACAGAATATCTGGAGTGTAAGTTTAGCTCTGAGTCGAGCGAAGTGGGTGGGAGTGTGATGATTGGATCTCACGCCATAGCCAAGAAGGATAGTTTCAGATACCTTGGATCGGTGATCCAGGGGGACGGGGAGATAGACGGAGATGTCACTCACCGTATAGCGGCGGGGTGGTCGAAGTGGAGGCTTGCATCAGCAGTCTTTTGTGATAAGAAAGTGCCACAGAAACTCAAGGGGAAGTTTTATAGAGTTGTGGTTAGACCTGCCATGCTGTATGGGACGGAGTGTTGGCCGGTGAAGAAATCTCATGTTCAGAGGATGATGGTTGCGGAGATGAGGATGCTTAGGTGGATGTGCGGGTTTACCAAGTTAGATAAGAATAGGAACGAAGTTATTCGGGACAAGGTGGGGGTGGCCCCAGTGGATGAGAAGATGCGAGAGGCGAGGCTTCGGTGGTTCGGGCATGTGCGGAGGAGAAGCCCCGATGCCCCGGTGAGGAGTTGGGAGCGGCTAACGGCTAGCGGTAGTTGGTATGAGGCGAGGCAGAGGGAGGCCTAAGAGATACTGGGGAGAGGCTATTAGACAGGACATGGCCAGGATGCGGATTTCCGAGGACATGACCATTGATAGGAAATTCTGGAGGTCTAGTATCAGGGTGGTAGGATAGGGGCTTCTAGTTTTTTCGTTCTCCTTGCCCGCGGTGGGTGAGGCGTGGTAGGGCCGCCTATAGATGATTAGTTATGTTCTGTTGTGGTAGTCATTTCTGGTAGTTACTGTTATGATATCATTGCATGCCTGCTTATTTATTGGTATTTATGTCTCTTATGTTTAGATAATTTTTATGTGTTGTATGCTGGAGTGACTAATGCGGTTTTTGTTTTTGTTTTTGTTTGCTTTTCCGTTCCCTGCGCCGAGGGACGATTGGAAACAGCCTTTCTGCCCTCTCGGGTAGAGGTAAGGCCTGTCTACATATTACCCTCCCCAGACCCCACCTTGTGGGAATATACTGGGTTGTTGTTGTTGTTGTTGTTGTTGTTGTTGTTGTAATTGATTACTTTATTTGAATTAATAAATATTGATATCTTATAATTAAATATAACAAAAAATGAAAAATAAATATATAAAAAATAATTTCCCATTTAAATTTCGTGTGAGTGGTTTCAAGTTTGTGTTTTTAATTTTTTTAAATAAAAAGCAAAAAATAATTTACCTATAAAAAACGAAAAAAGTAGAAAATACAATAAAAACTACCATATATATTAATTGGTTACTTTATTTGGATTAATAAATATAGATATCTTATATAAATATATAAAAATACCTACCATTCTAATTGGGTGGGAGTAGTTTCAAGTTTGAGTTTTTAAATTATTTTAAAATAAAAAACAAAAATTTAAAAAATAATGAATTACCAATTGAAATTGGAGAGCAATTTCAAATTGGAATTTTAAAATTATTTTGAAAAAAAAACTATCAATTCATTTATGTGTATAATATACATATAAAAAACGAAAATAATAAAATAAAATAAAAAGCTACTATATATATATATATATATATATATATATATATATATATATATATATATATATATATATATATATATACATAAATTGGTTACATTATGTGAATTTAATAAATATAGTATGATGACGCGGCCCATCATCATGTGAGTTATCACCCCATTTTTCCCGCTATATGCTTGTTCATGTTTCAATATGTATATTTGGTGAGTTCGAGTCAATACGGATGTGACGACCCAAAGGGTCATCACTTGTTTTATTAATTATTGCGAGCTTCTGAGGTCTTGAAAACCTCATTTATAGTTGCCTCAATTTGCGTGAACAGTTCGGGCGCGAAGCTGGAAAATTTTTATGTTGAAATATGTGAAATATGTGAAAAATATGAAGAATTTTGATATTAATATTGATATGGTTGACTTTGGTCAACATTTTTGGTAAACGGACCCGAACCCGTGATTTGACGGTCTCAGAAAATCCGTATAAAAATATGGAACTTGGGCGTATGCCCGGAATTGAAATCCGATGTCTAGAACCCCGGTAAAAAAAATTTCTGTTAAATTATTTTCTGAAAATGTTTAAGGAAAATGAAACTGAATTTAGATTAAAAAGTACTGGTATCGGGCTCGTATTTTGGTTCCGATGCCCGGTACAAGTTATATATATTGGTTAAGTGCTTCCTGTAAAGTTTGGTTGAAAACGGACGTCGTTTGACGTGTTTCGGCCTTAAATTGGAAATTTTGGAAATTATGAAATTTGAAAGAATTCTTGAGTTTTAAGGCTCAATTCATTGATTTTGATGTTATTTTAGCAATTTGATCGCACGAGCAAGTTCGTATGATGTTTTTGAGTTAGTGTGCATATTTGGTTTGGAGCCCCGAGGGCTCGGGAGTGTTTCGGAGGTGGTTCGGGATGTTTTTGGACTTGGAAAAATTGCAGAAAATCTGCAGCAGATATTCCTTCTTCGCGTTCGCGTCCATCAGGTCGCGTTCGCGAAGGCTTCTCCTTCCCCTTCTTCGTGTTCGCATCTATCTGATCGCGTTCGCGTACAACAACTTGGACCCCAGCCTTTTTCCTCTACGCGTTCGCGTAAAGGCTCCCGCGTTCGCGGAGCCTGGCCTGCCTCTTCTACGCGTTCGCGTAAGGCGCCACACGTTCGCGTAGGCCAAATTGTAAGCCCCCAGATTTTTCTTTTGCGCGTTCACGACTATGTCCACACGAACGCGATGCCCATTTCTGTCCAACCCTTCGCGAACGCGACACTGTGCACGCGAACGCGAATGGCAAATTTTTGCCCAGTGAATTAATACCCAAAACAGAACACTTACGGGATTTTATCCCATTTTCACAAAACCTTCTCTTCTCCACAGCTTCTTGGGCGATTCTTGAGCAATCCTTCTTCATACTTCTTGGGTAAGTGATTTGTAACTCTTTTTCTTCATTTTTCATCAATATTATTTGAATTCCTAAGCCTAAATAGGTGTGAATGGGTAGAAAGATTGAGAATTGAGTATAGTAAGGGTTTCCAAAGAATTTGCGATCTAGACCTCGTTTTGGAGTCAAACTTAAGAACAAATTGTATATTTGAACTCATGAAAGATTGGGTGAACTTATTTTGGTTCGAAACTTGAGTTTCGATTATGTGGGCCAGTGGTCGATTTTTACTATTCCGGGCAGAATGTTGTAAAAATCATATTTAGTAATATGAACTAGTTTGTTAAGTAGAATTGATGATATTAAATCAATTGTGTATAGATACGATTGGATTGGAGTCAAATTTGAAAGGAAAAGGCATTGCTACGGATTGAATCATTCGTAAACTTTCGAGGTAAGTGTTTGCTCTATCCTAGCTTGAAGGAATAGGAATTTAGTTATGTATAAATTTTTGGTTAAGAGATTATTGGTGTCACACCGGTAATGGAGATAAATTGTTGAATTATTATCAATTATTGGTTCAAAACCGGTAATTATAAATATTGTTGATGCGGAGATTATTGGTTAAATGCCGGTAATATATATTTATGAATTGGGATCGTGTGGCGCGCCGACCACTTATATGATAAGAAATGGGATCGTGTGGCACGCCGACCAGGGATCGTGTGGCGCGCCGACCACTTATATGATAAGAAATGGGATCGTGTGGCACGCCGACCACAAAGTGATTTAAATCTTGGCATTGGCCATAGTTGCCGGTAGCCTATTGATATATTTGGGAGCGGGTGGTACGCCTACCACAAGATATAATCTATTGATATATTTGGGAGCGGGTGGTACGCCTACCACAAGATATAATTATTGTTATAGTTGGGAGCGGGTGGTACGCCTACCACGAGATATGAAATGAAAAAGGAATTGAGACATGAAAGTAAGATTTATTCTGTTGACTAGATTACTCTGGATATCATGAGTTATTGACTGTTATTTCAGAGCAGAGTCTTTCCTTATAAGTGTTTTGTATATATAATATATATATATATATTGCAACTGTACAGGTTTATGTGGGTGACTGTCCTTAGTCTCGTCACTATTTCGCCGGGATAGGCCAGGCACTTACCAGCACATGGGGTCGGTTGTGCTGATACTACACTCTACGCTCTTTTGCGCAGATACAGGTTACGGACAGCAGCAGCGGCAGTAGCGATTGTGGATATTCCGACTACTGAGACTACGAGGTAGCCTTGCAGGCATCCGCAGGACCTGTTGTCTCTTCTATCTATGTTTTTTTCATTCTGTTATCTCATATATTCGAGATAAACAACTTATGTTTCTTTCAGACAATTGTGTGTATTATTCTTAGAAGTTCGTGAGTATTGTGACACCAATCTTGGGTAGTGTATCATGTTTGGGTTTTCTTTATCATATTTGATAAGATTGACTAAGTCTTCCGCTAAGTATAATTATTCCGCTGTAATTTATATGTTTTTAATTTTAAAGTCTTAATAAGAATTTGGTAATTAATGGAGGTGTAAGTAATATTTGGCTTGCCTAGCTTCCACTAGTAGGCGTCATCATGACCCCCGATGGTGGGAAATCCGGGTCGTGACAAGTTGGTATCAGAGCACTAGGTTGCATAGGTCTCACAACTCACGAACAACCTTAGTAGAGTCTGAGGGATCGGTACGGAGACGTCTGTATTTATCCTCCAGAGGCTACAGAGTTAGGAAAATTTTCCCTTTATTCTTTCCGGTCGTGCGACTTGATCTTTCAAATGTTAATTGAACTTCTACTCTGTTCTTCCGCAGATGGTAAGAACACGTGCATCCTCATCTACTGACTAGCAGCCCTAGGCCCCAGCAGCAGCAGCTCCCGCTAGGGGTAGAGGCCGAGGTCGAGGTCGTCTTAGAGGCCGAGGTAGGGGCAGAGCTAAGCCCCGAGCAGCAGAACAAGTGGCAGAACCTCAGGTTCATATCTAGGAGGAGGTTCCAGCCCTAGTAGTTCTAGTGGGCCCAGCTCAGGTCCCAGGAGGGGTTATGTTCACCCTAGATCTTCAGGCTTCTTTAGTCCGGATAGCAGGCTTTATGGACAGTATCACTAGAGTAGGTTTACTGCCAGTAGCACCAGCCACTTCTCAGGCTGGAGGAGGTAATCAAACTCCTGCTACACGTACTCCGGAGCCAGTAATTCCTCAGGCTCAAGTTCCTGTGATTCAACCAGCTGAGGCAGCTCAGCCTGTTATTGTGACTCCGTCTAATGATGGTGCAGCTATGTCCGCTGACGCGTTATGGAGATTGGACAGGTTTACCAAGCTGTTCACTACCACATTCAGTGGCACTCCTTCAGAGGATCCACGGGATTTCCTATATAGCTGCCACGAGGTTCTCCGTACTATGGGCATTGTGGAGACTAATGGTGTGGACTTTGCTGCTTTTCGATTATTTGGTTCTGCCAAGACTTGGTGGAAGGATTATTGTCTATCCAGGCCAGCGGGATCATCATCTTTGACTTGGGGGCAATTTGCAGAATTGTTCTTGGAAAAGTTCCTTCCGGCAACTCAGCGGGAGGCTCTGCGCAGACAATTTGAGCGTCTTCATCAGGGTTCTATGTCTGTCACACAGTACGAGACTAGGTTCGTGGACCTGGCTCGTCATGCTATTATCATACTTCCCACAGATCGGGAAAGGGTGAGAAGGTTTATTGATGGCTTGAATCAGCCAATTCGACTACAGATGGCTTTGGGGGCAGGAACTGAAATCACTTTTCAGGAGGCGGCTAATGCAGCCCGCCGGATCGAGATGGCTCTGTCACAGGGAGCAAGACATGGATCAGATAAGAGATCTCGTAATTGGGGTAGATTCAGTGGTACCTCGTCTGGAGATAGAGATTCTCATGATAGAGGCCATCCTCCTAGGCCTTATCAGTCAGCTCTTCAGGTTTCTCATGATGCTTCAAGTGATCGTAATTCTCAGCCACGCTACTCTGATCAGCAGCCTATCAGTGCACCACCACTTCGCCATTTTCAGCAGCCGAGGGCTTGTTTTACGTGCGGTGATCTTAGGCACATTGCAAGGTATTGCCCTCGAGCTTCTGACAGATCTCATCAGCAGGGTTCTCGTGCCATGATTCAGGCCCCAGTTCCCTCACAGCCTGCCCAGCCGGCTAGAGGCGGAGGTAGAGGACATAGAGGTGGAGGTAGAGGTCATAGAGGTGGAGCTCGGACCGATAGAGGTAGAGACCAGCCAGCAGCTGATCGTCCTAGAGATACTGCTCAGGGTGGTGGGGCACAGCCCCGATGTTATGCACTTCCCGCCAGACCAGAGGCTGAGTCTTCTGATGCCGTCATTACGGGTATTATTTTGGTTTGTGATAGAAAGGCATCAGCATTATTTGACCCTGGGTCTATATATTCGTACGTGTCTTCCTATTTTGCATCGTACTTGATTCAGTCCAGTGATCCGCTGAGTGTTCCTGTTTATGTGTCTACACCAGTAGGCGATTTTATTATGGTTGATCGAGTTCATCGGTCATGTATTATAGTAATTGAGGGTCTCGAGACCCGTGCTGATTTATTGCTCCTAAATATGGTGGAATTTGATATTATATTAGGCATGGACTGACTATCTCCATATCATGCTATTTTAGATTGCCATGCCAAGACTGTGACTTTAGCTCTGCCGAATTTGCCTCGTATAGAATGGAAAGGAATTTCAGGTCATACAAGTCGCAATGTTATTTCTTATGTTAAGGCTCAGCGTATGGTTGGGAAGGGATGATTGGCTTATTTGGCCTATGTCCGTGATTCCAGTGCTGAGGTTCCTTCTATTGACTCTGTGCCTGTGGTTCGCGAATTTCCTGAAGTATTTCCTTCAGACTTGCCAGGTATGCCGCCCGATAGGGACATTGACTTTTGCATTGACTTGGCTCCAGGCACTCAGCCCATTTCCATTCCCCCATATCGTATGGCTCCGCCAGAGTTAAAAGAATTGAAGGAGCAGTTGCAGGATTTACTTGAAAAGGGTTTCATTAGACCCAGTGTTTCGCCGTGGGGTGCACCGGTATTATTTGTAAAGAAGAAAGATGGTTCGATGAGAATGTGCATTGACTATCGACAGTTAAACAAGGTGACTATCAAAAATAAATATCCACTTCCGCGAATTGATGATTTATTTGACCAGCTTCAGGGTGCCAAGGTATTTTCAAAGATAGATTTGAGATCTAGCTATCATCAGCTGAAGATTAGGGCATCTGATGTCCCTAAGACAGCGTTCCGCACTCGGTATGGACATTATGAATTTCTGGTCATGTCTTTTGGGTTGACAAATGCTACAGTAGCTTTTATGGAATTAATGAATCGGGTGTTCCGGCCTTATTTAAACTTGTTTGTAATAGTCTTCATTGATGACATATTAATATATTCCCGCGGTCAGGAGGAGCATGCGCAACATCTCAGAGTGGCCTTGCAGACTCTGAGAGATAGCCAACTATATGCAAAATTTTCAAAGTGTGAATTTTGGCTAAGCTCGGTTGCATTCTTGGGTCATATTCTGACGGCAGCAGGTATTCAGGTTGATCCGAATAAAATTGAGGCAGTCAAGAACTGGCCTAGACCGACATCAGCCACAGATATTCGGAGTTTCTTGGGGTTAGCGGGTTATTATCGTCGATTCGTAAAGGGATTTTCATCTATTGCAACCCCACTAACCAGATTGACCCAGAAAGGTGTTCAATTTGAATGGTCCGATGAATGTGAGGCGAGCTTTCAAAAGCTCAAGACAGCCTTGACCACAGCACCGGTATTGGTTTTACCCACAGGTACGGGGCCTTATACTGTTTATTGTGATGCTTCCCGTATTGGGCTTGGCGCAGTGTTAATGCAGGATGGCAAGGTTATTGCCTATGCTTCGAGGCAATTGAAGATTCATGAAAAGAACTATCCTGTGCATGATCTAGAATTGGCGGCGATTATTCACGCATTGAAGATCCGGCGGCATTATTTGTATGGTGTAGCATGTGAAGTATACACCGATCATAAGAGTCTTCAGTATTTGTTTAAGCGGAAAGAGTTGAATTTGAGGCAGAGAAGGTGGCTAGAATTGCTAAAAGATTATGATGTCACCATTTTATATCATCCGGGAAAAGCAAACGTGGTGGCCGACGCTTTGAGTAGGAAGTCAGCCAGTATGGGCAGTCTTGCTTATATTCCAGTCAATTAGAGATCACTTGCTTTGGATGTTCAGTCCTTGGCCAACCGATTTGTGAGGTTGGATATTTCTGAGCCTAGTCGAGTACTAGCTTGCAAGATCGCTCGCTCTTCATTATTGGAGCGTATCCGTGATTAACAATATAATGATTCTTATTTATGTGACCTTAGAGATACGGTTCAGCGAGGAGGTGCTAAACAGGTCACCTTAGATGCTGATGGGATCCCGAGAATGCAAGGGCGCATTTGTGTGCCAAATGTTGATGGGCTTAGAGAATTGATTCTAGAAGAAGCTCACAGTTCGCGGTATTCTATTCATCCAGGCGCAGCAAAAATGTATCGAGATTTGCGTCAACATTATTGGTGGCGCAGAATGAAAAAGGATATTGTGGCATATGTGGCACGGTGCCTTAATTGTCAGCAGGTTAAGTATGAACATCAGAGACCTGGCGGTTTATTTGAGAGAATTGAACTTCCTGAATGGAAGTGGGAGCGAATCATGATGGATTTCGTTTCCGGACTTCCGAAGACTCGGAAGAAGTTTGATGCTGTTTGGGTGATTGTTGATAGGCTGACCAAGTCGGCTCATTTTGTTCCTATTGCCACTACCTATTCATCCGAGAGGTTAGCCGAGATTTATATCAGGGAGATCGTTCGCCTTCATGGCATGCCAATCTCTATTATTTCAGATCGAGATGCACAGTTTACCTCACATTTCCGGAAGGCGGTTCAATGAGAGTTAGGCACGCAAGTTCAGCTAAGTACAGCCTTTCATCCCCAGATGGATGGTCAGTCCGAGAGGACTATTCAGATTCTGGAAGATATGCTACGGGCGTGTGTTATTGATTTTGGAGGTTCGTGGGATCAATTCCTGCCGTTGGCAGAGTTTGCTTATAATAATAGTTATCAATCGAGCATCGAGATGGCTCCTTATGAAGCATTGTATGGTAGGCGGTGTCGTTCTCCGGTTGGATGGTTTGAACCGGGAGAAGCTCGGTTATTGGGCACGGATTTAGTTCAGGGAGGCCTTAGATAAGGTCAAGATTATTCAAAATAGGCTTCGCACGGCTCAATCCAGGCAAAAGAGCTATGTAGATCGCAAGGTTCGAGATATAGCTTTCATGGTTGGGGAGCGAGTATTGCTCCGAGTGTCGCCTATGAAGGGCGTGATGAGATTTGGAAAGAAGGGCAAACTTAGCCCTAGGTTTATTGGGCCATTCGAGATTCTTGATCGTGTGGGAGAGGTGGCATATAAACTTGCCTTGCCACCTAGCTTATTAGCTGTACATCCAGTGTTTCATGTGTCCATGCTTCGAAAATATCACGGCGATCCGTCGCACGTGTTAGATTTCAGCACTGTCCAATTGGACAAAAATCTGTCCTATGAGGAGGAGCCGGTGGCTATCCTAGATCGGCAGGTTTGACAGTTGAGGTCGAAGAGTTTTCCTTCTGTGCGAGTTCAGTGGAGGGGTCAGCCTCCTGAGGCATCGACCTGGGAGTCCGAGTCTGACATGCGAAGCCGATATCCTCATCTATTCCTTGACTCAGGTACTTCTTTCTTTTGTCCGTTCGAGGACGAACGGTTGTTTTAGAGGTAGAGAATGTGACGACCCAAAGGGTCATCACTTGTTTTATTATTCATTTCGAGCTTCTAAGGTCTTGAAAACCTCATTTATAGTTGCCTTGATTTGCGTGCACAGTTAGGGCGCAAAGCTGGAAAATTTTTATGTTGAAATATGTGAAATATGTGAAAAATATGAAGAATTTTGATATTAATATTGATATGGTTGACTTTGGTCAACATTTTTGGTAAACGGACCCGGACCCGTGATTTGACGGTCTCAGAAAATCCGTAGAAAAATATGGAACTTGGGCGTATGCCGGGAATTGAAATCTGAGGTCTAGAACCCCGGTAAAAGAATTTTTCTGTTAAATTATTTTCTGAAAATGTTTAAGGAAAATGAAACTGAATTTTGATTAAAAAGTACTGGTATCGGGCTCGTATTTTGGTTCCGACGCCCGGTACAAGTCATATATATTGGTTAAGCACTTTCTGTAAAGTTTGGTTGAAAACGGACGTCGTTTGACGTGTTTCGGCCTTAAATTGGAAATTTTGGAAATTATGAAATTTGAAAGAATTCTTGAGTTTTAAGGCTCAATTCATTGATTTTGATGTTATTTTAGCGATTTGATCGCACGAGCAAGTTCGTATGATATTTTTGAGTTAGTGTGCATATTTGGTTTGGAGCCCCGAGGGCTCGGGGGTATTTCGGAGGTGGTTCGGCATGTTTTTGGACTTGGAAAAATTGCATAAAATCTGCAGCAGATATTCCTTCTTTGCGTTCGCGTCCATCAGGTCGCGTTCGCGAAGGCTTCTCCTTCCTCTTCTTCGCGTTCGCGTCCATCTGATCGCGTTCGCGTACAACAACTTGGACCCCATCCTTTTTCCTCTACGCGTTCGCATGAAGGCTCCCGCGTTCACGGAGCCTGGCCTGCCTCTTCTACGCGTTCGCGTAAGGCGCCACGCGTTCGCGTAGGCCAAATTGTAAGCCCCCAGATTTTTCTTTTCCGCGTTCACGACTGTGTCCACGCGAACGCGATGCCCATTTCTTTCCAACCCTTCGCGAACGCGACACTGTGCACGCGAACGCGAAGAGCAAATTTTCGCCCAGTGAATTAATACCCAAAACAGAACACTTACGGGATTTTATCCCATTTTCACAAAAACCTCTCTTCTCCACAACTTCTTGGGCGATTCTTGAGCAATCCTTCTTCATACTTCTTGGGTAAGTGATTCTTAACTCTTTTTCTTCATTTTCCATCAATATTATTTGAATTCCTAAGCCTAAATAGGTGTGAATGGGTAGAAAGATTGAGAATTGAGTATAGTAAGGGTTTCCAAAGAATTTGCGATCTAGACCTCGTTTTGGAGTCAAACTTAAGAACAAATTGTATATATGAACTCATGGAAGATTGGGTGAACTTATTTTGGTTCGAAACTTGTGTTTCGATTATGTGGGCCCGGGGTCAATTTTTACTATTCTGGGCAGAATGTTGTAAAAATCATATTTAGTAATATGAACTAGTTTGTTAAGTAGAATTGATGATATTAAATTAATTGTGTATAGATACGATTGGATTGGAGTCAAATTCGAAAGGAAAAGGCATTGCTACGGATTGAATCGTTCGTAAACTTTCGAGGTAAGTGTTTGTTCTATCCTAGCTTGAAGGAATAGGAATTTAGTTATGTATAAATTGTTGGTTAAGAGATTATTGGTGTCACACCGGTAATGGAGATAAATTGTTGAATTATTATCAATTATTGGTTCAAAACCGGTAATTATAAATATTGTTGATGCAGAGATTATTGGTTAAATGCCGGTAATATATATATATATATATATATATATTGGTTAAATGCCGGTAATATATATATTTATGAGTTGGGATCGTGTGGCGCGCCGACCACTTATATGATAAGAAATGGGATCGTGTGGCACGCCGACCACAAAGTGATTTAAATCTTGGCATTGACCATAGTTGCCGGTAGCCTATTGATATATTTGGGAGCGGGTGGTACGCCTACCACAAGATATAATCTATTGATATATTTGGGAGCGGGTGGTACGCCTACCACAAGATATAATTACTGTGATAGTTGGGAGCGGGTGGTACGCCTACCACAAGATATGAAATGAAAAATGAATTGAGACATGAAAGTAAGATTTATTCCGTTGACTAGATTACTCTGGATATTATGAGTTATTGACTATTATTTCAGAGCAGAGTCTTTCCTTATAAACATTTGTATATGTATATATATATTTCAACTGTACAGGTTTATGTGGGTGACTGGTGTAACGACCCGGCCGGTCGTTTTAGAAAATTACGCCCCAATAGGCCAGGCACTTACCAGCACATGGGGTCGGTTGTGCTGATACTACACTCTGCGCTCTTTTGCGCAGATACAGGTTACGGACAGCAGCAGCGGTAGTAGCGATTGTGGATATTCCGACTACTGAGACTACGAGGTAGCCTTGCAGGCGTCCGCAGGACCCGTTGTCTCTTCTATCTATGTTTTTTTCATTCTGTTATCTCATATATTCGAGATAAACAACTTATGTTTCTTTCAGACAATTGTGTGTATTATTCTTAGAAGTTCGTGAGTATTGTGACACCAGTCTTGGGTAGTGTATCATGTTTGGGTTTTCTTTATCATATTTGATAAGATTGACTAAGTCTTCCGCTAAGTTTAATTATTCCGCTGTAATTTATATGTTTTTAATTTTAAAGTCTTAATAAGAATTTGGTAATTAATGGAGGTGTATGTAATATTTGGCTTGCCTAGCTTCCACTAGTAGGCGCCATCATGACCCACGATGGTGGGAAATCCGGGTCGTGACAAGTTGGTATCGAGTTTGGTTGGAATTGAGACAAATAGTCTCTTACAGGAAGGAATAGTTAGGAAAAGTCAACTGGATGTTGACTTGTGATTTAGAGAGCTTGGAATTGAATTATGATGATTCGGTCAGCTCCGGGAGGTCATTTGTGGCTTAGGAGAGCGATCGGAATTGAATTTGGAGGTTCGGTGTAGTTTTAGGCTTGAATTGGCTAAGGTTGAATTTTGACGAAATACGAACGGTAGGTGAGATTTTGATCCGGGAGTCGGAATGGAATTCCGATAGTTGCAGTAGCTTCATTAGGTGATTTTGGATATGTCTGCAAAGTTTCAGGTCATTCGGATATCGTTTGGTCGGGTTTTTGATTGGATGTTATTTTCGGAAGTTCTAGTCAACTTATGCTTGAATTCGCCTTGATTTGATGATTTTCGTGTTTAAGGGTATGTTTTTATGATTTGAAAAAGTTTGAATGATGTTATAAGAGGTGTTAGTAATTTTGGTTGAGGTCCCGGAGGCTTCGGGGTAAATTCGGATGCCCAACGGGTCATTTTTGGAAGATTTTTGCCGTTTTGAGCATAAATGTAATGATCTAAAGGTCTATTTTTAGTTCTAGAGATCCAAATTTGATTTCGAGACTTTGAGAATTTAAATAATAAATTATAGGACTGATCCGAAAATTTTGTTTTAATTTTATCAAGTCGCGATTAGGTTTTTGACGCGAAACGTGAGTTAATTGTTTAACGAGCGAAATTGATGTTGCACTGAGCAAATGAGATCCAATTCAGTTTTACTTGAACCACTGGATCCATATCAAAATTAAGGAGCCATAGGAAAAAAAATCGTCGAATTCCGAGTTCGTATGATTGAGTTATAGCATTTTTAGTAAAATAAAAAGTTGCTGCAATTTTCTGGGACAAATCTGGTATTTTCGCTTCTGCGATGAACAGTACCCGCAGAAGCGGATGAACAATGATTTTTCGTTTCTGCGATGAACAGTACTGCAAAAGCAGTGAACAGTGAAATCGCACCTGCGGTGAACAGTAACCGCAGATGCGAAAATCGCTGGGTATTTAATTTGGGGCAGTCCGAGATTTTCTTTATTTTTGGAGCTATGGAGCTCGGATTGAAGCGATTTTCACCATATGGATGAAGGTAAGTATTCTATATCCAAAAGTGATTATATTTAATGATTCCATGGTTATTTTCATCAAGTATTAGTGAATTAAATGGAAGAAATCGGAGAAATTTGTAAACTATTCAAAAACAAAAATTTAGGATTTGAAGGGTCATTTGTGGTCCGATTTGGGAGTTCTTGGTATGTACGGACTCGTGGAGAGACGAGAATTCCGAAAATATAAATTTCGTAATTTTTTTAGATGTGGGCCCGGGGCTCGGGTTTTGCCAATTTCGTGATTTTTAGTATTTTTGAGTTCTTAGAGAGCAAATTGTCGGGAATTGAAGGGGATTTCATCGGGTAATCATTGGAGGTAAGTTTTATGGTCCAAATACATGATTTTATATTAGAATCTTCAATTATTTCACTGTAAATGGGAGGATTAATGATGGATTTTTGCCCTAAGCCTGGGTTATGGTAAATTGTCTATTTGAATGGGCAAACGGAGTCCGATTTTGGTAAACTTTATATGTATGGACTCGGTTTGAGATAAGGAATCCGAAAATGTAACTTTTATAATTTTTTGAGAAGCGTACCGAAAGTCGAGTTTTGGCAACTTTGTGGTTTTTCATGTAATTTGATTGTGTTCGATTGGATGTTGTTCCATTAGCCTATTTTGATATATTTGTACTAAATTTGACTAGTTTTGACGTGCGTGGATGCCAGTTCGAGGAGCTAAGGCGTCACGAGGCTTGAGTTTTCGCCGGATCGAGGTGAGTAATACTTGTAAGGGAAAAAGGTCAAAATTGCCCCTGTACTATTGTTAATTGCTTACTTGTGACCCCCGTTATACTTTTCGGCCATTCTTGCCCCTACCGTTAAAGAACTTTAAATAAACACCCCTAAACCTAACGCCTGTACACTGTGGCAGCTGAACACATTAAAATTGTCCTACTCATCTGCCATGTCAGCTGCCATGTCAAAAGGACCACCCTTTTAAAACCCCTCTACACCCAATTTCCAATTTCTTACCCGTGAATTACCAACACTTAGGGTTTAGACGACCCAATCCTCTTCCTTCATCTTCAATGTCTCAAGGAAGTTGTTTTTCCCAAATTAGGTGTCGTTGTGGCATCTTTGCAAATCACTTCACTTCATCGACTCCATTAAACCCTGGAAGGCGATTTTTGAAATGTCTGAAGCCTAAGGTTAGTGATTGTGTAACAAAAGATCCAAATTAGTAATTGTTAGCTCTAATTTGTAGTTGTGTTTAATAATAACGATCTTAGTTTCTTGTGTGATTTTTTTGTTTTGGACAGAATCATTCTTGTGGTAATTTTCAATGGGAAGATGAAATCTCGGTCTCTAATGATTTGGTTACAACTAAAGATGTAACATCATCTTGGGAAGCTATTAAAGATGATAGGGATAAATTGAAAGAAGAATTAATTGCCTTGAAGGCTCTACACAAAGCTGAAGCTGCAAAAGTTACGAAATTGGAAGAGATGGTTTTGAAGACGAGGATGATGCTTATGATTTCATGGGCACTTTTTGTTGGATTTGTTTTGGCGTCGATGATGAAGTGAAAGTTGATGAATCTAAAGAATAAATTTTTGTTGTCATTTTTATTGTCGGTTGGCACTGGATGAGAATGTGTTATGCAGTTTCTTTTGAATCTTTTTATTAGACTTAGTTTCATGTTTTTGTAATATAATGAACTCAATTGCTTTTGAACCGTTTTAATTAGAGATTACATTAGTCAATTATATCAGATCTATCATATGGTATCCTCGCTTTGTTATATCTCAATGGTTGTGTTATTGTTGTTGTATTGCTTCATTAGACAAACCATCTAGGAACAACAACATCATTAGAGACTGAAACATCCTGGCCATTGGCTTCGAGAATTTCACGCATTTGTTTGATGGAGAGATGTTTGCTTGTAGCCTTACAGAACTTCTCAAATTCTGCTGTAATATATGTGGAATTCGATTTTCCATTAGCCTGCTCATTGGCTCTTGCTTTCTGCCTCTTTTGGTTTACACAGGCCTAAAGCTATGCAATATGACTCCTTTGGTTTACAACCAGTCCTAATGCCCACTGTCCACAGATAACTACATAAAACAATATGCCTCATATTGCCTGATTGACAATGCCTAGTGAAAGAGAGTACTATTTCTATGTAGCTGCCTCTATACTGTTTTATTTTTACAACCAAATAACTTGAAGAGAAATAACAACAAAAATGCAGCTTTCTTTCACTGCTTTAACTGCATAACACCATACTGCATAACATAACTACATAAAACCATAACAGCATAAACTTAACATAGTAAGTTTAACACTGTAAACTGCATAACTGCAATCTTACATAAAACCATAACTGCAAAAACTTAAGACCATGACAGCCTTAGCATTTAACACCATAAACTTAGCAAAAACTATGTTAGCACTTTACAGTAGCACTTAGCCACACTTTACAGTAGCACTTAGTAGAAACTTAATTATATCCAACTCACACAATTACTTGCAAAATACAGTTTGCAGCAATGAAATACAGTTTGCAGCAATTCAAACAAATACTAATTTCATTCAACACAAGGGGATGTCACACTATCACCCCAAAAACCTACATAAACAAGTGACAATTAGACATCAAGTTTCCCAACCTAAATAACATTCAAACACAGTCAAGGGGATGTTACATTATCACCCCAAAAACTTTCACAACTAGATGATAACATGACATCCGAGTGACCATGTCACTCACTTAACAACCACACAAGTTAAACATGTTTACTTGGCTAATAATTACATCACAGCCAAAAATATATAACTATGATAGAGTTTTGTTGATCTACATTCCAAAAGAGCAGAACTGTGGGTTAAGTCTGCTTGTTCCCATTACCCTTCTTTGCTTTCAACTTGGACATTCTTTGCTTGTTAAGCTGGTTACCAGTAATAGCATTTTTGCCCTTCTATTGCAACTTTTTTGGTGAGTATGGTAGGTTTGATGGCTCACTCACACCACTGGCATCACCAACAAAGCTGATTTCCCTTGTTCCAATTGTTGCAGTTTGTAGTTGCCTCAATTGTAGCCTAGTCTTTGCCTCAGATATACTTCTTGGCCTTATAGCTATTTCAGACTCAGGCTCAGGGTCAAAGTATGGGTAGTCAAAGTCTGGAAAAGCAGTAATGCCTAGTTCTTTCCTCTGTAGTGAAGGTGTTAGCATGAACACCATGTTGGTAGGCGGACTTGTTTGACTAGGCTGACTTGTTTGACCAGGCTGACTTGGCTGAGGGGCTGACAGAAGAATTTCCTCTTTATTGACTTCTTGTGGCACTGGTGCAGTAGAGGGAGATGTGGGTTGTTCATCATCATTGACTTCATCAAGTAATGTTCTCCTCCTTTTTGTTTGCCTTCCCTTCTTGTTGCCTCCAATGAGCTGCTTTCCTTTAGATTTCTGTTAGTAAGACAGAAAGTTTTTGTTAGTTGTTGACAGTTGAAACATAAAGAATGATAGAAAAAGAAAAGTTTTTGTTGACAGTTGACAGTTACCTTTGCACACCCTCTAGCATTGTGTCCAGGTTCACCACAGTTGTTACATGTCATTACCCTCCCTTTCCTTGACTTAGACCATTGTCCTTGCTTGTTAACTTCCTCATTCTTTTCTCTTGTTCTCTTAACCTTTGGTCTCCCAGTCATCTTCACCAAAGGTGGTGGATCCATATACTGTGAAGGTTCAATTTTCCAGAACTTTTCTACTCTAACTGGTTGCAACTTATGTGAGTAAATGTGGAGATAAGTATGTTTGGTAAGGTACCCATGGATCTGACTTAGAGGGTTCACTTTCTTGTGCAATAATGCACATATTGCATGAGGACATGGAATGCCACAAAGATCCCATGCCCTACAGGTACATATCTGTAATCTCAAATTCACAATGTGCCTGTCATTATCTTCAGTCACCTCATATCCATGGTCTGCATTGCCATTAACATGACATTTCAGTGCAATCCTCATGAATTGGTTGTACAACTCTATTGTTTTAGGACTATATTCATTTCCCCATGACATCACCTCAACTTCATGTTCAGTAATCATGTTCATCACCTTGATTCTAATATCTTCAAGAATCTTAATTATTGGCTTGTGCCTTGCTTGTAAGATCCAAGCATTGAAGGACTCTGTCAAGTTGTTGTCTACAGCTTGGTTCTTGCAAACAATGTCAAAGAAAGCCATACTCCAACATTTTGGTGGATACTTCAACAAATCCTCCACAACTTCCTTTCCATCATCACCTATTTCACCCATATTCTTTATCTGATCTTTGAAGTCCTCTTCATAAGTACTCCATGCAGCCCACCAAAGCAATTTTTTGTATTCACCAACACCCCATCTCTTACACCAATTTGCTTCTATGTGTCTTACACAAAATCTGAAGTGTGACTCTGGAAGAACAGTTTGAATTGAGTCAATCAACCCCTAAAAAATAGTAGATAACATCAGATAACAGTAAAAAGTAATCAACAAAAATAACTTAAATAACAGTACAAATAGATAGTACATACCTTCTGCATATCTGATATAAATGTGATCCCTTCACCCATTTTCAGGTCTAGTGAAGTCTGTAGGTGACCTAAGAACCACTTCCAAGTTAGCTTTGTTTATTTGTCAACAATAGCCCAAGCCAATGGATAGAAATAGTTGGCAGAATCTTGACCAACAGCCACCAACAACTGACCTTTAGTCTTCCCTTTCAAAAATGTTCCATCCAATCCAATAAAAGGCCTCAAACAACTCTTAAACCCAGACTTCATTGCTTGAAAACAAATGTACATCCTTAAAAACCTCATTTTCCCTTCTTCAAGAGCATCTTTTGATAAGTTAATTATCACATCACTCCCAGGATTGCTAAGTTTTAATTCATTAGCATAGGCAACAAGCTTATTATATTAATATGTAAAGCTACCTTCAAGTTTCTCCAAAATCATTCTCTTTGCCCTTTTGCACTTAGATTCACTAACATTTACATTAAATGTAGCTTTCAAGCTTGCCCTCATCTCTTTAATCTTAATTTTTGGGTTATCTTGCAAGCCTTTTTTAAAAGTAATCAGCTATTGTTTTTGAATCAATTCTGTGATTTTCAGATGCTGGTTCACATGTGTGCCCAGGCTCTAAAGTCTTGAAACTAACCCCACCCCCTGAAGAATCCTTAGATATATGACAAACAAAGTGGCAGTCACCAACACATATGTACCTAAGCCTTGTAGGGTCACTTTTAAGTTGCTTCAAGTCATACCCATTTGCAAGAGAATACATGTTGATCATTTTCCTAGCTTTAGGTATATCTTTAAATGTTATTGACTTATCTAACTCTTTATAATCAGTTAACCTATCATTGATGACCCTCTTCTTTTGTAAAAAAAGTTGCTCCAAATCATCAGAACTTAATTCAGGAGAATCTGAATCAGTAGCAGAATGATTTTCCTCACTATCATTATCCGACGCCCGGTACAGGTCATATATGTTGGTTAAGCACTTCCTGTAAAGTTTGGTTGAAAACGGACGTCGTTTGACGCATTTCGGCCTTAAATTGGAAATTTTGGAAATTATGAAATTTGAAAGAATTCTTGAGTTTTAAGGCTCAATCCATTGATTTTGATGTTATTTTAGCGATTTGATCGCGCGAGCAAGTTCGTATGATGTTTTTGAGTTAGTGTGCATATTTGGTTTGGAGCCTCGAGGGCTCGGGAGTGTTTCGGAGGTGGTTCGGGGTGTTTTTGGATTTGAAAACACAGCAGAAATTCTGCTGTTTCTGCAGAGGGATTTTGTTCTACGCGATCGCGGCTTTGTTCTACGCGATCGCACAGCAGTGGCCAGTTCTTCTACGCGATCGCAGCATCCCTCACGCGATCGCGTAGCTTCCAGTTCTTCCCCACGCGATCGCAGTCATGTTCACGCGATCGCATAGGCCAAATAGGCTGCCCGGTGAGTTTCCTCTACGCGATCGCAGCAACCCTCACGCGATCGCGTAGCTTCCAATATTTTCTCCACGCGATCGCAACCTTTTGCACGCGATCGCACAAGAGGCCAGTCTTTCCTCTACGCGATCGCAGCCCAATTCATGCGATCGCGTAGGGTAAATTTCGGCCCAGTGATTTAATACCCAAAATAGAACACTTACGGGATTTTATCCCATTTTCACAAAATCCTTTCTTCTCCACAGCTCTTAGGCGATCTTTGAGGCATTTCTTCATCAAAGTTCATTGGGTAAGTATTGTTTAACTCGTCTTCTTCATTTTTCATCAACATCAATCAAATTCTTAGGCTTAAACATGTGTAAATTGGTTGAAAAATTTGAGAAATGGGTATAGTTAGGGCTTTCAAAGAATTTGCGATCTAGACCTCGTTTTGGAGTCGAACTTAAGAACAAATTGTATATTTGAACTCATGGAAGATTGGGTGAACTTATTTTGGTTCGAAACTTGAGTTTCGATTATGTGGGCTCGGGGTCGATTTTTACTATTCCGGGCAGAATGTTGTAAAAACCATATTTAGCAATATGAACTAGTTTGTTAAGTAGAATTGATGATATTAAATCAATTGTGTATAGATACGATTGGATTGGAGTCAAATTCAAAAGGAAAAGGCATTCCTACGGATTGAATCGTTCGTAAACTTTCGAGGTAAGTGTTTGTTCTATCCTAGTTTGTAGGAATAGGAATTCAGTTATGAATAAATTGTTGATTAAGAGTTATTGGTGTTATGTCGGTAATGAAGATAAATTGTTGAAATTATTATCAATTATTGGTTTAAAACCGGTAATTATAAATATTGTTGATATAGAGATTATTGGCTAAATGCCGGTAATATATATATTTATGAATTGGGATCGTGTGGCGCGCCGACCACTTATATATATTTATGAATTGGGATCGTGTGGCGCGCCGACCACTTATATAATAAGAAATGGGATCGTGTGGCACGCCGACCACGAAGTGATTTAAATCTTGGCATTGGCCATAGTTGCCGGTAGCCTATTGATATATTTGGGAGCGGGTGGTACGCCTACCACAAGATATAATTACGGTGATAGTTGGGAGCAGGTGGTACGCCTACCACAAGATATGAAATGAGAGAGGAATTGAGACATGAAAGTAAGATTTATTCAGTCGATTAGATTATTCTGGATATCATGAGTTATTGACTGTTTATTTCAGAGCAGAGTCTTTCCTTATAAATGTATTGTATATATATATATATATATATATATATATATATATATATATATAAATGTATTGTATATATATGTCTATATTGCAACTGTACAGGTTTAGGTGGGTGACTGGCCTTAGCCTTGTCACTAGTTCGCTGGGATAGGCCAGGCACTTACCAGCACATAGGGTCGGTTGTGCTGATACTACACTCTGCGCTCTTTTTGCGCAGATACAGGTTACGGACAACAGCAGCGGCAGTAGCGACTTGTGGATTTTTCGAATACTGAGACTACGAGGTAGCCTTGCAGGCGTCCGCAGGACCCGTTGTCTCTTCTATCTATGTTCTTCATTCTGTTATCTCATGTAATCGAGATAAACAACTTGTATTTTCTTTCGAACAATTATGTGTATTATTCTTAGAAGTTCGTGAGTATTGTGACACCAGTCTTT
Organism: Nicotiana noctiflora; assembly: GCA_032618575.1. Taxonomy (NCBI): domain Eukaryota; kingdom Viridiplantae; phylum Streptophyta; class Magnoliopsida; order Solanales; family Solanaceae; genus Nicotiana; species Nicotiana noctiflora. The sequence continues at coordinate 45,601 of JASVEL010012455.1, read as the reverse complement.
GGTAGTGTATCATGTTTGGGTTTTCTTTGTCATATTTGACTAAGTCTTCCGCTAATTTTGATTATTCCGATGTAATTTATATGTTTTTTTAATAATAAGTCATAATAAGAAATTGGTAATTAATGGAGATGTAATTAATATTTGGCTTGCCTAGCTTCCATTTAGTAGGCGCCATCATGACCCCGATGGTGGGAAATCCGGGTCGTGACAAGTTGGTATCAGAGCTACATCAAGTGCAGGTTCACAGTCTTCTACAGCAAACAAATGAATAACATGCATCTGGTCATTAACAAGGTCCAATAGAGTCCTAATCCCAACATCCCCATCTATTTCATAATATTTACCCCCAGGACCCTTTACTATTAATTGTTGCACCCCTAAATACCCAAACTTTGTATCAAATTCAGCAACTAAATTAGCATAACTGAGCAAGTCAGAGTCAAAACCTTTATTGATGTGCACATACTTCTCTTTATATCGTGGGTGTGGCTTACTAGTCCATTCCCCACCATGATGAAAAACTAACTCCAGTAGCACCATCTATAAAAGGCTGCATAGCAACCATGAATAAACTTAATACAACCTACCATACTAAATGCATAAAGAAGGACAAGATGAAAGTGAAAGATTGAATAACCAAAAAACTTTGATAAATAAAGGGAATAAGAAAAAGGTATAGAGGTAAGACAAAAAATTGAATGAGGCAATATGATAAAGAAATGGACAGAAGCATGTGTATGAGGGACCACATAATAAACAATCCAAGTTAGAGTCCCACCACAATAAAGTAAGGAATAAACATATATGTAATAGACCAACATGAGCATCATCTTCAAAGTAAATGCAGGTGAAACATGGGACCAAATAATAACAAGTCAGCTATTAACAAATACGTCAACTCCCTTTTCAGTTAAAAAACCCTAATCGACCCTTCTTTAAAAAATAAAAGGGACCACATATACTTGAAATACTAAAAAGGATAAATGTCTTCTAAAATAAGTATCATCAATTCCACCAATATACCCTAACCGACCAGTAGAATCAAAAAAAATAATTAGGGTATAAAGGTGAAAGTCACATATAAATACAAACGACAAAAATCTAGTCAATATCTTAGACAACAAACACCCTAAACGACAATATAGTATCTGAAACAACAAAAATCCTAAACCACGAAGCATGGTCGAAAAACCCTAACTTTAACATAAAAGAAATACGAACCCTAAGACAGTAATACTTAATTTATAAAAAAACAACCATATAAAACTAGCAGAAACATTTAGTTTTGGGGAAAAATCGTACCTCGAACAACATTCAACAATGGAAATCGGTGTTTCTTTTCAACCTTCAACTCTTTTCTCTCTCATTTCTATCGATTATTTTCTCTCTCGTTTCTATCGATGATGCAGACCAAATGACCCTCCTAGCTAATTTAGATGGGTCTATATTATGTGGTGGGCAAACGGGTTATGGGTCACGGGTAAGAAATTGGGTGTAGTGGGATTTTAAAATGGTGGGCCCTTTTGACATGGCAGCTGACATGGCAGCTGAGTAGGACAATTTTAATGTGGTCAGCTGCCACAGTGTACAGGCGTTAGGTTTAGGGGTGTTTATTTATAGTTCTTTAACGGTAGAGGAAAGAATGGCCAAAAAGTATAACGGGAGTCACAAGTAAGCAATTAACAATAGTACATGGGTAATTTTGACCTTTTTTCCTACTTGTAAATGATGTCCTGAGGGTTAGTAAACCCCGGACTTGCACATCCTAGTGCTATATTGAGGTGACTTGCACGTCGGATAACGAGCGTGGGGTAGAGCACCATTGGGGATTGTGACTTGGTCCGTCCCGCTTAATAAATAATAGCACCTAATTGCTTGAAATTGAATTGACGCCCTAATAAAGATATTAATTATCATGAATTGGACTGATTATAATGCTTTGGGCTTCGTGCCGATTATCTGAATCCTTCAGGGATTGGTATCACTGTCTTGATAAACACTATGCATATTTTTATCTCAATCTAAGGTTTTAAATGGTATTTTGCTACTCAGCATTTTTATAAGGTTATGAAAAACTCGAACAATGTCTTAATGACATTTCTAGCTGTGAGCTAATATGATACTGTTGCCTGATGGGCTTTCTTGATTATTCGTTAGACTGATTGGGGTCGAGGGCCATATGTGAGGCCATAACGATTTATGTGAGCATATGCATATACATGCATGGACCGGACTGCACGTCGCAGTAGTACATGGATCGGGCTGCGCGCCGCAGCAGGTGTGATATTGATATTGCACTTGGGCTGTAGGAGCCCCTCCGGAGTCTGAACCCCCACAGTGAGCGCGGGCTCCTTTGCATGTACCGGACTATACGCCACAGCATCATATGCATTGCATGGCATATATAAATTGGTTTACTTGTACTACGTGGCATAACATTTAGCACTCATACACTATGGCATACATGCATTATTTGCCTTATTGACCAGATTCCCTGGTGAAAACTATTAAGGGGTGCTGAGCCCAATGTGCTGATTTGAGTGCAGACTTGCACTGTCTGAGGTTGTACCAGGTATTGAGCTGTCATAATGAAATGAAAAGACATTAAAAAGAGAATTCTAAGTAATCTACTCACATATGCTGAAAAGGAATGAAATTCTTGTGTATTATAGTTTAAAGACAGTTATGTATTATATAGCATGAGATAGTGTTTTGTGTGGTTTTCTTTTCCTCAGTATTATTTACTTTTATTACCGCTGAGTTGGAAGTACTCACACCCGACTCCCTGGACCTTGTGTGCAGATCCAGGTACATCGCAGCAGACTTGATTCTGTAGCTGCTTGGAGTTGCTTCTGGACAGTCGAGGTAGCTGCCAGCGTCCGCAGGACCTGACTCTCCAGCTTATCCTTATTTCTGTTTTGTCTATTCCGCACTTATGCACAGTTGTATACACTATCACACTTTATATATTCTGGTAGGGGCTCATGACTTGTGACTCCCGGTCTATTGGGAGGTTGTACTGGTTTGGGATGTTTAATCCCGGTGTTTGGATATTTTTCATTGTTATACAATCGTTGTTTATGCCAAAAAGGGATAAATTGTGAGCTGATAGCTCCGTGTTTTTGTTGATTGGTCGGGCTGGCCTGCAGTGTGTTGGGCGGCATCACGACCGGGTTTGGGGTCGTGACATATAGATATCATATAATGAAATATAATAAAAAAACAATGAAAAATAAATATATATAAAATAACTACCCATTCAAATTGGGTGGGAGTAGTTTCAAGTTTGAATTTTTAAATTATTTTAAAATACAAAGCAAAAAAAAAAAAATTAACCTATAAAATAACGAAAAAAAAGAAGAAATATTGCCTATTCAAATCGAGAAGTAGTTTCAAGTTGGAGTTTCAAAATAAATTTAAAATAAAAAACAAAATTACAAAAGATATAATGAGTTACCAATTCAAATTGGGGAGTAAAATTATTTTAAATTAAAAAAGCAAAAAAAGAAGTCTATAAAAAACGTTTTTTGTTGTTAAATTAATAGAAAAATAAAATACACACACACACACACACACACACACACACACACACACACACATATATATATATATATATATATATATATATATATATATATTAGTTGGTTACTTTATTTGGATTAATAAATATAGATATCTTATAATTAAATATAATAAAAATAAAAAATAAATATATAAATAATAACTACCCATTCAAATTTTGTGGGAGTGGTTTCAAGTTTGTGTTTTTAAATTATTTTTTAAAATAAAAAGCTAAAAATAATTTACCTATAAAAAAACGAAAAAAGAGTAGAAAAACTATCCATTCATATTAGGAAGTAGTTTCAATTCAAATTGGGGAACAACAACAACAACAACAACTACTAAGTATAGTCCCACAAAGTGTGGTTTGAGGAGGGTAATAAGTACTGAGGCCTTACCCAACCCGAAATAGCAGAGAGGTTGTTTCCGACCGTCAATTCAAATTAGGGAGTAGTTTTATGTTGAATTTTTAAAATTATTTTAAGTTAAAACAAAACGAAAAATCTATTTATATATATATACATATAACAACAACAACAACAACTACCCAGTATGTTCCCACAAAGTGGGGTCTGGGGAGGGTAATACGTACACATGCCTTACCCCTACCCGAAAGGGTAGAGAGGCTGTTTCCGGCCGACCCTCGGCTCAGAAAAAGAGAGAGAAAATCAACAAACTAAACAAAACAAAACAATGTTAGTAAATCCGGGATAAATCAAATAAATAATTATCTAAACATAAAACCAAAAGTAGAATGACATGCAATAATACCAATCGGTTACTACCATAAGAGGCACAATACAATACATTAATTAACTATAGAGATCGCTACCAAACCCCACTCAGCCCCTAACAGAAGTACTACGAACAGGTTTTAGACATAAATTTCACCTAAATCAGAAATCATATATATATATATATATATATATATATATATATATATATATATATATATATAGTTGAGCCAAGTGTATTAGGAAAAATAGGAGAGACAAAGAAATGTTATAATGACAAGTGTCATAATTTTTATTAACAATATAATTATACTCAATATTGATAATATAATAAATAAAATACATAACGAAAAAATTATTTGATGACTAATGTAAGTCTCTTTACTTTAATGGAGATTTTATTTATTAAACTTTAGATAATATTTATTCTATTTATATATAATAGAATAATTAAATAATTGTAATAATTCTAAATGTAATACAAAAATTAACAAAGTAACAATAATTTTTTAATAATCATTAGTTCATTTAAAAAGAAGGAAAAATTTTCTTATGTCCAGACTGGTTCTAAGTTTCTTACCAAACAACCCCACCCAAAAGAACACCCCTTTTTCCTTATTGGATAATTGACCAAGCATTGACTCTTAGCCTGACAGGCAGAAAGTCTGTTCGTTTTGCTTTCACACTGCAATAATTTGCCCTTTGCTTTTCCAAGACCAATCAAATTTTAAGACATGCATGAATAATAAAAAATAAAAGTTAAAATTTTGCATAACAAGGAAGCAAGAATTTGGAAACAGCAGTAAACAATGGGTCTGATCAACTTTCTTCTGATTTCAGCCAAAATTTTGCTCTCTTGGTAAGTATTTCCTTAGCTTCTTCCATTTCTCTTCCAGTTACTAAATTTTCCTACTTTTTATTCTTTTTCTTGACCAAAAGACAATCTTGATTTCTTTGTTTAAGATTTTGGAGTTAGTTAGTAGTTGTGGCACATTGTTCTCTTCTGGGGTTGTCAATTGTTTGTCCCATTAAGCCTTTGAGTTTTGTTTAGATCAGCTGCTCTTGTCTTTAATTTTTTTTTTGTTTTTGCAACAGTTCTTTTTGGATAATTTGTAGACCATCAGTGACATTGCTGTGTCCTCTGTAAGTAAATAAAGAATTACTTAATTTTCTAATGTTTCTTTGAATTTTTGCTTGATATGTAAACTGGGATACTTAGGCTATTATATGCTGTGCTATTCTTGGCAAAGCAGATATGCATCAATTCGGGCGATAGAGAGTGATAAAGCATCCAGCTACCAAAAGTGTCTTCAATATTGGGTTCTATTTGGATTAACCGCTGTATTGGAGTTGACTCTTGCAAAGCCTTTGACTGGGTAATCTTTCATTTTTGCTTTTGTATACATATATGTTTTTGATGGGAGTCTTGGCACAATTGGTAAAGTTGCTGCCATGTGACCAAGATGTTACAAGTTCTATCCGTGAAAACAACCTCTTCCTGAAATGCAGGTAGGTTTGTGCATAATAGATCCTTCTGGTTCGGGGACCCTCGTATAGCTGGAGCTTAGTGCACCTAGCTGTCGTTTATACAGAAATGTTTTTAGACTTCTTATATGCAAGCTTCCCCATCTTCGGACGATTTACATTGGTGGTTAAATTATATGAACATCTCGAATGCTTGGTATTTTGAATGTAGTTTATGTTATGTGATTGCTATAACATATGGAACTCCAGTTGGAGCTTAGTGCATCTTGTTGCCGTTTGTACAGAAATGTTTTTAGACTTCTTATATGCAAGCTTCCCACCTTCAGAGGATTAACATTGGTGGTTAAATTATAGGAACATCTCGAATGCTTGGTATTTTGAATGTAATTTATGTGATTGCTATAACAGATGGAACTGCATTCTTTGTTAATCTAGTGAGACATTATTTGCAAAAGAAATCTCATGCTTACTTAGAGGGTGAGAATCTGGTTCTACTTTGTTGTAGCAAGTTGTGTAAGGGTGACAGTATCAGCTGTGACTGATGGCTGAAACTAAACTGCTCATTACAGACCGATACTATATAGGCATAAGAACTTCTAAAATGCAGGCAAGGCTGCAGTGAAGGCTCATTTTAGAACTACCATTTGTTTGGATGGGTGAGAGAGAACACTCAGCATCTGCAATAACAGCTGAGTAGTCACTCCATCTCAGAAAGTGGCATACGCAAGTTTTTCATAAGTGGTGTCCCGATTTGAAAAAATGTACAAATAAATTAATTACTATAATGTTAAGCTGTGTCCTTTTTACATTTATCCCCAATATTTTTGTTTTCTCTTATACTTATCTAGTAAAAGATTTTGAAGAAGAGGACACTGCATAGGACAAAGTGTATACGCCCCTGATCTCAGATAATGTGTTAACCACTACACGAATATAATACATATCTCATGTTTTTACATGATAATATGAAGAGCTCAAATGCAACATCATTGCATTGGTTAATCTATCAATTACCTCTAACAAAGGCCCTCCTTGAGGCACTAATTTGAACTCCATTAGAAAGTAAAAAATGTATGATTGTTTTACATGAAAATGAAAGAGAAAGATTGTTTTTGCTAGAGCTTCACTTAATATCAAAGTGTTTGGTTCTCTTGACTGCTAACTTTTTCACTTAGAGATGACATCTTTTTGTGATGAGAAAATGTATGGATTTATGTTAGCAATTATAAATTCAGAAGCTTATAGCAAGTCGTAGTTGATCTCTCGGCTATTCTTGTCATGCTCAGTTCATGGCTCTCACCAAGTGTTTATCTTTGTTGCTTTCTTCAGGTTTTCATTTTGGCTTTATGCAAAAGGATTAGCATCCCTCTTGCTCGTGATGCCTCAGCTTAGTGTTGCTTCTTATGTGTATATGCACTTCGTTAAGCCATGTGTTTCCCCAAATCCATGCTCGGTAAAGGTCACGGAAAATAACGATTGCATGCCCATGAAGATCAGTGATTATATTGATGCAGCACCGATACGTGTTGAACAGAAGGAAAAGGACAACCTGCAAAATTTGGCCATTTATGAGGTAATCATAGTTTTCCCCTGCAAATTCCTTGTCATATGAACCTTTTGGTTCTTCTGTTGTTTATACTTCTGTTTCAGGTTGAATCTTCTCCTACGAGTGATCGGCCAATTTATCCTAAGAAAGTTCAAATGGACTGGAGCTGCGCTTTATGTCTTGTGAGCACTTCTAGCGAGAAAAGTCTAAAGCAACACATCCAAGGTAGGAAGCACAAATTGAAGGAAGAAGAAGAAGAAAGGAAACACGAAATGATGGCAAGTAAAAAAGCCAAATTTGCTTCAAAGTTAGAGGGAAATTATTTAACAGATTTACTTAAGACTTTAAACCGGCTACAATCTGAAAAGTTTGTGGAACTAAGAGGTTTTAATTTGCCAATGAGACGACCAGTTAAGTGCTGCACTTGGAAAAAGCCTGAGTTTGGATGGATAAAGCTAAATACAGATGGATCTATAGACCGAAAAAATTCTGGTCTTGGTTGTTTGCTTCGCGATGATGAAGGTGTTCCTTTATGTGCTTGCATCTCTAAGGTTCTGTGTGACGATATCTTCTTGGTTGAGTTACTAGCTATTTGGAGAGGCCTTACACTTGCTGCGAGTATAGGGATCAAAATGATATGGGTAGAATCCGACTCAATGAGTGCAGTGAAAGCCATTAACAAAGAGCAGCCATATAGTCAGAAGGCTAGTAGCTGTCTAATACACATTTGGAAAATCTTGAAGAAGTTTCAGAAGTACCAAGTTACTCATTCGTGGCGCGAAACAAACAGAGCAGCTGATTATTTATCAAAGATGGATATATCAGGAAGTGACATTGTTATTTGGCCTAGAGATTTTTCTACTTCCCTTTGCAAATTTATTGCAGAAGATGCTCAAGGAAGTTGGTACCTTAGACGGTGAGCCCATCAAATGTGGCTGGAGCAAAACCATATTTCGGACAAGATTTAGAATTACAGCACAGCTGTTATATATATAGTATCAACTGTTGTTGCTAACAGAAGACTACCACCTGAAAAGTTGCAGGCTTGCGGTACATTATAAGGTATTTTTTAGGCAAGTACGCTCTCGGGGATGCTGTTTAGAGATTAATCAGAACTTATTTTATCCTGAAGTTCAAACTTCAGGACAATGCAGGATATTTTTGTTCCGAAAAATTAAACTGAAAGAATGAAATTCAGAATGCACACTAAAGAGCAACCCTTTAGTGTGGCTAACTGGTGTCATTTCTACGGCATTATTTTTCTTTCTTTCTAAAACAGTTGTGGTGGTGTGCGACCTACTTGTACGAACCTCAGACTAATTTACTGGATACTTGCTACCTCCTATCAGTACAAGGTAACTCTGCCTACCGGCACATTATGAAGTAAGTAGTCTCTAACTCTGAAGGAGGACTAGAAGGTCTATATATTGGCAAATGTATATTAGTCTTGTGATATGTTTCTTGTAAATAGGTAAACAAAACCAAGCATTTCAAACATTGACAATTGAGCAGAACTATATTCTAAATTTTTAAAGTGAATCCAACTCAAAAATAGAATTCTTAGCCCCTTTACATTTTGAAAAGGGTCAAAAAATTTCCGAAAATCCTAATTTTCAATTTTTTAAAATCAGATTTAAAACGTAGTATAACAGTACTTATAAGAAAAAAAAAATGAATGAAAGAAAATCAGGAATATTAATATTTGAAAAAAAAAGGGAAAAAGCTCCAACACGAGCGATTTGCAACAGAATCTGAAATTGAACAACATTTGCGGCAGTGCATTTTTTTCTCCCTTTTTTTTGTGGCCAAGTAATCCTGAACATGATATTTTGCAAATTAAAGTAAAAGATCACATGAGTAACATATAATCTTGAAATGGACTTTAAAACGAGTTGCCATTTTACTCGACTTTCTTACAGAATATATTTTGGATCATTTTAATTAAACAATATTGGGTATTGTTTGGCCCCTTTTCTCAAGCGGGCAGCCAACAAACATGGAATATCATGAGATTTTGTCACGTAACAACGCACCACAAGGACGAATTAGTTTAGTAAAATTATCATATATGTTCATTTATAAGTAGTTCATTATAAAAACTGTCCAATTGATAAAATCTTACTAATATTAGTCAGATTAACCAGTTAGCTATTTGTAGCAAAAAATATCAAATTTTTGTTTTGTTTTGAGTGGGTGCTATTAGAATAGATTGAGGACAACTTAAGGAGCTTGAATCTCAGTTTTGAGATGATTTGGTGAAGTTTTGAGGTGGTTTGAATTGAAAATTCGAAGTAAAAACTGAACATGAAAAAATGATGTGTATCACACTGTGTATCATTTATGTAGCACATATGTATCATATTTGTATCAATTATGTATCACCTGTATATCCATGTATACTTGTGTGTGAGATACATGAGTAATACATGTTTGGTACATGTGTCGCAGAAGACTTTTTTGAACGCGATTTAATTATGAATATTGATACAAAACCAGTCCAAATCACCTCTAATCTTTCTCAAACTTTGTATATTGACTTACTTATATATTTTCAATGAATTTCAACTATACACATTGAAAAAGTTCCATTTTTGTTTAGATTTTTGTATTTCATCACCTTATTTGCTACCTCATTCGTGAAATTATTGTTCTATTGTATCTAGTGTTGCTAATCACGCTTAAAAATATGAAAGTTAATTTTTGCATGTGATTCTTTGAGAGAAAACCCCTATTATTTGTTTTTTTTTAATTTTTGTTGGCTAGTTTTAGTAAGTCTATGACTAATGATTAGAGGTTGATAAGTTGGAGATTTATTTGGGACATTTGTGTAAGTATCCCATTAGTTTGCCTGATACGGGCGCATGTTACGTTGGGGTTGCTAACGTACGCCACCAGTCGAAATGGCAAGGAAGAAGTGGCTAGTTGCTCTGGCGCTAGCCTCACCTAACGGTCTGTTTGGATCATTGTTCTCCGTCGTCTTATAATATATTGTATTGTACTGTATCGTATTGTACCGTATCATTTTATGAATATAATGTTTGAATAGATTGTATTGCTTGTCATTGTTAAATAGTATTTTGTTGTTTGGTTTGATTGTATCATACTGTACTGTAACTGAGAAGTTTACTAAAATATCCTCAATTATTTAAATATTAAATTTATCAAAAATTATGCATAAAATAATTTTTAAAAATTAAACAGAAGAAGGCAAAACACCTTAACAAAACAGAACAGAAGAAGGCAACACAAAGGAGCACAACTAATTAAAAGCAAATTAGGAGAAAAGGCAAAATAGAAGGCGACAAAATATCTTTAACGTTAGCGGCATAAGTACTGAAAAAAATAAAGTAGGTTAGAAGTTGGAGATTTGGATTTAAAATAGAAAAAAGTAAAGAGTAAAATAGAATTGTGGAGTGATAAGTTAGGGCATAATTGGAAAAAAAAAATAGGAAACGATCCCACCACACCAAATTGGTTATTTCAAAAAATGGGACTTTTCATTGTTTCGGAACAATATATTTAACAATACAATACAACCAATTTTAATGAAACAATAAAAACAAATATTGTTTTGGAACAATACGAGTAACAATCATCCAAACAAGGTGTAAAGCTAATGAAGGTACATCTAGGCAAATAACACCAGAATCTGACGTTCCCCAAACACTAGAGCTGATTCAATTGATTCATTGGATGCGAGTAGGGGTGACAATTTAAGCCCAAACTCATCTAACCCTCCAACTAGCCCAGAGATTAATGGGTTGGGCTACAATCATTTAAGCTTATGTGTCAATTTGGGTTGAGCCCAAGTTAACCCATTATTTTTATAGCCCATTCTGACCCATTTAACAGCCAAAATATAACCCATGAAACTCACCCAAAATAAAATATCTCAACCTAACTTATTTAGAAATTTACTTAGTTGCTCCAATTTTTTTATTTTTTGTATTTTTAATTTTCTATTCTATTGTTTTTCTATGCCACTCACTCACCCACCCCACCACATCCCACCCAACCCCCTACACCCCCACCCCGCGCAAAACCCCTATCAAAGATAATTTTCTATTATTTTGTTTTTCAGTTTTCTGCCATCTCACCACACCCCACCATAACCCCATTTAACCCCCCCTCCCGGCGCGAATCCAAATTTTATTTTTTATTTTTATTTTTAAATTTCTATTTTTTATTTTTCAGTTTTTCTGCCACCCCACCATACCCCACCCCATCCTATCAATACCCCCCACACACACATCTTACCCCACGGTGCCAAACCCCTAAAACAAATTATTTTTTATTTTTATTTTTAAATTTCTATTTTTTGTTTTTTAATTTTTCTATCACCCTACCATACCCCTATCCCCTAGCCCCTACCCCTACCCCTCCCCGCCACGCAAAATCCCTAAAAAATTTATTTTTTTGTTGTATTTTTAATTTTTTATTATTTTATTTTTCTTCACCTTCTACCCTTACCCCTCGTATGCCCCCTCCCCTCACCCCCACCCCGGGCGCAAATCCCTTTAAAAAAAATTGTATGCAAGATGAGCATGATTAAATATGGGTCATATTGGGCGGGTTAAGTTATGACCTATTGTTTAGCCCATCTTGACCCAGCCCATTTTAACCCAAATTCATTTTAGGCTGGGTTAGGCAATAACTCATTTATTTATTGATTAACCCATCTTGGTCAAATTCACCCCAAGGAATGCTCCTTTAGTAATGCAAACGGTGATTCTGCCAAGAGAGGAAGAGACTCCACAAGATCTAGAAGTAGGAGCTTCAAATGCGGCGAGGAAGCTCACTTTCTCGGCCAAGTCTACTGAAATTAAGCCTACTATGGCGGAAGTGTTAAAGGGAATCGACATCAGCGTAACTTGAATACTATCCGCCGGTACTGAAGCGCGGTGTCAAGGTAGTCAAATTGAACCCACACAAGAAATTGGATAGCAGAACCAGAAATGGAGTTTATCCTTAATTGGGTATGTAATTGGAGGAAATCCTACTTTCAAGGAGATGCTAAAATTTGTTATGGAGTATGGAACTCAGTCACTACCCCTCAGGTATTTCTCCATAACGACGGGTACTTAATGTTCAAATTTGATTTTGAGGAAGATAAGAACACAATTCTACAGAATGGGTCGCATACCTTCAATCATAGACCTCTAGTGCTCAAGCCATGGTGTTTTCAGATGAGTAATGAGCCTAACCAAATCATTCCTATATGGGTAATGCTACCAAATTTACCTATCCAATTTTGGACTACTGGAAATTTAGACAAAATAGCCAGTTGTTTAGGGCGATCAATTTGCATTGATAAGCTTACAACACATGAAGATAGAATTGCTTGTGATAGGATGCTAACTGGAATGGACATATCCCAATCATTGCTAGATGAAATTCCATTAGAGATGCCCAATGGGAAATATCGAATGCAGGTTGTGGAATATGAATGAAACCGTCTATTTTGTCAAGATTGTCTTCAAATGGGACATGTCACAGGCAACTGCAAAGAAGGAACTAGATGACACTGGAAGCAAGAGCAAGTGAACAAGGGGAAGAAACACCAAAAGAAGGATTGGAGGGCCAGAAATGATCCTATCCCAAACACGGACACATATATCAATAGTTGAACAACCTGAGAGCTCAAATGATGTTGTCAGTCTAATCATAACTGGCCAACAATCTGAAGATATGCCTATGGAGAAAACAAACAATAATGATAGAGGAAAGCAGATAATAAATAAGGCAAAGATACAAGATAAGATATGGACAAGCATTGAAATGGAGAAGATGCTAAGACAGAACAAGTTCAGTACCTTAAGAATTGATACAGAGAAAGCCACTAGCAATGTATCAAGGGTTACTAGTCCAGTCAATAAGAATCCTCTATGATTTTCAGATCATGGAATATTAGAGGGCTGAATAAACCCTACAAGCAAAAAGAGTTAAAATCTTTTCCGCTTAAGAATAAGGTGGTTTGAATTGACTGCCTTAAGAAAAAAATTAAAGCTAATAAGGCTGAGAGAATAAAGAGGAAACTAGAGGCTAACTGGCAGGTAGATGCAGACTATAACTCAAGTCATAATGGCAGAATATGGTTATGTTGAAAGCCAAAACAGGTTACGGTTAGGATTATATCATCACATCCTCAAGTAGTTCACTGCTATGTGGAAGATAAATATTCTAGATTTGCTTGCCATGCCACTTACATATATGGCTATAATACTATTGAAGGTAAAAAGCAAATTGGGAGCAATTGAAAAGGATCAACAACAATACGAATAACCATGGGTGACAATGGGGAATTTCAATACAGTTTTGTTGGTCCATGTTAGAGCTAATAGGGCTCCTGTCCAAAAAACAGAAACACAAGATTTCCAGGACTGTATAGATGAAGTTGGCCTGGACCAAATCAGAAGGAAGGGATGTCAGTTTTCATGGAATAACAAGCAAGATCCCGATGATAGAATTTATAGCTTAATTGATTGGGCTCATGGCAATGATCAATGGTTCATCAATTACGGCAATCTGGAAGTGTGTTACCTTAATCCAGGATGCTCAGATCACTCACCTATCCTCATATCTACCATTGTGTCTAGACAGAGATTACCCAAGCCCTTCAGACTGCTGAATTTGCTACTGCATCAGGAAGCATTCAAAGAGGCCACTCAAAAATCTTGGGAAATTACCATCACAGGACATACTATGTATAAAGTATGCAAGAAATTGAAGCATATTGAGCAAGTAACTACGACCATGAATAGAGAAATGTCATCACTAGATCATAAATTAGAGGAGTTACAGTCAAAGCTCAGTGATATACAAAATGAATTGGGAAATAATCTCTATAATCCTCAACTGATTTTGGCAGAGAGAGAGATACTACAATATATAGAGAAAGGTCTACTATTCATGAAAGAGTGTTTAAACAAAAATCTAAAGCTTTCTGGATCAATCATGGGGATTCCAATTCTAAGTACTTTCATGCTCAACTCAAAGTTAGACAACTGAGGAATAGTATCGTGTCAATATGGAATGATCAAGGAGTGCAACTAATAGAGCCTACACAGGTACAAAAAGAATTCAGAGACTTCTTTCAAAAGTTGCTAGGAACAAGTGCTCAAGAGTTGTCATGCCTAAACACCTACTATGCCAAAGATGGACCATGTCTCAATAAAGAGTAACAACAAGCTCTTGTTCGACCTGTCACAAAAATGGAAGTGATCCAGGCATTGAGGGATTTACCTAATGACAAGTCTCCTGTAATAGATGGGTTCACTGCAAAATTTTTAAAGAGCTTTGGGGAATAATAGGAGAAAAGTTACTCAGGTTATCCTACAGTTCTTTGATAATGGGAAACTATTAAAGGAGATCAATTGTACAATAACATTAGTACCCAAGGTCTCTAATCCAACATATGTGAAATAGTATAGACCTATAGCTTGTTGCACTACTATGTACAAGCTTATAGCAAAAAATCTCACTGTCAGGTTGAAGACAATAGTGGATTCATTAGTTGGGCCATCCAAATCAGCTTTCATTGCAGGGAGGAGTATACTGGACAATGATATAGTGGCTCATGAATTAGCTAAGGAATATACTTAGAAATGATTATCACCTAAATGTCTTCTCAAAATTGATATGAGGAAATCATATAATTCAGTGGAGTGGGGTTTTCTAATGAGTGTACTACTGGAATTTTGCTTGCCTGGGAAGTTTGTGGATTGGATCATGGAATGTGTTACTACAGTGAGCTACTCAGTCCTAATCAAGGGCTTACTCCTAAGTTTGTGGAAATAAAGGGATTGAAGCAGGAGGACCCTATGTCTCCTTACCTTTTTGTTCTGGCTATGGAATACTTGAATAGGACCCCCAGGCAACTACAACATAACCCTAACTTCAACTACCATTCAAGGTGTGGGAAGATGAAGTTGGTGCATATATGTTTTGCGAATGATCTCATAATGTGCTGTCGAGCAGATAGAATATCAATCCAGTTATTGCTCTAAACATTCAATCACTTCTCTGATGTTTCTGGCCTCAGAGTAAATTTGGACAAAAGTTCTCTGTATATAACTAGTGTCCCAACAACCCCGAAGGAACAAATCTTAACTAAAATACAATTTACTTTAGGAGAGATGCCCTTCAAGTATCTTGGTGTTCCTTTCTATTCTAGGAAGCTCATATACAACAGTATATGCCCTTAGTAGAGAGAATGACATAAAAAAATCAGATGTTGGACAACCCAAAGTGCTATCATATAGTGGAAGGTTACAATTGATCAAAAGTGTTCTATTTGAGATGAAAACATATTGGGATCAAGCCTTCCTATTACCAAAGAAAGTAATTCAATTACTAACGAGTATCTGCAGAAAATTTCTTTTGACAGGAAGTTGTGATGCATCGAGGAAGGCACTAGTGTCATGGGAACAACTATGTATGCCCAGGTCAGCTGGAAGTTTAAATCTCATCAACTTTCACACATGGAAAAAGGCATCAATTTGTAAACTTCTTTGGGCAGTGATCATACGAAAAGAGTCTCTTTGGGTTCTATGGATTCATGGATTCTATATAAAAGAACAAAGACTTAGCCATTATGTCAACACCTAAACAAACATGCTGGCTTGTGTGGAAGATTTTTTATGTAAAGAACCGGTATAGGGACAAGGACCATACAGTGGAGCTGCAGAAATGCACTACATAGGAAAGGTTCAGCATAAAGAAAGCACACCTACCTTTATGTCCACGGCACCAGAAACTACCTTGGAAACACATTACTATAGGAACACATCTGATGCTATACTATGGCTTGCAGTTCGACAACGATTGGCTACCATTGATTGACTGGAAATATGGTAGATTCATGCTTCTAAGGAGTGTGTTTAATGCAATTCAAGTGAGTATGAAATCTTTACACATCTGGTCCTTGGATGTACTTATTCAAGACAAATATGGCTACCTTGCTGCGATGGATGGGAGAACCTATGCAGATAACTACATGAAATGATTGGATGGCTAAAAGAACGAGTGGAGCAGAGCAAGACAAGAAATTGTAAGATGGTTGTTTGCTGCTACTATTTACCATGTCTGGCAGGAACAGAATAGTCAAAGGTTTCAGCAGGAAAAGAAGAAAGCGGATGTAGAATAAGAGAAATAGTCCTCCGGCTGCATACTAAAGGGCAGAGGTATCACAAATGGCAAAAGTGTTAGAGAGTTTGAATTGTTTTCCTATATAGAAGTAGCATACTTTTTAGATTCTATGTAGACCATTATGTGTAGTTATCCTTAGTAGTTCGTGAGTTTGTGACTCCACGTCTTGGGTAGATGATTTATTGTCGAGTATTTCACACTATTATTCGATTTTTATTCGAAAGACTTCCGCATTTAAAGTTATTAGTATTATTCTTGCTATTAAATATGAGAACAGGATGGTTGTGTAAATATAAAGGTGGTGAGTAAATTAGCTTGCCTAGCTACAACGAGTAGGCGCCATCACGATCCCGATGGTGGGGAAATTCGGGTCGTGACAATCCATCTTCATGATTTGCATTCTAAGTTCATAGGCAGTCAGATTTCCAATTAGCTCGTCCAACTTGTGAGTGGAAGTGTTCTTTGATTCCTTAATTGCAGTGATTTTGCTTTTCCAAGCGGCTAGCAAAACCCTTGTCAAAATTTTCTCAACTTTGTCTTCTTCAAGAATAACCCTTCCAAGAGACTTAAGTTCATTTGTTTGTGTGGTGAACTTTGTATATGTCTCTTTAATGGTTTCTCCTTCCTTCATGGTAAAATTCCCATATTGAGACTACAGCAATGTTCATTTTTATCTCTTTATTGAGGAGCTCCTTCGTGGGTGACTTGCAGAGTGTCTCAGATTTCCTTAGCAGTGGTACATTTTTGAACTCTACTATACTTGTCTGGACCAAGTCCACACATAAGTCATTTCTTGGCCTTAGCATTATTTTTCCACTTCCTCAAGTCCTCAACATTGCAGTCAGCTCTTGTTTTTCGTACATCTACTCCTTTTGCATTCTTCTTCAAGGTAGCCAGGGGACCATCGTTGACAATGTCCCATAGCTCATAGTCCTCTCCGATGATGTGATCTCTCATCTTATTTTTTCCACCAAGAGTAGTACTGTCCATTAAAGAGTAGAGGTCTAACAGTGGGTTGTCCTTACCAGTTTCCAGGTGGTGCACTCATCTTTATCCGTTCCTAAGGTGTTAGCCTCTTAAAAATAACTCTCTCTGATATCAATTGATGTTTTATACTTCAATACCACACAATAGGGGGGTGATTTGTGTGGTGACCAATTTTTCGCTTAAACTAATTATGGAAGGACTTGGTTCTTCTAAGTGTTCCTTAACCTACTATTGTAGAAATAGTTAATGCGAAAAATGAAGAACACAAGTATTGTATGTGAAAAACACCTAGATCAAAAGGTGAAAAAATCAAGACCTACTTTCCAGTAGGATTTTCCCAAACTCTCCACTAAAATCGATGAGCCAAAACCTACATTTATAAAAACTCCTTTGTAAACTAGGACTAGCTTTATTCCCGTTGTAGCACACAACCTCTAACTATTGCGACAACTGCAAGTTAACTCTAACTTAAAGACTCTAAGTACCTATTTCAATTGCCTCTACATAAAGCTGAAATGTACAATATGAAAACACCTACTACAATTGCACTAGAAAAAGACAAACACTTGGACATGGTTCTTCTATCTGGTTTAAGTAGCTTTATGGTTGCTGATAATAAGCGAAATCTAGGTGATTTAACTGTTGTTTATGCTTCCACTTAATCATATTTCAATGACATAATATGGTTATTTGATGAAAAATAGGCTCTAATTGTGATTTGTGTCCATTGCAGGGTGAGGAGCTTATATGATGCTTTGACGAGGTTATTGGAATGATTTATGGGCAAAAAAATCCCTCGGAGTTGAGTGCGTGCAAGAACAAGATGAAAAATAGGAAGAAATCAAGCCCCAGGTGCATGAAGATCAGGCGAAGTCGCGCAGAGTTCGCGCGTATTACAAGCTGAGACAGAAAGGGCGTGCGAAAACCGCGTGAAAGGCACGCAAAGTCGCGCAGTGCCATCGGGAAAAAAGGCTATTTATGGGTAAAATTGGAAATCTGGAAAGAAACCTACTTAACCTATATAAAGTCAAGCTCGCCCAGGGTCAAATTATCAAGGTTTTCATAGGCTAAAGCAAGAAATAGAGAGACAAGAGGCAATGAGAGATCTGGATCATCAAGTTCTTTGTGTACTTCGTTGTATGCATGTATGTGTATGAATTGATTGTTAGGTTTTATCTTATTTTGTGATTATTGACATTGATAGTGTTGGTAGAAAGTAGTAATCATTAGTTTACAATAGATAGGTGCTTTCCCCACGACGGATCCCTTTCGACGGGATTCTTGAGGCACTGAGTCGAGAGAAAAAAAACTGAAATATTGTAGGCTCTTCCTAATGATGGATCTTTTTAGATGATTTTCTTGAGGGAAGTGAGTCAAGAGAAAAAACCTAAAAGATTTTTTTTTCTTTCTTAGGTAGTATAGCAACTCTCCCTTGGTTTTTCTTTAGGCCGCGGTTCTCTTTCAAGGGTTTAACTTGAACCGGACATATGTAGTTTTTATTTTTGTTTTCTTTTTTTGATTTGTAGATTAGGGTGATGGACTACAATCTATAAATTGAAAGAGAACCTATAGAGTTGTCACACCTGAACATTGTAGACCCTAGAGTCTAATGCTTAGTCCTAATTGTTGAATCTCACTGAAGGTGCCTTAATTTGTATGTTTGTTACTAAGTGGAGTGCTCGTAATGGATTGTCTTGATGAACTGATCTGAATGAGTCATATACTATGTGTGGTGAGTATTTGTGAAGTCCATGTAGTATACTTGTGTTTATAACTTGCCCGGTATGTGAGTTGAAGCGAAATCATAGGTGATGCTCGGTTTGAAAAATGATTTTAGGCTTTCTTTGACCTTTTTGAGCTTGATTGCTTATCATAAATAAAATTTGTATCTAGCTAACAATTTTGAGCCTTTAGACTTTTGTTTGGAACCCGCATTACAAGCCTATACCCTTTTGTTCTTAATTGAAATTATTTTGATCCTTTTACCTCTTAAAGCACTTTAATTGTGAAAGGAGTGCTAACAGAAGTAAGGAGAAAATAAGTGTGGGGTGGCTTTTAAGTGGAACCAATAAAAGGATGAATGGTGCACTTGTGTTGTAAACAAATACAGTGCTAGCAAAAATTGAGTGACAAGAAGAATAAACCGGAAAAAAAGGAGATGAATATATTATGTCGTGTGTTAGCTAGTAGATATGAATTAATAAAGTGCTTAAAGAAGAAGGGAGTATTTGTGTGATGAATTTGTTTGTGAATGAGAAGTGGGTTGAAGAATTTGTGCTGAAAAATTGCTTACGTGATATGTTAAAATGCTAAGGAGGTTGAGTCACTATTCCTTTAGCCCACATTACAACCACGAAAATGTCCTAATTGATTTTGGGTCAAGCTAGCCTACATTAGTAGATTTATATTAAGGACAAGTGGTAGCAATTGCATGCATGTGACTTCTTTTGTGAGAGTGAGTGCTTTAATTGATATATGTGAGTGTATGGCTCAAATGTATGGATTGAATTCATTTGCACACTTGAATCACACACGAACTGCTTGCAAAATTATCTTACTATTTTGCTCTCAATTCATGTTTAACTTCTATTTATGTGTGTTACCTATGAAAGACAACAACACTGATATTTATAAAGTTAGTAAATAGAGATTGACTAGAATTCTAATGCTACTCTTCCTTGGTGAAAGAGTTCTAGTTGATCTCAACCTCTAACTTTTTTCCTTTCTTAAATCGTGTTCTCTTTGAGTAAGGAGTCCTTCTTCTTATCAATTATGCAACATTTTCGATCAGGATCAGGAGAGATCTAATCTATCAAGTTAGGTTTATCTCCTTCACGTGCATCCCACATGCTCAAGTATATCCACATCTGTGCTCCATTAAGATGGACCTGGTTCATGTTTGAGTTCATTTGTCAGTCTTCAAAACTAATATTTACTTGATCCAACATAACGGCCTATGATGTGGCCTTAAAAGCAGCATAACTCAAGATTCGGCAGATTTTAAAACCATTTTCTACCATCTCCCCAATTTTGATAGCCTCAGTGAACGGCTTACCCATAGCGGACATCATATTCTGGAAGTAGTCCGCCTCTTAAGTCTGTAGAAAGGCCGCAACAATTTCTGCTTCGTCCATTGAAGGCTTTACCTTGGCAGCTTGCTCATGCCATTTGACGGCATATTTGTGAAAGCTTTCTACTATTTTCTTTTTCAAGTTGGACAAAGAGTTTCTATCGGGAGCAAAGTCCACATTATACTGAAACTGGCGGACAAAATATCGATCCAAATCGTCCAATATATGCCAGTGGGTAATTTCTTGATCTACATACCAATACCAATTAAAAGCGATCCCGGTGAGGATTTCTCCAAAATAGGCCATTAGCAGCTCCTTTTTTCCACTAGCACCCCTCAGGTGATTACAATATCATTTAAAATGAGCTATGAGCTATTGGGTTTCCGTGCCCGTTGAAATTTTCAAATTTTGGCATCTTAAATTCAGTTGGAAAATGGACGTGGGGAAACATAAACATGTCAGAGTATGATATACTCTTTTGGCCACTCAGACCTTGTATGTTTTTCGGGCTTTATTCGAGGGTTTTTATCTTCCGAGCCATTTCCTCTTGCTCGGGCTCCTTGACAACCTTTTATTGCTCCACCAAGAAATTATATTGCGGAGGTTGAGTAAATGAGTACGGGGTCATATATGTTATTTCTGGTTGAAGTTGTGGACCCCAAAAGGTGAACATTGGAGGCTCAACATACGTCCGTGGTAAAGTTAGTTGTGTTATAGTGCAAACTGTTGTTGCAGAGAGCATCAATGGCAGTGTCTTTGGGGCTGACGCTTGGGGGCGAACCACAGATGGCATTCCGAGACCGTTAAACGACATTGTAGGACCTACATGGGATGAGCAGGTTGGGCACATGGGCGTTGGTAGCCTCACCTGACCTAGGGATCAACTCAGGGAACCCTGTGATTACACTTGGCGATTCCCTACCATTATACCAGGCGTCCCACATTTCCAATATGCGGAGATGTTATATCCTATTTTTTCAGCAGCTGTTGATTCTAGTTGTTGAATAGTTGATGCTAGGCTATCCTCATGACTGATAATTGGTAGATGACTTTCGGAGGCCACAGGAACCCTGCCTTTGGATCTTGTGAAGTAAGTATGGGAAGTCAGGTTACCAACAAAACCAACCACCTGAAGAGAACCTAGCTAATTTTCACATCCAACAACCTTATTAGTTTTGAGACGCTTAACATATAGGAAATTGCACATTGGGATGCAATGTGCCTGAATAGTCAAACGTTTCCACTATGTGTTTAAACGGTTGCATGTTTTATCCCGGCCTTAACTTACCCTTTTTCACTATGTACCATTTTCTTTCATTTTTGCCTCTCTTTAATCGCTCTTGATTTTCTCATTTTGTTTTTGCCGTTTCTTTTTTGCACTCTCTTTTCTTTCTGACACTATTTTATCTTTTTTTTTCGCTCTTTTTTTCTTTTCTTTTTTTGTCACTCTTTTATTTCCTTTTCACTCAATTTTTCTTTTTCTTTTTTTTTTAGTTTATTTTTTCACTAAATTAATTTTATGGCTATGATCGAATCCGATGGGGATTGCCTACTATCATGAGGCCGCATGAATCAGATCTTTACATAGTTCAGGAATACTAGGAACAAGGTAAATGAGCTAACTCTTTTTTCTAATTTATTCAACATTTTTAAATAGGTAAATCATACCTCAAAAGCTTCTAACAAGGAAAATATTTTGGATTTTAATTTTTTTTTTTTTGAAAGGAAGACTTCTTAAAATTCCTTTTCTTTTGTTTTGAACATTGGGATTTTCAAAAGTAAAAAAGATATACTTTTATTTAAATTTTTATTTGTTTTCTCTTTTTCTAAGGAAAAAAGAAATATTTTTGGATTTTTGATGTTGCCTCTTAATTTTCGAAAGAGGGACTTTTAAAAAAATATTTTGGATTTTTGAGTTTTTTTTTAATTTACAAAAGTACTTCTAAAAAAAAGAGAAAATATTACTTCAATTTTCAAAATTTTATGATATTTACGAAAGAAAGACCTCTAAATAAAAAAAGAATATTTTTGAATCTTTGTTTCAATTTTTTTTTTAATTTTTTTGCAAAAATACTTCAAAATAAAGTAAACCCGTATTTTCGATTTTGATTTTTGATTGATTTTCTTCTTTTTTTTTCGTATGAAAGACTTAGGAAAGAAGGAAAATACTTTTTCCTTTGGGTTTTAAGATTTTTTTTTTGAATTTTCTAAGGAAAGACTTCTTAAAGGAGTTAAGGAAAAGGAAAATATTTTTGTATTTTTTTTAAAAAATTGGGGACCGGAACTGATGAGGTTTGCCTATATATATCACATCTGGTGAGAATCAGACCCGCATAGTTCGACCAATTTTGACGGAACAGGGAAACATGACTTTTTGAAAATATTGGCTTATTTTCTTTTCTCTTTTTTTTTTTAAAAAAAAAACTTCGGCAGAGTTTCGAATTTCAAATACCTACCTCTCACTTTTTTTTTCTTCATTTTTTTCTTTTCCCATTCTAGAAGCCAGTCAACGTACAAGCCGAAATAAATAAATGCGCAAGTAGCACGTAAGATGCAACATGGTGTTCTTTTAGTTTGGGTACACCTGTCCTATACGGACCCAAGCGTTGTGTTAAGTCCCCAAAGTCAAATGCATGTGATGCAAACAAACTTACTTACTAGAGCTACGACATGAGGCTATGTCGTTCTAAGTTTAAAACATGGGTGCATTATTCTAGACCTGGCTTACCCAAACGGACAACTCGAGCCTAGAGGGTGGGGATGGGGAGAGTGGGTGGGAGGTGAGCGTACCGAGAATACTGAAGCTTCATCGACTTTCTAACTTGTCCGAACCTCGTTCTAAAATTAGGGTATGACTTTACTAGAAAAGAATCCACGCGAAGCGCACACTTCCTAGAAGATTTGGAAACTAAGAGAGAATAGAGGTTTCGTAACAGTTTATATACAATTTAATCAATATCAAAGTGGTAAAAAGCAGTATTTAGCACATTAGGCTTAAACACGTAAAATCAAATAATAAACGAAATCCAAATATAATAGTAATTCTAACCTCAAATCCTGAACCTTAAACCAGCAGCTTCGATTTCTTTTCCCCAGCAGAGAAAACTATAACACTTCCTTTTTTCGAGGGTATAAGAAGTTTTTCCAATTAAAGTGACTTCAATCGAAATGGAATTATTTATTTATTCAGAGTTTCCACTTGGAATATTTATGGTGTCCCAAGTCACCGGTTCATTTTATAATCCCAAATCGAGGAAATTTGACAATGTTTTAAAGTCTGTGAAAACCGGAAGATCGGGTAAGTAATTCTATTAACCCTAGAGAAGGTGTTAGGCATTTTCGGGTTCCGTGATTTTAGCAAAATCGCTCAACTATTAATAATTGTCCTAATTATCTGATTAATTATGTATTTAGAACCTCTTGTGAATTTTTAACTTCTAGTCGCTTTCAGTTTATTTAGTCACCTTTTAGTGTTTATGGAATTCGCTTGAACAAGTCGCGATGTCTCGCACTTGTTTGTTTTTACACACATTGTGAATCGTGTCACGTGAAGCGTACCTGCGATCTACAACATGTTTACTTTTATTATGGTTGGGTCATATGAAATGCGTATCCGAATATATATATATATATATATATATATATATATATATATATATATATATAGAATGCGGAAAGCCATATTATAGTGCCAAGTGGCACAACAACAATTAGCCATGTAACACTCCTTTAGGACAAAGCTCCAAATTTTGGAGTTTGAAAATATTATGATGTCTAAAAAAAAAATTTAAAACTAATAATAAGAAACTACAGAAAAAACAAAACGTTGCCTTCTAACTTTACTCCCAAACGTGGGGCTTCCATTACTAAACAATTATTACAATTCAAATATAACCAAAAGCTAAACAATTATAATGTCTAAAAAAAGTTTAAAACTAATAATAAGAAAATACAGAAAAAACAAATCATTGGCTTCCAACTTCTCCCAAACGTGGGGTTCTATTACTAAACAGTTATGTAACGACCCGGCCGGTCGTTTTAGAAAATTACGCCCCGATCCCCAATTTAACTGTTTTCCTAAGTTCATTTCTGCTATTGTGGTTTGCCGGGAGAGTCGGTTCTGAAATTCGGAGCATTTTGGGACACTTAGTCCCTAAATGAGAGCTTTAAAGTTAGAAAATGGTCCGTAGCCGGAACAGTGTTAAGACGACCTCGGAACGGAAATCCGATGGTTCCATTAGCTCCGTTAGGTGATTTCGGGGTCGGGAGCGTGTTCGGAATATATTTTGGAGGTCCGTAGCTCAATTAGACTTGAAATGCCGAAGTTTGAAATTTTGGTGAATCCGAACGATAGGTGAGATTTTTATCCGAGGGTCGGAATGGAATTCCGAAAGTTTCTGTAGCTTGGATATATCATTTTGGACTTGTCCGCAAAATTTCAGGTCATTCGGACGTCATTTGGTTGGGTTTCGGATCGAATGTGAGTTTTGGAAGAATTTGATAAATTTAGGCTCAAATCCGTTGTAAATTGATAATTTTTGTGTTTATGGACGTGTTTGGATGATTGGAACAAGTTTGAACAAGGTTATAGGAAGTGTTGGTGTTTTTGGTTGAGGTCCCGGGGGCCTCGGGTTAGTTTCGGGGTGGTTTCGGACCATTTCTAGGCTATTTTTCACTGCTGGTTTTTGGCTACAGCAGTGCTCTACGCGATCGCGGAGTATTGGTCGCGATCGCGGTGAGTAAAATCTGAGAAAAAACTAATGAATCGCGATCGCGTAGATTGCTTCGCGATCGCGAAGAAGAAATTTCTGTCGCGCAGGCCCTACTTTGGAAGATCATATCTTTTTATCTAAAAGGTATTTTGATGTATTTCAAAAACAAAAGTTGTAGATCATAGTGGCTAGTTTTCAGAAAGATAAAGAAAGCCACATTTGGAAATTAGTAACAAAAGTTATGTATGTTACACTCTATGCTGTCCGAGAAGGATATCTAAAACACATAAATGGATTTGGAAGCTTGTATCTCGAAATGTATAAGGATTCAGAAAATTATCAACAAATAAAAGTTATAGCCCTATGTGTCTAGTTTCTCGAACATCAAACCATTCATCATTTGGAGTTGTGTGTAAAATGTTATGACCATTTTACTGAAGCCTGTCCGGAGGAACTGGAAGTTGTTCACCGCGATCGCGAGGCATTTCCCGCGATCGCGAAGGGTAATTTTTGGCCAAGAATTTGTTCTCCGCGATCGCGAAGCATTTCCCGCGATCGCAGTGAACAAAATACCTGGGCAGAATGTTTAAAAACATTTCATCCGCGAACCAAACCCGTTTTTCCACCATTTTTGGTCATTCTTGAGAGCTTTTGGACGAGAATTGAAGGGGTTTTGACAAGAAGTGATTAGAGGTAAGTCCTATGAACTAAATACATGATTTTTATTGAAGAATCATCCTTTAAATTTATGAAAACATAGCAAAATTGTAAGAAATTAGGGCTTGGAGCAAAAACTTTAAATTTGGGATTTGAAGGGCCATTTGTGGTTCGATTTGGGAGATTTTTATATGTTAGACTCGTGAGAGTACGAGGGTTCTGAAAACGTAAAAATATTTCAATTTCGAGCCGATGGATTCAAGGTATTTTGGTCATTTCATCCACTTTCGCGCCGTAGCTGTAATTTATCATTGTAATTAGTTATTTGCGATGTTATTTATACTGTGTAATTGGTTTGACTAGATTCGGGCCACTCGGAGTCGGATATTCGCGGCAAGAGGGTCGTCTCTTAGCGGTTTTGTATCGGAATCGAGGTAAGTGGCTTGTCTAACCTCATGTGGGGGAATTTTCACCCCTAGGATATTATGTGATAGTTTAAATGCCTTGTAAGCGAGGTGACGGACGTGTACATGCGCTGGTTGTTGAACACATACTTTACTTTAAATGTTCGATGAGTGATATTCCTGCTTTTAGCTGTTAATTCGATATTTTTACCCGGTAGTAGTCAGAAAAGCATGATTAGGTAGTATTTAACTGTCTAGTTGCCTAATTGTCTTATTTGAGCTTCTTGATAATTATTGGCACTATTTTTCGGTGAAGTTATAGTTAAGCATATTATATTCTCTCTGTGTATTCCTTTATTTGTTGTGTTTGTGGACTGCGGGTTCAATTCCCGGAGATCCAAGGGCTGCGGGTTAGATTCCCGGAGACCCGAAGTTTATTGATATATTATTGGTAGGGACTGCGGGTTCGATTCCCGAGATCCTGAGTTATTTGTAGGGACTGCGGGTTCGATTCCCGAGATCCTGAGTCATTTGTAGGGACTGCGGGTTCGATTCCCGAGATCCCGAGTTATTTGTAGGGACTGCGGGTTCGATTCCCGGAGATCCCGAGTTATTGATATATTATTGAGACATGGGCTGCGGGTTCGATTCCCGGAGACCCTGAGATATTATTGAGACATGGGTTGCGGGTTCGATTCCCGGAGACCCAGGGGTACTGTTAATGGGACTGTGGGTTCAATTCCCACAGGTCCTGGACTTATTAATTGAGTTTGTTACTTGTTGTTAGTTGATTGTAGACGGTGGCAGTAATTATTTTATTGTTGTTATTTCGGAATTATTATCGTTAAACTGCTTATTATTGTTATTATCATTTTTGTAACTATTTTCTCTCAGTAGGGCCCTGACCTTCCTTGTCACTACTCCATCGAGGTTAGGCTTGGCACTTACTGAGTACCGCCGTGGTGTACTCATGCTACTCTTCTGCACACTTTTGTTGTGCGGATCCAGGTACATCAGGACAGGCTCACACCAGGTGATTCAGCAGCGCTTTGGGAGACCTCGAGGTATGATCTGCTACGTCCGCGGATCCGGAGGCCTTCCTTCTATTCTAGTGCTAGTAGATGTTTTTCCTTCATTCCGTTGTTAGATACCCCTTATACATAGAGCTACAGTTGTATGTTCTCTTTTAGTCTGTGTTACCCGTGGGATTCCGGGTCTTGGTAGTGTTTTATACAGTATATTTGACGGGTGTATGTGCCAAGCGGCACGGATTACATTCCTTTTTTTTCTTCCCGCTAATTCTTATTAAATGTGCATAAGCTTGTATATTCCGCAATGTGTTAGGCTTACCTAGTCGTGGAGATTGGGTGCCATCACGACATGTTCACGATTGGTGAACTAGGGTCGTGACAAGTTGGTATCAGAGCTCTAGGTTCATAGGAGTCACGGGACACGGACCGGTTACTTAGAGTCTCGCTGATCGATACGGAGACGTCTGTATTTATCTACGAGAGGCTATGTAACTCTTTAGGAAAACTCTTCAATTCTTTGAATTCCTTATCGTGCGTTATTTATTCAGTTGAAGCCTGTGTCATATGTTCTTTTGTATCCACTCGTGTATTGAAATTGCGGACTTGGTATCAAGTATGCACCGACGGTTCGTGACGCCGCAGAGAGATTTCAAGGGAGTCAAGAATTTACTCATCTATGTCGTCCATATCGATAATGCAAGAGAATTGAGAGATCTTCAATTGTGCACATGGGGGTGCACTAGGTTCTGACATTCGGTTGATAAGTACGGTCTTGAGAAGGTTTACTTAACTGCCTAATCGTCACAGTAATGGTAGAATCACAAGGTAGATGTAGATCTAAAGATAGTTGGTGGTAATAAAGACTATATGGTTCATATGAGATATCTATTTAGTGAAAAATTCAGCCAGCAGAGATACTGGGAAAAAAATGAATTTAACTATCTTAAGAAGGACATGTACCAAGCGAATGTCTTGGACTGTCCTATGATGAAGATGTACAAATGATAAAGGCCATTGTCACGGATTAACAAGATGTATCTTAAGGCTTCGTGTCAAGTGAAAGGATTTCACTATCAACGATCTAATTATGGGTCATGTGTCATATCAGATTTGGCCTGCGATGTATTTAGATGCTATTCAAAAGTTCTTGAAAACTTGCGGATGGGCAAGAGTTGAGGCTCGTATGGTATGATGTTGGGACTTTTGATGTTCCTGTGTCCCTAATAAACTCTACATTTTATTATCAGCAGGGAAATATTCGACAAAGGCTACATGGTGCTTCATAGGCGTGTGAGAATCATAGTATGTTTTAAGATATCGTTGGTAGAGAATGCTCGGTGTATGGAGCGAGAAGATGTTTGGTTGTATTGGGATGAGGTCATACCCCATGGTGTTAGAGTACTAATAGAGCACAGGTGGTTATATTCGTTGGATCAAGTGAGTTGCAGTTGAATAATAGCAAATGACTTGAGAGAATGGTTCTAATGTGTTCGAGAGTCGTGCAATGGTGGCTTGGGCTAAGTGGGAGAGTCCCACCGCTTACGATTGGGTCGCATGGTTAATTACCTGTGTGAATTCTGGATACTAGCGTATTATTGTGTTATTGCAGCCACGGGAAAGGACCATGTGTGGTAATTTGAGTATATGTATTGTTGAATGCATGTTATGGTTAGCCTTACTGGCTCATGTTCAAACTTGAGGGAAGATTCATGATTTACGCCTCGTATAGGTGCAGGTTGCGAGGGAACTGGTTCCGCTGGGGGCTTTATCGAGAGGGTATTCATATGTTATGAGATTCAGTAGAGTGGTTGCATACTGGGGCAAGTCAGGACCGGATGGCTCTCAATAGCGCGCCTATTGAATTCAAGAGGTAACGTGTGGTGCTTGATAATTCTGAGTCTATAAGTACAGTTGAGGCTCAAGCTTTTGAAGCAACTTATGAAGAAAGGCACAAAAATGTTCTGTGATGTTATGATTTGTGGTGTAGCATTGAGAGATATGAAATGGTCATCGTTCTTGAGATAGCATGGCCTCATGATTTAAGGTCACTCGGGGTGAGTGCGGTTGGAATAAGTTAGGTATTGAAGGGAGATGTTAACATTTCTAAGGCAATCCAGGGTAAACTGGAAGGAAGTAGATTGATTAGCCATAGTTGAGTTGGCATATTGATG
Organism: Nicotiana noctiflora; assembly: GCA_032618575.1. Taxonomy (NCBI): domain Eukaryota; kingdom Viridiplantae; phylum Streptophyta; class Magnoliopsida; order Solanales; family Solanaceae; genus Nicotiana; species Nicotiana noctiflora. The sequence continues at coordinate 16,095 of JASVEL010012455.1, read as the reverse complement.
TCAATGATCGGTTCACAACGTGACCGAGTTATGCATGTGATTTGTGGCGGTGCATTTGAGACTTGTCGGCCGCAGTGATTGATGTTATTCTGAAGTATTCTTCTGTTAAGGGCCTGTTACGAGTAGGCAGATCTCGGGAAGGGTTATGGTGGCTTGGACCACTATTTATGGATTGGCATATTCGATGGTTATGAGAATTCGCCATATGTTGTTATAGTTTTCCTGCAGTGAGCTTAATGGAAAGTCTTATGTGATGAAGTATTAGCCTATCGTCAGTTCTAGAGCTATGATGGAAATTGTGTCTATCGTATATCGGCATGTGATGTGCAGTGAGTAGTATGAAATTTGAAGTAAGGACCAAGGTCACAGTTTGGTCAATGAATGTGATATAAAGAGCTCGGATGAGCAGAAAAGGAGTTTCGGTGTTTTGAGTAAGATGGGTATTAACATCGGTATCATTTGAGATCGGTGTTCTGTGAGAAAGGCTTTGCATCCCGGTTAGGGACTCCTGATCGCTTTTCGGTGTTAGTGCAGCCGGTGGGTTGAATGTGCAGGCCCGTTTAATTATTCGGAAGATGGTGGGAGCTTGACCCACAAGAAGATTGTATAGGTGTGACTTGTAGTCACTTGATTGGTTAGAAATTTAAACCAAGAATGAGGATTTTGGTGATATCATCCATTTGAAAACTTATGCCCGGAGGGAACTCTGCTTATTGGGTTATAGACCTGTGAAATATTATTGACTTAGCTTGGCACGACCATAATAGACTTAAGGTCGATGGATAGATTTAAATGTGGGAGTGAGCCTTGCGTCAGGCCGATTATGTTTCTTCCAGCAATGCGCCCTTTATGGAGGGATAGTCGCGGTCTTATTTCGCGGTTAGTTAATTCATGTAAAGATATATTGCGCCGTATGAGTGTGAGACGGCTTGGTAAGTTCCTTATGTGTTGAGGTTCCGCTCAGCGGTGATGTTATATGAGCATGATAGCTCTCGAGACTCAGATCTTATATCGCACCTCAGTTGTGCTTGAGTTTGTAACCTATGGCGCTATATGTTTCCTTGTGACTGATATCATGCACCTTAGTGTGCTTATAATCGATATTCAGTATTTTGATGTGATGAGCTATTCAGCTCGACATATGACTCTTTGTGTGAGTCTATATTGTTGGGATCGGGTGGCATGCCGCCATGGTTATATTGTTGGGATCGGGTGGCACGCCGCCATGGTCATATTGTTGGGATCGGGTTGCACGCCGCAACAGTGTGATGTTTATTTCAGTGTCTATAATTGCTTTTATGTGTTCTGTTTCCTATTTTCTGAGGAGGTCCATGTTAATGTGAGAGTTGAATAGTTATCTCTAGTGTTCGCCTTCCTTTTGTATCACGTACGAATCAGTAGCCTACTGGCACATTGTGTCATCTTGTGGGACTTTTGATTATGTCTGATGTGGCTTATCGCCTGAGCAGTTCGTACTGGGTGAGATGAGATTATGTGATTTGGGGTCAGTGCCAACTGATTATATGAAATATATTATAGAGGAAAGGATCATCCTCTGGTTTAGGACAAGGTAATGGATCTTGTCAGGAGTATAGACCCAATGAATTGTTGACTCAGTAGTTGGTTATGGATATCGGCACATCTCTTCCGTCGTGTCAGTATTGTAAAAGTTGGAACGAGACCTATGTAGATCGTGAGGTGCAATGGGAGCATCTGGTTCGTCGAATTTTTTTGTTGGCTAATTTGATCATAAAATATTATCGTGGTCCTATGGATTTTGTGTTGCAAGGTAAGAATCCAGCAAGGTTATGCAGTCATGTTTGAGGACGGCGTTTGAGGAATATTGAGTGATCTCTTGATGAAAACAAGCCTGACACAGAATTTCGGATGTTGGAATTAGGCTCTAAGACTTAATTGTTTGAACAAGAGGGAATATCTTCAGATTATATCAGGCTAATGTGCTCAGCTAAGTCCTAGATTTATTGGCCCTTTTGAGGTTTTGAGGCATGTTGGGGAGGTTGCTTATGAGTTGGCCTTACCTCCCAGCCTAGCCGGAGTCCATTCCGTATTTCATGTCTCTATGCTTCGGAGATACCATGGTGACCCATCGCATGTGTTGGATTTCACTTCTGTTCAGCTAGACAAGGATCTGTCTTATGTTGAGGAGCTAGTGGCCATCCTGGACAGGCAAGTCAGGAAGCCAAGGTCAAAGAACATCGCTTCAGTAAAGATTCAATGGTGGGGTCAGCCGGTCGAAGAGGCGACTTGGGAGACCGAACAGGATATGCGCAGCCAGTACCCTCATCTTTTAACCACTCCAAGTATGTTTTCTATGCTCGTTCGAGGACGAACGAATCTTTTAAGTGTGGGAAGATGTAACGACCCGGCCGGTCGTTTTAGAAAATTACGCCCGATCCCCAATTTAACTGTTTTCCTAAGTTCATTTCTGCTATTGTGGTTTGCCGAGAGAGTCGGTTCTGAAATTCGGAGCATTTTGGGACACTTAGTCCCTAAATGAGAGCTTTAAAGTTAGAAAATGGTCCGTAGCCGGAACAGTGTTAAGACGACCTCAGAACGGAAATCTGATGGTTCCATTAGCTCCGTTAGGTGATTTCGGTGTCGGGAGCATGTTCGGAATATATTTTGGAGGTCCGTAGCTCAATTAGGCTTGAAATGCCGAAGTTTGAAATTTTGGTGAATCCGAACGATAGGTGAGATTTTTATCCGAGGGTCGGAATGGAATTCCGAAAGTTTATGTAGCTTCGATGTATCATTTTGGACTTGTCCGCAAAATTTCAGGTCATTCGGACGTTATTTGGTTGGGTTTCGGATCGAATGTGAGTTTTGGAAGAATTTGATAAATTTAGGCTCGAATCCGTTGTAAATTGATAATTTTTGTGTTTATGGACGTGTTTGGATGATTGGAACAAGTTTGAATAAGGTAATAGGAAGTGTTGGTGTTTTTGGTTGAGGTCCCGGGGGCCTCGGGTGAGTTTCGGGGTGGTTTCGGACCATTTCTAGGCCATTTTTCACTGCTGGTTTTTGGCTACAGCAGTGCTCTACGCGATCGCGGGGTATTGGTCGCGATCGCGGTGAGTAAAATCTGAGAAAAAAACTAATGAATCGCGATCGCGTAGATTGCTTCGCGATCGCGAAGAAGAAATTTTCTGTCGCGCAGGCTCTACTTTGGAAGATCATATCTTTTTATCTAAAAGGTATTTTGATGTGATTCAAAAACTAAAGTTGTAGATCATCGTGCCTAGTTTTCAGAAAGATAGAGAAATCCATATTTGGAAATTAGTAGCAAAAGTTATGTACGTTAAACTCTATGCTGTCCGAGAAGGATATCTAAAACACATAAATGGATTTGGAAGCTTGTATCTAGAAGTTTATAAGGATTCAGAAAATTATCAACAAATAAAAGTTATAGCCCTATGTGTCTAGTTTCCAGAACTTCAAACCATTCATCATTTGGAGTTGTGTGTAAATAGTTATGACCATTTTACTGAAGCCTGTCCGGAGGAACTGGAAGTTGTTCACCGCGATCGTGAGGCATTTCCCGCGATCGCGAAGGGTAATTTTTGGGCCAGAAATTTGTTCTCCGCGATCGCGAAGCATTTCCCGCGATCGCAGTGAACAAAATACCTGGAGAGAATGTTTTAAAACATTTCATCCGCGAATCAAACCCATTTTTCCACCATGTTTGGTCATTCTTGAGAGCTTTTGGACGAGAATTGAAGGGGTTTTGACAAGAAGTGATTAGAGGTAAGTCCTATGAACTAAATACATGATTTTTATTGAAGAATCATCCTTTAAATTTATGAAAACATAGCAAAATTGTAAGAAATTAGGGCTTGAAGCAAAAACTTTAAATTTGAGATTTGAAGGGCCATTTGTGGTCTGATTTGGGAGATTTTTATATGGTTAGACTCGTGAGAGTACGAGGGTTCTGAAAACGTAAAATATTTCAATTCCGAGCCGATGGATTCAGGGGTATTTTGGTCATTTCACCCACTTTCGCGCCGTAGCTGTAATTTATCATTGTAATTAGTTATTTGCGATGTTATTTATACTGTGTAATTAGTTTGACTAGATTCGGGCCAATCGGAGTCGGATATTCGCGGCAAGAGGGTTGTCTCTTAGCGGTTTTGTACCGAAATCGAGGTAAGTGGCTTGTCTAACCTCGTGTGGGGGAATTTTCACCCCTAGGATATTATGTGATAGTTTAAATGCCTTGTACGAGGTGACGGGCGTGTACATGCGCTGGTTGTTGAACACATACTTTACTTAAAATGTTCGATGAGTGATATTCCTGCTTTTAGCTGTCAATTCGATATTTTTACTCGGTAGTAGTCGGAAAAGCATGATTAGGTAGTATTTAACTGTCTAGTTGCCTAATTGTCTTATTTGAGCTTCTTGATAATTATTGGCACTATTTTTCGGTGAAGTTATAGTTAAGCATATTATATTCTCTCTGTGTATTCCTTTATTTGTTGTGTTTGTGGACTGCGGGTTCAATTCCCGGAGATCCAAGGGCTGCGGGTTCGATTCCCGGAGACCCGAAGTTTATTGATATATTATTGCTTGTGGACTGCAGGTTCAATTCCCGGAGACCCAGGGCTGTTATTGGTAGGGAATGTGGGTTCGATTCCCAGAGACCCGAGTTATTGGTAGGGACTGCGGGTTTGATTCCCGAGATCTTGAGTTATTGGTAGGGACTGCAGGTTCGATTCCCGAGATCCTGAGTTATTTGTTAGTGTCACGACCCAAACCCTGGTCGTGATTCCCGGAGACCCAGGGGTACTGTTAATGGGACTGTGGGTTCAATTCCCACAGGTCTTGGACTTATTAATTGAGTTTGTTACTTGTTGTTAGTTGATTGTAGACGGTGGCAGTAATTATTTTATTGTTGTTATTTCGGAATTATTATCGTTAAACTGTTTATTATTGTTATTATCATTTTTGTAACTGTTTTCTCTCAGTAAGGCCCTGACCTTCCTCGTCACTACTCCATCGAGGTTAGGCTTGGCACTTACTGAGTACCGCCGTGGTGTACTCATGCTACTCTTCTGCACACTTTTGTTGTGCAGATCCAGGTACATCAGGACAGGCTCACACCAGGTGATTCAGTAGCGCTTTGGGAGACCTCGAGGTATGATCTGCTTCGTCATCCGGAGGCCTTCCTTCTATTCTAGTGCTAGTAGATGTTTTTCCTTCATTCCGTTGTTAGATACCCCTTATACATAGAGCTACAGTTGTATGTTCTCTTTTAGTCTGTGTTACCCGTGGGATTCCGGGTCTTGGTAGTGTTTTATACAGTATATTTGATGGGTGTATGTGCCAAGCGGCACGGATTACATTCCTTTTTACCTTATTCCTCGCTAATTCTTATTAAATGTGCATAAGCTTGTATATTCCGCAACGTGTTAGGCTTACCTAGTCGTGGAGACTGGGTGCCATCACGACATGTTCACGATTGGTGAACTAGGGTCGTGACAAGTTATCACAATTCAAATATAACCAAAATATAAACAGTTATCAAAATTCAAATGTATTCCATTACTCCCTCAATTTATGGGATCCATTACTCCCACACTCACAGGTAATTCCCACGTCTTGATTTAAGAGATAATGCGGACGTGGGCTTCCAAAAACATCGCCATTATCCCACCATGATTTAACTCCCAAACGTGGGGTTCCAATTCAAAAAATCATATTTTTTCTACATATCTATATATATAGCGGATTTATGTGCTTTATATTTTTAGAACCTTTTCAACTTCATATTTTATCTGCTCAATATACCATTCTGATTAATTTACTTTGCAACTATGGCGACCCAATTTCATGATATCAAGGATATTTCAGGCAACTCAATGCAATGGAACCTTAAAGTTAGAGTCGTTCGAATGTGGGTAATGCCGGATCGCTTTAAGCCGGAAATACCATATTCACTTGAATTGGTTTTACAGGATTCTAAGGTAACATATCAAACTTTGTCGTACTTCCAAACTTAGTAATGTTGTCGCATTCTATATAAGGAGGACTTGGGCAACTATATCAATCGCATATAAGTCACATTAATCTAGCATTATGACAAAGTTGATGAAGTTGATGTTGGTAGGTTCATCTTTTTTGTGGCAGCCTCCTAATTGCATATATTTTTTTATGTAACATCATAACTTTAGACAGTGATTGTCCTTATATTAACAATCAACTAAGTTGCATCTTTGTACATAATAACAGAGTTATTGTTCAAAATAATTGAGGAATTATTCTGCTATTAAAGAAGTATTGTTCAAAATATATAACTTTGGCTAATATTAGCTATTTCTTGCCTTGCTTACACGATCTTCGAATGAACATATAGAAACTACGTTAATATATGAAATATTCAGCTTTGTGTCTGCTAATGTTGCCTTCATAATTGATATACAACTACTATAGCATTCTGATTTTTGACATTAAATCTTTTAACAAGTTTACGCAGTGATGAAAGTATATACGCACTTACATTTGTTGGCTTCATAATTGTGCACTAATAATGAATATGAATTTGCAGGGTGATCGTATACATGCTACAATCGGAAAGTATGTTCTTAAGTTTTTTACGAACAAGATACATGAACTTCGCTTATATCGTATGAATTACTTTATAGTCGGACCAAATAATTTGAAGTTGAGGACTACGACACACATCCTGAGGCTGACATTTACTCAAAAGACGTTTGTTGAGGAAAAAAGTGATCCTTCATTTCATATGAACATCTTTAACTTGCGCCATTTTGACCAACTAACAAATCAACAAGATGTCGATGAGATGGAATTGTGCGGTAATTCTTCTTTTCATTTGTAACGAATTAATGGTATTAGTAAAATTGTGTTACTCACTTCTCTCTCTCTCTCTCTCTCTCTCTATCTCTCTCTCTCTATCTCTCTCTCTCTCTCTCTCTCTCTCTATATATATATATATATATATATATATATATATATAGATAGATAGATAGATGTTGTTGGTCAGGTTGTCACCTATGAAGATTTTAAGACCTACAAGCAAGGAGACGACGAAAGTGTGTTTATTAATATTGTGATCATATAACAAATCAGTTTAATAGGTGGTCATATATGCTTCTTTCTCCTACTTTATCAGTTTATATTAGCAAAAAATTTAGTGACTGGACAAATGGGCATAAAACTATACTTAAGAGGCAGAAAATTACTTTTATAGCACTCCTATTGATATTCATTGGGTGATGGAAGAGAGAATTAAAGAACTGTGTGGTTCTGAACATGATGTTAGTCATCATGCCATAATGTAGATAAATATTATAGCCTTTTGGGTCATTATTTTTTTAGTAAGTCTTCGAATATTGAATTGTTTATGCATCAACATGGCATAATAGGAAGTTGCACCTACTAAAAAAATAGTGAAAAGTGATGTAGATTATGAGATATGACATTTCATTGTGGGTCATTTATATGAAGAAGATTATGGCATGCCGAGAATATAACTTTTTTTAGGCTACAGATTTATGGAACTTATTATTCTATATCCAATTAGAATTCTATTTGATATATGACATAAAAATTACATATAGAAAAATTATTTGCAGCGAGTAATTCTTCAAGTTTCTTGAAATACTAATATTCAAGTTGAGCCAAATTTTACTTGCTACAAAATTATAAATGTGATTTCATAATATCATTCTCTCTGTATCAAATGGGGATGGGCGGTTGATTTGATATATTATTAATGAAGCAATATATAGTTTTCATGTTAAACTCACATGGAAAAATAAAGCAAATAAATGTAATTTTGTTTAATTTTTGATTGCTTTCGGCTTTTTCTCGGGCTTTGATTTCTAAAAACTGAAATTAAGCCAAGGAAGCATGTAGTTTGTAGTGGAAATTAGGTAGTTTATTATTCTTATCCAAAGAAGATTGTGGTTGCTAGAAGAACGCCTCTAAGGAAGATCCACTGTATCCAAGTCATTCCGCTACTTTTTCCCCCTCAAAGAGCTTTATTTATATATTCAATTATAGGAAAAGAAAAAATGTGAAATCTTAACAAAAAATACTCTAAAAAGCTGAGAGGTTAAGTTTATCTATCGAGGGAATTTGTGCTTTTTGGGATATGATGGACTTCTTCAAAGTCTATAACAAGGTAAGATAACCATTTTTATAGAAGTCTTACGATGACCATCTTCCCTGGCATATGTTGTAGGATTTAATGCATGCTTTCTTTGGAGGAAGAAGCAAGAGGGATTAAAGCACTTAATGTTATTGATATTTTACACTCTATGTATATAACGGTAATATCACCAAGTGTTTATAATAAATTATTAAATATATTATATGTGATTACAACACACTTCTGCTACTTATTCATCATTATAATGCATACATAACTAAATCACATAATTAAAGTAAGTTAAGTTAAATTTGAATCTCATTGCACATAACACAAGATCTTACGGCAATTTAGGGTAGATAAAAAAAAATTCCTACCTTACTTGCCTTATTATAAACTTTCGTCGATCAAATGGTCTAAATTTTACGATTGATCATGCTATAAAAATATGAGGTGGTTAAGCAAGTAAGTTAATAATTTATTATATTTTTTTCTCCGTATTTTCCGCGCATCACGCGAGTACTATACTAGTTGGAGATTATATATTACGACTATGTCATGGGAATCGCACCCATAACCGTAATGATTTAATTCGTGCCTAAACCAAACTACGATGTTTAATATTGATTATATTTCCTAAACTTGTTTGGGATTTCATGTGGAAGTTATACATTATGGAATTTAAACTTGGGGAAAAAAATGGGCATATGAGTTTTGAGGGAGAGCATGTGAGTTTGTTACAAAAGATAAGGAAGAATCTTGCCATATGGAAATGACGCATTAGCTCTTGCTTTAATTAATATCTTTTCTTTTCTTTTAAGAGTGTAAACATAAAATTACTAGATAAATATTTTAAAAGTAACAACATATAATTTATTTTTTTGTAATTTTTAATTTTCTTAAATAAAACCCACTAAAATGAAATAAAGGTTAAAATATGTAGATTAAGCTTAAAATTACATATTAAAAAGTGTTGAAAAATCTCGAGTATGATAAAAATTAGGTATTCACGAGTACATTAAACTAGATATATAACATTAGAAGCACAACAAACTAGATGAGAAAAATAGTTAGTTACATGAAGTTTTTTCTGTACCTCGACGTGATAAGAAGTTACGGAATTCTACGTTGGAAGCTCTTAGTTTAGGAGTTCTAATGGTAGCAGTTCCTCAGTGGTCATCAAAGCACACATTCTAAGTATGTTATAGATGTTACCGCTACTGTATTAAACCACAAAACTGTTAGAAAAATAAAAGAAACTAGAAAAATAGTAAAGATTAAGAAATATTCCGAGTCCATAATTTGTTTGTATGTTCTTAAGGAATTTTAACCCCTTCATACGTTGCTAAGGTAATGGATTACTCCTCGTAGGATAAAATGGAATAAACCTTCCTGCAACAGTGACAATACAAACTGCAGGATACCAACGAACTTAAATAACAGAGAAAAATCACACTTACAAATTTGAGAGAGAGAGACTCCGAATTAGAATGCAATATTTTCAAAAAGAAGGAAGTTCTGTAATGTTTTTGGTGGCCCTCTGAATCTGCCAGAGTAGCCAGACTATCCTTCTGAATCTTCAGCAGTGATCTGACATTTAATTAATTATTAAATAATTAAATAAATAAATTTTGTCAAAAAAACAATCTTATCGATCATTTGCCAAAGTCGAAGCTGAGCCGAGCGACGATGACGACACGAGAGTTCATTCTCTTCAACTCCTTCTAAGAGATTTAAAAAGTAATTTTATATATAAGCACACAAATGTAGTTGTCCCTCACCCATGAGGGACAAAGTGTAAGTCAAAAATTCACTTCATTAAAATTTTCATTTTCCTCCATTTTATTTTGGGATTTTTACCTTTCTATACCATATATGAAATCTTATTACCTTCAATATTTAAGGTTTGTGTTTATTACATTTCAGCATATCAAATTACCATTTATGTATAATTAATTTAGATGTATAGTTAATTGGTAGTTTTTTACTCATTAATTAAAGGTGTCCATGTATCCCAAGTTTTTCTCTCCACTTAATTCCTATATATCCCACATTTCCTTCTCCCCTTAATCCCACGTTTCAAACGTATAAAAGCATAGCTGGAAAAGTTTATTAGAGAAGCACATACGACCAAATCATTAACAAGAATTTTTGGAACAAATTGTCATAAAGATATGTAGTAAAACTATTCAATAATAATTAGTAAAGAGAAAAACTCAACCTTATTGTCAGAAAAAAGGTGTAAGATCGCTATATCAACCTAATTATCTGTGTTGGGTTGACAAAAAAAAAAAAGAATAATTAAAATTGCAATACATATCCGTTCAGTTCAGCCCATTGAAGAAAACGTGAAATTGGAAAAAAGTTTGAGCAATTGAACTTATAAGACAACCAAAATAACATTTGTAGAATGTCAATTATATGATCCATTTAAACATATTAAACCACACCACAGTGTCTTGAACATCAAAGAGTATTTTGAAATTACTCCTACTAATTACACTAACCTCTGATTTTTATTGCTTATTCACCCCACCCACACCTACCCACCCTATGTAACGACCCGACCGGTCATTTTTAAAATTTACGCCCCGATTCTCAATTTAACTGTTCCCCTAAGTTCATTTATGCTATTGTGATTTGCCGGGAGGTTCGGTTCTAGAATTTGGAGTGTTTTGGGACACTTAGTCCTTAAATGAGAGCTTTATAGTTGAAAATTGGCCCGTATTCGGAACAATGTTAATACGACCTCGGAACGAAAATCCGATGGTTTCATTAGCTCCGTTAGGTGATTTCGGGGTTGGGAGCGCGTTCGGAATGTATTTTGGAGGTCCGTAGCTCATTTAGGCTTGAAATGCCGAAGTTTGAAATTTTAGCGAATCCGAACGATAGGTGAGATTTTGATCCGGGAGTCGGAATAGAATTCCGACAGTAGCAGTAGCTTCGTTAGGTAATTTTGGATATGTCTGCAAATTTTCAGGTCATTCGGACATCGTTTGGTCGGGTTTTTGATAGAATGTAGGTTTCGGAAGTTTTGGTTGAAACTTAGGCTTGAATCCGCCTTGATTTGATGATTTTCGTGTTTAAGGGCGTGTTTTTATGATTGGAACAAGTTTGTATCGTGTTTTAGGGTAGGTTGGCGATTTTCGTTGGGGTCCTGGAGGCCTCGGGGTGAATCCGAGGGTCCAATCGGACTAATTCTTGCATTTTAGAAGTGTTGTTGACTGCTGGTATGTGTTGCAGACGAATACTCTATGTGATCGCATAGGGATGATGCGAACGCATAGAAGAATGAATTTGAGCTTCTGAGTTGTTCTATGCGATCGCATAGACATGGATGCGATCGCATAGGTTTGTAACCTTGCTCTATGCCATCGCATGGCTATTTGTGCGATCGCATAGTGTATTGTGGCCCTGGGTCCCTGGAAGTCGTTTGTCCTATGCGATCGCGGGGATTGAGTGTGATCGCATAATAGTAAATTTGGAGCCTGGACAATTGTTCTATGTGATCGCATTGTATGTCTGCGATCGCATCGTATTAAATATTGAGAGTAAAATTTTTTTCAATGCGATCGCAATAGTGGGCATACGATCGCATAGAGTAAATACTTGGGCAGACAGAATTAGAATATAACACTTCATCCGCGAGGGTTTCACCATTTTTACAAAAACTCAAGCTAAGGAGCTCGGTTTTGAGTGATTTCTCGCGTGTTTTTTAGAGACAATTGTTGGGTAACGATTTCTTATTCCCTTGTAATCATTATTCACTAATCTAAACTCAATCTCTTCCTTTAATTTCAGATTTGTGGTGTAAAATTGGGGTAGTTTCATAGAAGAAACTTTGACGATTTGGAGGGGCAAACGAACTCCGATTTTAATAAATTTTATATGGTTAGACTCGTGAGAGTACGGGAGTTCTGAAAAAGTAAAAATATTTTGATTCCGAGCCGATGGCTGCATGGGTATTTGGTTATTTCACCCACTTTCGCGTCGTAGTTTTAATTTTATCATTGTAATTAGTTACTTGCGATGTTATTTATACTGTGTAATTGGTTTGACTAGATTCGGGCCACTCGTAGTCGGATACTCGTGGCAAGAGAGTCGTTTCTTAGCGATTTTGTACCGGAATTGAGGTAAGAGACTTGTCTAACCTTGCGTGGGGGAACCTTCTCCCCTAGAATATTTATGTGTTGATTTAAATGCCTTGTACGCGAGGTGACGGGCTTGTACTTGCGTAGATTGTTGAAAAACCACCTTACTTAAACTGTTCAAATCGTGATATCCATGATATTTAATTGATTCAATTGTAAGACTTATCTGATGTTAGTTAGAGAAGCATGATTAGATAGGATTATTTGTCTAAGTGCCTACTTGTCTTAATTGAACTTCCTGGAACTAGTTGAGACTGGATTTGGTGTAATTTGTAGATATGTACTTCATATTTCTCTGTGTTTTTCCTCTTACTGATTATGTTTGTGTTTGTGGACTGCGGGTTCAATTTCCGGAGATCTGAGGGTTGCAGGTTCGATTCCCGGAGACCCAGAGATACTGATATACGAACTGCGGGTTTAATTCTCGGAGATCCTGAAATATTGAGATACGGACTGCGGGTTCAATTCCCGGAGATTTGAGTGCTGCTGGTTCGATTCCTGGAGACACAGAGATACTGATATACGGACTGCGGGTTCAATTCTCGAAGATCCTGTGAGACAGATATATGGACTGCGGGTTCAATTCTCGGAGATCCTGAGTTATTGAGTATAGAGAGGGACTGCGGGTTCAATTCCCGGAGATCCTGGACTTGTTTATTTGTACATTGTTGTGTTGATTCCTCCTTGATAGCTTAAATGTAGACGGTTGCAGTATTTACATCATTGTTGTTATTTCAGTCTTATTCTTATTTGAACTGCTCGATATTATTATTATCATTATTTATTTATTTATTTCTTGGTAGGGCCCTGACCTTCCTCGTCAGTACTCCATCGAGGTTAGGCTTGGCACTTACCGAGTACCGTCGTGGTGTACTCATACTACTCTTCTGCACACTTTTGTTGTCCAGGTACTTCAGATCAGTCGCACTACAGGTGATTTAGGAACATTTTTAGGAGACTTGAGGTATGATCTGCTATGCCCGCAGATCCGGAGAGTCTTCTTCCATTCTCATTAGTGATATACGCTATTTCCTTATTTCCGTTGTATAGACACTCTTGATGTATAGAGCCACAGTTGTACTTTTTCTTAGTCTATGTTGCCCGTTAGTTTCCGGATCTTGGTAGGTGTAAGATCGCTATATCAACCTAATTATCTGTGTTGGGTTGACAAAAAAAAGAATAATTAAACTTGCAATACATATCCGTTCAGTTCAGCCCATTGAAGAAAACGTGAAATTGGAAAAAAGTTTGAGCAATTGAACTTATAAGACAACCAAAATAACATTTGTAGAATGTCAATTATATGATCCATTTAAACATATTAAACCACATCACAGTGTCTTGAACATCAAAGAGTATTTTGAAATTACTCCTACTAATTACACTAACCTGTGATTTTTATTGCTTATTCACCCCACCCTCACCTACTCACCCTATGTAACGACTCGACCGGTCATTTTTGAAATTTACGCCTCGATCCTCAATTTAATTGTTCCCCTAAGTTCATTTATGCTATTGTGATTTGCCGGGAGGTTCGGTTCTAGAATTTGGAGTGTTTTGGGACACTTAATCCTTAAATGAGAGCTTTATAGTTGAAAATTGGCTCGTATTCGGAACAATGTTAAGATGACCTCGGAACGAAAATCCGATGGTTTCATTAGCTCCGTTAGGTGATTTCGGGGTTGGGAGCGCGTTCAGAATGTATTTTGGAGGTCTGTAGCTCATTTAGGCTTGAAATGCTGAAGTTTGGAATTTTTGGAAATACGATCGATAGGTGAGATTTTGATCCGGGAGTCGTAATAGAATTCCGACAGCAGCAGTAGCTTCGTTAGGTAATTTTGGATATGTCTGCAAATTTTCAGGTCATTCGGACATCGTTTGGTCGGGTTTTTGATAGAATGTAGGTTTCGGAAGTTTTGGTTGAAACTTAGGCTTGAATCCGCCTTGATTTGATGATTTCAGTGTTTAAGGCGTGTTTTTATGATTGGAACAAGTTTGTATCATATTTTAGGGTAGGTTGGCGATTTTCGTTGGGGTCCCGTGGGCCTCGGGGTGAATCCGAGGGTCCAATCGGACTAATTCGTGCATTTTAGAAGTGATGTTGACTACTAGTATGTGTTGCAGACGAATACTCTATGTGATCGCATAGGGATGATGCGAACGCATAGAAGAATAAATTTGAGCTTCTGAGTTGTTCTATGCAATCGCATAGACATGGATGCGATCGCATAGGTTTGTAACCTTGCTCTATGCGATCGCATGGCTATTTGTGCGATCGCATAGTGTATTGTGGCCCTGGGTCCCTGGAAGTTGTTTGTTCTATGCGATCGCGGGGATTGAGTGTGATCGCATAATAGTAAATTTGGATCCTCGACAATTGTTCTATGTGATCGCATTGTATGTCTGCGATCGCATCGTATTAAATATTGAGAGTAAAATTTTGTTCAGTGCGATCGCAATAGTGGGCATACGATCGCATAGAGTAAATACCTGGGTAGACAGAATTAGAATATAACACTTCATCCGCGAGGGTTTCACTATTTTTACAAAAACTCAAGCTAGGGAGCTCGGTTTTGAGTGATTTCTCGCGTGTTTTTTAGAGACAATTGTTGGGTAATGATTTCTTATTCCCTTGTAATCATTATTCACTAATCTAAACTCAATCTCTTCCTTTAATTTCAGATTTGTGGTGTAAAATTGGGGTAGTTTCATAGAATAAACTTTGACGATTTGGAGGGGCAAACGAACTCCGATTTTGATAAATTTTATATGGTTAGACTTGTGAGAGTACGAGAGTTCTGAAAAGGTGAAAATATTTCGATTCCGAGCCGATGGCTGCATGGGTATTTTGGTTATTTCACCCACTTTCACGTCGTAGTTTTAATTTTATCATTGTAATTAGTTACTTGCGATGTTATTTACACTGTGTAATTGGTTTGACTAGATTCGGGCCACTCGTAGTCGGATACTCATGGCAAGAGAGTCGTTTCTTAGCGGTTTTGTACCGGAATTGAGGTAAGAGACTTGTCTAACCTTGCGTGGGGGAACCTTCTCCCCTGGAATATTTATGTGTTGATTTAAATACCTTGTACGCGAGGTGACGGGCGTGTACTTGCGTAGATTGTTGAAAAACCACCTTACTTAAACTGTTCAAATCGTGATATCCATGATATTTAATTGATTCAATTGTAAGACTTATCTGATGTTAGTTAGAGAAGCATGATTAGATAGGATTATTTGTCTAAGTGCCTACTTGTCTTAATTGAACTTCCTGGAACTAGTTGAGACTGGATTTGGTGTAATTTGTAGATATGTACTTCATATTTCTCTGTGTTTTTCCTCTTACTGATTATGTTTGTGTTTGTGGACTGCGGGTTCAATTTTCGGAGATCCGAGGGCTGCGGTTTCGATTCCAGGAGACCCAGAGATACTGATATGCGGACTGCGGGTTCAATTCCCAGAGATCCTGAGATATTGAGACGGACTGCGGGTTCAATTCCCAAAGATCCGAGGGCTGCGGGTTCAATTCCCGGAGACCCAGAGATACTGATATACGGACTGCGGGTTCAATTCCTGGAGATCTTGAGATATTGAGATATTGATGCCCGGTGACGTAGGGGAGGAGAATCTTTGTCACGACCCCAAATCCGGTCGTGATGGCGCCCAGCACATTGCTAAGCCAGCCCGACCAATCAATATCAACCACGGAGCTAGAAGCTCACTTTAGCCCATTTAGGCATATTAATTCACGAAATAACAGCGATACATATAACGAAAACGGGGAACCAAGTCCCACAATACATTAACTCCCAT